>JAVTVJ010000082.1:582524-1182524 GCA_034509425.1 Eopsaltria australis | reverse complement strand
TACGTTTCCCCTACAAAAATCAGTTTTTCAATGGATGCATTTCTCCTTTCGAGTAAAAAAAGAAAACCAGGAAGGACCACTGAGGCACCATGCAGGTTAGTGAAGGTACAACCAGGATAAAATTCCTTACTTAGAGACAAAAAAAGCCAAAAATTGTTAACACAAGCCAGGACAGAGCATGAACAGTAGATAAGAACCTATTTCCCACACAAAGTTTTCTCTTTAGCCTAGGAGAAGAATGCAAACTAGAAGTGAAGTGGCTAGAGGAAGAACCTAGTATCTAGAAATTATCTTAATAAATTAAATCCCTAAATAAGGAAAGCTGATTCTGGGAACAGCTGAACTGTGACTGGAATTAAACACTGAGGGAATGAAAAAAAAAAAAGAGGAGGCAAAATATCTCCATCATTTGGAAACTATTATGTGGTGGCACCAAAAAAAAAAAGAGAAAAAAAATCCAGTGCCATTAAATAAAGCTGTCCCATCTAAACATAATGGGGAGAGATGGAGAGATTCTTCAAACCAGTCAGTTTTATTAGATCTTTAGCATTAAACAAGTTGATGCTGAAGGAGAGCCTGCACAGGAGGTTTTATGGGAGGCATGGATAGGGAAAGCCCACATGAAGGCAAAGTCTAGCAGGGAACAAAGCCAGCCAAGGTATTTCAGGATTTCTTTTCAAGCTCTAGGAAGATGAGCTTAGCATTGCTTCGCAGGGAAACAGCAAAGAAATTAAAGGTTAAATCAATGTGTACAAAACCTCCTGTGTACATCAGGAGATCTGGTTCCCTACTGAGCAAGTTTAAACCTGTAACAACCTCAGCAAACCCTCTCCTGACTCCAGGAATGGACCTGGACCAGCCAGTCCCTGACAGCACCATTTTTAGGGTTTCAGGGGAGGCCAGGACCCTCCTCATCCTCAGCAGCACAGGGCAGAGGGCTGCTCGCCCTTGTGGCCACTCAGATGGAGCAGCCTAGAGAAGAGAAGACTGAAGTAGAGCACCAGAGGTCTTCCAATCAATGTGGTTTAATGCAAAAAGGCGCCAGATTGTGCCAAGTCCTCAAGAGACTCAAACCAGTGGGTTTAGGCTGCAGGAAGAGGGGGTTAGCCTGAGGCAGCTGTGACTAGAGCAGCATCCCCAAGGATGCAGCAAAGGATCCATCACTGGAAATTTTTAGGAGCAGATTGGATGCACATGGCATCCATCCCCAGGGCAGCCCAGTAGGTGCAGGAGGGCGGGACCCGCCGACCCTGAGCCCTCCTCCCTCCTTTACCCACCTCCTGAGAGATGCCTCGGGGCGGTAGGCTCGGGAATCCTGCCTGGTGTCGGCAGAGCAGAGACACAGGGATGCCAGTCCCAGCCCCGGGGTGCAGCAGCTGTACTGACACCTGAGCATCTGCCGGCAATCCAGACTGCTGCTCCTCAACGCAGTCCTGCTGCTGGATGTCCTCCAGCAAGGAAACGCCCTGAAAACCTACCTACAAACAGGGCTGCAGGGTTACACCTCAGCCTGACTGGTTTGGTTTTTTTTCTTCTAAATAAACTGCTTTAAATACCTACTTCAGAGAACCTGGACAGAGCGGTGTAGCTTTCCTCTCACTATCTAAATAAGGCCTCTAACAATGTTATCACTTTCCAAAACACATCTGTCCCGCAGCTCCTAGCCCAGACAATTGGCAGGTAACCAGTTAATAAATGTCTTCGCCAGACTGTTGAATAGGCTGGCCCTGGCTCAAGAGTGATGTCAGGGCCATTCAATGCACTATAATTGGAAAAACCTGGGAAAAGCAATCCCGTATTTTTTAATAAATAAAGAGTGTATTAGCAGCCTCCTGCCTTTATTCACCACGGTGAGTACCTTGTTCAGTAGCAAAGGGGGATTTTATTTTTTTTTTTTCTGCTGCTGCTCACACAGTGATTTCTACTTGGGATTTGATGCCAGTTTCCAGATGTGTCTCAGGCCAGGAAGTCAGCAATCAGCCTGGATAAAGCCTCTGGGATTTGCTGCAGATCATCTTCTGACACACACATCCTTCCTGCACCCTCTCTTATGATATTGGGGCACACCCCTTGTGCCCAAAAATAAAACAAAACAACCCAGAGCCAAGCAGAAGCCCCTGACTAGGATGCTTTGATCACTTTCATATCCAATCTGTGAGAATATTTTTAATTAATTCAGTCCCTCGAAGCCCCAGAGGCAGCATTTGAGGGATCTTTACAACACCAGAGTGTCTATACACATAAATCACTTCAACAATTGCAGGTTCCCTGTCTGCTGGAGCAGCTCCAGGCAAAGCTCATCTCCCACGGATCCTCACCAGTGGTACCCAGAGGAGAGCATCAGCTCCCCAGCTCGGCCACAGAACATTGGAGGAGGATGAATCCTCCAAAGCACTTGCCCTCAGGGGAATAAATGAAGATGATAAATGGGTTTTCTGGGCTCTGTGTGAGCAGCTTTGGGAAGCTGAAACCCAAGCGGGTGACATGAAGGATGTGGTTTGCATGGAAAATAATCCCAAGCAGAAGCACCCTGACAGCAACATGCCTTTCAAACCTCCCTGCACCCCTGAGAAATGAACTACCCAGATTTCCCAGCCTGAGGAGAGGGGTTTAGCCCCACACAGCCAAGCTCCACGCTCACCCCAGCCATGTGGTACCATCTGCTGCAGGACAGGGGAATCCCAGCCCAAAGGGACACAATTACTGAATTACTAACAAGATAATTTATTTTTTCCCCTCCACCAGGCATTTAAGAGGCTGTTGCTGGGCCCCTTTTGCTCATGTTGCAATTCCTTTCATCTCCCCATCAAAGCACAACCAAATTAACACCAGCCCTCCTCCCAGTGACGGCCCCCCCCAAGAGCTCCCACAACCTCTCTGCTTTAACAGGGCACCTGGGAGCCGCTGCCAAAACAGGAAAGCAGGCGCCTAATTGAAAGGGAGTATTTGGGAGTCACCCCACACAAAAATTAGCAGAGATATGCTAGGAAAATAAAAGAGTGGGCATTAACAGACGGCTTATCTTCCTTTTTTCCGTGACTCTAATGTTCAGGACGTGAAAAGGCCAAAAATTTTCACATACTGTTCTGAGGAGCTGGTCAGGGAGAGGAGCATCCTCTCCTGTACTTTCACTGCTCCTCCCAAAATAACTCGGGCTGATTTTGAGGTATGGACCTCCATCATTAAAATAGAGGCATACACAAGCCAGAACAACCCTGCATTGCTACTATGAAAATTTGTAGCAAGTGTTGGGTCTTGGTTGTGGGTTGAGAAGTGGAGTGCTGATTGATTTAAATTCACCTGCATTAGGTTTGCCAAAAACACTAACCTGTGCCTATGGAGAAAGGGAACAGGGATGTCTTCTGTCTGAAGGAAGGAGCATGGGGATCTGTTTCTGGAGGAGGGACTGAATTTTAAGGTGAGGGGCAGAGACAGCACAACAAGGCTGGTTTTCAGACAGAATAGGCAGCCCCTCTCCTCACTACCCACCTTTGGCAGAGATCCCAGCCTGGGACTGTGATCAAGTCCCAGGGGAAGTGCCAGCTGGAGCCAAGGGAGGATTTAGGATTAACTCCAAAAAATGAGCGAGATCCACCCTACCCTGCAGGCAGCCTGTGGAAAGGAGCAAAAGCCCTGGGGGCCAGGCAGAGGGACAGGGTAGCCTGGCAGCAAGCAGGCTGGCAGGCCCAGGGGGTCAGCAGCATCTGGACAAGTGACCCAGAGCATTCCCTGTCTGCTGGAGCCACTCACCTCCTCCAGCCCCAGCTCTGGGCAGGAGCCCGGCTGGCTCTTGGAGCAGGAGTGAGCCACAGCGAGAGAGAGGAAAAAAAGGAGAAAGAGCAGCAGGAAACCCTGCTGAGAAGCCCCCTTTTGTGTAAACATGCTCCGTCCTCAGACTAAAAATAAAGGCAAACCACAGGAAGGGAGTGAGTGCTTGGACAATATCCGATTTGGTGTGTGCCTGGGTGTGAGCTGCGGGAACGGGGAGAAGAGCAGGGGACTCCACCCAGCACAACCACACAAAGGCAGCCGGCTAAGACCTTCAAGATGGACAGGCATTCCTGGAGATTATTTAAATTCAAGTAACTGCTGCTTGGCAGATGTGCAGTCCTTCGGTATGTGCGCAGCACTTGGAAATGTTAAGTGAGGGAAAAGGCTGCCATGGCAGCAGCAGAAAAGGCAGGATGACTGCACAAGGCCCATTTTACAGGGTCAGAGACTGAGACCCAAGGCTGTGAACTGAAACCCCATAAACCTGCCATAAAACAAGGACACGACCCAGACCAACTGTCAGCCACAATCCAGCTCACAGGTCCAGCCTCAGAAACCACCTCTCCCTGCACGCTGCCTTTGCATCTCAGTCCCTGCTGTAGCCACAGAACCAAACTGAAAACAGCTGCACTCTCCCGAGGGCTGTGCAGAGCTGATCAGTGGAATGCCCACCCCAAAGGGATCTCAAATGCTTTTCCCTCGTGCTGGGCTGTGATGCACTGCACCTTGCTATTGTCACCAGCTGGCTCTGGAGGCTGGAGTTGCACCACCCCTTGCATGAGAGATGCTTTGCTGGTGGGTGCGATCCCAAGAGGCATCCATCCATCCATCCACCCATCCATCCCGCTCAGACAGCGTGCAGCACAGCGTGAGGAGGCTCCTCGGAGCCCAGCGCTCACCCTCGGTGCTGACACACCACTCAGAGGCCTTCTGGGGAAATGCAGGACCTGGGAGGAACCCCCCGCCCAGGCTGCAGGGAAACAGCACACCAGCAAGGAAAGCGTCTGTGGAAGCAGAGAAACCCGCAGCTCTGCCCTGGCAGCTGTAGGGCCGCAGGTCCCCCCTAGGGTAGAGCTGCTCTGGGGTACTGGCATTTGGGGCTTGGATCTGGCCACCATCAGCCCCATGCCCATCCATCCACGGGAAACCCTCGTCTCTTTAGCCAGCCATGGCTAAACTGCAGCATCTGCAGTGCTCAGCCACCTCATTTCCCTTCCTTTCTCTATTTTCTGTCAGAAGAAAATGACAGTGCTTGGCAGTGGAGGAAATCAAAGACAGCTATGTTGGCTTCCACTTGGGCATGTTTCCTGCTGACATTTGTATTCCTCTAATTCCTGCCTCCTGCTCCTGTGTTCACTTCCCTACCTTCAGGTCTCACCTCGAGTATTCATTTTTCTCTACTATTAGAAAGGTCTCCTACAAGCACAACCAAAATACAACACACACTCCCCCCAGCCCTGTTTCCTTTAGAAAACAACTTCCTATGACACACAGCTGTTTGGAGCAGGTCACTTGCTTTCTCTGCAAAACACACCACAGCAGCACAACTGTCCTTGCTTCATTCTCATTTACAAGTGTTGCTGAAACTTTCACAGGCTCTCATTTGGAGCATTTCTTACATGCTAAATATAAAGTGCAAATGCTTTTCCATAAGGCTCTGTCTGACAGGGGAGCAGCTGCTTCTGTCCCCATGCCACCATCCTCACACACTACAGCAGCAGCAGAAAATAAAACAGCAGCTTGAATGACATTTGTGCCATCGGTGCTACGAGTACCCCCATGACACCTCCTGCCCCCCAGCCCAGCAGCTGAATCACAGCTGTCGATGAAAACTGAAGATCTTTCCTTAAACTCACTTTAGTAAAGTCACTTGCCACCCCCAAAGGTGCTGCTGGACAGAGAGGAAGCCAACAAAAAGGTGACACCTTCTGTTTACTCAGCTAATTACACTTCATTATTGCTGGAGTGGCCGCTGTGGCGTCCTGAGATGTGTTTCCCAGCAAACAGACAGAAGAAAGGGAGCAGGACTTCAGAAGTGAGCAGGGCTGCAGGTGGGAGCCCTGAACCTCCACCTTGCCTGAGTTGGAGCTGTCACTGCAGGCTGAACTCAGTCTGGGAAAAGTTAGCAGGAGAACTGCCACTCGTGGCTCCTTGAAATGCCAGCAGTCACCTGCTCTCACCCAGCTCCCTCCTCACATCCCCAGCACAGCCCGGGTCTAAGTGACCTCAGAGGTCTCTGGGACAAGATCTCCACAGATCAAATCCACAATCCTCCATTTTCACGGGCACAATGCTGCGTTAGGCAGCAGAAGGCTACAAAGAACACTGCAAACACAGATGCTCTCTGTTGTTAGAAAACCTCCAAGTGAAACATAACAAGAGCACAAATTGAGAGTTCAGTCCCTGGGGTCAAACACCTAAATTAATAAGGCATCTTCAGTCATGGTGTGGAAACACTCCTTGCAAAATTATGAGTTGTCTCTAAAAGATCAGTACCAAAGGACAGGGGACACATCTGGAAGCTCTGAACTCTACCGCTGTCCAAGTGAGTGTCACTTCACAAACACACCTAGGGAGAAAACCCCAGGGAATTAATGCCTGCTGACCTCAATGCAATAAACCCCCAGTTTTACCTGGATCAAGGTGTGTAAAGGACCCAATGACAAAGTCCAGTGTTGAGACAGCCAGCAGGAAGAGCAGCAGGAGCTGGAGCCTGATGATCCACTTCACCCCAGCCAGGTTGATCCCCAGGAGGCCGAGCAGGACAGCCAGAGAGATGCCACGCACTGCCCAGATGTTGCTGAGGCTCAGGACATCTGCAATGGACTCTGCAAAGCCAGTGATGTACATGGCACCTGCAACACACTGAGGGACACAGCTCTGTGAGAAAAACAGATCCCCATCCACAGCCCCCATGCCAGGCTGTGGGGGCCTCTGTTCAGACAGACAGACAGACAGCTGCTGTCACAGTACAACCTTCAGTGTTACTCTGGCCTGCAGGGACTGAACCTCATTGTTGTAAGGCAGCACACTGCCAAGGCAGCAGAGCTACTGCCCGGGCAAACAGGCAAGGCTGGGTGCTAGGGCAGCAGCCCAACCATGTTCCACTATAACATCTACCCTCTATTAACACTCCAGGAAAAACCACACTGGCTTCTCTGGGAGAGAAAAGGATGAGTCAACATCAGTATTTCTTTCCTTCCTCTGTTTCTCTGGAGGAAAGGGTCCCAGTTCAACACCTGCCTGAAGAACAGCAGTTTGTTTCCCCCTTTGCTGTGTCCCAGGGGTTATTTTTAACTTGGTGTTTAGTTTGGATGCAAACTCTGATGTTTCACCGGTTCCCCATCTTGCTGCTGGAATGGAGCCTGCACTGTGGAGGAGAGCACATTGTGTGAGCCGTGCCCCCCTGAGCTCCTGGGAAAGCTGCCTGTTTGCCTTGCAGCAGGACAGGACACACACTCTGCCCCGGGTGGCCAAGAGCCTGCAGGACAGGACATCTGCAGCACAGGCTCAGGCCCCAAACACCACTGCAGGCCAACAACCCCAAATACCAGAATGTTTCCCTCGAGAAATTCCCACTATCTGACATTTCAGCAACAGCCCTTTCCAGTGCATGGCATCCCTGGAAAACCAGGTGAGGGTAGACAGCTGCATTTGATATGGCTGGCATGGCCTTGGGTCCTGCAACCCCACCATCCCTGTCCAGAGGTGAGGGATGTGCAGGTCCCACACGACTGGAAAGGAAAAACCCCCACCCAAGCCAGCAAGAGCAGAGCCCTCACTCACTGCAGATGCCCCACCTGGGGTAGATCCAGCACTGCTCCACTGAGGGTGTTCGGACAACCTGGCTCATACCCAGGAGCTGCAGGGTTTGTGGGGTTTTCAGCAAGGTTCATGGCATTCATCTATTCAGACTCGGACAGCTACAACTTGGAGCTCCTGGAGGATTCACTTCCATCACAGGCAGACACCTGGAGCAGGGGAACTACACCAAGAGTCTTTCTCTGCAGCACATGGCCAGTCATTCCCCACCTGCCCCAGTCAGAGCAGGGAGCAGGGACTGCCCCATTTCTGGCAGTAGCTGCCTTATGACAGAAGTTACAGCACTCCCTGCGCATCCTGAGCTCCCTGAGCAGGGGATCAGCCTGCAGCTGGTGCAGGGCACGGTGGGCAGAAAGCACAGCTGAGAAAGGAAAGGCATCAGCAGCTTTTGGGAGCAGGCAAAGTGATTTTAAGTGAGTTGCCAGCTCCCAGCCTGCAGCCCCGGTGCACACAGGATGCCAAGCCAGGGGCCAGGGCTGCTGCAGCCCAGCTTTTACGACCCTCAGGACAGGCTGCAACCTGATTGCTTTCCCAGACAGGGTCCTCTCAGAGAGCAAGAGTGGAAAATATGACAGGAAGGATTCTCATGTGTGGCCCATTTCCATATCTTGGCTTGTATCGGGGTTCAGTTCATATTTTATGGACACTTGCTTTTAATCTGGAGTGAAAGGAGAAGAGGGGATTATTTTTGGTTTGAGGGCTGTTAAGGGGTTTTGGAGATTGCTGTAAGCCAGTCAGTTAAAAACAAACCTCCATAAAAATGCTTCTCTGCTCACCACATTTTATACTGTTCATAACATCTTTATGGGGGGAGAGGGTTAAGTTACTGCAGGTTTAAGTGATTATTTTCCATTCTTAATGTATACTACTTGTGTATTTTTGAGCTTCACCACCACAACAGCTCCTTGGGATCTTTCATAAAATCCAGAACTGTGACTTTTGGCTCACAAGAAGTCAATTAGCTGTGGCCCTTACCCCTGGCAAACTCTCCTCCCACACCAGCTCCGCTTCTGCTGGCTCCCACAGAGAAGCAGCCACGGCTTGCCCGATCCCTGGGGGTATGTGGAGCACACCAAGGCCAACCTGCCAGTCCACAGCCACCCTGACCTCTCCTGCTTCATTTAATTTCAGTCTCCTGCCAGTAAGGGCATGTCCTGGCAGTGGGGATAATTTGGGATGGGAGGATATGTCCAGCATGGCTTGCCCAGACACTCAGCTCCTCCAGCAGAGTGACCATGCCAGGCAGCACACTGCCATGCACAGGCTCGTTCCAGGGGAGCGGCGTGGGGCTGACTGCTCCCCGTGGTGCTCTCCCAGGTTGTCCAGCACAGTGGAGCATTACTCAGATTTTACTTGAAACATTACTTACTGCAGCAGGACAGCACAAGATTAATATCTTCATAGCAAAGTTTCCAAATTTTCTTTGAGTAACTTTTTAAAATTACCTGGCCAAAAATGTAAAGGAGGCCAATGGTGCCCCCTACTTGACCTCCAAGGACAGTAGAAATCATGGAGTAGACTCCTCCACTTCCAATGCTGCACTTCTCACACACCCCAATTCCAGACAAGACTGTCACCAGGGCAACCAGAATGACAAAGGACACCAGAAACATGCCCATTACAATGCCAGTGTTTCCCTAGAATGAAAAAAAATCAAATAAGGATTAATTCACACCAAGCTGCTGGGACAGAAAAAGGACTTCTAGTCACTTCTACCCACTTCAAGTCACTAGTGATCTATGAATCTGGAGTCATTACAGATTAAAAGAAACACACACAGACGCCCCTACTTGTCTAATTAACATAATTGATTGCCAAATTTACAGCCTTTATTAGCAGCCCTTTGATGAGAACCTGTCTTGTCCTTGAGCCTGGGGCTGGGCAGACCTTTGCATGAGCAGGTTCTGCTCTGTCAATGGGCTCCTCCATGAATCACTGATTTTGTCCTCTGGTTTAAAAGGAATGAGGTCAAACAATGATTCAGCCACCATAGTCAGGGGATCACTGCCTGTCTCCACAGTTTAGAATGACATGCTCAAAAAAAAAACCCGGAACACTTTCATAACAAAAAGTAGTTTCAAAATTGAACCCCTGGGATCCACAACAACTGATTTATTAACAGCATCAAGCTTGCATTTTAATTTTTCAGAACATTTACCTTTGAAAGCTCTGATCCTTCCAAACAATGAGATCCCAAAGAACAAAACCCCAAAGGCAACACAGCGTGGAAGATAAATAACACTCTCATAAAGCAGCGTGCGCCGGCCCTTATCTGCGGGGCGTTCACAGAGCGGCAGGTGGCTCTCGCCCCGCCAGGGCTCGGGGGAGTTCTCTGCACGGGATTCAGCCCCACGGAAAAAAAACAACCCTTCCTGCTTGGGGCAGAGGGAGGGCCCCAGGAGGAGCTGCTGTACCCACCACGGTCTCACTGTGGGGCAAAGAGAAAAAGCCTCTGAACAAATACAGCTGCAGGTCCCCGTTGGCAGCTTTAAGGGTCAGCACAACCCCTTTTTTGGGGGGTTTAGTTTGCCATTTAGGGTTTGATTTTCAGAAAGAGAAGGTGCTTAGGACTTCCAAAAGCATATAAGAACTCTTCTGAGCTCAGGACCTTCCCACTCTCTCGCACATGGCTGTAATTTATTTTCCAGGGTCAGGAGTTTTCCCTTGTGCTCCAGCCCACCTTCCCCTGCTGACAAATCACTCAGGCCAGTGCACAGCAATCAGAAGCCTCCTCCAGTGCCCAGTGCTTTGTTAACAGCTGGCTTCCCTTCCTTTTACTCATATTCCAGGCCATGTCCACATCCCCTCTTTCCAACCTAGCCCCAGCAATGCTCATCTCTGAGGTCACGCTAGCCGTGATGGAGTTTTTATCACCAGCACTAAAAGGCTGCTTCCCCGCTCTGGGATTGGTTGAAATACCAGATTGCTTTTTTCCTTTTCTCTTTTTTTGGGAAAAAAAAAAAAAGAGAAACATATCCAGGATGTTGCTATCATCATAAAATCCTATTTTGGTTCAGCATCCTGCTGCCTTTGACAGGGGTGTTATCTGGCCGGTGAGGAATAAAGCCAAGGCCTGCTATAAACACAGCTGTGGTTGGGTCAGCATCACAGCCCACTCCAACCCCACACTTCTTTTTAAAAGGACAATTGTTCTTTTTCTTCAGCTGCTTACCCCAGGTTAAACGGTTAATAAACATGATATGCTCCAGTTAAAAAAAAAAAAAAAAAAAAAAAAAAGCAAACATATGCAAACATTCACTTAGCCTTGGGCTTTTCCAGAAAGGTGGTACCAGGCTATGGCAGCAACAGTTCATGGGCAATCCAATGGTTCCCACAGAAGAAAGGGTTAACACTAAGACTGAAGAGGAATGCTGGACTCACAGCAACAATAGCATGAAGGGAAAGTGGGAAGAAAAAGTCCCCATTAAACACTGATGCTTATTTATGCATGCGTGCTGGAAGGGGTTAGTGCAGCAGCAATGCCTGCTGAACATTTCAGCAAGATTAGGTCCCCCAAAGCTGCAAAGCTTCAGCAGCCCCAGCTCCAGCTCTGGAAATTTATAGCAAAAGCCTGACTCTGGGAATAGCTCGACATATGACTGTCCTCTGCCAGGGGAGCTCTCTGCCAACCCTGACTTCTCCTCCCTTCCCTTTCATGCTAGCTTCCAGCTGGTTTGGTTTTTCTTTTATTTATTGGCTTTATTTATATTTGTGCTTGCTACAGAAGAAACTTTCTTTCAAAGGAGATGTGCAGGAAATAACATGAGAAGGAAAAGAAAGCTAAAAAGTCATCCAAACTTCACGACCATGACAACTGCAGCTCCCCACAACACCTCCAGCAAAGCAATTTTCAGTACAGAGTGCAAGTGTCTTCCTGCTCTTTTTGGAAGGTGTCCACCATGCCTGTGACAAGAACTCTGCCTGAAGCTCAAATCCCATCCATCCCTGGAGAAGCATTCCTTCTTCTAAGGGGAAATTTTGAGGCATAATACAAGGTTTGGCATCAGGAGGGGACAGTATTGCAGATTCTGACCCTCAGTGAGATCCTATCATGGACCCAGCAGTGGAAGATCCTTTGACAGCAATGACAATTTCACCTGACTGAGGATTCCCCATTCAAAAAATCAGGGACTCCAACACTGACATGTTTGAAGGAGACCTCCTTCTGTGGTGTTGGGAAGATGGACGAGTGGGGCTGTAACTACTTTACCTGAAAAGTGGTAATTTCACCTCAACAATACAATACTAGGGTGTCTCTGTTCATTGTCAAGGTTGGTTGTTGTATTTTCCTTTCTCTTCCTGAAAGCTAAGACAGGAAACTCACAAAGACCACTTCAGCTACACATTTTAGTAGAACTTTTCAAAAAGCTACAAAATACCAGAGGGCATGAGCAACATCTATAATGAAGAGCACAGAATCCAAAACACTTGGGTGCTGATGGAGACACAAGGTAAGAAGGGGCAGAGGAAAATGTCTATTCAAACATTCAGCCAAGTCAGCATTCACTCACCACGAGCCATCCTGTCCTCAGGAAGAGAACCACTCCAAAAATGTTGATCATGCAGGAGGTGAAGACCCCATCCCATGTTCCAAAAAGCACCGGCTCCCATACAAACAGCTGGATCTTCCACCAGGGTTTGGTCTGTGTCTGGGATACCTAGAGAAAAGCAAAGCCTGGGTTTACCTCTCATGTTTTATGGGCAGGCTGCATAAGTGGTGCCACAGCCAGCCACCAACAGTGGGATGGCCACCAACAGCTGCTAAGACACCCCTTTGCGGCAAGCTGTCCCAAAGATGAAGGGCTGTGTTGGGATCCCTGGGCCCCAAAAGAGAGGGTTCCCTGCAATACCCTGTTTATATTCTTGTAGGATAAGCAGGAACAGAATCCTACTGAGCCTCAGTGAAATAATCCCAATGCATGAACCAAAAACACCATTCAAGGGTCCTCCACAGAGCCTGCAGCTGCACACTGTGCTTCTCCTCCTGTCCCTCCCAAACACCCAGCCAAGGTAAGCAGGGTCCTCAGTGCAGGGAGAAGTCCCTTAGAGGATGTGACAAACCAGGCTGGACCAGCTTGGACCAACAGAGTAGGTTAAGATGGTCTTCCCATCACAGTCATGTCTGATCAGGACCCTTTGCTTCTCGAGGAGACACGGGACTCTGGTACTTGGGGCACAATGAAATTCCAGAGTTGCTGCAACCAAGATATGAAACTCCAGGGAAACTGCAGTTTTCCTATGGCAACTCTTTCCTCCTGCCATCTGGAAATCGAGTCTCCTCTTTCCCTTTCTGAGTCATACACCTCAGATTTACATAAGAAAATGAAGGGCAGTTTTGTTACTTCAATCCTGTTTCCCTGCCACAGAGGCGACCAGGAGTGCAGAGACCATGGAGATGGAAATTTGGGAAAGGAAATGGCTCTCTGACATACCTGCTGTGCTTCCTCATGGAAGAGCTCTTGGACACATCCCTCACTTCGGGCACCATTCCGGCTGAACATCGTCTCCTCTGCGTTACCTCTGCCTGCCCAAAGCCCAGCTCTAACACAACAACAGGCAAAGCTGCTCTGAGGGGAAGGTCAGCTCGGTCAAATTCCTGCAGTGCTGGCTCCTCCGTTGTAGAAGATTCATGGTTTTATTCCAGCTTCACTGTGAAAGCAGGAAAGATGAAAGACATGGCTGCTGCTTTCTCAGCCTGCCAAAGCACAAGGCCATTGTCCCCACAGTCAATAGCAGCTCATAGCAGATGCTGAACCAGAGTGACACCACAGCAAGCAGAGAGCAGTGCTCCCCCAGCACCCTCCCAAGCCCTGCTCCCAGCACAGGCTCCACCATCAGCCACACATCTAACAGCCCTTGGTAGCCTTTTCCAAATCTAACCCCAGCATCCTGTAGCACTGGCTCTACAGCTCCACAGTGTTGTCTGCAAAATGCATTTCCCCTCGTTGGTTTTAAATCTGGTCCCTGGTAATGTCATTGCACACTCCGTGCTCCAGTGACATAGGACACATGGATTATTCACTTCCCAGCACCACTCATCACTTCACAGCCTCGACCACATCCCCTTTAGCTGTACCTTTTGCAGAACTAAGGTCCTGCCAGTGTGTTGTTACCCACAATGTCCCACACCAGTTGTCAAGAGAGACCTTTTGGCTATTCCTCAGTGCAGTACACCATGCCTGGGTAAGGCAGAGAGGGCTGCAGCCAGGGGAGAGCAATACTTGCTGCACAAATGTGGAGAGGGCAGTTTGTCTCCATCATTGGCTCCCCTGGGGCTGGTCATTTGCTGGCCAGCTGAGCCCACACACAGAACCAACCATGATCACACAAGGCTTGTACCAATGGCTGGACACCTTACCTGAGACCAGAGACCAAATTAATCACAGGCATAGAGCAGGAATTTCGGACTCCTCAAGCCTGCAAACTATGGAGACACAGCAACCAACAGAAATGTGCTTTGCCTATTGCACAGGGACAGAGACACACAGAAACTACTTTGTGTCACTCAGGATTCCTGCAGCAGGGTCTGAATGCCTTTCACCATCCTGCCCTTAATACTCTATTTTGAAATACTCAATATTAAATAACCAAAGCAGATGCTGCTCCACCACAGTGTTTCAGCTGCAGAAGGTCTCCTGCAGCTGGGGTACAATGGCCAGCACGGGAGGTTTTTCTTTGCCCTGCCCACATGGCCAGTTAAGCAGCACCAAAGCCATAAGAGTTCACTGATGCCCTGCTGCTGCCTCCACATTTCTTGAAGCAAATAACCCTTCACAATATCACAAATGGTTGCTGTTACTGGGAGATCGGGGCTTCAAGCAGGGCAAAAGCAGCAGGAGCAGATGAACTCTAAAGAAACAAAGCTCATGTTTTTATTCAAATAGCCACAGTAATAAAAAGTGGAAGAAAATACACAACGTGAAACAAAATTACAATTGAATAGCCACATTCTCCTAAGAATCCCCAGCGCGGTCCTTCCTCAGCAGAGACTTCACTCAGTAAAGCATTCACTGGGGTCATCCAAACTCCAGTGTGCCACAGCAGTCCCATCTGGATGTAGAAAAACAGGGAGGCTGCAGCCCCCTGCTCTCCTAAACCACTCCACCAAGGGAGCCAGAAGGAGACGGCCCCAACTCCTTGCAGTAGCTCAGGGAGAAGTGGCTCGCTCAGTGTGTCTGGTGTGCAACATTTCATGGATAGGTTTGATGCACCCATCTGAAACTTGCAAAATGCAGAAAGAAGGGCTGCACACATGGATTTCAGACCTGAAGCACACCAGCAAGAAATGTTACCCTCCTAGACATTTAAATCCTCTTCTCTCACCATCTCCTTCCTTTTTCTCTGCTTTAAAACCCTTCTCATGCCCCATGCTCCAGAGCCCTTTCTGCTCAGCTACTGCTCACCTTGGTGTAAGATCCTCCTCCTCCACAATCACAGGAAATTGCCTCTGCACTACTGCTCCTCTGTGGCATTCCCAACTGCCTAAAATCTTATTACCCAACTCTGTAATTATTTACATCCCACCACAACTCCTGGATCCATTGGTCCCTAAGAGGTGGCCAAAGCAAACACGGGGGGTGTAAAGCACAGAAGCGGGAGCTGAACAAACGTGCCAGGGCAGCCACATCCCAATCCATGAACTTGCAAGTATTTCTGCAGTTTAGGGTCTGCGAGTGCAAAGCCCTCGGGGCAGGCGCCCTCCTCTTGCCCCATGCAGCACTCTATCAGCACAGGGATATTTTGGGGGGCTATTTTGTATCCAGATGACCAACCCTGAGGAAGCTTTTTCTGCTATACAGCAGGATAAATAAGCTAAACAGGCAAAATTTTCCTCTAATATAAGTAAGCCTGTAACTTGAAAGTAATTTGATGTTGTTTTTCCTAAAGTTTCTGCCAAATACACTAGAGAGTATATAAATTAAAGACGAACGTCTGTTTTAATCTTTCCATACCGTTTAGCACTCGAGAGAGCAGCATTAGCAAACCTCGCAGAAACGTTACAAAGGCTCATCTCCTTTTCCTGTAACACTTCTATATTTCATTGCAAAACCAATTCCTATAGATTAAATTTCTGTGCCCTCCATATCCTTTCAAGCACTATTTTATTAATCATCACATTAAAGCTACTTCTGAGCTAAGCGTCGCTGCTCTGAGCTACTCAACAGCTGGCTGATTTTGGAGAGGAAAGGTTAACGCCTTCCCAAGCACAACTGCGTGTGGTCCCACGACCTCCGAAGCCTCCGTCCTCGCCAGAGGAGGTGCTTCCAAAGCCTCCCTCCCCCAAGGGACCCAGCAGCCAACAGCATTTTCGTTTTAACAAATCCCTTCAGCTCCTCTCCGGGTCGAGTTCTTAGAAACACCTAATTTAGGCGACTTTTAGGAAGGCGGAATTAAAGGGAAATGAAGCGGCCATCGGTGCAGCAAAGGTAACGTCGCACAGAGCAGCGCCTGGCCGTTCCCAGTTACTCATTGACTGCACCAGCCAGGACAATTACCCAGCTCGTTTTGTTTTCACATATCTCCGTAGTGCAACGAAGGCTGCGGAACACCAGACGTGGGAAACGAGGCCGGGCTCTCCCCAGCAGCTTCAAGTTCCCGGCGTGGCCGGACAGCTTCGCTTTGGCTGAAGCGGCGGCGTTGCCAACACCTTCGTGCCGCGGGCTGCGGCCACCGCCACACCGGGCTGCCACCCCTGCCGGGCAGCGCTCTGACTTACCCGTTCCTTCTTCCCTCTGTTTGTTTTTTCCTTCTTTTAAAATTATTTTCTTATCAAATTTTCCATTTTTCTCCTTGTTTTTTTTTTTCTTTCTGTTTCCGTGTTTTTGGGTTTGTTTTTTTTTCTCTTTTATTTCCTTTTTTCTGGTTTTCTTTACTTTTTTTTTTTTTTTTACTTCCTCCCCACGCCCTTTTATATCTGCCTTTCTTTTTTCTTTTACCTTTTGGGAGGAGGCCTCTTTTCCACCTTTTCCTCCACCTCCCCCCACCCCCATGGCTTTCATTTTTTAGCTTTCCTCTCCCCCGTTTACTCCTCTCCCTCCGCCCCGACAGAGCCGCCGCAACGCCGGAGGGAGCAGCGGGCAAAGCCGAGCCAAGCCCGGCGCCACCTGCGCGGTCCCCGTGGCTCAGGCCGGTCCCCCATCCCGGCTTGGGGGTGTCCCCGCGGTGCTGACCCCACTCACCTGGCGGCTCCCGGGCCCTCCCTCCTTCCCTCCTTCCCTCCTTCCCGCCGGCTCCCGCGGCGCCGCCTCCCGCCGGGGCGGCCCCGGGCGCTGCCACGTCTGCCCGGGCACCGCGCCCGCCCCCGCAGCGGCACCGGCAGCGGCACCGGCATCTGCATCTGCCCGGCTCGGGCCGGTCCCGTCCCACCCGTGCCCGGGACACGCGGGTTCCCGGAGAGCCCAGACCTCGCAGCGCCGAGCGGGGGAAACAGAAATCATTAGGAGTTGGGAGCAGATTGCCACTCAATCTGCAGTTCTCAGGAGCCTGACAAAATAAGTGAATAAATGAGCAAGTTCACAGCTGCTCAAGGGAACGCTGGCCGCGGGGAAAGGGGGCTCTGACTCCGCAGAGGAGCGGCTGCACCGACGTTCCAACAGGAACTCCATCCAGTCGAACTTCCCAGCCCTGGGCTGCCAAGAAATTCTGTGATCCTGCACAAGGAAAGCTCCACCTGAATGAAAGGCAGGAATTTTGGATAGTCTCAATATAAAGAGGATAAAATCTAGAGCTCAGCCACCCTTCCTTAGAGCTCGTGTAGCACACTTCAATTTAATTTACTTCCAAAATGAGTTAGAGCCATTTTAATTTTCAAACAGGATCCATACAAGACATCCACGTAATCCAGCAAAACTGTTTTGATTTTCCTGCAAAGTGTAAACAAGCCTTTACTCTTGCATAGAAACACCAAAATTCTGTGAGTGACAGAAAAGGAAAGCAAGAGTTCAGAGAAGACAGATGACTTCTCAAAGGAGGACGAAGCCTGAGGAAATCATAGAATGGCTGGGGTTCAAAGGGACCTTAAAAAACACCTCATTCCAACCACCCTGCTTTGGGCATAGACACCTTTTACCAGACCAGGTTGCTCAAGCCCTGGCCTTGAAAACTTCCAGGGATGAGGCATCCACAGCTGCTCTGGGCAACGAGTTCCAGTGCCTCACCACCCTCACAGTAAAGAATTTCTTCCCAATCTAATCTAAACCTGCTCTCTCTGTTTGAAGCCATTCCCCTTTGTCCTGTCACTACATGCTCTTCTCAATAGTCTCTCTCCATGTTTCTTTTAAGCTCCCTTCAGGTGCTGGAAGGCTGCAATTAGGTCACCCCTAAGCGTCTTTTCCAGGCTGAACAATCCCAGTTCTATGGATATCTCCCCAGGATATCCCATTCCTGGAATATTTCAGAAGTTCTCCTCCACTTCCTTCTTTTTACACTCTACAACTACGAGGGAACAGGTTTAGCCAGATTCTCCCGTCATGAGGGCCAGTGAAAAATCTGAAATAAGTATCTTGAATTTGTTGCACTGATGAAGAATCACTAATTCCCTGAGGACCAAGCCCCATAGCTGCCTGCAGGAATTTCTGTGCCACACACACACACACACACACACACACACACACACACACACACGTGCACACCAGGCAAGTGCTAACAAAGTTTCTTGGGCCATTCACCACTGCTCAACACTCCTTTGGGAAATCCTGCCTCTGCAGTGGAAAGAACCACCGGAGAAAACCAGTAAAAGGTGTTTTTTCAAGGACCATAACTGACACATTAAAGTCACCAAGCACTGCTAAGAAGCACTTTCAGGAATGTTGGGAGTTGACCTCAGTCTGTTCCTATTTTAGTCATGACAATTTTCAACATTTTCCTGCTTGTCAAGAGAATCCTTCCAAGAGAAGGAGCGCTCCTTCAGCAGGGCTGTGAGCATTTCAGAACCAGTGTCTTCATCTGAGCCTTACTTCACAGCACTTTGAGACCTTCCAAGAAAACTATCACAAACAATTTGAGAAAGTTTTCTAAAAGCCCTAATTAAAATTCTCCCATTATGCTGAGTACCGTAGCTCTGCAGGGAATAAAAGGGGGGGAAAAAGAAACTAAGAGTTAATATTGTTTACTCATAGTCCAATTCTTGAGTGCTTTCAGGGCTAGCAAAGGACTCTGAGAATTCCACAGACCAGCTGGAATCCCCTCCCTCAGGTTAAACAGGTCCTGAGGACTGGCAGATGGAACCATCTGAAGCCTGGCAGACCCACATATTGAACATCCTGAACTGTGATTTCAGAAGACTTCTCATGGTCCATGTGGTGTCACTCAGTGGAAATTGCTCCAGGGAATGGAGACTGGAAATGGATTTAAGCGAGTGAAGAGGGTGACAAAAGGTTACGTGGGACAGAACAGGTATGGAAACAAAGGAGGTGTCAAAGATATAAACGTGGCCTCCAGAAACAGGGAAAGCAGCAGCACAGAGGTCAGTCAGAAAAAGACAGGAATTTGAAACATCTGTAAGTCTGAGCCATCCCATGAAATATGGAAATGATTGATTCTTAATAGGATGGATATTAATTCTCACCTACCTCATCATCATCTTCTTCAGCTTCCAGACATACACCTCTTACAGCAATGTGCCGTTTCCATGTACACACGCAGCACAAACTGTGAATAAACTACTCCGTTTAGCTAATCTCATCACTTAATGACCTACAAACCCTAGACTGATGGTAAAACAGCTGTGACACGTAGAGTATGTTCTCAGGCTAAATGAAGAAACAATCTTTTTCAAGTTCACTCACAGCTGCAAACTGCAAAATACTTTGCCTTTAAAATGGATTTTTACCTGATGTTGTTCAGTGTGTGCAATAGCAGTCATCAACATACACCCAAGCATCACTACAAACATTCTTGTTTCAATTCCTTAAAATGGATTTTCAGGCAACAACTCTGTGAGAACCAATACTCCAAAGTACATTTTCACACCCGCTGTGGGGACTCACGCTGTTCTTATGACTCACTTTCAAGTAGCTGCAACATTCATCACTCTGGCTACGTGTTTGACTAGGAGACTTATCAATCATCCTGTTCACTTCCTCTAAGGTAACAGATGTTGTCCTAAAGAAAATCCCCCTTTCAGAGTCCTGGTTTGCAGGAAAAGATCACTTTGTCCCACTGGTGCCCTTGCACTTGCTTATGCCTTTCTGAGCTGTATCTTTCTTAGGCTCTTCTGTCTATAATTAGCTTCTTAATAAAGATGATTTCAGGACCTGGTTAGAGAAATGGAAGAAAATGCAGGACTTGAGAGGAAACAAACAAGTCATCCTTTCAGCCTCTGATGTCATCCTCTGTTTTGTTCTTGCACATCACTGCATGGTTGAGATTACGTTGCAATTACCCTGAACATGCCCAGCACTCACAGTCGTTGCTTTATCGTCTCTCATGACTCAGTTGATCCTGTGACAAGACCGATTAAGGATGTGCTGCTCCTGAAGAGCTCTCAGAGCATAATATTTACACATTTTGAACAGTCATTATTCACATTACTGAGAAGTATTTTTTATAAATTACACAGTGATAATAATGGATCCTTTTGGTTTCATTTGGGCCAGGCTAGTGCTTTTGATCTAACAAAAGCTGCTACTTCTGCCTCTGTGAAATGGCAGTAATGAAAACATGAAAACAAAGACTTTATGTGAATAAATGCAAAAATTAACATGTTCAATGGTACTACTTGTATTTCCATAGCTGCTGAGAAGGCATCACCTCCTCTAAATGAAGGCAGCTACGTACAAGTTACTGCCAAGGCACAGATCTGTCTAAAAAGATATCAGCACAAAGCCTGGTCTGGGTAAAGGCACCACATTTCCAGCCAAGAGGCTTGGAAGACACAGCCACTGCCCCAACAAAATCACACCAGCAGCAATCACGCAGCAACATGTCTGTGCTGGCCTGTGGAAGACAGGCAGAGCAGCCCAGGGAGACGGACTGCGAATGAGTTGTACACCCAGCAAATATCCAGAAGTGAGTTTAAGTAACAGAGGTAGGAACTGGATTCTGTGATTTTTGCACGATGTGCACGGCTGCCAACATCAGCAGAAGTGACACAGGCTGGCCGGACTGCAAAAGACCTGCACACACATTTTAAAATGGAACCTTACCAAATCATCCTATTTAATCTCTGCCAGTGACTTGTACATGTATGCACTCAAAGCAGATGGTGCAGCAGGGATGTCAGGAACCTGAAGACCAGCCCTGGTGTGAAAGGGGAAGGGCACTGCGGAGGAGGCAACTTACCTGAGCAACCAGGGCAGGCTGTTTGCTTCAGAAAGGACAGCACAGATGGGCTCCTTTTTAACCCCCTGTTCCAGTGAACAGCTCTCTTCATTAAACTCCATGTCTTGACAACTACAGCAGACAAAAAAGCAAACAATATTCTACACAAGACTATCTTCTATTGATTTTGCAAATGCAACGCAGAAGATAACCAACAAACGGGATACTTTTTTGAGACTACCTCCCTAAAAGCCAACACACCTTCAAATCTCCGAATTTTCATAAACTGCTGTCTAGAGTTTACCCTGTGCACTGCAAGAAAAATATTAATTTCAGAGAGTTATTTTTAATGCCTCTAAATAAACAAATAATCACTTATTTTAACAGAAAACTGCTTCCTTCTCCTAGCAAAAAATAAAAGCAAGCTAATTTAAACGGACTATTTTTCTCACTCAACACAAAATGTAGGTTCTGATAATTCTTTTCAATATCAAAATGTTAGAAAGTATCTTTTCAGTATCACTTTACTCTTTGACAGCGTTAATCATATAAGTCAATAAGCAGACATGATCAGGTTTGATCTCTTATTTCCACCACATAATTAAAACAAATGAAAATTAGTATAACTAATGTAAGCAAACATAAAGACAAGCAGGGTGGCTGAGTACACAGACACTACGTCAGTAGGCACGTTGCAGAGTGCACCCACAACTTAAAACTATTAAACATGAAACCATTAAAAGCAGTTACCATGCTGGCTGGATGTTAAGATACCTCGTGAAGTTTATAAGGAATTTTAAAAAGGCAATACCTTAACGTGCACACTGGAGTAAGACTGAAACCAAGTCCTATGCAGTGCCAGACCTGCGTTCACACCCTGCTCCAGGGGCACACAAAGGCACTCAGAGCCAGCAGAGCCTCCCATGGCTCAGAGGGCTGAGCAGGGGCATTTCCTACGACCAGTTTGTGCTGGTGCAGACAGTGACCACCCTGGGCTGTGTGTGACCACTGCTGCCAGGGTCACTGTCCCTGGGTAAGACATGAGAGCAAACCTGAGTGCCCTTCTCTGCTAGGGCCAAACTCAGCCAGCTGAGCCAACCTCCTCAGCAGGGTGCAGGCTCAGGCCAGATGAGAAGCACCTCTCACCAGCCAGCGCTGCCCCGAGGAGGTTCCCAAGGTGGCTGATGGATGCCCAAGTGGTGGCCCTGCTGCACCCACCGGTGACATCCCAGAGCCACCAGCTCTTCCTGCCGTGCTCATCTGATCACGGCTCCAGTTTTCACACACTGCTTCACTACAGATTTTTTCTCTTTAAAAGGTATTGTGCCACTTTTAACACCTTACATAAAACTTGTTCTTACATGAAGTAAAATCAACAGAGCCAAGCATTTCACAAAAATCAAGTATTCACCAGGAGGGACCCTAGTCAAAAGATTCAGGAAAACATTATGCCTGACACACACGAACAAATAAAGAGGAGAAAACTGAATTATCAGTAATTAATGCTACGGGACATATTCATGGTTTTGAAGGTGAATAAATGCTATGGTCCTCAATATTTTTTAAAAAATGTTTGCTTTAACAGTAGAAAAATCTATGTAACAAATACTCCATATACTACACATGCTACAAAATGCTGTAGAGCGCACATGGCATACTGTTATCCAACAGACCTGAAATCTTGAGTAATCAAGTTCGCCCTTCTTACAACTGAGATTAAAACAAAGTCCTGATTCTCATTTATGTGAGGAGCTGCTGGCACTGAACAAACTCACTCCAGTGCAAACAAAAATCACAAAAGGAAAGCTGGTCTAACACTAGGTGTTTCTATTAAAGTGGTTTCAGTGCAATCCTCTCAGACAACCGGATTAAAGTTAAGGTCAGATATTCTGTTTTCTATAATCAAAGGAGGCAAGGAAATCCAAAGGAGAAGAAAACCCAAATAAGTTCTATGTGTCTCAAATCAAATATTTAAATATTTCATTTAATTGTTGGAAAGTATCCACTTCAGTTCTTGCACAACAATATTTATCTTTACATGCCTTCATCTGTCTCATTAAGAAAGCAGATTTTGTTTGAAATTATCTAACATGAAAAATACTGCTAAGTCTATTCATAAAACAGTATTCTATATTTTTATTTTTCAAACAGCAAGTGACCACATTTAAAATGCATCATTTGCAAATATAAATTATCAAACTATTAGTTTAATTAAAAATAAAGCAAAAACATAACTTCCCTTAGTATCACAATACATAAAAGGGTATTATAAACCCAAAAAGACTAAGTTAACCATAAGAAACAATAACGTCAAAAGTGATGAAACTCATTAAGTCACTTAATGAATAAATCAGTCCTAAGAATACAATACCATTCACCATGATTATGTAAAAAAAAAAAAGAAAAAATCAAACTTTCATTGTATTATACAGATAGAACAATCCAATCCTTCATGCCACATTTTGTAAACCATGATATAAATTACACTCACAGTCAAATGAACAGGAAGAGTAACTCCCAAAATATTTTAAGTTGCTTTTAGGGCAGAAATAAAGGCAGAAAGAGAATCATTTAAAATATATCAAGTTTAACCAAAAAAAATTCATTTGGTCAAGCCTGCTATCCAAATAGTTTTGTTTCCTGCAAAACTATTTTTGTATTTTTTTGAATTATGAAATTTAAATGTTTCTTTTACATATTAAATGTAAGTCATGTGTTGAGCTACATTAAATCCTTTTATATTTTTATCATTTTGGCCTTGAGACCCAAACATCTTCCATGGACCTACACACACACACACACACACACACACACACACACACACACATATACACACACACACTCTCACTCTCTTCTTGGTATCAGGAAATTCCTCATTTCACAGGAATAATGACTCACATACTAATTTCTGTCAAAAACATAAGGAATATGCAAATTCATACTTTCCAGGTTCCTATGAAACCATCTCTCACCTATATATACAGACTCCAACTGATGGAATTCAGGTTACGATCTTTAGTCTGATAATAAAGGGACGGAATAGATGTTGTAGGATAAAGAAATACTGTATAATGATCGAAATAAACCTATTATCCTAAATTTATCTATACAAATTATCATTTTTTTATTAATTGAAATACAAAGAAGGCATATGGACTTCAGGAAAATAGCACTATATCAGAAATTCACTGTAACAGTGTTTCACTATATATATCATCAGGTTTTTCATAAGACAATTTCTTCTGTACACTGGATTTTGTACTAATTTCTCTGTCTTCAAATCCATTACATTTTCAGACCCAATTCAGCACTATATATGCCTTCAAAATAAAAGGAAGTCACTTGCTTTATTGAATACCAAGTTCCCTTCCAGACAGTATTTAAAGAAAGACAAAACTACACAGACAAAGTCCAGTATAATTCATTTCTGACAATGAAAATTTCAACCCCTCATACTGTTGCAAAATTCCTTCTACTGAAATGTCTACAATAATAATAATTATAATAATTATTATAATAATAAAAAGCATACATTACATATAAAAGATACCAGTGTACTAAAAGTGACAGAAGTGGACTAGCAAATCCTTCAAAGCACATATTATATAAATGACTAGCATTTAAAAACATTTCTTTTTCTATAAAATGTAGGTCATATACATTTATAAATTGGGGGAGGGGGGAGGTTCTAAAGCAGTGATGACTGTTCAAATAGATATGCTGCTCTGTACAGTCTAATACCTATTCAATTCAAACTATAAGTTTGACATCTAGTTTATCAGAATAAACCCATCTCATCATCTCATAGCTCATAATTTGAAAAATATGCAACTCAAAGGAAGAGGTGACTCAAAAGTTCACTGTTTATCTGCATACGAAATAAGAAGAGAACTATTCCTTTCTAAGGGTGGCCCAAGTCTTATCAGTTCAATACCAGGACTTAAAGACTCCAAATTTATGTAGAGGAAGTGGCAGGAATCAGCACAGAAGCAGAATGGTATCTCTGATCCTTTAGAGACACAGCTATTCAACCTTAGCAGTCTTCCTCGTCTCGCAGAAGTGCAGCCAAGCCATTCATTTCTCACTCAAAGTGGATGAAGCCAAAGATCTAAAGACTGTCCTCTCTGTGACTGAAATTGTGCTCTGTAAACAATGTTATATATTCCAGCAGGAGGACATCTGAATTTATTTATAAAAAAGGATTAAGAATATTCATTAACTCAAACAAGGCTATTAACTCCCAAAGGTATTTTTGGAACTTATGCTACTTGTCAAGTTAGCACTGTCGTGTATTATTGCTTACAAACAGTACATCATCATATGCCTTCTAACAGAGCAGTACTGTGATCAGTTCATATTTACAGGCTTTTCTGTTTGTTTTTAAACAAGCTATAAAAACATTACATACTTTACAGACAATACAAATACTCAAGTCAAACAAATGGAATGCATAACAATAAGAAACGTCATAAAGGAAGACTGACATAAGTCCTTGATTGTCAAGACACATTTATATTTATATATAAACTCTAGCTGTGCAGAATCAAAGATTCAATCATAGGTACATCCTTATTTGATAAATCATATTTACAGCATGATATTGCATAAAAAAATAAAATAACGTTGTTTACACAATATTACCTTTCCATCCATTGGATTAAGGAAAGCAAGAAACAACTCCTAGAACTATGTTTGCTTGCCTCAGTTTGTGTTTCCTACCAAAAGATGTAATTTTAAAAAGGAAACAGAAGGTTTTGTATGTTGAGTAGAGCAAAAGCGACTGTAAATTTATTTCCCTGACACAAAGCAAATTGAACTTGAACAGAAGTTTAAATTTCAAATTAAAGACATGTCTTTTCATTAGCAGTAATACTTTCTTAGTGCTTGTCCTTTGCAAAGTGAGTTTCAGCTAAATGCATTACATGCCTAACATAAACATGCATTACCCTAGTCCAATGAACTTTCAAAGTTACAAGGTTTCATTTTAGTAAAACATTTAACTCTAGGAAACTTAAAGATCATTCATTTGCTTCAGTACCAACCATGTAATTTGAAAGTTCACATGTGTACTGGTACCAACTGCATAAACATATTTCTGCCTGTTAACATTTCCAAACGAATTCCCAGGAGTATATCTGGATTTTCCCTGAAATTTGTAATGATATTAAAACAAGCAAACAAAGAATAAAAATCAAAGCTCTCAAAGCCAAGAAAATTTAGTTAGCAAATATACATACATAATGTAATCCAATGCTGCAAAATTCAGAGTGAATTCATCCAAATATTCTGGTTCATTTCAAACAGTTACTACATATGATACAAATACTATAAAAATATTTTGATCAAGCATGGAATATAATGTATCTGTTCAGGTGGAAAGTTTTCATAGAACATGAATACTTCGGAATAAACTCCGAAAGTTACAGTAGAACCCAAATAATTCGCAGCAATACCTTAGAAACCCTTACAATTTTGAAAAGAGTGAAGAAGCAGGAAACAAAAGCAAGGATGTCACATCACAAAATGTACTTTGTTCATTTATTTTGACAACTGCAATTTAGTTTTCAATACTCCTTCTACCTCCCAGTATACTACCATAGTTGCTGTAGTATACTTGGGTGAAGTAGTACAGTATTATTGTGTGAGGCCTTGCTACAGTACTTTTTAGACCACTGCAGAGAGGTGGGAAGGGATCATGAGGGATGTAGAAACTTGTCAGATGCTCTGTTTAGAGGTCAGCGAATTAGCAAGATTTTACTGTACTTCTCAATTAACAATGAAAAGCTCCCATCATCCAAAAAAAACTGACAAGTACAATATAAAAATAATACAAGTGTTATTTCACATGGATACTTTCTTGTCCTATTTTCTTCTTGAAACACAATTTTCCTAAAGACAACACTAGGAGACACAAGATCATAAACATGGTTCTTTTATCATCCAATTTAAATTGTTTATGTTGTTACTCGTAAACCAACATACAGGAATACACATGGTTAATCCTTCTCCCCAAAACTTGTCATTTATGATAAATTCATTCTCAAATCAAATGAAGAAAATGTAAATGCCTATTAGTATACCATTACAAGCTGATTCCTTCATTGTCTGTTATATTAATGGTAAAACATATCAAAAGATTCATGCTAAAAGGGACACTGTCAAGTAATTTAGGACCAAAATATGGCCTATTAATAAGTGCATGTATATATATATATATATGTATTTTATATATACATATATATATGTAGAGAGAGAGCGAGAGCTTGGTAACAAATGTCATCAATTTCCTCTTTTCCAAAATTATCATTGCGCTATCACTAGTAGATATCCCCAAAAGTTCCACCTTACACACACACACACACACACACACATCCGGTGCTTGCATGACCTTTCAGGAAGAATGCCTGCTGTTAGCTCAGGGGAATCTCCACGCTCTCCCCAGCCTTGTGCTGACAGCACAGGAACACAACAGACAGCCCAAGCTGCTTCTTTCCAGACACACAGGAAAACTAACAAAAATGACCAGATCAACATGAAGAGTGTGCATCTGCAGCAGGTTAAAAGCAGCAAACCGTGAGCAGTGAAATACGTTATTAAATAATGCTATTATTAAACAAGCAAGAGCTTTTTACAGAGCTAAACCTCCCAGAGCTAAACACTTATTCCAGAATGAAAGGGGATGTACTCAGGAAATCACAGCAGTGTATTTGGCTAACTCCTCCAGTGCAGAAAGCTTCAAGCATCAGCAGATCAGCTACTCACACCACTGCTTTAATTGTACACGTGGAAGAACCCGACAAGACAGTCCCTGTGGCTTAGACGGGACTTCACAGCCCGTCCTAAGGCACAGAGTGCAGCTGGAATGGCTCAGCAGCAGGCATGGGAATGAGCTGTGATGTAAGGAATAGCAGTTCCTCTGGTGATCCCCGTCTGGCTGCGGGGAAGAGCAAGTTCCTTCACTCTGGGCAGCAGCCTGCTCCCTCACACACCCTCGGAGTGATGCCCAAGTGTGGCGATGGCATGGGAGAGCCACGCCCTCTGAGGCCTCAATCACATTCTCACACCAGAGTGTCAATTCAGTAACTTTTTTTAAATAAAGCTGAGTCAGTTCCCTTAGGGAGAAGGAGGCTTCATTCCTCTTACCTCCCTACGGGGCCATAGCAGTGCAGTAACACAGTAATAACCCAGCCTTTTTTTTTCTTTTGTTCCTTGCTATATTTAACAGGTAGTACAATTGCCATCTCCTTGCAACATCAGGGCATAGGAACAAAAGTGCCAACACAGTATTAATCAGGCACCACAAGTCAGGATGTCATGGAAATGAAACACTGAAAACAGTATGCCTTACAAGAGGTGGTTTCCTGGGATATAGGGACCATTCATGTTATTTCTGTGCAATACAGAATGGAAAGACAAAAAACCAAACTGACCATAATGGAAGAAAAACAGAGAGACCATGAATCAGTTTAAAAATATTCTTTCAAAGAAATTTCTTTACATGTATCATTAATAATCCATAAGGAATTTACTTTTCTCCCTTGATGCCCACTCTTTTCAAGTCGTGGCCAAATATTCAGACAAAATTACTGGTAAATCATAGCATGCTGAAATGCCTTACTGTATTACAGACAGGGTCAACAAATCAAAAGAGCCTGCTTTCTTATACAAAAGTATCAAGAAATTAGTTTATATAAATTGTATTCTTGCCAATAGAAGAAGCAGGCTAGGGATAATAAATGCCCTTTCTCCCTCAACTGTACCAAGTGAAGTTAGTGCTGTAGTAGTGCTACCATAAGGGAAAAGACCAAGTGGGATCAGTTTCCTGCTAATGAAAATTCAGAAAAATATTGCTACTGCTTTGGTAAGAGGTGGGAACTGTTCTAGGTCCTGCTCAAGTCCTTTCTTAAAAGGGTGTATTTTAGCCCCTTGAGATGCAGCTTTTCTCCTACCTGATGGCTTTGTCTGAGAGATACCAGCTAGTAAGAGTGCTCTAAAAGCATGGATGCAATCCTATTAAAAAAACCACCATATACACACCTACCTATATCTGTATGTGTGTGTGTGTGTGTGTGTTTTTCCCTGGTTAATCAGCCTACATGAGGCTTAAACTGCCTTGAACTACCAGACAGTGTCCCTTTAGGGAAGGTGCAATAGAATGAACATACAGTTCAAAAATCTGAAACTTGTTAACTTAAACTACACAATAGTTAGGCTACTCAAATCTTACCACCTTAAAAATGCACACAGAACTACTTATCGTACCATACTGTATACTTCAAGACAAAGTACTATTCAAAAAAACATATTCGTGGTACAGGGATAAACTTTGCAGTTTATTTATACTGTGAAATGCAATGAAAACTTCTGATCACTCTCCTAGGCTGGAAAAAGAAATCCCATTCACTAGCATCGTTCACCAGTTTGGGTTGGTAAAATTGTAGTGACTTTCATTAAGTAAACACTAAAAAATAGGGAATTCGAATGCCCACTTCTTCAGCTTTCAGGGATACTCCAATAAATTTAATAATTGGAATTGTCAAAATTCTAGACAGATATTTAAAACAGTTTTTACAGAAGCTAAAAATACCCAATCTCAAGTATATGGAAAAGAATTACTGGAGCTGCTGTATGAGATGAAAATGATGCAACCGTATCAAACCTAAACATCTAAAAATGGTTTTATTTTTTGAGAAATCAAAAACTATAAAGTTGGCTAAGTGCTCTATGTTAATCGTTATGAGTATGTAGGGTAAGGTACAATTAAGCTTTTAAATCTTGGAATACACAGTTTGTGTAAGCATTTTGCAATTGGGAATGTCATCTACAGAGTAACTAAAACTTCAAAATCTTGGTTTCTGCATATGAAAAAGTCATTAAAAAGTTACATCTAGATTCAGCTGTACAAAGAAATACACATTACTTCAGGAATGAAGTAAAGGCTTTAGCAGTTAGGCATTTTGCTTAAAAAAGTGTTTAAAGTATTTTAAATTAATTAGACTTTTAAATAGTAGAGTTAGTCTATCAGAATTCACTTTCTTTCCCTCCAAACACAACGCAAGGTAATGCAAAGCAGAAATAAAGGGCACATGGTCTAAAATTATTTTTGAGAGAGACTGAAGATTTTTCTAGAAAATGCTTTCTTTTAAAGCCATATTTGCTTGACTTCTGAAACTTACTTGTTTATTCTGTGTGTTTAGTACACGTTGATTCCCTGCTGAAGAGCAATGACTATGCTGACAAGCTTAGAAATGACAATGTGAATAGTATCAGACAATAAACTGTCCTCCCAAAGCATACAAGGAAACCAGCAAGGAAACAATCATGGGGGAAAGTCTTACCTGGGGATTTTGTTTATTTTAAAATTTCATAGAATTTTCTGGATTCAAACAAGTGAATAATAAACTGCCTTTGATAGGGGCACCAACATCAGGCAGTTCAATGACTGATGGCTAATGAAAATTTTTTTTAAAAAAAAGGAAAAAAGGAAAAAGAAGCAGTTATTGGTCTTGCTAATATCAGCTTACTTTTGTTTTAACATAGCGCTCTTAAAAGCTGTACAGATCTCCATCTTATACAGAGCAACCCCCTTTTGACAAATGTGTTCTAAAGTGCCAGTATTATTTACAAAGATTTCTTAGCCAAAAGTCTGGCCTGTTGTGGCATCAGGTGAAGAAGTCATCCCAGCTCTGCTATCATTTACATTCACCAAGGGAAATTCTGGGAAATCAGCACTTGTCCCTGGTCCCCGAAGGTTCACCTGTCCATTGGCAGTGCTAAACTGAGATGATATTCCAGCTCTTGCCCCATGGTACTGAGCTCTAAAGGGCTGCTCAAAGGAGCTAATTTGATATGCTTGATGAACAGACTGTGCCTCTGCTTTCTTCTGAGAAGTTACTTGATCCAAGAAGTCCTGTGTGGAGGAGGAAGAAGAATGATTTGCCTCATCACCTGAAAAGGGAAAAGGGTGCTGAGAATCACCAACCATTAGTCCAAAGTGAGACTTGTCTGGAGTTGTTCTTAATGGAGAGTTCATTCCTGACCGAAAGCTATTGACAGGTATGGATGTGTAGACCTTCTCCATGGAAGGAAATGCTGGCTGGGTTGTAAGAGTCTGGTTATCAGTCACAAAATTAAGGCTCGGGTTGTTCAAATAGGCATCATTTTGGCTAGTTCTGTCCAAAGCTTGTTGTAAAAACTTTGAATACTCTTGTAACATACTAGCTTTATCTGATGAGGAAGCTTGAGAGCTTGTTCCAACCGTCTCAGATTGGGTCACCTCAGATACTTCAGAGGAATTGATGGATATACTGGAGGTCACTTCTGTGTCAGCCACACTGAAAGAGATCTCATGCTGTCCATTAGCCTTGTGTGAATAATGATCTAACAGAGTTTGCAGTACCTCATCTGGAATGACATTTTTGTCATGGTTACCTTTAATTTCAACATTCAGTGCCTGTGTGTCTAGTATTGAGGCTGTAGCAGTTTCATCAATGACACTGGCCACAGCTGCCTGTGTTACTGAAGGTTGAGATGCTATGGTACTTACATTCAAGGCATATTCTCGACTGTTGTTACTAGCTGCTTGCAGATACCTCTTTTTCTTTAAAAACTGCATTGCATCATCATAATTAGTGCTGCTGTGTACAGGTTTACTGGGCCCTTCCTGTAACGTGTCAACTTGATCAATGTCAGCATTACCTTCAGAGTCCAGTAAACTTTGCTTATCCACAAGATCGAAGGCATACTTTGAAACTTTGCTGTCTTCATATGTAGATAAAGGTGAAATGGTTTGACTTTGCTCAAGTGGCTGCTTTAGGGTCCTCTTGTTGACCTTTTTGAGAACGAGCTTCGGTGGGTGTATTTCTCCAGAATTTGCTTCCTCTAAGTGCGATCCACCGACCGAAGAATGTGGCATCTCAACAGCATATTCCGCTACCATATATTCATCTTTTACTTTAGTACTGGAAGAGTACAAAGGCAAGTAGTCATTTTTGTCCTTCTTGTGTTCTGATTTATCTGTGCTTTCCTTATCCCCAGATTTTGTTTTCTCTGTTTTCTGCCTTTTCTTCTTTGGCAAGGAGCTGTCTTTCAGAGGCGTAGAGAAACCAGAATCTTCCTCCGATGGCAAAAAGCCAACTTTGGTGGCACTTCTGTTGGGTTTCTTCTCGCGGTTCTCATGGCACATACGTTTGTGTTTCAGCACTCGATCGGTCCTGGAGAAATACTGGAAGAGAGATGATGGTGTTAGGATTATTATTATTATTATTATTATGCAAAAATAAATACGTTACCAGAAAGAAAAGAAACCTTTCATTCTAATGAATTTACTTGATGATTCACCCACTTTACCAATTTCTAATGAAGTGTCAAAGAAGAGCATCGAGTCAATAAAATCAAGCACAGCCAGCTGTGACTGTGCTCCACCTGTGCACCAAGACAGCCCATCTTAACAGAAAAAACATTCATTATGTATTTATTTGTGTAAAATGGAGAAAACTCCATCTGCAATACTGGGAAATTGACTGGTGTTTTGGTTTCCAATGACAAAAGATTTCACTAAGTCATCTTACCTGCAAACAGTATTCACACTGGTAAGGCTTCTCTCCACTGTGAGTTCTTTTGTGCCTTTCCATGTGATATTTCTGAATAAACCTCATACCACATTCATCACAACGAAATGGCTTTTCACCTGATAAAAAACATGTAGCAATATTAATCTAAAAGAATAAATCAACATTTTCTCATTAAATTACCAGGTCAAATACTACATTTTCTATTAGAAGCAGTAAGAGGATTGAGACTATCACTATTGAAAAACAACATAGGGCTTGCTTACATTACTGTTTTTTTCAATACTCAGTTGCTGATGCCTCAAATTACTTTAGGCTTTTATGCTAAAAAAAATCCCACTTTTAAAACTAAATCCTTACTCCTCTTTCTAATGTAGGTGCAGGTATGTCTTACACCTAACAAATTCAGAACTGCAAAGATGATCATCCTGAATTGTTGCTACAGTATGCATTTTTTAGGGCAGACGGATGTATAAAAATACCTCAATCCTCCCACCAACTCATTAACTCAAACCCATCCCTTCTAAGAGAGAATTAATGCATTTCCAAACTTCTAATATAACATTTTGGAGGGTGCTTTCTACTTTTTCGTATTTTTTCCCTTATCTGCATGCAGAATTGAGATAGCTGCTTTGAAAAAGTCCTACAATTTCGGCTGAAACCTAATTTTATTTATTTTCTTAAAAAATGATTTTAAATTACTTTTGCAATTAAGCCAAAACACAAGAAACCTCTGTAGCAGGACTGGTGTTTGCATACTTACAGGTTTCTCATTTTGGTTGTTTTATTTGCTTGTTTTGGTTTCAGGTTTTTATCTTTACTTTCATGAAATACTTGTTCGGACAATATGTGCTGCCCTGAATTCATCTTCAGTTCTCCCCTTATTTTTCCTCACAAAGAAACCCTCACAAAGTAACGATCCTTTCTGAGCAGGGAGCAACTCTATTTTTATTTCTTTTAACTTTTGCCTTACATCTTCCCTCTGATATTTTTTTCTAGGTTTCTCTGGCAAAACCTAAAAATTCCAAATGCATTGAAAAGTTAGTTTAGCTTTCATGGAAGTTCACTGTTATTTACTAAAACTCACCCTGAACAACAGTGATCTCTCCTCTTAGTATTTACTATGAAATCTTTTGGACCGACACAGAGGTCAGGGATTGTCTTGGCAGCATCTCTCAAGACCCTCTTTGTTCTGGATACTGCACTGCATTGATTTTTGAAATATGAACCATTTATGTTTTGTTTCCAGAAATATGCAGACTATTGCTATTTTCTGAGGTAGTTTTATTCTTACTAATTATGCTATGAACTGTTAAATCACCAATAATTAATTGAATTAATTGTTAAAGTTTAGAATTTTAAATTATTAGATTTGATTATCTAAAATGTTGTCAGAGTGTGTATTTTCCATTTAGAATAGAGAAATTTATCCACATCCTTTTACAAACAGGAATACAGTACCTTAAAATAAAGTTCCAGTATTTATAGAAACTAGAATGGAAAATATCTGTATCGCCCACACATGTGCTCCTAGTCAGATCATTAATGCCCAGAGCTCCAACTTCCTTAATTCCAAGCAATTTCTAAATCTCTCTCTTTGTAAGCCTATGTCCTATTTCCAATTATTAATTCTTACCTCTCCATGTGGCTTCTCAGCCAATCCCTTTCCTGGATGAAATTATTCCAATTTATTCTCTCCTAAATCAAATTATCTCCTCTCCTCAGATCTCTCAGCTTCCATCAGTTCTTTTTCTACAGGCTCACAACCCCAGCATCCTATATCTCTTCTTTCACTTGAGTTAGAGAACTTTACCATTTCTTGCTTATTAATAAGCAGCATAAAATTTTGCTTTTTTTTCAACATCCTTTGTAAGTCCTACCACCTATCATATCATTCTCTCTCATACTGCCTAGAAGCAAATCCTCCTCTTTGGCCTATTTATTAACTTTCAAACTCCAGTTTCATTCTTCATGTTCTCTTTATTTGTTAGGCACCCTCATCACCTTTTAGGGTTAGGCATCCTTGTTGGTCTACTCCCAACAAGCCTGTTGAGACTTTCTGAATCAAAGTCCAGTTGTTCCCTTCCATTTTCAGGAAGCTGAGGCAAGACATTTAGACCTCATTGTTATTGTTTAACACATGGGAACTCTTCCATTCCTGAAGACTTTACTTAGCCCTTGCTATTTACTGTTTTCTTTCCCTCTGCTCCACTATTCTATGTGGGTTTTTTAATTGCCCCTTCAAACAACTCTCCTTACATTGTCTCAAAGCTTGCTTTCGTGCTACCTTACATTTTTTTTTAGAGAACGAAGTGGCTGTTTGGGTTGAAAGCTATCCTGAGCCTTAAAGCAAGATAGCTGAGTCCTGTTCTGGCCTTGAACAGCCCTCTAAGGAGTCATCCTGCAATCCCAGGAAATGCAGAACACTTCATTAATACACTTACCTGCAGCCTTACACTCATTTCTGTAAATGAATGGACACAGAGTTCCTTAACGTTTTCCTACTCAAGCTGGCTATGTGCTGGCAGAAGACTCCCCAGCGACCTATTCCCATTTCAAGGCTTACACAGGGCCAAACAGGAGTCTGTAGTTTTTTGGTGTATTAAAACCAGCAGCTATTTTGGAGACTTTCAAGGCACATACAAATGCACTGTTGGCCATGCCTTAACAGGGAGAAGAATCTGGGGACACTGCCCTGGAGTTAACTCAGCACAATACAGAAAACTGTATTTTTCAGTAGAATTCCAGAACACTCTGAAAGCAAGATTAAGAAAACCTTTGTGACACTGACACCATACTTAATTTTGGCTTTAATCTTCATATGGAAGATGATGTTAGAAAAAGATTAAAAATTAATATGAAGACAGGCTTCCAATAATAATTTCATCCTAGCAGAAGCCCAAAACTTCAGATGCCTTCCGCAATTTGTTGTATTTTTCAAACAGGATCTATTGCAAATGGAGGAGATCATTAGTAACAGCCTTTTGATAATGCAGGGAGAATCCAGGACACATTTTTCTGAAATTACTTGGTGAGTGGAAAAGAATCAGATGTTCAAAAAAAAGTCAAAATTTAAAAATACAATACAACAATTAATGCATTATTTATGAAAACAGCCCATGTGCTGTGCCTGTGTTGGCAATCTATTAAAACCAAGCAGTAGAACTACTCATCAAGTGTAGTACAAATATTATGTGTATGAAGGCTGTAACAATTATAAACCCAGGCATTTAAAGTCTAAACAGACAAAAAACAAATTATCAAATACCAAAGAAAGCAATAAAAAATCAGCATGACTGAATAAGAAGGCACTTGAATTGTTAGCCCCAATGGTGTTTTATTTTTTTAATGTAATCTCAGTTTTTGTGTTTAAAATGGAAAGTAGGGTGGCTTACACAATTAGGACACATGAATGCATGAGTGGGTAAGGTATATAGAAACATCTCTAAGCAAAAAGTAAGCAGACATATTTGAAAAAAAAAAAAAAGAGAACATTCAGCATCTTCTCCAACCTTGTAAACTGAAAATATTTGTGTATCAGTGACTCTTTCCTCTCTTACAACTAAAATAGCAATTTTCTGTATCATTAGGGACAAGTTTAGCAGCAGGGTTCCAACACTGCTGCCCTCCTCTACATACAATTATAAGCAAATTTTGTATTAATGCAATGTCTGCTTTTAGATGCAACTGTTTAATTATTTATACAGAAAAGGCTGTTCATTGATTGCTTCCTAACTCCCTCGCAACATTTCCTTTGAAGGAGTGGTTCAGAGAACTAAAGTCAAATCAGACTGGAAATAGCTGTGGCACCTGTAAATTGGGGGTTTGTAACAGGCATAAAATGGGGCTTCTACTTGTTACTATCCTCTTTGGTTGGCTTAAAATAAACTGGAAACTATGATAAAAATTAAAAGAGTATGAAATTTCCTGTTCCTCATCAGTATTTTGGACAGTGTACAAAAGCTGGTGCTAAAAGTGGTCATTCATGGAGATAAAAATGCAAAATAAAGAAAGTATTGAATAAAGTTAAGAAACATTTTTAAGAGAGTATGAATAATACAAACAGATCTTTACTTCATCAAAGTGTAACACAGACCCACTTCTCATTAGAGAAGCTAGTTGAAAATTCAGCTTTTCTGGATGAGTTTAGTTATGCAGTCCTGAACAACAGAGTGACTACACAAACAGCTAAGGCCAGGAGTGAACACTGTCATATAGAGCTGAAAGCAGTATGCACAGTGCCAATTAGCTACACTATACCTGGGTGAAACCAAAAATTAAACACTAGGTAAATTGTTGTTAACTAAACAGCCTTCAGAAAAAATTTTGCCACTCCTGGAAGCTGTTTTCTCCGAAACATTACTAGCTGTCACCTAGGAAAATACCGGTGATTCAACAATTTAAACACAAGCACTATCTTCTATTTTCTGAGAAACAACCAAACTATACCTCAGGATGCTGAGGAAAGGAGGAAAACACAGTTATCTAAAAAACAGTCAGATAACAATATGGTTAATTAGTTAAATGGCACCTTTTTCCTTGCTAAACAAAGACTAGCATATGTAAGAGCTGGCATAAAAACCTACAATCCCACCACATCCACCCCCTCCCTCCAAAGCTTACAATCAACACAGAATTCTCATTAGAGCTAGAAGCTAAATTTTAAAAGATAATTAAATAAATTTATAAAATATTTGCAGTCAAGTGTTAATTAACTATATTGCCCCGACTCTCATTTTCAAAGCCACGTACAGGGAATAATCCTCATTTGAAAAAAAAAAAAATAAGAAAAATCTTCTGAAAAAATGTGAAGACTGCACTTAAATTTTTGCCTTTTTTGGGGGGGTTGGGGGGCAGATAGATGGAAGGGACTGAATGAGCATTCTTTTCAAGAATAAGTATCTACACAAAGTAGAGGCAGCATGGTTCACCAATTCAGAGCCAGAGGAAAGACTGGGAGCAGAACAAAGACACTGGACAGAAGAATGGAAGACTCTTCTGTGGCTGACTGGCTGAAGGAAACCTACTTAGTCTGGACTCATGGCAACCTAGGATACAAAAATCCCATAAACAACGGGGCATTTGTGCATGTAACTCCCTGTACACTGCTCTGAAAATTCATTTTGCAGAGTTTTTTCTCCCTCTCAACCCTTACATATGCACACATTGCACTGCATGTTAGTAGCTTTCATATCCGTTTAAATGCTACAGCCAAGAAACACTGTGCACATTCACCAGCTCTGCTTTTCTGAAAAAGAGGCTGAGAAATTGGCATCTAGTCCAAAAGGGACCATATTACAAAATATTTAAAGAGGGATTGAAAGGCCATGCACCAAAATGCCAAAAACCCAATAAAACCAAACCTGTTAAAGAATGTGGTTCTGTGTGGTGCAGCAAGATAAAAAAAAGTAAACATATATAAACTTTAACTCTCTTTGGCTTAAAGCTTCGGGCCTTATTTGACCTATAGTGAATATTTTTAAACTAACACTCTTCTTTTTAGAACAATTCTAAACTAAACCTAAAAGAAAGGAAACAGTGAAAAGAAAAGCTGATAACCTTTGGGGTTAGGCATTTTGGCCATTTTAGTCCTGGCACTTTTCCATCAAATTCCAAAACAAACAAACAGACAAACAAACAAATAAATCTATGGAAATGTAATCTGGAAATCCCCCTGGTCTGAATTAACTTGATACAACAAAAGACAGAACTGCTTAACAAACTTTGACTTTTATGAATGCACAAACTTCAGGATTTGCTGCTCTGGGGTTATTTATAGAAAATTACTTTCAGATCTGCTTACTGGACTTCATACTCATTTTACAGCCAAAGGAAAGTGGAACAAGTTGAAAGCACAAAACTAATTTGTTTTTAAAATTTTTGTAACTTTATAACATGTGTTAAATTAAAACAAACAACAACAGGGTTTTAGGCTGCATATTTTTACCAGAAACCTTGCCTGAGTGGGGAAACAGTTTTTAAGCACGCCAGTAAAGATACTCAAGGCACTATACTCACCAGTATGAATCTTCTCATGCCTCTGTAGCAGGTACTTCTGTATGAAACGCATGTCGCACTGACTGCACTGAAATGGTTTTTCACCTTGAACAATATAATTCCACATCCATAAGTTAATAACTACACACTGTTGATTCTGATAACTATTTTCGAGGAATATTAAAATGTCTATTAAAAACACCAGCATCTGAGCGAATTCCAAAAACACCCTGGTACCAAAAAACATTTGCCTTACTACATATACGAACTGCAGCTCTCTCCATGATCCTAAGAGTCACATTAAGACTAGCACGGAAGAGTGATCTGGAATGGCTGTGATTTCCTCATGAGCAAGATCAATCAGGATGCTGGCACAGACTGCATTCAGGATACTGGCAAGCTGTTATAACAGTAAGTACCTTTTTCACTTCTCCAAACACAGAGATACCTCATCAGGCAAATAAGCAGCCGCAGCACATTTTACAAAGGGGTCAATTTTTGGCACTTAGGCTACAAGTCAACCCATTACTTTGTGATAAAGAAAGAAAAGAACCCTTGTAAACAGTTAGCTCTTCAGTTTATTAAATATATGCTGATTTTTTTTAATATTCTTTTGACACTTTGGTGCATGGAATCTCTAAGCTTAGATGCCAAGTTAGCTACACTCTTAAAACTGAAATTCGCATAGAGCTGAAAACATTTTTAGCATAAGTAAACAACTCTTTATATAGTAGAAAAGACAAATTTGAAGTCAAGCAGTACCTGTATGAATGAAGACATGTCTCTGTAAATGGTAGTTGGTTCTAAAGGCAGCATTGCAATGCTCACAAACATGAGATTTGTGGGTTTTCAGACCAAGTGATCCATCCTCATTTATTGTAAGGATCTATTTTAAAAAGAGTAAAATTTGTTCTCACACTACCCTCTAAAGATGTCTTATTAACTAAAAAAAAAAAAAACATTAATTTTTTCGATGCAGAAAATGCAAATATTTCAGGCAAAACAATGCTAATTTCTACAAAACTATGCGTTAAGCTTCTAATACACATTTCCAATTGCAGTCCAATCCAACTTGTGTCTCACTGTGCATTAAGAGATATTTCAACAGGACGGAGACAAAAGCAGCTCATGGAAAACCAGCTTAGAGCTTCCCTAGGCACAGCTGAGTCACTTTATACACTACTGTTTATTTTGTCCGTCTGTTGGAAAAGGATGCAAAGTAATCAAACCACTTCTGGGCACTAAACCATGGACAATCATATTTTAAAGCAAAAGTGAAATTATATTCTTTTTATCAAATCACAACTCTAAATGTTTGCTAAAAGTCATTAAAGCTTAACCAGAATAGTCATATGTATTATCTATATAATACCAATAGTCTCAAAGGTAAAATTATATTTTAAAAACCAAAATCCCCAAGCCAAACAACCAAGGAAATAGTATCATTCTTCTCCCCTTTCAGGTTTTTCACTCAATAAAGTATTGCTCACTTAAGGTACATATTAAAGCATCTCCTTGATGACTTCACCTTGCCACACTCAATTGCTTTGCTGTCAAACAAAGCCACTATTTTCATATAAAGTTTAAAAAGCCTTAAATTTAAAAAATGCACCACGTCTACCTTATGCAATAAAGCTTATCACAGGTTTTCTCTAATTCATTAAAAAGAATAAAAATAGAAACTAAACCAAAACTCAAAATCTCTACTATCTCTGGCAAGAGAATAAGAAAACCAGCAAACAAATTACATTTACAAAAGTCTTGCTTAACTGCAAACAGAACTATAAAGAGCTTAAGGAACCTTAAATAATACAGTTTAGTCCCTTGTTATTAACAAAAAATAAAAGTATGCTGGGTAAACACATCTGCAATTCGATTAGCTACAGCATTTTAGGTTTTATGATGACAGTGATGAGAAAGAGAGAGTCAATAACTGAACCAGTATCTCTGAAATAGCAGCAAATACTGTAGGATCTACTTAATTTTGAATTCTCCTGCATCAAAACAAGAGTGAAAGTCTCAGACTAGCAAATTCTTGTGCATTCACTCTGAAGGACAAGCACATTCATACGTTTGTAAGATTGGTGTGTTACAGCTCCAGTCACAGACAGAGACAATTGTAAAGACTCTGTTCTGTAACATTATCCAGCTGATGAAGCCGACTGCGTCTTTAAAACAAATTTAAATACATGTTATGAAATGCTTTCATAAATTATATTGAAATTTTAAAATAATTGCGCAGAAAATACACTTAATTTCATGGTTATCCTAAACCTGGGCTCTTCTACTTAATCTACTCCTTGTACCACCTCTTAAATGATGAGTTGTTGTCAGAGCAGCTTCCCTAATCAAAGCAACAAAGAAGCTTGTGCGTGTGAGTGTGTGCGCGTGCGTGTGCGTCCGTGTGTGCACGTGTGTGTGTGCATGGCAGAGGGGACAGGAGACAGGAGTCATGACACCTAACGACTTCTTTGTCACCTGATTACTGCATTGATATAAAACAGGATTTATAACGTTTCAGAATGGTAACTTGACTTCCATTTGTCAGAGTTCCAGCTGCTGTTTGGATTGAAAATCAACCCCGCTACTCTGGAAATGCTGAAACTGCAGTAGGCTCTCACCTAGGTCAGTCCTTCAGCTTTTTTCTACTCTGCCTTTCTACTCTGACAGGTCTGAAAAAGGGGAAGAGAGACTGAAAAAGAATCTGTTTAACAATTCTCCTGATCATTTTTCAATCTTTTGTCATCTCAAAAGTCTAACCCTGGCAGAGTGGGAGATAAAAAGGAAGCATGCAAGTACATGTCTGTAAAAAGAGGGGCACACGCCTCTTGTACCTTGCCATGTTTCCATGGAAGTGATCTCTGGATGTACTCAACCTAGATCTCCTTTTTCCCTCAAAGGGAGAAGTGAGAAAAAAATGCACAGCATTTGGAACTTGCTTCCACACCCAATCTGAAGCAATTTCTCAGCTTTCCAAGAATACTACAGGTGCAACCTTATTTGACAGTGCTTTGAGGAGGACTGGAGGGTCCTGCTCCCAGAGCAACAAAAAGGAGGTTTGGGAGATTTTCTTTGTATTACAGTGAGTTTTCTTTTGATGTACAAACAGTCTGGGTAGATTTCTGAGTAGGTTTATTTTAATGCTGCTGTGTGATAACATATAACTGATTTACTTCTATCAGAGCAGCCTGCATATGTTCTATTTTAAGTCTGAAGATTAATACTAATTTGGGGAATTACTAGAAGATATAACACTGCTACCTCATGAGGTGAAATGATTCTGGTTTTATCTGAAGTGCTTCTCAACAGAAGGAAATTGTTTTCAGACATACAGGGATACATACTCCTCATGAATGGATCTACAAAACAAATTTTTACGTAACAAACCAGCAGCTAGGGTAAGAATCTTTTGATATAAATAAATACATATATGAAGATGATTATGACCACAGGAATTTTCCCTACCAGTAAATTATTTTATGTATATTAGTAAACTTTTTAGAATTTTCAAAACTACCATTTTAGTTTTCTTTTTAAAAACTTTTCACTACTATGCATGAAGCATATAAAATTATCAGGCTCACAGAAAAGCACAACTATTATTAGAAAGATACAGAGTAATGATTTATAAATGGTCTACAAAGCTACTGACTCATAATTTTAAAAAAATATATTTGGAGAGAGAGCTGCCTGGAGAGACAGATGTTAAAATATGTCAAGAGTTCATGTTGCTAAAAAGAGTTCAAAGAAAAACACTGTTATATCAGTTTTGTTTTGGGTCTCTGGTGAACTTCAGAACTGCATCTTTACTGAGCAAACAAACAATTTCCAGCCTAACTAGTTCAAATGCTAATGAAATTAGTCATAGTCAACCAAATCTTCAGGTCCTTTTAATCTTGGTTTTGCCAAATCAATGTCTTACTTTTGCTGGTGAACGCTGTTTTCTTTTCTTCTTTTTCTGCAAATCTACTGGCTCTCGTATTTGTTTTTTGTCTCGTTTCTGTTGTTCAGATGCATCAGTAAAGGTAATTTCTTGCTTTACACTGATCTGTTAAGATACCAAGTGCCAGTTTCAGGTAAGGTTCTCACTATAGAAAAGCAATTTTTCAATTTTAGAAGATGACAAACTGCTGAAACAGAAAACCTTTTCCTAAGGGAATTATCTTCTGGCTTCACTCTTTCAGAAATTTAAGTGAAAGAATTAATATGTATCTTAAATAAAAAGGGCACAGTTAATTTCCTCAGTAACATTTTGATGTATCCTTTCATTCATCTCCCAAGGTCTTTTTTCCTGACCTGTGGTGATTTTGAGATCAGTTCATATGTTAAAATCACTTCCATCTGTAAAACCATTCAGTTTTTCACACCTATTTTACTTTACTCTGTGCTGTTGTCAATGCAAGATTTAACGGAATAGTTTATTATATATTTAAGACAGAAATATTTTTAAGAAAAAAATAAAAAGACCAGTTCTAATGAGGTTTTTGAAAAAAAAAATTTAAAATCTCGATCTAATGTAAACTTCAATAAAGACCATCATACTCTCACATTTTTCTAACACCTGAGCCACTGATCTACAGCTAACAGAGTAGTGTTTTAACAGTGCTGTGTTTCTGAAGATTATTCTTCGTGTGTAAGGCTATCTACTTTTATAGTGCTGGTGATTGTCCTTTATGTTTGAAGGGTAACAGTGATGATGTGCTGCATTACAGACAGATGCTCTGTTTTCAAAAGGAAGTCATCTCTATGCTCCCTGGGAAAGCCAAGGTATGCCTTCTATGAGATATTGTGGAGGGGCATATTTATGGTCATGTATGAAGTGTCACAGTCCAACCTGCAGTGTGAATGCAATTGCTAAGCGTCCACATACCTTAAAAACATACAAGATGCTTCCTATAGCAAAAGCAACTAAACAGTGCTATGAACAGCATAAACAGTATGCACCTTCTAAAAACACTATTTATTCCGGTTTGTAGTTACCCTTGAACATTAAATATACTTAAATAAGCACATTATAACGCTTTAGTTCTATGGTAACAGCCTGCTTATAAAATATTTATAAAACAGATACTTAAAGATTATACTTAATTGGCAAAATCTATTCACAGCCAGAGGCAAATGACATAAATATTTTGAAAATCAAAATCCAAACAAGCAATTAATAGATTCTTGCCAGAGTAGGATTAGACTACCAGATCAAGCTTCCTAGTAATCTCTCCAATATTTCACAAAGAAATTGCTTACAGGGACATTAACAGCATACTGCAGCCCTTGAGGAAGTCTATCTTGCGCATCCATTTCATCATCATTTTTTACCGTCTCCTCATGGACCATGAGTTCATCATGTGAAATCATCTCTTGCTGTCGAAGTTCACTTTCCTGTAACACTTCATCTGTTGCAAGAATTTCTTGGTGCGGCATAGTCCGATCTTGAAGCACTGCCTCTTGCCGTTCTCTTGATACTCCAGACTGGTCAGATACTGCACCCATCCCTACCATAGCCCTGGATGACTGCATCTGGTCTATGCCACCACATTTAAGAAATAATCCTCCCAGCTTGTCTTCAATGTTCATTCTTAAGTGCAATTACCTACAAAGAAAGTTTTAATAGTAAACATCTACAATTGGTGCGCTTGCTTAAAAGTTTTTACTTAAAAACATTTTATAAGAACTCAAGGCAGTACACATGCAGTCCTAAAGTTGATACTGAATAAGAACCAGAAGTTGGGTATCTTGGAGGAATGTCAAAAGATTCTCCTTACACACATCTGTGTGCACACAACTGAACACCTCCAAATAAAAGGTTTCAAATCAGTGCTTCTGACTACTGGCAAAATTATGTTAATTAAAGGATGTCTAATTCCTCCTTCTCATTCCTTAGAAAACTTTTAATTTTTTTCCTGTATGTCCCCTTTTACTCCATTCTCTCTTTCCATTTTGACTATCTTTTACAAACACCTCCTTCATATTGGCCCTGTTCTCCCTTGTCCTTTCAGTGCCCTTTCACTGCTGCTACCCCAGGGTATTGTAGCTCCTGGAACATCTTAATATCCACTAGTGAGAGAAAACTGGGCTGCATCCAAAGCAGCAGTTGAGGGAGGTGATTCTGCCCCTCCACTCCACTCTCTCATGACCCCACCTGCAGTGTTACATCCAGCTCTGGGGCCACAACATAAGAAGGATATGGATATGCTGGAGCAAGTCCAGGTGAGGCAAGAAAAATTATCAAAGGGCTAGAACATCTCTGCTATGCCAACAGGATGAGAGAGAAAGAAGGCTCTGGGGAGACCTTATTGCAGCCTTTCATTACTTCAAGGGGAGCTTTTAAGGTGGAGAAAGAACTTTTTAGCAGAGCCTGTTGCAACAGGACAACAGGTAACAGTTTTGAATAGAGAGATGGTCAATTTAGACTAGATATAAGGGAGAATATTGTTACAATGAGGGTGCCGAAGCACTGTCACAAGATGCCCAGAGAGGTGGTGGATACCCCATCCAGGAAAACTTTCAAGGCCAGGTTGGATGGGGCTGAGCAACCTGATCTAAGTGAAGATGTCCCTGCTCATTGCATGGGGTTGGACTGGATGGCCTTTAAAGGTCCCTTCCAACCCAAACTATTCTGTGATTCTATGAAAATACAACTTTCTAGCTAAAGCTATACATCAAATAAAGACTATAGAGAGGTCAAAACTGTTCATATAAGACATTCACTTCCACACCCACTAAGCAGGAGGATTAGTGAGGACATATAAATTCCAATCATGAAAAGAAATACAATTCACAATATTCCAACAAATATAATGACATTAATTGGTTTTTAACACAGAGCAGCAGGCTTTTGTGAAGCTGGAAGTGGCAGCATTTTCTCATTCTACTAATTATTGTATATGCAAGATAGTTCTAGGACTCTTCTTCTCCTTGGTACACAGGTTGTCCAGTCAGAGCAGTCAGTCTCCTTCACCCTATTCCCCAGGCTCATAACCCCTTCCCATTCCTCAGTGCTCCTTCAGACAGACACACCAACAGACGGATGGACAGACAGACAGACAGACATCCTTCCTCCATCCCTGTATGTTCCCACAGCCAGAGAGCAGAGGCAATACACACACACAGAGGCCACAGCAGACACAGGGGTGGGGACAGAGGCACAGTGGAGCTGGACAACACACAGCAGGCCCTGGCAAAGCACCAGACAGGACCTTGGGCAGCATCAGGACAGCAGCAGCACCTTTGATTTTGATGCATTCAGAGTCAGGATACAGGGTGATGATGGGTACGTTGCTAGAAATCAGCTTCAAATTCCATCCCCCTGAGAGTGCAACATGGAGAAAGGATCCATCTCCATTCAAGTCTGAAGTCAAACACTATGCTGCTTTCCCTGCAGCTCGCAGTGACAATTCATAACCAAAGAAATCGGCTCTCTCTACAGGTCAGGTCTACAGAAATCAGGTCTCTGCCTAAAACCAGCAGGGCCATCACTCAGCACTACAGGTCAGGTCTACAGAAATCAGGTCTCTGTCTAAAACCAGCAAGGCCATCACTCAGCAGAACTGCACCACAACAGCCCCCTGCCAGTTCAACAGCCTGCCAACATGCAAAAACAGTCCATCAAAGAAATGTACACCAAATGTCTAAATTTCCATTTTCAGTTTGATCCATTTGATCACTTTCTACATAATATTTTTTTCCAGGAATAATTTCGAAAATTCTCAATGTATCTTAAGCATTTTTGAAGTTTTCTTTGTACCAAACTACACCAAGTTTATAAAATAAAGAGTGGTTTCTCTTTAGGTGAGAATCCTAGAGTACTTGGTAGGAACGGAAGCCACCAGCTGAAAGAGCTGAAAAAAATCTCATGAGGTTCTGCTACATAGTATTTTATTTCAAATATTACTAATGGTTCTTAAGATTCTGAAAGTAAAATTATGTCCATTTCTTTAAAAAAGAAAAAAAAAGAAAAAAACTCACCACATACCTCAACAAATAAAGTAAAAAGACCATTAAAACCTCCTGATGGCAACTCATGTCTTATAACTCGAAAGTGAAAGAACATTTGCCCCTACTCTGTACCGTGAGAGATTCTAAACTTCTGAATACATCACAGAAAGTCTTACAGCCAGGATGGTCTGACCTCTCTCAGTTTCAAACACTTAAGAGGCACCCTAAAGGAAGAAGCTTTTCAGTCAAATGCTTTTTTAATTATTTTTAGTAAGTCTTGCTGTGTTGGAAATCAGGAGGACAGAGTCACCAAGCTAAATGTCTTTATATATATGACAGTGTCATCGATCTTTTTAACATTATTCCTTCCTACATAAAAAGCCCATTTTAGGGACCAAAACCACCCATGACAGGAGAAGAACATGGAAAAATTCTGTTCAGCACATTTATGCTTGCAATTTGTCCTTTTTTGTTCTTCTGCAATTCTAACATAAAGAAGTTTGAAATAATGCTTTTGATTTTCACAGTATCTGTCTTCAAATACGGACAAAAATTTCTTAATGCCTTCAGTGAGCTCAGGTAGTGCTATGTGACAAGTTGACTCTCAAATTAATCCATTGAGTAAGAGAATGAGATGTCTTCAAGGGAAAATGCAGGTCTGATATGCCATACAGCCACTTGCAGACATTATATAATCCATGAAGTATTTTTCAGATGTAACTGGGAAACCATACTGATAGTTTCTCAGCAGTAACACAAACAAACAAACAAAACCTGGCACAGCACTAAGGTTGTATTCTTCCCACCAAAGCAGATCTCCCAGAGATCTTGCAACAACATTGTAAAAGAAGAAAATGAGGATTAATTTACCATCTTTTTGGTTTGGAATATCCTGTGTCGAGTGAGAAAGATGAGAAGGAACTGAAATTCTTAAGACTTGGTAAGAGACGGTGCAAAAGACCTAATGCAACGACTGGTTCTTTTGGTAGAGTATTCTAAATATCTAGCTTGAAAGATAAGACTTCACGGAAAATAAACCAGATATATCTACTCATTTCAGCCTTTATCTGAAGTCAACTCATACTCAGGCTACATCTCACACAGATTGTCATTCACTATGCTTTTATTTCACACTACAGAAATACAACAGCATCAGGTCACTGCAGGCTCTCCAAAGGAATGACGTGGACAGGTATGAGAATACAAGAACTCAAGATGCTGAAACACATTCAAGGGAGAACAAACAGCATCAAGTGTGAGAACATGGTGGCCCTAATCTGTCTGCTCAGGCCACTGGCAAGAACAGCACAGAAGGTTGTTCCACATGGAGGATGATACTGCCACATCACTCTGAAATTAGGCAGGAATCGTGGAAATCCTGGATTGAAAGCTGCTTCCTGGCAGGAAGTCAGGCAGGCTGAGAAGCTGAGTGTAGAAGATCCTGCTACTCTCACCAAGAGAGGCAGGAAGACTCCTGACATGCTGAACCTTGGGACAGTTGGTGAGATACAGCAGCTTCCCAGAGGACAGGCTGGCTGTGGACTGGTATCCCTCAGCTGCAAATGATACAGAAACAGTTCCTTTCTCACCCTGACTAGCATGTTTAGCAGAGTCATCCAACTGAAAGCCCTCAAGTTGTCTTCCAGTCATGATCTTGAGTCATATCAGAAGTGGTGCAGTGAGTGCACTGCTTATTAAATCACGCTTTCAAACACCTGGCTTTTCATAGAAAAATGGTGAGAACTCACAGTGTCAGGCTGCATCTGAGAAGTGAGGAACCACAAGTTACATGACTCGCAGGTGATATTTTAAAACAAAGAGGTAATGTTTTAAAACAAAGAACCACAAACAAAAACAGGCTATTAATCTAAGCAAGAAGCATCCCAAATGCAATTAATTCAGTAAAGCACATGTAATTTGTCAAGTGACACCTTTAGGCTCACATAAAAGGAATCCTATCATTTAAATTGAAGATGAGAAGTGTTCTTGGAAGAATGACAGTGTGATAAAGAAATGTAAGTTAAAAGCATTCAAACAAGATCACTTTACCAAGCCTGCAAAGATTAAATAAATTTTTAAGTGCAAGATGCATTTGTGAAATAAAGATCAACTTACTTAGAGATTATCTCTAGGGAAGCTACAAAAATACAAACCACATAAACACACACAAGCAAATTTCTTGGCATGAGACATTGTTATCCTATTGCAGAGATGTTTTTCATGGAATTTCAGAACTTCTATTAAGCTTCACCAAGTAATCTCATGATTTTTCTTAGAGTATATAGCTCTTCTATAAACTGAGAGAAAAAGAGCTGTCAACAAAAACTCTAAAGGATCCATTTTGCTTGGCAGGGGTTCTCCAAGGCAAAGCATCTCACAAGAGACATCTACAGGCACAGCTCCCCAGGGAAGAGAGAGAAGAAGGGGAAGCACTGCCTGGAAAAGGTCTCACAGGACCCTCCCAGCCCCTTCTCTTTTCACAGGGGGCTGCACAGCTGCCTGCAGCACATCCCCATCCCACATCGCTGCATTCAGAAACCGCTGCTTCGCTGAAGCCTCCGGCTGCACTTCAGAACTATTCATTTCAGGAACCCTGACATCAGCTTTTCCAAAGACTTCGTGCACTGAGCTGGAGAGCTGAGCAGTGAAGACATTATTCCTAATTAAAGAAACAACCGCTTAAATAAAAACATGCTGCATGAAAAGCATGACAACATTTCAATTCAGAATCAAAAATAAAAATACCATCAAGAGAAAACATTCATTGATTCAAAAAGTCTGCTGGGGTGGTGGCTGCTATGAAGTAGATCTGAACAGAGACCCTGAAGGAAAGCAGCAAAATTCATAAGCCACCAGAGTACAACACATGGTCCAGCTCTTGTTCTCCACTTTGATTGATGGTAAGGGTTATTCTGTCTTCTCCCTTCTTTTCTTAAGCAAGCAGTAAGGCATTATTTAATTTAATGAGCAAGTACTCAGAGATAGTAATTGGGTTCACTTTAAAAATAAAATCCGTATGTGCAGAAACATGAATTCTGCAGGATTTAAAAGACTATTTATGACAGATGAGAAAAGAAAATATGTTTAAGGATTAACAGCAGAGACAAAAGATGAAAATCATCTGCAGTTTAGCATCTATTTGTAGAACAGAATTAGTTTATTGGTTTCAATTTTTTTTAAGTAAGATGGACTTTTTGTATTTGTAAACATTGTCCTGCAAAAGTCATTGTTGTTTTAGAACTTCTACTACTCCTTTTAAGTGTTAAAAAGCAGGATTTGCTACTTGCTATATCCATAACCTACTCTACCCTCTCTCCTATATTATCTTCTCCCTACTTTTGCATGGGAAAAAGGAATGAAAGAAGGCTGAGGGAAACAGGAAAAGAAAGTTGTTAAAATATAACTATTCTTCTGGCTTAAAACTCAGCTCCTTCTGAAGGACTCCAGCAAAGACTCGATACAGAAATATGACTTTCACTACAGCAATAAGCTCTCTTTGACCATGTTTGCTAAGATACAACATCCCAAACACAAGAGCCAGGATGCACAACAGCAATTCTAACTTGCCTTTAGCAACCTGATACTGTTCTGATGAAAACTACCTCCAAGATTCCCCTCACAAAAGCTGACACTGTGCTCAGCCAAAGGTATTAAATGGTTTCAGGGTAACCTTACACTGGAAGTAGCCCGATGACATTATTTTAGCTCCACATTTTGGGAAGTGTGCTTACATTAAATAAGACAAGGCAAAATTCCTAATGAGCAAATATCTGAAACTACAGAACATGTACCTGAGCACACTCCTACCACATCCTTGCTTCAAGAGCTTCTGGAAGAAGGAGCACATGCAGAGCCCAAACCACAAAACACACAAAAGTTACTTGTGCAAAATGCATACTGAATAAACTTTTCAAAAGGCAATCTGGGGAAACCCCTCAGTTTCCTAGGGCTCATCTCTATGGTCATGCTACAATTATTTGTGCTAAACTGTAAGCTTAAATTAATATAGTGTACATAAATCTATAAAACTCCCTAAATGAAAATTCTTGTACTAGTACAAAATATTTTTCCTTCCCTATTTAGTGGAATTCACTTTGGAAAGGTTTATCCTGAATTTAAAAGTCAATCACTTTATAATCAGAGCCGTTTACTGTCATGATTAGTAAAACCTTTCTAAATAGCCAAACTTCTACAAAATCATCTACAACTGATAGGCCATTCCAGTGGAACATTTGATGTGTTTTGTTATTTACCCAGCTCTCAATGATAACTCAATGATGCAAGAAACAATCCAATACAGGGGATACCTGCCCAAAGGGGAGTGTCCTGCATCTCTCCCCCCTCAGCCCTCCTTGTTGCCTCCTCTGGGTTGAGCACAGCATTCTGCAACCGAGAAGGGACAAAAACATTCCCACAGAAAAGCCATGAGGTTTCGTTTGGATCACTGGGACGGAGCAGGTGGAGGACACGGGAGATAGGCAGCAGGAAGCAGAAGCAGGGAACAGGACTCTTTCTTCCAGGAGTGGTCAGTGGTTGGATCAGATTAAAGTGCATTGTGAAACTGCTCCACAAAGGCAACGTGCACACACAGACAACACCTCAGAGCTGTCATCCAGACATACCCCACGGCTATGCCAAGTTCAGACCAAGGGAAAAATGGCTAGCTACATCCTCAAATGCTTTCCTCCTAAAAGGAAGTATAAAAGTCACAATAATTCTGCAATTCCTAATGTTAATGAAGAAAGAGATAGCAAAAGGGCTTAACAGCATATTTAAAACTACTAATGTTTAAGCATTTCCATGAAAGAAACCACCATCAATGCAAGCTCCTCCAAAAGAAAGAGAAAAATTAGAACTTAACAGGTTCCTAACATCCACTTTAAATCCTTATCAAGCCATGAAAAATGCTGACTATCCTCATCACATCAGAAAATATATTTAGTTGCACTATTAAAATATGGATATAGTCCAATATAAAAGGAAACATAGCTAGCTTTCACAATATCAAAGGTTCAATTTTTACCATACCGCAGAAGCCTAGAGAGTAAAGAATAATACCCTACTTAATGGTTCTAAATAAAGAGCATTAAATAAAATTCTCTCTTCTCCCTACTCAGAAAAATAACACTCAGCTAAAACAAAGATTTTTAAATTAACACACAAGTATCTTTAAGAATCAATTAGAATGTGTTGACTTGCAAAAAGAAAGCAATCAAACATCAATCATCATGAAAAGGTTAACAGATCATAAAATCAACACATTCCAAAAGGTAACATATGATACACTCTTATGACTTGTTGCACAGTTATTTCTGAGTGCTCCATGTTGCTGAACACATGCCAGTGCAGGGCCTGATCCCACCAAGATTTACACTCATACTGAGCTGTGAATAGTCCTATTACAATCAACAGGATTACTCACAGAAAATCTCCTTATCCTGCATAAAATTATCCATGCGTGAAAATCTTTGTCACCTTTCTTATCCTGAAATCTGTATTCCATCATCACCAGCACAACCAGAATCTAATATCAATATGCATATGGAAAAGCTTGTGATACTGTATTTAAAAAGCCACAGTTCCACAGTGTCACAAACATACTTTAAACAATCCAAAAATCACAGGCAATGCTACTTTTTATATGAAAAAAGAAAAACAAACAACTGGTTTTCTGGCACTAAGTTATAAACTACTAGAAAACAGTTATTTTTGAGAATTTATCTGGGAATTTCTACCACTGGGTAGTTAACCTCAGAAGAACAATGCAGGATTTCTGTCTTTGCACTATGGACACTCAGAAGTGCTCACTCTGGGGACTTCTGATGACATTTATATAGATGAAAACAAGCACTATACGTAACTACGGCAACCCAGTATCTCCTAAGTAGTGTTTTATAATTTCAGTCCAACTGAAGTAAATTTGGTGAAATTTCATCTATCTCGTGCATGCCCCAAGCTGAAACTTTATAAAACTATTTCAGATACTGTATCATTTGATTTTGACAACAGTGCAGTTCTATCACAAAGCTGAGCCAATCTAACAGCTAAAGGTCATTGAAAGGGGCAACCCCTCCTAACTCTGAGAGTCCACCCTTATCACTGGCACCTACCCTGATGCTCAGATTTTTTAAAATGTGGGGTTTTTTACAAGCCCTTAAACTCCTTGGGCCTCACAACTTCTTCACCATCTGCAAGTATCTGTGAAGCTTCTCTACTCATCACAAGCACTATGCTAGTGCTGCTTTACAGAAGATGACAACCTGCTGCTGCTCTCAAATTGGCCCAAACAGCAAAGATCTGTCTATGTGTGTGCATATGTTCCTTCTCCTTGGTGGATAAAGAACTGGCTGGATGGTTGCACTCAGAGAGTTGTGGTCAATGGCTCGATGTCCAAGTGGAGACCAGTGACAAGTGGGATTCCTCAGGGGTTGGTACTGGGACTGGAGCTGTTTAACATCCGTGTCAGGGACATGGACAGTGGGATCAAGGGCACCCTCAGCAAATTCCCAAAGACATCAAGTGGTCAATGCCCTGGAGGGAAGGGATGCCATCCAGAGGGACCCTGACAGGCTGGAGAGATGGGCCTGTGTGAACCTCATGAAGTTCAACAAAGCTGAGTGTAAGATCCTGCAAGTGTGACAGGGCAATGCCAAGCACAAATGCTGGTATTCTACTTTTTTAAAATATAAATATCATAAATACAGGTGCATGTGTGTGTCTATATATATAGATACATATGTGGTTTTCTACAGCACACTGGATGAAATGCTCCACAAAAATATGTGAAACTAGTCAGAGAGATTATAATATCTTTGCTCTGTTTGTTACAACTGCCAAAACATGCATGAGTCACAGAGCACATGAAAAGAAAGCCATGACCATTTAGGCAGTTGAACACTACCTTGCAAAATAGGATCAAGCCCTTTCTACCATTTTTTTTTTTTAAACAGGTGATCAAATGGTTATATTTGGCACACTTTCTGGCTGCTTATTCTGACACATTTGGGTCAGATTTACCCAAAATGCTGAGTACTCAAGGCTGCAATTACGTCACTTACAGCAATACTTTAAAAATACAAAGATGAATGCAATGCTATTATTTTAATTTTTTAAAAAGCTCTTAAAGAGCTCAATGGATATCCACATCAAACACAAATGTTCATCTTGCTCATAGGTACCAATTCTCCAGCCATAAAATAAGAAATATCCATTTCCTCTCCCTGAGGCATAGTAAAATACTTGTAATAACAAGCAATGCTCAATATAGGTCACAAGGGTGAACTAATCAGTTTATGGTGCTCTTGCTCCTGCAGCCAGCACAGCCCCTGAGGGCAGAAGGCAGCACACCTCAGATGGAAAGGTAAACCTGCACCAGTGACTGAGATAACTGCTGTGAGAAGCTGGGCAAGAGAGGTCTGGCCTCTCCCAGGACCTAACCACTGACCAGAAAGCCCAACCAACTAACAAGTTTCCAACTAACATGGAGCAGCCACTTTGTTGCTGAATCATTAGAGGAATGGGGCACACCAACAAGGGACTGCCATCAACAAAAGGTAAGCAGGACTGTGTGAGTTTGACACCACAATGTAACAGAACTATGAGAGATTTGGCTTCTTTTTGCGCTCTGCCACCGCTTTTGGGGCAAATCTGTTATCTTGGCAAGTCATTCCCCCACCCATTTTTCCACTTCTTGTCTCTAAATCAGGTGCAATGATCCACCTAGGATTTAGATGTGACGTGAGCAGTAGACACTATCTGTGAGGGCCTCACAGGCCTACTGATAATCATTACAGAAACTTCACAAAGAAATACACTTATTCTGCCTTCAGAGCAGGATTAAGCAGAGCACAGTAAGAAAACACACCTTATGCAACAAGAAAAATGCAAAGTACAGAGCAGCTGCTCATTGAATTCATGTACATTCAAAAAGGCAGGGGCTTTGGGGTGTGTTCACATATCATGAAATACTGTGGTATAATAGTAAGGTACAATATATTAATAATGTAAGGACAATGGTAAAATTAAGTGGCACAGGTAAAGCTCAATGCTGCAATTTTAAGGCTTGCATGCTTGACTTACATCTAAAATTGCTCTTTTAAAACCATGCTTTTCTTGTAATATCTTTACTTCAGCTTCATTGTTTTCTAAAAAGCCATCTACAGGTACTAAAGAAAGGTACTAAAGGTAATTACAGAAAAATTAAAGACAATTACTTAATACATCCCCATAGATTAAATAACATTGGACAATAAGCTAATGGAAGTATAAGCAAGAAGGTTTTACTCAAAAAACCTGGAAGTTAGCTGCAAAAGTCATCTTAGAGATCCTGGAAGACACTCCTCATTTACATACATGACAGCACAAAGAAAACTTACAGGAAAAAACCACCACTCTAAACCATAGGTGAGAAGGCCATGAATAACAACAACACATATCTTACAGAGCACAGGTGATATTTCTAGATCTTACTTCAGCACTTGGAAACATTATTTCAACATGGGCTCTCACGTTGTGAAAGCAACACAAGTATTTTAGAATACAGGAACCATTCTCCTAAGTTCCAATTTCAATTTCAGCACATCACGATGCACAGAGTAGGCATTTTTTCTTTAACTTCATTTCAGCAAACCTATTCAGGCTAAGATTACATTCTGTGTAACATCTCAAAACAAAGTCTCCAAATATGCTTGGCACTCTGTAGATTAACTTTCCACCTGGCAAGGAACATTTTCTCATCTCATTCTTCTGCAGAGGAGGCAGTGTCATACCTCAGTGTAACTTCCTTTTTAATGGATATTTATTTCATTTCAGCTCTGTTTCAAACATAACCTTCATCTACACATGGAACAGAAACTCAAATAATAATACAGTTAATCCAAAACATGATAGAGTGAACATCTCCTTAGCAAAAGATTCACTCCAGACAGACCAAGCAAATCCTATGCTTTCTGTACTGCTTTTCAAATACTACTGTGTTACCTTCAGTGGCCCACTTGAAAAGACGGGGCCAAAAATCTGGGCCAAGAGACCTGAAAAAGCCCTTCCTAAAGCTCAAAGACATGGATCTCTACTCACTGCTCCACTCTTCAAACCCTACAGGTCTACCCTACCTATGTATAAAAAGGCCTTTTAGAGAAGTACCTATTCCATAGGACTAATACACCTGGCAACTAAAAATTAAGTATCTACTTCACATTTGCTAGCATAAACAAGGCAATAGACATGTAACATAGTCAGGGGAAAAAATAAACCCATGTAACAATCCAATAGGGTAAGAAACAGAATCACAGGTGGCAGTTACTTGTCAAAATGCTCATGACATTTCCAAAAAGCATTTGGACCCTTCAGAGATGGCAGCTGTATAGGAACATAAAACCAGTGCAATGACAATTATTTAGGTATCAGTAGAAGCAGCATCTCAACCTGTATACCCTGGTGGTAGCCCTTTCTTTTCTTTGATGCACGATAAAAATCAAGGAGCAGAGGATGTTGTGATGTTACATTAGGGAGAGCACTGACCAACAGTGAACCAGAAAAAGAAAATCTATCACTGTTCTTCAAATATTCAACAGTTACAAACTGGCACCAAGGAGCAATTTTCATCAGTGGAATCAGGGATTGCTGTGGCCTCAACAGCAGTCTGTTACAGCATCAGAACAGTATCAAGCACCTTCATCAAGAATAAACAGAAGAGTCAGCACATAAACTGACATGTGTTAGTATTTAAAGACAGTATGAAATCAGCCAGAGGGGGAAGGAATAGAAATAAACTCTAAAATCATGGAAGTGAGCAACCAGGTCACTTTCTCAAAACCCCTCTTGGAACACAAGCATGTTACAGCCCATGTAAATTTGCCAAAACAAAGGAGTTTTTTTAAGAGTATAGTTGTCTCCAGTTAGGATTTTTTTTTTCCACACTGTTGCAACAAATCCACCACCTCCCTACTGCTAACCAACACTTGTGGTCAGATTAAATCAACTAAGAACTATTCCTACCCCACTTACATAAAATTCCAGAATTGTAAATCAGCATTTTAAAAATTCATTTTTAATCGGAATGATCCTCACTTCAAAAAGAAAAAAAAAAGGCAAATCACGTACTAAATCCAGAGTGCTTCTGCAGCGTATCCTCTTCAAAAGACTACCCACAACTTCAGCAAGAACTTCCAGGTAACTTTTTCTCTTGATACTTCACAAATGGTATGAACAAGGAATCCCACTGACTTTTACCACATACCCCAAGGTGATTTTTCCTCATTACAGCTTTAAATTTCTCAAACAATTTTCAGGTACTTAAGCCCATTTTCAGATTGAGGCAAGCCAAAACATGAGATGTCTAGAAACTATTTTATAAGAGCAATAATAACACAGATATCCTGGTCCATTAACTAACACAGAAAATAATCCAAAAAATAAAACTCAAGACTTCTCAGGATTGTGCCCTCTTGAATAAAAAGGTTGTGGAAATTGGATTCTACCTCAATGACTTTGGTGCCCTGCAGCTAATTCTCACTAATTAAATCCTAGAATACACTAAAACAGGAATTCAGAATGATCAAAAGATATGATACGTGTTTATAACAACTCCTGTAATTATTAGGAACAAAAATCTTGAAGGTTCTTGATGCCATTAACTCACAGACCAATAATTAAGGGCTACCATTCCAGACAGGTTTGAAATTTCTGAGAGCCCATAGTCAAATATCTTCATGATGAAGCCAAGTCTTAGTAAAATACATTCAATACACCCCGTATTACTAAGCAAGCAGGAAACCAATCTGTAAAGTCAGAAAATACAGTGACAGGATTCTGATGAAAAAAAAATTCAGCATATTCTGCCTTTATGAACTACTTTCCAGATACTGGTTCCTCATCCAAACATGTTAAGAGTCTGAGCTCCTGAAGCCCTGAACATGCTGAAACAGCTGCCCTCACCCAGGTTCCCTCAATGCAAAGCTGTGTCCCATAAGTAACAAGGCAACAATTTGCAACAGAATTCTACAATAGTTTGGTTCAGAAGGGACCTTAAAGGTCACCTAGTTCTGAACCCCCTGCCATGGGCAAGGACACCTTCCACTAGACCAGGTTGCTCAGGGCCTCATTCAACTTGGCCTTGAACACTGACAGGGATGGGGCATCGCCAGCTTCTCTGGGCAACCTCTTCCAGTGTCTCACCAGCCTCACAGTCAATAATTTCTTCCTAATATCTACTCTAAATCTACCCTGTTTCAGTTCATTATCCCTTGCCCTATCACTACGTATCCAGGTACCCAAGATGGAAGCACCAGAGCCAAGAATTCTCTGCTGAACTTGTGTCCAACCAAATGGGAGAAACGAAGAGTTGTCCATTGTTACAGCAAGTTTTAGGCACACAAGATGTAACTACAACAGATTCCATTTTTTCTGCATATGCAGCCACACTCTCATCACCACCGCAACTGCGGAAAGAACCCCTGCCTGTCCTGTGACCTACAAGGAATGTAATCCGGGGATGACACAAAGGCACACTAGACAGTAAAATGCAAGATCATGCAAAGAATTGACAGCTTTGGTTTTCTGTCAGTTTGTCCTTTTACATCACTGTTCCTTGAAAAGTGACAGTAAACTCACACTTCAAGCTGCACTACATTTGATCCAATATAGTGGATGTAACACTGAGTACAGACTCCTAACAGCACCAGCTGAACACGCCTGGTTTGCATGATCTACTTTTAACTGTCAGATTCAGACAACAAGCCCACTGGTTTTGTCTACAATTTGCCACCTACTCCACATTTTCCAGCAAAATACTGTGACAACTGGATGATCATCCTCTGTGTGCTCCTCTTCTATAAACTCTATTTTAATCCCCCTCTCAGTAACTTAATTTCATCATTGGTGATCATAAAAAACCACATTTCAAATACATAAAAATTCTTTTCTACGAGTCATTTAAAAAGACAACTTCATAATCTCCACCAGGAAAAAACAACACTAAAGCCAAGTAGCTTTTCCTTACTTCCTTATACCCCATAACAATACAAGCTTTCCTGATCCTCAGAACACAATCACATAACTTTGACATCTTTTTGGTGACTCAGACAAAAATTCATCACAAAATGTAACTGTCAGGTTCACCAGTGACAGAGGAAGCTCCTGAGAACCACAGCCTATTAAAGCTTTCCTCCTTGAAGGATGACAGCAGTCTTTCCCATACGAAAGATGCATTTTTATTTGATATTGTTAAAGCAATATTCACTCAGGGCACCTTCACACTAGACTTTATTTTCAAGAAAACCAGTTATAAGGTCAAAATGTAAGTTGAAAACCAGTATTTCATGGGCACATATGGAAAATCTGTAAGTGATTTTGGTAAAATAATTGTATCCCATGTTGATACCCCGAGGACTGACCACCTCCCTCTGCAGTTGATCTACAGTGGTCAATACAAAAATTTTCTTCAAAATTACTATAAAATTTCCACAAAATTAGCAGTGCAAGAATACTCTAGCAGAAAGGGAGTTGGTTGAGTTTACCAATCTACCATGAAGAACTTCTTTGTTAAAAGAAACTTTACAGACACAAAAGAGAACACGTCTTAAATTTATGTACATATTTACTGTTGCATCAAGAACTGCCCAGTGCTATAAATGACCCAACTGAAAAGCCTGGCAACTGTCATCCATCTCACATGTATTTTGTTTGATAGACTGGCATGTAACAGTGACCTATGTTAGAAACCACTGTGTGTATGTGGTTAAAACCAGAGGAGAATCATGCCTCAGGAGATGATAATTTGCTTCAGAGTAGTCCTATTTGAGACACTCTGAAATCATCCACTGAATCTGGAAATTCTGACTGTTATAATGCCTACAGACTAAAAAAATCATCTATGGATCCTGTGAAATGTATTTATTTCTTGGCTTACATACTCATTTTGCTCCCTCTCCCCTGCCCTTACAAAACTGAAGAATGTCTGCAGTGCAATACTAAAGATCACTTGTTGAAAGCAAGACTGAAGAGTTTTCAGTACCCAAGGAAGCCTGCAGAAACCTGGTGTATTTAGGAGCTGCTTCCTTGCTTTGCCCCTTCCCAGTGACATCCCAGGCACTAAAATACATTGCTTGTTGTTTGGTAGAATAAACTTCACTTTATGATGAACATTTCTTGTTCTCCAGGACTAGAGCTTTAGGCCAGACATCATCATAAATGCATGCCAGAAGTGTCTTGCATACACATCTGCATGCACACACACTTTTTAGGAGCATTATCACCATTTCCTTGATTCAAGTACAATCTTAACAATGGAAAAAGAAAAATATGACAAATTTTCAGGGCAATCACAGCGTAGTTAATACTCAGAGAACACAGAAAGTTATTTTTTCCCTTTTCCTGAATACTGCTAGTGATTATAGGACTATGACACATCTGCACAGCATCAGTATTTCTCACTTCACCTCTTGCACTAAGGTAACACAACCTGGTCATGATGTTACTGGCACTGTAAACCTCTCTCATGAAGTCTTTTATACCCACGGTGGGGTGCATAAGTGGCAAAAGTTAATAGAGACTTTATGGGAAATTATTACAAAAACATGTAAGGCAGTTGTACAAATTTTTATGAATGGGCATCTTTTAACCTTGCAGATGTAGCTGCCATTTGAAACAGTTTTAGAGCAGAAGGTTTTATCAGTCACATAGCTGAGCTCACACAGATATCACAACAGCTTTACACATGAGTAATATCACATGTTATATCAAGAAACTGTTTTATGGACATTTTACAGACACCTTGATTTTTGGTTCTGGTTTTTATGTTGGATTTTTTGGGTTTTTTCCAGTATAAGAGATCTAGACAGTTTATATTTGATAGGCTGTTCATAAATTATACCCTACTCCTGTTTGCAGGTTGGAACTTCTTCCCACACAGATTTCATTTTATCATCAGACTGTTTAATTCTGCGCTTATAAAAATGTCATCCTAGTCATAAGGGAAGAATTAGACAGCACTGTCTTAGGATTTTCTGCACATACCGTGATAAGATGCAGATACTGTGATACTAATATGCCAGTGGAGTGTATCAGTTCCAGGATCAGGTCAATACACATGCTGTTATTAAGCTATGGCTTGCTGTTTTCAAAAGTGCAATGAAAAAATAAAATAATGTAAGTTAGTAATACATTAACTACATTACAGTATTCACACTGCTACCTCTTGATATCATAGCCTGGAATACATTAACACACTGATAACATCCTAAGAGTATATTAAAATTATTTTGGAGCAAAAGCAGTACCAGTTTCTATATTATCTCCCAAAATAACATTCTGACAGTGTGAAAGAAGTTATCAGGAGATTCTAACCCTTCTGCATGTTGTGGATTCCACAGTCTTCCTAAAAGACAGTGAATTTCCCCTTAGGAGACATTTACAATCAAGTTTTGTGAGAACATATTATAGATTTTTTTTCAGGTACTTTATCCAACATGCTGAATGATGTACAAAAAATATCTCTATATGGAGTCAGGGGAAGATAATTTAATCACATAATATTTGAATACTAACATATGTTATTGTATTTTAATTTGTACAATAATTTGTAAGTTAAATAGTTTAAAATTTTATCACTTGAGTAGTTTATGGAATTACTGCTGATGTACAAAACATTCTGTTCTATGCAGATAAAAAAATGTATATTTAAAATGTATATAGAGTACTAGCTAATGAGCTAAACAGATGGGGCTGTGTATTTAACTTCACTGGAAAGCACTGAAATAAAATAACTAACAGCATTTGTGTAAATGAAAATAAATCTCATGAAAACCTGAATGGATTTTCCTTTGTTAGACAGAAATTTGTGCTTGGCATATAACTGTATATTATAGCCAAAGGCTGTGGTTTGCTGACATGTCCTGTCAATAGCTATGTCTCAGCTGTTAAAAACAGTAAGTTTGTACATTTAACTCAATACTAGTACAAGGGTTTCTGCACAGATACCAATTTACAGAACTGAAAAAAAGAAAAGAAAAAAAATATTCATGAATCTCAGTACTCCAAGAAATATCATTTTCCCAGAAGTATTTCTTTTCAAAAACCTTAAACAAATTAAAGTCGAACTTAACCACAGTACTGATCCTTCACATAAGTCCTGCAACCCGACAGAAGCAGACACCCATGCCTGTTTACATCCATGGAGCTTTTGTGGGACCACTTTTGTCTTTAAACACTCAGTTATGCAGATCAGACTGCAAGCTGAAGGCTCGAATCTACTTCATCATAAATGATGCTGGTTTGAAAGGCAGCTGTCATTAAAATGCCAGGCAAAGGCACAGGAAGTACTTATTTTAAATAAAACCTATCTATTTCTCTGTTAGATCCATTTAAGAGCCTTCAAAGTAAAAAATATTTCCACTGGTATTTACTTTTCAATGCTTGTGCCATTCATTTAATATACAAGACATGTTAAGTTTGGACAAGAAATCTGGATGCTTCATTCCATATTTAGGGTAACAGCAGCATCTTCATTTATGAAAGACATTACCCCAGTGTTACTATTTCTTATTTAACTTCCTTTATTTCACAGAGAAAAATGTATTTTATATTAGAGCCAAAATTAAATCAAACTTAATCCCAAACTATGTTAAACACTTAAAGGGGTTTTGATAGATTAAGGCCCACTCCATCAAGCTGCTCCATACAGACAGGTCTTCATTTGTAAGAGCCCTTCCTCGCTGGAGAAAGACACTACAGAGATTCCAGTCACAAAAAAATCACAAATATCTTGCAGCTGATGCAAAAACCAAACCCACTCTGCTTTCCCCCAAATCACTAGAATACAACAAACACTTCCTCCCCATTAGTACGTTTCTAAATGTTTAACCAAAATCCATACACTAACAACCAATACCGTGAGTTTCGCTGTTTGCAAATTTACATTACTGAAACTGTGGTGCAAAGAATGTATCTACAAGTGAGCTAAACTCTTTACGATGAACCATCACCACATTTCACTAGAGTAGTATATTATTAGCATTCTCATAGTTCAACTCTAACATTACTGGTGCACAGAAATTCTCAGCTGGAAGCACAAACTTCCAACCTCAATGGTTTTACACCAACTGTCTTTAGAACACCTGCATGCTCCACAGCACTTTAAATCCTCATACAAACAAACTTGTATACACTGAACTCAGGGGGAAAACCACCTTTTGAAAAACTACATAACAATATTCCCAAAGTATATGCTCCTTAAGGTGAACAACGTAGCCTGCAATATAACTTTTTACATTCTGAATAAATTTTCTCCCAATTTTTTTTAAATCATTGTGGTTCTTCAAGTAGCTACTTACTCACTTAATGCTTTGATTTCATAATCCATTATATTAGGGATTTTTCCATAAACAGAGTATGTTTGCCACACAGCAGACATGAAGCACACATGGACAAGACAGACAATAACAGAAGCACAGATTACACACACATCTGTTCTCTCAGGTCTCAGCCTGAGGAGCGAAGACAGAAGTACAGAGGCACACAGCAGCCTAAATGCAAGAGATCACCCTCATCTTTTTCAGCTTTCTTAATGTACATGAGTTCACTGACTGTGTACAGGTATAATTGGGGAAGAGGGGCATGCAGACATCCAGAAAAAACTACAAAGAAAACACTTCTGGAAACTGAAGACACACATACGTTCAGTTGCGTATTCACGACGAAAAGGCCAACAAAACAGTTTTCAGGAAACTGCAATTGAAAATTAATTCTGTTTTCCTAAATTACTGCAACAAGAGCTGGCATTGCTAACCTCTCCTATAGATGTGTCTGTACCCTGTACCAAGAGCCTGCAGATCCCATGAGATCCACAGGAAAGCAGGCCTCACATGCTCCAGAGCTTCCGGTGCAGCCAAAACTCCTGCAGATGACAGCTGTCACTGGACAATGCACAAACCCAAACACTGGAAGTGAACACTGGAAAACTAACATTGCCTGAAGGTATGCAAACTTTTCACTCAGCAGGATAGATTTTAAGTCTCAATCAGACCATTGGTTTATCTGGACTGATTTTGAGAACAGCGTAAGAACACCTGCAGATATTGATGCAGAGTAGTACTGCTTTTCTACTTCTTCCCTTCACAGGGCGTATTCACCAAACTCACGGAGAATGGCTACAAAATCTGTACCACTTACAACAACAAAATTGGATATGGGCACTCCAAAATGTTGAGGCATGATGGGTGGGCCCAGGTATATATTCCTAGCAAGCCTGTAACATACTATTGACATCTGCAAATAAGTACAGAAATAAACAAAGCAACTGAGATCCTATTCAAAAGAAAAAACACAGTCCTCTGTCATTTGTCCTGTCCAGTGGCAAAGATGCTGCTTATCAGGACCAAGACATCTCTCCCATCTACAACTTCTTGGACCAGAATGTCACGTGTATGCAGGCAGAGGTAGGTCATGCTCCAAGCAGACTTTCAAAGCAAGACTAAAGTTGTGACTGCTGGATTCCACTTATCTACCTTTTTTTAAATTATTCTGAAAAATCTCTCACAGCTGCCCTAAACAGTTCACAAAAACAAAGTGATCAGAGAGATGATTTATGTTTGCAACACAAATGTCTTCCCTTTCCATGAGCCAGCTTAATGCAGACGTTGCTGCACTCACCCCAGCTGAGGTTTGGCAGGAATCGGGGGAGGAATGATGTTGATGAGTGAAAGTGTTTGAAGCCCAACTAATTTCTCTTCAACTCCTACTGGTCCCCCCTGCTCTCCCAAGCCACTTCCAGCCTGGCACTTGTTAGCAGCTCCCGACGCTGGGGAAAAGAGGTGCCTTGCAAAAGCTTCCTCCGAGCAGCTGAGAGGAGACTCTGAGAAGGTTATGCAGAAATAAAACCAAACGAAATGACTGTTCGCAGGTCGGCACGCTTCACCTATCTTACACCGGGAACAATGGAGAGGCGGGCAGCGGGAGGACACGGCCCGGGAGGACGGGGCCGGGGGGACGCGCTGTCCGTCCGTCCGTCCGTCAGCTCTTTGTCCGTCTGTCAGGCAGCCCCGCTGGCCCCATCCCCGCCGCCCCGGCGCGGCCTGCGCGGCCCCGCGGCTCCGGCCGGGGCAGCGGACGGAGCGGGAGCCGCGGGAGCAGCGGGAGGCGCGGGAGCAGCGGGCGGAGGGCGCCCGCCGCCTCCTCATCCCCGCTCCCCGCCGGCCTCTCCGCGCCGGGGCCAAGCGCGGCCCATGCGGGACGCGCCGCGCCGCGGCCCCCCCTTCCCTTCCTTCCCTTCCTTCCCCTCCTTGTCCTCCTCCTCCTCCCTCCCTCCCTCCGCGCACCGAACGGCCCCGACCGGCCCCGGCTCGCTCCCGCCGGCACTTACCGGCCGCAGAGCTGCGAGGAGAAGGCGGCCGGGCCGGGCCGGGCCGGGGCGCGGCGGCGGCGGCGGCGGCTCAGAGCGGCCGTGCCGCGGCCCCGGGCATGGCGGGGGCGGCGCGGCGCGGGCAGGGGGGGCCGGCGGGGCGGCGGCGGCGGCGGGGGGAGCCCGGGGGGAGCGGCGGCGGCGGCGGCGGCGGCTCCTTCCTGCTGCTCCGCCGAGCGTCCGCGGGCGGTGACAGCGACACCCGGCCAGAGCGCCGCGCGCGCGCTGCACCACGGGAAACGCGCCCGGAGGACCGGCGGGACGGGAGGAGGAGGAGGAGGATGGGGATGACGGCGATGGGGAAGCGAGACGGGAGCCCGGAGCTCCGGCGGGGCTGCGGCTGCTGCCGGGGCGGGCGGTGCCGGGTTACGCGCGGGTCAGGAGGCCGCCGCGGCCGTGGGAGCGCTGCCCGCGCCGGCCCCGAGCGGAGGCGGGGCGGGAGAGACCCTTCGGGCATCGGCCTCGGCGGGGGGCGGCACTCTGTGCCCCTCGGTGTTCTGCCAGCTGCTGGATGTCCAGCAGGGCCTCCCGGAGGAGAGAAGGCCGCAGGCGGTGTCAGGGAGAAGGCTGAACTATCACAGAATTGTTGTGGTCGGAAGGGACCTCTGGAGATCATCCCGTCCCACCCCCTGCCCAGGCAGGGTCAGCTGGAGCAGGTGACACTGGAACGCGTCCAGGTGGGTTTGGAATGTCTCCAAAAAGGGAGATTCCACGACCTCCGTGGACAGCCTGTTCCAGGGCTCTGCTCCCTTCAATGTAAAGAAGTAAAGCCTGATGTGATTCCCCACTCCTTACGCATCTCTGGGGTGAGGCCCCGCTGCAGACTGCCAGTGCCATTACAGAGGTGGTGTCCCTCGGACTATCAGGGCCTCCAAATCCATCTGAAAGTCCCAACATGAGTTTTCTGCACTATAATCTCCATGATCATGATGTTCTCCATGACCCCACACAGTAAACTATTTGGAGGATCGCTAGAGGCCAAATCTTAGAACTCGTGCCTTCCTTGTACTATCTCTCCACCCAAACTGGCTGTCCGTCTGCAGCCTGGCCTGTGGCACGGTGTCACTTGCACCTCTCAATTTCACCACTTTCAGGGGTTACCAACTTTTCCACGTTTCTCTAAATAAAGTCTTTCGCCCAGCAACGCACTTAAACACGTGCGTACCTCAATTGCTCTATGTCATTTGCGTATAATTAAGCATGTGCTTAAGTGCTCTGCTGGATTGAAGCCAAGATCTGCATAAGCTCTGTTGGGTAAAATTTACCAGCTTCGCTGGGCTTAGCTCTGTGAGTCATTCAATCAGCAGAAGCCCAAAGCTTTTTGCTACAAGCTTAGTTATTCCCAGGCTGTCCTACAGGATCACCCTGTCTCCGTGACGAGGCTTATGCCCTTCACTCAGGTCCTGTTAGAAGTGAGACGCATCTGCCTGGTGAGTCAGCTCAACGCAGGGTTTCGAGTTCCTTCAGCAAGGTGCATTAATAAGGCTCTGCACCCTCACGCAGGTCAGAGGTTGTGCCATCAAGTTACACCGCAATAAATTGCATTAAGAGAGTATTAATGACACCAGGACCCTGATGAAGGTCTGCCCTGGCTTAGTGCAATGTGTACATTTCAAAGTGATGGTGTCTCTGTGAACAGAGGAAGGAGTTAATAAAATGCAGCTACTTTCCATGCAGTCCTCTATAATTTTACACAAGTGTCATTAAAACGGAAACTTTTTCATTTCCAAAACCAAAGTTCTAGAAACTGGGGGAAGACGTACATTTATTCAGCTTTGATTTTTTTTTTTTTCCCTTCAAAGACAATTAATTTGGTGACTCTACTCATTTTTCCCTGTCAAAAAAAATATCTTTTGAATTGCATTAAGTGAGTCGGGAAGCTCAGCACTAAAACCTTATTTTAAAACACACTGAGGAATTAAAGCTTTCTGCAGGGTGAGCACAAGTCTTTCTCCAAGGACACAGCAATTGGAACCTGCTTTTCAAAATATCTGTTTGGCAATTAACAACGTAATACGAAGAAGAAAGACTGTCTTGTATTTAATGCAAAAAAGTAAGACTCAGCATATTTGAGAGCTGTTCATTACACTTCACTGCTCTCTTATCATTCTGTGACCTTAATCAAGACATGCTCCAATTTTCAAATGGCAGTTTGGGTTAGGGTACAGGTTTTTGTGTTGTTTTAAGAGGAATTAAGCCCCTATAAATTGTCAAGTTCAGTGAGAATCTTACAGTGCTTTGTTCATCTGGAAGTCCCCTGCACCAGGGTGGAGGTGGTGAAGGAACACATCAGACCTTGGACCTCTCCCTCATATATTTTCTAATGATGGCAGCTCCTCACCAAGTCACCCAGCTGTGGAACTGATGTTCATATGAGTATTTGGACAGATATTTAATACTGTGCTGTTTATTTATTAATACTAGTGTTTTGACGTAACAAAATAGAAAAGAAATATACAAACTCAGTAGCTTGAGAAGCATAAAGGAGCATTTGCATTTTGACCTATATTTATTTCTTTACACTGCTGTGTAAATAGCAGATAAACTCTGCTTTTCCCTAGAGAGAATAATTAGTAGTCTTTAATATTGTCTTTCCTCTCCCTTCTGAATTCCAAAAGTTGCCCACCCATGAGAAACCCTCTAAAAGGCAATGTGTATGCAGCATGGAGCACAGCACCTTTCAGTTTTAACAGGGTTAAATACTGAAAGTAAAAAGCACTTCACCGTCCTCCCTTTTATTTTTTTCTTCCCTTTTCTGTGTAAATCTAGAAGCAAAAAAAAATTAGGAAGCATAAGTAGTTTATGTATTAAAAAGTGATTTTGAGGAATCACTGAAGGAATATATATGTTTTAAAAGGTCTTAACCAGGAAGTGGCTTCAGAAGTAACTGCACACAGCAAGCAGAACCACCACATTTGACCTCCTGCATGAAAAACTGAAGGATTTAATTCAGAAATGTATGCATCAAGCCAGTAATTTCTACTGAAGCAGCTGTTGATCTGGAAAGATCCAGTGTGGGAATTTGAGAGAAAAGTCCACCAGTTATGTAGGCTTTTGAGATGGCCTTGTAGCCTAGCTCTCAAATTTATTCCTTCATATTTGTCTGCATTCATCAAGCCTGAGCTTCTAATTATTCATTTTAGCTATGAGGTTTAAGGACTGCATATCAAGATTTTTAGCTCTATTCTCCAGGTCTTGCTTAATCCTTATAACTCTTTATAAATCCCCTTCTAGCTTTTCAAAAATTGTTTTTTGTTTGTTTGAAAGTACTCTCAGTGTGGGCCTACTGCTCAATCATTTAGACCACAGACAGGTAAATCAACAAACATCAAGTGCAGCTTCTTTTCACCCACCCACATCCACATCACCTTTTATCTGTGCCTCTGGAGTGATGTACAGAGTCCAGTGATGTGACCTTGTCCTACTGACTCTGTCCAGGCTGAAGTTTCCTGCTGCTTCTCCATCCTTTGTCACGTAAAACAAGGATACAGCATGTCCATCTTCTTCCCCTTCCCCCTGCAGATGTCTCAACTCACAGTTAACAGTCTGATTCCTTCCAACACAGACAGTTGGCTTCCTCTTGAGTAAAAAAGATCTGTTGGACTATTTATGTCTGTTTGTGGTTACAGGATCAGGCCAAAGGAAATGTGAAAAACGATCTGCACTTCAGCAATCAATATTTTTACTGAGGATTTTATAATGATGCTAAGTCTTGAAAAAACAGACTGAAGATGATCAGTGAAGAGTTCATGTCAGTGGTTTACATACAGAGCACTGCTTGAAAAACATTTAGGTTCTCAAAAGATTGTATTTGCAAACAGAAAGTTCAGATCCAAGGTAAATCCAAGAGAAAGCGTGCAGTATTAAGGTGTGGAAATACACAATTCATCTTCCCAAACAATGCTTAAACCTGCCTTTTCTGTCCTTGTGGAATCATCAAACAGTTGAGGTTAGTTACTTTGGTGCAAGATGAGAGTAACTTGACTTTCAGAGATTACAGGTGTGTTCTCTGCACCCCACTCCCGTTATTCTTCTTCAGTTTCCCTCCTTCCCTCCCCACAAATATCACTGTAGCCCTGGTTGGTACCAGTATGTGCCAGTGATAGAGTGCATAGTGCTTTAGAAGTGCCTTGGTGAATGCCTGATGTTTCAGCAGTGCATTCAATCCAGGAACAGTTGCTACTGAAAGCTAGAAAATCACCTTCCATCCATTTTTTCAATTGGAATATTTCACTAGGGCTTTAACTAGCACACACATTCAATGCAGAAATGTAATGAGTCCATTGTCTGAGCATCCACTCGCATTGTCTGGAAATTGCTCCTCTTCATTTTAGCATCCCTAGTGGAATTTGTGTTTTAATTATTTAATGTTTTTTATAGCAAGCTTTCAATTCATGATCCCACGTAAGCCTGGCTCAATAGTCTGCCTTGCCCTATATTGCTGGCAGATCAGGAATCAATCACAGTGCTACAGGGTGGCACCGTGTGCTCGTCCTGACATTACTAATGCAGGGAAATGTGGTGTGCAATGGCTCAAAACACCTGGGCATCTGTGTTTGCTAACAAAAATAATTAATTAAGGTCAGTATTGGTTAGAGGGTGCATGCAAGTCACCCAGCTCTTTTCCTTATTCCCAGAATCTTTTCTGTTCCCAAAATTTTATGCAGAAGAGCACTGTTCTGCTTCTACCTGAGCCCTGAAAAACTCTTCATATCAGATTAGCTTCTAATGCCACAAACATGCCTGACCCGACTCAGTCATTTATTTTATGATAATACAGCAGCTTGAAGTGCTTTAAAACTTGAGGTCAAGATAGCATAAAAATTCCAGAGAAAAAAATGAAAAGTTTGATGAGAGATATACGTGTCTGAAAAAAGAAAGATAGCAAGGCAGCATCAGTCAGGGTGGGTTTGTGTAGACATGAGACATTCAGATATCCCTAATATGTCTGGCTTGGTCCCACATGGCATTCCTGTAAAATTAGCATTATAAATCTCTAGACTAAAAGAAGAGAGGATGTTTAATGTCCCATGCTGAGATGTCTAATAGACAGAAAAAGCAACAAAAATGATGATAATGTAGTACTTGCCTAATGCAAATTGTCAAATGACACGAGACAGAACTTAAAGAACCAATTTCTCTGCCTTAAAACACAAGTTATAAGTAGAGCAGAAAACCATCTACTCTTAACTTAGATTGGCAGCCTACCTAAGACATTTAAGTTGAATTAACTGCAGATAGGAAAGCAAGAGGGCCTTAAGCCCCAGAGTGAACACTTTAGGATTAAGCCTTTCAGAAATAAATGTAAAGGAAGTGAGGGATATTTTATCTGTAAAAGAGAGAACATCCACTCAGGGATTTGGTGGGCTTTAACTGTTGCAATTTAATGTCACACCTTTACTTAATTCATCTTAATCTTTCCCATGTGTCTGTCCCACTGCAACTGAGTTCTTTAATTTGAAATATTATAGTGGATCTAATTTGAAAGACAGCATTAGCTGAACCATTAGCTAAAGGCTTGTCCGGGTGGGGAGGTTACTCAGTGATGAGTAAGAAGCTACTTCGTACCTACTTTGTGTCAATACTCTTGGTTTGCATTATCATGTTGTAGGCTGCATCACTCCACCTTGTGTGTTCTGAGAGTTTGTGCAAGCCAAGTGCAGCATTTTAAATTCAGATTCACACCTCTTTACAAGTCTAACACTGACCTGATTAAAAGCAAGACGCAAGATGTACAGAGCAGGCGGGACACCAGGCTCTGATGCAGTGGTAAGGATGGGAGATTGATACTTAGCAGCCAAAAGTTCAAACAGGAAAACATAGATTTAAGCTTTAATATATATATATATTTAATATATATATATTTATAGGCAGGAGTCTTGGAACCAGATGACCTTTAAGGTCCCTTCCTACCCAAACCACTCTATGATTCTACATATTTAAGCCCAGGAGCTTGTATATTCCCAGGGTTACAAGGATCAAGCCATTATGCCAAATGGGATGTTTCCATACACTGTTTGAGCCACTTGGAAAGCCAACAGAGTCTAGAAATCTGAATCAGTGAAAGCCAGTAAAACCTCTAATTTCAGTTGGTAGTGAAGGAAGGGGGAATGAGAAGAGCACAAATGGACCTTGAAGACCAGGGAGAGATTCTAAAAGGGTAGAATTGGAACTCTGTAAGATAATTGCTCAACGCAGCAAAAAAAGGAAGGGTTTTGGGATTTGCATAAAAGCATAACAAAAATCATAGTGTTGCTCTCCCATTATTGCTTTCCTCTGATGCTACTCTCAAAAATTGCATCAGAATAGGGAAATATTGGAACAAGACAGGCTATTAAACATCCTCCAAATTACATAGAGCATATTCATGACTTTCAGAAGCTGAACCGACTGGGCTGCCATAAATTTATTAAGTTAATCCAGCCCCAGAGGGAGCTAGGCAATACCTCAGAGGCCTCCAAAAAAGCCAGATGAATGGATAACTCAATGGCCAACAGAGTTCATTGTATCTGCATGAAGTTCTGAATTCAGAAGAAAAGGCAAACTGCTAAGATCTATTGCAGATGACAAAAGGCCAAGGTACAGCTAAAGAGGGGGTTCTTGGCAGGGAAAGGCGAGAAGGTAAAGTTGTTGATAGGCACATGAGAAAATAACTTTTCTCATAAAATGAGAAGTGAACTGGATGAAATCTGTCATAAGGCCAAAGCAAGCAAATTAAATGCTACTTGAATGTAGTTATGACTGATTTTTCTTTCACAACACAAGGATACATTGAATGGAGTTGATTAGGACTGGTACCAGACTATTCAACAGGAGGATAAAGACGGGTAGATTTTCAAATTGCACCGAGCAGGAGATGCTCCAGGTCCAGATCCAGTCTCCTCTGGATGAGGATGGAGAAGAAGACAAAGGAGTTCAGCTTGGTAAGGATGGAGAAAAGAGCTGAATCTATGGCTGGGCTCAAGGACAGCAATATTTCAGATGGTGGTTTAGCAGCGCAGTGCAGCTGTTCACAAGCTGGACATCAGCTGATGTGCACATCATGCTGTTAGGTGTGACCTGGCTTAAACCTTGCAGGACACAAGGGAACCACTTCCACTCAGTCTGCACAGCACAACTGAGAGTTCAACTGGGCAGGAAAGATATGGCCCAGTTGGAAAGGTCAATAGGAATGCCATGAGGTCTAAAAACCCTGACCCAAAAGGGAAAATGTTCCCAAGGAAAATGCTAAAGGGGGACATGATGAGTGTCTTCAAACGTGAAGGAGGACATCGCACGGGCAAGTGGAGGAAGCTGCTTTCCCTGCCCTTGGGATACAATTTTTTACCTTTAGGTTAAGTATTTTTCTGTTTTCCTAAGAACAAAAGTCACAAACCAGTGGGATGGCCTATGGGGCTATGGAGTCAATAGAAGTCTTTAGGAACAGCTTGCAAAATATACCACGAATGCTTTAAGGAGTAACTGAGATCACAGCCTTTGCCACCTGGTGCCACCCAGCTTTGGTTTTTGTGTGCAGATAAAGTAAGCAAGCAGATAAAATAGGCTGAAGAACAATAAAAAGATACAGTATCTTGACACAGATCTGTGGTACAGCTTCAAGCAGACTGCTGTGGTCCAGCCATCTCCAGCCATCTCAGAGACTGGGAACTTCAGAGGATTTGAAGAGCAACAAGTAGGATCAAGGGTATGGCAATTCACAAAAGATTGAAAAGATTTGGATTATTATCTTCAGAGAAAAGCAAGGGAGACAGAATAAAAGTACATGAAGTAATGTCTGAAAAAGAAAAAATCAACAAAGAAAGAATACAACAAGAAATTAAAATGGGGAACTTCTCTGCTATGGCACATCCAAAGGACTGGTGTTAAACCCAAAAGGATTCTGAAGGAAAATATCTTGCCAACATGGGTACCTGAGGCACTTTCAAAGCCATAAAAAAGTCTCTTTCCTCTTGCCTGACACCGGCCCTTTGCACCATACCCTGTGGTTTTACCACACTCTGTCACAGAATGGGCATAAAATGGGAAAAAGCAGCCAAAAGCCTGAAGTTTCAGATATTGCTCTTTTTAAAAACAGCAAAGGGATCAAAAAAAGAGGACTGCTTGTTTCCAAGAGGATGCTGTTTATCCTGATACACTGGAACTGACTGGCCTGCTCACCACTGAAAGAGCAGAGGAAAAGTCTGTTCCAAACACTCTCTGTGATAGATATATCACAATCTGAGCCAAAAGCACTGCTTTGCCCCAAAGCAGTAACTTGAACAGACTTTGTAAAGTCATGGCCTTGTTGTCATCTTGAGAGAACTCAGTGTGTGTATCAAGGAGGTGCCTCTGTGTGTCTGGTTTATCCAATAACAAGCAAGCAGTGACAAAGGCTCTCCAACCCCCATGACAGCACTGACTACCTAAAAACAGAAGGGCAAAGGTCTTCAGTGCTAAGTCTTACCCAAAGTTCACTTAACAAACCTTTTTATCACTGAATAACTCCAACCATTAAATTTGCAATTATCTATATCAGCTGGTGCCTATGAAGAACTAAACTTGGAGTGGATCCATTTAAGGACAGAGAGACATCAGAAATCTCAGAGACATACCAGAAGTTTTGCCAGAAATCTGTTTAAAACACAAAGCAAACATCAAGAGTCCAATTTCTGTGAAGGAGTGTGGTGCTCTGTGTAGGCATTAAGAAAAAGGTGATCTTTGTAGTGCTGATACATCACATAATTTTACACAAGAGGACAGGTCCCTCCTCAGCTTCTCTCTGTGGGTCCATTTTGATAAGGAAGGGATGCTGCACATGATATGGCCTCTCCATAGATGACCTGATGAGTGGCAGCAGTTGTTTTTTAACATTAGAACTGGTGATGGAGCAACATCAGCCTATTTTCAGCTAACAGCACTGATGCAGTTTTCAATCTGTACACAGCTTCCAACGAGCTTGATGGAAAAGCACCATCTCTCCTAGGTCTCCTAGAATGTCACACCCGGTGTGGCATTTGTGAAGCCCCTTTCACACTAACATAAGCCTTTAGGTTTTGGTGAGGAATAACTGTACCTTGAGACTGAGACCCTGCAGAAGGAGAGCACACTCTCATACTTCATGTCCAGGAAGATTCAGAGAGCCTGAGGTCAGTCAGGAGGTTGGTCCATGTAACACCAGCTCAGAAAGCTCCAGAACAGCAATTACCACCTGCTTGGGAAATCCAGGGAGCTTGGCTAAGCCTTGGGGACAATGGAAAATTAAAGTGGTCAGAAGAACGTCAGAATGGTTTGAGTGTGGGCTGGGGATATCCCAGACAACAAAAGCTGTTTGGTAAGAGCTGCTTTCCATCTGCAAAGCAGATGAGAATTCCATGCTGAGGGTAATTTAAAAGTCAAATAAATGGTTTAAAATGGCTTGTAGTAAGTAAAACTATATTTCTTTGTAATGTAAACTGCCCTTGTTTGCTGGGTGGATGTGTGCACACCAAGCCAGAAAAGGCAGATGAAGAAAAATTGGTACCTTAAACCTGGGTTTAAGGAGAGAGTCTTGGCCAGTCTGAGAGGAGGTGCAGTAAAAGGTGGAAGAAAATACCCCATCAGCGCTTCAAAGGGCAGGTGGACAAGGAGCTGGTGGATGAAAGCACGTAACAAGAGGACAAATGGTGACAGTGGGTTGCAAGGTAATGCACTGGATATTCTTCTGGGTCAAAGCATTGTCTCAAGAAAGAGGCAGCTTCCCTTCCCCACAGCCCCTCTGACAAGGTTTGCAGAGCTGCCAGTGGTTGTGCAGTAGGTCCTAACTGCCAGACAAAATTAAATCTCAATTTTCAGAAGCCAGAAGCGCAGAGGAAATAGACCCTGATAAAATATCTAGCTGATAACCTTCACAAAATCACAAAACTAAATAAAAGAGCAGGAGCAGGAGATTCTGGGTAACTCATTGAACACAAAAGGGCAAACCCAACAAGGTGACCTCAAATCCATATACCTCTGGGGGAAAAAATAGCTTTATTTAAAAAAAATATCATCATATTATCAAAGACTCCTTATCAACACCAGTAGATTCAAGCTGACAGGCTGAAATCAATGCCAGCTATTGGAATATGAAGGCATGATAAAAGGCTACAACTTCCTTTGAAAAATGTATATTTAGATGTAGATCAAGGATACTTTCATTTTGTCAGCTTGGCCATTTTTTTATCAACTCACTTAGCATATTTAATTAAAGATATGATAGTCAATCTCATTTCTAATTGCATGCAAATTGGCAATGTTTTGTGGATTGGTTCCTGCTTGGGAAATGTGTCTGTTTGTAGTACAGCCCACTTATGTACTAAAATGGCAGCTTTCTCTCCACAGTTTACAGAGACGTTAACGAAGCTGGAGCTGTCAAAAAATAAAACATCCTCTGCTGTAGCTGTGCATACTAACAAGTAGTCTTAATGCTGGTGAAATTTTCATGTAGAAATCAGTAAGTCAGTGTCCTTAAAAAGGATGAAAACCAGGCCTTATTTAGTGCCAAAGTAGATAAATAAAATAATTTGTTACAGAGAGTGAAAAAACCCACAAAGCAAGTTCAAAATACCATAGAATGTGTTATTGAAATAAGTTACGTTGGTAGTACAAAAGCCAACTGAATCACAAATAAAGAAAATAAGTAGAAGACTGGGGTTTAGCATAAGGTGAGGCAGCATCAAAATATCACATGCAAAAATAGCAAACAGGCTGGGTTAGAACAGAAAGAGGATGTTGCTGTGTCTTCACCACAGAAACGCTCATCATGGGCATATAAAATGGTTAATATTGCAGCTTCAAAGTTTAGTCTAGTGAAAGATGATTTTCATAATAATATAGGGACATGTCCTTTGAAGCTAAAATAGAAAAAGGTAAAGGCCCAAAAATTTCAGTTGCCCTTGCAGGAGCAGTGTCCTGAAGCCAATGACAAAGACCAGCTGCTCACAGTTAAATCAGATCAAAATTCCTACAAGGCAGTGGCTCAGGATGCACAGCCCTCTAAAATAGAGGGCAGAAAAACACAGATGATGTTTACTGTTGGAAATTGTTAATAGTCTGAAGCTGTGAAAATTTTTAATACTTCAAATCATTCCTAACTAATTGGTATTGGGGTACCACCCAAGGGGTTCTGCTGACACTGGAGACCTGTTTATGCTGGACACAACCATCAAAAGCACGAGACGTCTGTCCATCCTCAAGTCTGTTAAAATATGTGAAGACACAACCACCAACAGGAATATAACATTCTCTATCTCTCATTGTTGAATTTGCACATCATCTCACCATTCCCTGTAAGATGTCTCTTTTTTTATAGCTGCAGACAAATGGAGGAATGTTAACCTTATATCACCACAGCTTGGGAATGTGGGGAGGAGAGAGGGAGCTGCTGTGATCCTTTCCCTGTGATCTGCCTGACCCCGACCAGCAGCTGCTGCTAAAAGCACCACCTTGCACGGTCAGGCTGTCCCTGTGCATTTGCATAGTTTCAAGTGAAGGTCATGGATTCAGTGTCCAGGAAAAAAAATTTCTTTTTGATGGACGCTTTTTCAGACCTAAAATCTGTTGCAACAAACCAGTAGCAACACAGACCACTACACCTAAAGGATTTATCAAGTTTTTGCGATTCATCTCAGATAAATTGTTCTCTTCTCCCCTCAGTCGATCTTAAATTTAAAGAAATTTGCATCAGAGTGTGAAAAAGAAATCTCAATCACCCTCTAGAAAATGTGATACTGGTCATCAAATACTGTATTTCCTGTAATTGCCATCACATTGTAAGAGCAGTCACACTGACAAGAATTGCAGTTTAATTGTTCACAAAATACTCAAACTACACAAGATGGCCCATTTGATCCCAGAGCTGGCACAGCAGCTGAGCCTTGAAATGTGCTCACAAGCTCTGTTTGAGGAGCAGTAGCCCTGAGCTGGCTTCTAAACACCACAGCAGCTGTCACCTCCTGTGCACTGCTGGATGTGCCCCGGTCCTGCATCTCTCCCCTGCCATGGCATCCCCCACCCAGAGCTCACCAGCATTCCCACCAGGAACTGGTCCCCTGCAGTGCATCCCTTCTCTGTAGCCCCCATGCAGACAGGCACTCCCTTGTGCAGATGGTCCTGCCTGTCCCCAGCCTCCCTCCCAACACCTTAAAGCCCTTAAATGACTCCTTAAACTGCTTCTTCCCACAGGGACATTTCAAACCACATCATAGCCTACCAAAAGATACCAGCAACCCAGATTTCTTCCCTTGGAACCTTTTTGGAGCTGGAAAGGTTGGGACAAGATACTGCCTGCTGTCACACCACTAAGCACACAAACCTGTAGCTGGGTTTTGTTCTAGGCCCCTTCTAAAATTCCCTGGATTTGCAAGTACCAAAGAATATCAATAGCAAGGATACAGCAAACAAGGCACTGGAGACATGGGGCCACCCCTGCATCCCTGCTCTGTGGTGTGAAATAAAGGATTGCTGACAGTGAGCATGAAGCAACCTAGTGCTGCTACCTGGAGGAGCAAAGCACATGGAATTTTGCAAGGGGCAAGGCAGTAAGGAAAGCAGAGGAGCCAAGGGAAAACAAAATGATGACCAGCTAGCAAGTGCCTCTTTGGAGACATCCAACTCCATCAAGCAGGCACAACATTCTTCTCAGCAGGATGGTGACAGCCCCTGCTCTCCAGCAGATTCAGAGAACCACAGCAAACAGCAGGACAGCCATGGACAGGTGAGGGAAAGAGAAGCCTCCAGGGCTCTGGGTTGCACTTGACCACACTCACAGGAAAGGAGGCCCCCATGGCAGCTGGTGTGTTTTCCAGCTTACCCTGGAAATTACCATATCTGCAACTGGAGTGCACTGGGAGGAAGAGGTTATGAGTAGCTGCCATTTGCAGCAGGGCAGTCACTGAGCAGAGCAGTCCACACACAGAACAAAATATGGGTGATCTCAGCCCAAAATACCCTTATCTGCCACCTCATTAATTGCCAGGTAGCCACGTGCTTCACTGCACAACCTAAAGCAGCATCTCACAACAGTTTTTTCCCTTCAAATTCACATCAGCAGGCACCAGGCACTAAACTGGTTTGAAATGCAAGTTTAGGGAGACCATGGTACACAGGGGGAACTTGCCATCAGTTTATTTCCTAAAGCAGACAGCCCACGGTGGCCACGGCACTGGGTGGTTTGTCTCTCCATTTCCCCTTCCCCCTCCCATAACTTCTGTAAGAACAGAGAGGTTTGCACCCCCCCAGCCCTGAGGAATGCTCCAGTGCATTCTCCATGGAAAGGTACCCAATGAGCATCAGCCCCTGTGGAGAAGAACCCTTCTTGGAAACAGCAAAAGCCAATATTGTTCACAGTGCAGAGGAACACAAGTCTGAGCCCCTCTTAAAATAGTATTTAAGGATGCCAGCAAGTCCCAGTGATTCTCATATTGGCACCAACTTGTGGCCATAAATTATTCAGACATGACTGAAAGACGGCAGAGACTGCCAGTGTGCTGTCCAGGGGATGAGCAGAGGAGACACAGCCCTGGGAATGTGCAGCTCCAGGGGCAGCACAGGCACCACCCGTGCCTGACCCACGAGCACAGAGACCCCCAGCAACCAGGAACAGCCTTTGCCACAACCCTACCCGCCCTCCACTGTGTGACTTGCTGGCAGCTGAATCCATCTCTCTTCTTTTCCTGCTTTGTGCCACTGAAAGCAGAGGATGGAGGTGGCTGACTCCTGTGTCCTCGTCTTTCTGCAGAGATTTCCAGTTCATCTGCCCCTAACCGACATCTTGGCAGCCCAGCCCAGTGATACATCACAAATCATTTGCATCAAGCAGACCCACGGGTGCATTGCTGTCAGTAGATGAGCTCCTTCCAAGTTTCAGGGTTTATGGTGCATCCAAACCACCAGTGCCATGGCCAAGGTGGCACAGATTCACCCACAGCTGGGCTCCTTCAACTGCTCTGAGAAAAGACAGAAATAGTAAGGATGAGCAAAAGACCATGTCACAAGGAAAAATGAGATAAATTATCAAATAAGGAGGAAAAATCCAAACAACCCCAAACCCCAAAGAAAATGAGGGCTTGGCAGTAGCTGAGGTTACACAAGAAGAGGAAGAGAAGCAGCATCTGCTACTTAGCTGGAGAAAGTCAGCACAGGAGAGGCTGCAGGACAGTGGAGAACCTTGACTGCACACTCTCTGCCCTGGCGTGTTTTGTTTGTTTTTTTTCTAAACAGGAGGTACAAGTCCAGGCTCTGCTCCTGAAGATCCTGTCAGAGATGGTGCCCAGCCAAATGGGAAATCCAAAAAGAGTCTCAGGGGAGCTAGAACAAAGCGCTGTATCTGGAGCCATGTATGATAAAAAACACACATCAGTCTGCTCCAAACATTGAGGAAGTCTGGATGGGGTGGAAGCATGATGGCCAAGATCTGCCTCTTCTCTGACAGGTTAGCCATAAGCAAAGAAGTTATTTCTGTGATTTTAACTTTCCAGGTCCAGAAATGGAAACAGTTTCTCTCACAGACCATGTCCAGTAGGAAAAACTTGAGCTGAAGGATTTTGTTTTCATCATTAGAGCAAAGACAATAGATCAACTTGCAAGACAAGGCCAACAGCAAATGGCTTTTCTTAGGTTTTAGCTGGCTCTTTTGGGCTTCTCTTTTGCTGTTGTTTTACATTTATGTCACAAACCAGTCTGTCTAGCAAGCATCCCTTCCCCGAGAGAACTGGCAGATAGCAGAAGTGTCTTCTCCTCCCCTGCGTCCCCCAGCACGCCGAGTGCAGTGCACCAGCTGTCATTTGCAAACACCTATCCCGTAACAGTGACTGCCACTCGGGGGCCTGGGGCTTCCCGATTTATTTCCATTCCCAAAATTCATGACAAGTGACCTGATTCGCAAGGAAAAGCCAAAGGCTGGGTAAGAAAGCCAAAGAAGCAGAAACACAGAAACAATCATTCCCCTTGTGAAAAGCACGCCTTAAATCTGTCTCTCTTTCTTTGGCTTTTTTCAGTCTAGATTTGGGGGTTCTCTGCCGAACCCCACAGGATCAAAAGGCCCTTGGCAGAGCGAGGCACAGCGTGGGTTTTTTGCCTTGGAGCTCCGTCCCGGCGCCAGCGCGGTCCCCAAAGCTGTGCCGGGGCTCCCCCGAGCGTGGCCGTGACGCCAACGAGGGTTTGTGCAAAAATGCCGAGTTTTGAGGGAACCCCAAAATGCGCCTGCAAAAACACCCGGGAGAGGCACAAACAGCGGGGCGGCCGCGGATCGCTCGGCTTGCGGGGAGCGCTGGGGAGCAGCGCCGAGCCCGGAGCGGGGCAGGCGCGGAGCGTGAGCTGAGATCGCATTGCAAAACCGCGCACGGGCTGGGGCTGCGCCCCGCAGCCTCCACACGGACCCCCCCGGCTGCACGGGGCTTGCACAAGAGCCTCCGACCGAGCAGTGACGCTGCTTGGGCGCTGCCGGTGCCCGGAGCCTACGAGCCAGAGCTGCGATTTGGCTCCCGCAGGAGCAAGCGAGTGCAGGTACGGACAGGATTTATTTTTCCTGTTGAAACACATTCGTCTGCAGATTAGCGGCGGCTCTGCGCACAGGGAGCCAAGACACCACCAGCTGACTCTTCTGTGCCAGCCCACAGCCATCCCCAGAAGCAAACAACAGCCAGCTCTCCAGCCGGCACCTGGCTCCTCTGGGATTAATGTCCTGCTCTCCAAGCAGATAAACCCAGGTGCGGGAGGGACACTGACCCGCACATTACTTTTTTCTTTTTTTTCTTTTTTTTTTTTTTTTTTTAAAAGCAGAATGAAAAAACACCACCTATAAGACAGGGGTTCCTATTCCTAGAGAACAGCAAAGCCAGTGTTTCTGGACCAAATCCAAGAAGGCTCTGTAAAATTCCCAGTTTCTATTTTTTACCAACAAAAAGAGGCCAAAGCAGAAAGCAAATCCACAGAAATCCACTGCTGCTTCTGTTCCTTATTTAGGGTAGACTACATCTGAAATCTAATTATCTCTCTGCAACTCCCTGTGCAATCAAGGCAGACAGAGAGGGATCTCCAAGGAGCAATTCTTACAACCTGCCTGAAACACCTACCTGGGGATGTGACTGACTCTATCACACCCAGCACCCAAGGATGCTATGGTGAAATTACTCCAGATCCTGTCTTCTGGGACATGCAAGTCAGGCTGAACTCTTACACTCAGCAGAGCAGCTTGTCCTTCCAAATATTAGCCTCTTCAAACACCTGGAGGTGAAGGAACATCTTGGGTGTGTGTTGACCCAAGAGACTACAACAAAGGCATGAACAGTCTGCAAGAGGAGGCCATTTCATGGTTTGTACTTTATTTTCCCTTCTTTCCACAGATTATGGCAATCTAATAACTAGATTTAGAGTTCCTACACAGCCACGCAGCAATTTGCTTTTCCATTCATTGGATCCAGAAATGTCCCTATTCAGGGACAGCTGAACATGAAAAGGATATGAAAAGGATATGCCAGCAGGGGAAGTGCACCTCTTGCCTGCTGCAGCGTTCCACATCCCTGTCCTGCAGCAGGAGAGGTTACTCCAAACTGAATGCTGTTCACCTTGCTACAAGAAAATCCGTGCTTTGGAAGACAGACGTTGATGCAGCAGTTGAAGATCTGGATAACCCAGCTGGAGAGAACTTGCCACTTGCCCTGTAAGGAAGATGGGGATAAAAAGAGAAGTGACTGCTGGGGACATGGTTCATATCGCAGCTAAACAAGAGTCTCTGCAGTTTTTAGAGACAAAAGGGCAAAACACTGTTGGCTGGAGACAGAAGAGGAAAAGGCAGGAAGAGAAATGGTGAGAGAAGAAGTGCCACTGACAGTGCTCAACACCACCTGAAAGGCAATCCATGCTGCCTGAGAGCTCTTCAGTCACTTCAAAAAACCAGAAATTTCTGAATAACACAAGAACATCTTCAAGGGACACAGATCCTGCCTCTCTAGAGCCAATACATAAAATGTAATTAAGCTTACATTTCCAGGGACAGCTAATTATGGAGCCAAATGTAAAGAAGCAGTGCCATCCCTGCCAATGTACATCCCAGGAGGCTGGGAGTGTTGGTGAGGAGTTAGAGGACTCTGCACAACACTAAGAAACAGATACCTCAGCAATATTTACTGAGACCCTTTCCATCCTTAACCAATGGATAGGAAGAAAAGAAAAAAATCATATGTGCAATTGCATTTTAAGTGAGAAATTAAGGTTTTGTGGCACCTTCTCCCAATGGGAAGGCTGTGTACTGTGCCTGGCCACAGTAGGAGCCACCCCAATTTTCTGAGCATTAGACTCAGGCAGACTAAACAAGTTTGAAGGGATTGAACCAGCATGAAGGAAGGCTGAGGGGAACAATCGTGGAGCTGGAGTGTTCAGAACAAAAGCAGTGAAGGAAATGGACCAGCTGCCTGCACAATGCCACAGAGTGGGTAACACATAAAATCAACACTTAGGACACATTTGCAGGCACAAACTCAGCACAAGGGTGTTCCCAATACCTCGTGGAAAGATTCAAATGCAAAAGCATCAACACCAATGGAAAGCAGAAAGGTAGGTGACAAGAGAGGAAAGATTCACCCTCTGGCAAAGATGTCAGGAACCACTTTTGAACCCACAACCCTGTCTACCTGCTCAGGCGGCTCAGTCTGCCCAGGACACCAAAGATTGTCACCTCACCCCACACAGGCCACTCTAACCTGAGGCACGAACTCTCAGCTCTCTTGCTCAAGACCAGGGCTCTTGCATCCCACATGTTGTTCCTCAGATGGAAAAAGTAACCCCAACTCAGCTGCTGAGCTGAGCCATCTCCTGACTGTGGCAGATTCATGTGAAAGTCAGTCCTGGAGGCCAAATTTATAAACTCTTCCACCAGCTGAGTGTGTGTTTGCCAAACACAACCTTGCCCAAACCTCCAGCAGGGCTTGCAGAGCTCTGGTTTCTTCCCCCTGCTTATCTCCAACCCTGCTCCTATTAACAGCTAATTTCCCCTCTACATCCTTATCTGCCTACTCAAACAGGGATGTTGAAACACAGGTTTTTAGCTCCCAAAGGGGAGGCGGGGGGGGGTCCTATGGCTGCTCTGCTCCCCTGTCAGCACCCCCAAGCCAGGAACCTGCTGCCCTGTGACCCCCCAGGAGCATCTCCATCAAACTCAGCTCCCCCATCCTTGTGTGCCTGCTGGGAATCTCCAGTACTGCAGTGCCAAGGCCATCCTGCTCCAGTAACTGGGCACAGGGAGAAAGGAGAAACATCACCTGGATCGAGTCGATAACTCCCCAGGACCATCTGCCAAAGACCAGCATGGAGGCATCTGTCCTGCCACTCACACATTTGCTGGCAAACATCACTTTATTTTACTTATCATCACCTTCATTTAACTCCAGCCCAGGAAGCTCCACAGTGGATGTCAACATGAGAGAGAAAAAGGAAATGTTTTCAAATTTAAAAGTAACATGAAACCCAGCAAACACTAAATTGCCTTGTAATCGAAATCATTATATTTGTTGGTAGGAAACAGAAAAAGCCCAGCTAAGCACTATGTATTTAGCATTTTAAAGCTAAAAGTAGCAGTAACTACATCAGCAGGGAGAAGGAGTTTGAACAGAAAGTGAATGATCACCAGCAATTATTTCTGGATATTTTAAGTAAGTGCCCTGAAACTGGAAAAGGCAACATATGTTCAGATCCCTGTCCAGGTTTACAGGACAAATATAACCAGGTAAAGTATTAGGTAGAGGGGAGGAATGCTAAAGCCAACCATAAAGAGAAATTAGAGGTTAGGAAAGAACAATTATCTATAAGTAAGCAAGATGTACTTTGGGAAGATTTAAAACTGAGAATGATTTCAGATTTTGAAGGAGGATGCCTGATCTCCTCTAATAGTTTGGCTACTCCTAGTGATGAATGCTCTTCATCAACCATAGCCGTGCCTTAGCTCCATCACAAGGGGATATTTTCTCCCAAGACACACCCAGGCTACAGCACTGGACATCAGCTGCTTAAATTAATGCCAGTTTCTCCAGATCTAGGTAGCTATTTTTTAATCTTACAGAAGTCTCAACATAAGTCTCTGAACCATAGATGTTGATTTTCAACAAATCTTGGATTTCAGGAGAAATTCCACAAGTCTAAAAGAAGGCTGATTATTTTCTCTGTTTATAAAAGTATATAACTACAGAGACTGGATTACTATAGGCCTGTCAGTCTGAAACTAATCCCTGGGAAAAGAATGGTTGATACAGAGCTGAAAGAGATTAATGCCAATCAATGTGTTCATGAAAAACAAATCTTGTCAAATTAATTCTCATTTTAAGAGGTTACAGTTTCCTTGATGGAGCAATAGTATAAATGCGGCAATCCACCACATCCCAGCTCTCCTCACTCCGGTTGGGCCAGTCCTGCTCTGAATCAGAAAGCCAGCCTAGCATTCCTTAAAATAAACTAAACTCTGGTCAAAGCCTTCAGGATGCAACTGGAAATGGGAACTCTTTGGGGAATCAGGATCCTGCTGTGTTCTCCCATTGGCTCTGCGCTGGTCAGTCTGTACTGACAGCCTGGGCAGTAAGAGCATTACTGAGACCACGGGTGAGATGGAGATGGAAAGGATTAGGGAGGCACTGGAAGAAGAGGAGGCTGTGCTGCTGGGAAGCAGTGATGAATCACCTGGTGGAAGCAAGGAGCAGGTCAGTGGCAGGCCCTGCACAGCTCCAGGCAGTGCCAGTGTGGTCAGGCTGGGGGAAGAGCCACCCTGAACAACAACAGGAGCAGCAGAGGCAGCTTCAAATGAGCAGGATGACCTCGGTGGCTGACACAATCCATGGAGGATTGCAGGGAATGTCACACAGGAGTGGGACCATGGCTGTGGCAACACCCACTCCAGGTTGGCAAATGGCAGATGAGGGGGATGTACAGCTCTGTTATGTGGCATAGGAGGGATCCTGCTGCTGCGCAAGGAGACTGCAGCTCTTCCCTGCTGCCCTCTGAGCATCCAGTATCTGCAGGGCCATCAGAGGCAAGCAGGCAGAAGCCACCAGCACTGTGCTTGGAACCTGATCAAAACAAAGGAGACTGGAAATAAAGTCTATCCTTTCGTCCCCAGGAGCAACCACTATAAGGCTTGGCCTCTCTGTCACCAGAGAGCACACACTTCAGAAAACCTCATTCAAAGCAGCACTGGGACAGGGTGACTTTGCCATCTCTTACACAGGACTGCAGCTTGCACAACTGGCCACAGATCATTCCTTCTGACCATGCAGTTGGCACCACATCCAAGCAGTTATTAAAAAGAAATAGATTTTAAAAAATATTGCTAGCTCAGAAACTTCTGAGTCCAACTCACAGCAGTGTTTGTGCAGTGCAAAAGGCACCGAAGCTGCAAATCACAGTCTAATGCACCATATTATTAACAGCAACCTACAGCAGGACACAAACTCAGCACTAAATCCTGCATGGAAAGCTGCTCCAGGTTACCCATCCCTTTGTATTTAGGCTTCCATTACACCCCGGCTGTTGCATTGCTCTCGTACCTCTGCGAGGCAAGAGGGGAGAAGGTGGCCTTGGCCTCCCTCCCGCAGCGGAATCCCGGATCCCGGGCCCTGCGAGCTCCTGCTGGAGACCCACCAGAGGGCGGTCGGGGTTGCCTTTTCCATCCGACTACATAATTTCCACCTTTGCGTCCCGGGGAGCCTCACCACAACGTCACTTTTTATCTTCTGCGGCCACTTACAGCTGCCTTGTGAAGAGAATATAATTGGTGTTATCACATGCCACAGATACCAGAACATGTTTGCTGCAGATGAAGAAGTTATTTATTAATTGTAGTCCCTGGCATGTTGGGGCAGCCTCTTTTAGAGCTGCATCAGACAGCAGGCCCCCAGATCCCATGGCTGATTATGCTGGTGTTTATAGGATTGGGGTGCCCACAAAGTTTATGCTGGGTTTTTGAAGACTGAAGGTTCTTCTCCTGTCTCATTTATTCAAAAAAGTGAAAGCTACCATATTAAATATAGATACAAAACATTAGACAAAATGAAATCTCTCCTGAGATATGTTACACCATTATCAGTGTTAAACTCAGCTTCAAGACCACAGTCACCACTACAAGTTTCAGTCAAATATTATCATTATATTATCATTAGTATTAAATAGCTGTTTTTGACAGCTCTTCAAACTTCCTTACTTCCTGCCTTCCATCTTCTTTATTTTTTTGACTTCTCCAAAACAAGGACCACACAGTGCTGCTTTCCCTTCTCCTGCACAGCCCAGCCAGCAGGTACAGAAGCTTTCCATCTGTTCTCCTCTCCAGTTCCACCACCCATCCCATTTCTGCTGTCTTTCCTCCCTGTCTCATCTCCTTACCTCCTGCCGCTCTTGTGTACCTCCCCTCAAAACCTGTCTGCCCTTGTGTGCAGCTTAACCCCATCCTTACCCATCTGTGCCTGGCACCATTCCTCCTTACCTCCAAATACACCGTACTTCCACTATCTGAAGCTGTTTTCCTCCGAAACAACCCAAAGTCATTCCTGATTTGTCTTTATTTCATATTTTAGGTATGTTCTACAACCAGTCAGAGCAAAAAGATTCTTTTTGAAGAAAACACAGCACTAGGAAGGCCATTCAAAAGCAATCAAAAGGCAGCCAGCAAAAAAAAAAAAACAAAACCAAAAACAAAAACAAAAACCAAATAACCCCAAAAAAGTTTCTCCTCTGCATTTGACCCTTCAGAAAGTCAGAAGCACAAAATCCTTTTGGTAACACTGTATCACCCAGGAAGCCTCAGAACACAGCAGCCAGTGTCACAATCCTTTGCTTACGCAGAAGCTTGAGGCTCTCCAGACTGCCCAAGGACCCCATGGCAGTGCTATTGTGGAGGGGACACAGGTGACCCCCTGTTTCAGCTGGGGGGACAACCAAGCCTCTGCCACTGATCTCCCTGCTCACAGCTGCAGTGAGCATTCTGCCTGCCCCAGGAATCACCCATAGAGAGAAGCAGCTCACACTGCTTTCTGTCCTGCACTCCCAAGGGTCTCTCAGGAGATGGATCAAGAGTGACATCCTTAGGGAGATGCCCCTGTCCCAGGAAACACAGCTCTGCTGGGGAAGCAGGTGGGAGCCCGCCAGGCAGGAGCAGACATGGACTCATGGCAGCAGCAAAGTGACTGCTTACAAAGGCAGCTGCTTTTACTGGTGACACTTTGTACTTGGATTTCACACCAAGACCTGTGCTCCAAGTTTCCCAGCTCCCATTCCACTTGCTTCCTCTCTTTGCATTATTTCTAGAGCAGCCCTGTGTGGGGATTTTAATTACACCTTGTGCCTCCCCACAGAGCTACGGGCAGAACAGGAGGCACAGGAGGCACCAGGAAATGTGGATTAGAGCCCTGCCCTGCCACTGTGTGACAAGCACAGGGAATTAAGACAACTTCCTGCTGTGTAATCCTTTAGGCAACATTAGAAAGTGTTTCTCAGTTCTTGAACCCAGACGAACAAAGGAATTTCAGTGGTAGGGGGAGTGATACAGGAAGATACCCTGATCTGCAGTGCTCCCAACCCAGCCAGCTGCTCTGGGACTGCAGCCTTGCTCTGCTGGCTCTGCTGCATGTTTGGCCACAGCCAACACTTTCCTCTGGCTCACCTGCACAAGGCCAGCTCCTCAGTGTGGCTTGAGCTCCAAGATTTGTTCTGCGCCTGCCAAGGTAGTCCCTGCTCACAGCTGCCAGGTTAACGCTGCTTGGGCTGATGTGCCAGATACTGAAATAATACATTACAAAAAGAGAGTTCATAAAACTCTATCTTTCCATTGCAGTTGGCTTCCTCACCCCTGATACATTTCAGGAACAGACAACAGTAGCAACTAAAATGCACTGACAAAACAAGGTCCTGCTAGTAATGGAGAAGGCCAGAGATAGAATGTGGAGTGATAATCCACCCAGCAAAGCTTCCTGGGACAGAGTCAATGGGATCAGCAGATCAGATGATCCAGGCAGGTAAACATTTTCATATACAAGCATTTTGTCAAGATTAAGTTAGAATCTTCTTTCTACCTGCTATTATTCTCAAGGCCTCCTACCAATTTTTGACGTTTACTGGATAACTGGCGAAGTGGAATAAGTTACAGGAGTTAAATCCACACTGTAACTGGAAAAATGCACACTTTGCAAGTGTACATCTGTCATGTGGGCTCTGTTACCCACATGAAAACAGCCATTAACTGGTTGGTTTCACCTTAAAAAGCTGAAAAGCTGAGAGGAGGAGAAACCTTCACAAGTTGCTACGATCCCCAGCTACACAGACCACATGCAATGCTTCTCTAGAAAGACAGAAGTAAAAGAAACAAAGTTATTGCAAATTGCCCTTAATTTGTCTTCCACATAATTTCTGTCAAATAATGCAAAACATTTTCAAAAGCATATTCTCTAACTAGATGGAGACACACATGAAATTCAGACAGCTGACTTGTAGCAAGCATCTAATTTTGGCTTTAGCACTACATTCCTCACCCAAAGGGGAAGCTGTGCCCAATTCACCAAATTTCAAACCCAGACTTGGAGGCCACTTGAGAGCTAAGATGGATCTTCTACTTTCAAGAAATTAAATAGCAGCTTTCAGAATAGGAAAGACAGATTTTTACAAAAAAACCCAACATAACAAAAATATCAAAGAGCAATTTTATTTATTTGGCACAAAACTTACAAGAACTGTTTTGTTCCCTTCTTAAATTTAATACAACTAGCAAGGAAAAAAAGGCATACTAATACATTTAATGAGCTGTACAGCAAGTGACATGTGGAAGGAGGCACCAGAAAGATCTACCAAAAATCAAAGTGCATGAAAAATACCTACTCTGAGCGCCTCATGGTATTGTATTAAGGCACCACTCTTTTAGAAGGTTCACTGAATACATCAAGTGTGCAACTTCTTGGTTTGGAATGTGAGAGTCCTTCAGCCTGTATCAGAAACGGATACTGCAACCTCTGAATGGAACAATGTTTCTCCTTGTAGATGTTAAAGGAAGAGAGCTCTTTGTGCCCAACATCGTCTCGCAGCCAGGCGTGTCACTGTCATATGCTTTGAAAAAGCCTACACAGATTATCAGAGTACCAGCACTTTACTTCAGAGTTTTAAGATGTACTGTGCACCAGACCTATGCATTCTTTACAATGGTTTTATAGAAAATAAAGGTTGAAGAGACAAAAGTAACATGGGACATAGATAGTTTTATCAAAAGAACATTTAAGGACTTTCTGGAGTATCTCTTACAAAAAAAATCTGAGTAGTGTTATAATCCAAAATAATTAAATACACTTTTCAACAGATTATTACAAAGCTTTCTTCAGGACTAGCAATCAAGTCTGACAAATTCCACAAGACTTCAGGAATTTTCAGTATGGATGTAGAAAAAGCCCAATATTAGACAGTGGTAAGAGTTTTTCATAATTGGAAACATTTAATGCAAATCCTGTAACTGCAAATCATGTTATACAGGTGTGTCTATACATACACACACACTCACACACACTGAAACATCATTACACAGGCCAAACAGACACCTTGGTTCATTGTGGGCTCTTGCACATCACCACTCTGAAGTATGACAGAAACTGCACCAGGTTTATTATTTCAGCACCTTCATTAAGAACTATTTGTTTAAGAACCAAACCACTTCAGTTACAAGGTGCCACAGGCCAGATTCACATTAAGTGTAAGCAGGTTCCAAACAACCAAAGAGAAGTTGCATCTGCTTCTTACCAGCTTTGACTTTGGTTTTTCTGCTCAGCTGGATCACCAGTCTCCTTTACTTGCAGGAAGAAGTTTAGTAAGAAATCAATGCCTGTATCAAAACTGAAGTGGGAACCGGTAAATGCAGAATATTGTTATCAAACCACTGTACAACACCTCTACTGTAGAGAGTTTCAAACATCTCAGGAGTTTGAGACTGCTTAACCTGAACTCTGAAAAAACATATTTCTCTATGGACATGCAAAGGCATTTAAATATGAACTCTAGGCATTACAACATTTCATTTTTTATCCTCTTATGGTGTAGATCTCGAGAACACAACTGTGTGCCCCATTATAAAACCAAAGCACCCTTGAGCATTAAAAATTCTAAACAGCAAGGGTTGGAAAGAAGGGCATCTGGAAGTGATCTACACATTACAGAGCGTGGTATTTCACAAGTCTCTGAACAGTTTAGTTCATACTTTCTGGGATAACTTTCCCAATACCTTTGTCCCAATACAGAGCTGTAGTTTTCAGTAACTCTTTTACCCCTGCATTATTTGCTACCACATATAAAACATGCCACAGAAGTGGCAGTCAGGGCTAAACATTTAACAACATGTCCTTTTCATCCTTTATTAACAATTACATTTATTTCATGATTTGTATGTAAGTCATGTAGCAATATAACATTGGTGTTATACACTGTGCTTCCGTTCTCTGGCACTTGGAGGAGGAATTCATTTCCAGATAGTCACATCTTGCTGAAGCATTCCTTTGCATTTGTCCAAACCTGAATTCCCTTTTAAAAGAACAGTTAAAAATCAATAGGTGAGAATATCTATTTGCAAACTTCATCCACGACTTTCTTCAACAGAAGACTCTACAAAGACATCCCATAGAACTTCACAGAAGAATAAGGCAGAGACCACATTGAAATTGGACCACACTATTTTATATCTGTATCTATATATATTTCAATATTAACATGTCACTGAGTTCAAGCAGGATGGAGGTTTTATGCTAGTGACTTCCAATCTTCTGTGACTGCCACGTACCCAGTTACTGCCAGTCTGCATCTACCCCCTGCAGACAGGACAAATACACTGGGCCAGCCTTTCCCAAGCCACACATACCTTTTTGCACATGCTAATCTGCATAACAGCATAGCTTATGAGTGCCTCCTTCAGATCATGATTCTTCTGCTCTTTAAACCGTTCAATATCAGCCCAGGCACTTTTCACAAAGTCTCTGAAATTTAAAGCAATTATTTCTGTTAGTAAGTGTTTTACTTGTTCCACCCTCAGCTCTGGACACCCAGCAGAGAAGCTGTGTATGACAGAGTGCTCCATCTTTCAGTCAGCAAATCCAGTCCTGCAATTATTGTGCATCCCTCAGTGTCCTCATTTTACAGCTGGCACCACTACCTAATTCTTCACCTTCTTTTTAAGGTTTTTAACCTAGAGAATCCATTTCACAGAATACATTAGGATGTTTGTTTGGCTTGTTTTTTTTATTTCCCAGGAAGCATCGCTACCATATAACTAGCACAAGTCAGAATATACTTTTTTCCTTCAGATTCTGTTGGAGTAGCTAATTATCTTTATGCCAACATTCAGCACACAACACTGCATCTCTCTTTTTCAATTGTCAAGTCAGAATCTTCATCTTTTCAGTGTGAAAACTCACTTATTGTCAGGATGTGAGACAGTCAAGTACAATAAACATTTACAATGCAAATCTAACCTGGACAATTCACCTCAGAAATTAATTTTGTTGGTTTGGTGATGTGTAGTCAGGTCTTCCTAACTAAAATGGAGGCATATATCTGTAATTCATACTTTGTGTTGGACTAGCCATTCACTCGAAAATTGCTTCCAGAGCTACAAAAGCACATCTCCAATACATCTGCCAAAATTATTAAGATATTGCATTTACTGAGTATCTTGTTGTTTTGAACTATTCATGAACTAGTCTTATCTTTCAAGCTCTAATGCTAACATATCAGGAGATACCACGTTTACCCCTTGTGTTATATCACAGACATGCTTTGACAAAATCCCATTGCTTTAAGAATGTTAGTTCCTACTTTTCATTTTTGCACACCCAAAGAAAATTTCATTAGAGCACCAAGAAGCAGTTACTCAAATACAACTCCCCAGACCTTCTAATCTCCCTCAAACAGGAGTAAGGTGTCCCCATATGAGAAGTTGCAGAATATGGGCTCAGGACCCTTACACATAAACCAAACTAAATACTGTATTTGAAGCAAATCAGTTTTTGAGTCTCAGCCTATTCAGCTGCAGACCTCCAAGCCCACCTGCTAAATATATTACTAGTGGAACATAAAAGCATGCAAGTCAGTCATTACAGTGGGCTCAGTAACTGGGAAAGTCATCAGGTTTTACATAAGCCATACACTCAGACCAGAAGCTAACTGCATGTACTGCACTTTATTTCACAACTTGCAGCTGACAGGAGCTTTTATAGACAGCTCATAAACACCAAGAATATATTAAAAACACTTATAAAATGCAAACACCTTCAAGAGCATCCAGTCAAGGACTTTTGCTAAGACAAGCCCTGTGTTTTCTTTGAAACTGTCAATGCCATTTACCTGCCCTCCAGATTTTTAGACTTCAGTTGCTCTTCTCCTTCCTGTATCTGCTCTTCTAGAACCTTTATCTTGGCTTCCCTCTGCTCAGGGGTTTCTTGCCCAAAGAGCTTGCTGGTCATCCCCTTCAGGGAGAAGGTTCTCACAGTCTACAAAAAACAAGGATACTCTAGGTTTGGGATTCCTGAGCACAGTCACAGGACATCAGGTGACTTTTATTGGCATTTGTGCTTACTATTCAGCTGATTTTTTTACTTTAACTTCCATTTCATTAATTGATAAGTCGTTCTGGTGACTCAGGTTAGACCAAACAAAGTGGGTAATTTGATGTTCAAACACTTTAGGGCTGACAAGGGTGAACTTTCACAGCAGCCTTCCTAGTGAAGTAAGAAAGAAACTAAGAGAAACAAAAGCCATAAAGGCATTCCATAAAGAACATCACTAGATCCAAGAGCAAGATGAAAAGTTCTAAAACTGTCAGTTACCATTTTCAGATAATATTTTAGGTAATGTTATCTCCCATATAAAATGGACTAACACAATATGTCAATAACACCCACTGCAAAGGCAAAGGAAGCCTTTCAGAATTCCCAGCATTTTGATCTTTAGGATAGACTTGTCTGTGTTATTCTGTTCCAGTCATATTTACTGCAACCCTTTACTTATTCAGTATTCAGTAAAAGAAGTTTGGCACAAACAGCTTATGTCACCAAGAACCAAGTTACTTTAAACCTCACATGTCTCCAGCTCATATGATACCACTTCTCAAAAGCAGCAGTCAGCATGCTGGTGCCATTTAAATATCATTCTAAGTAACTTGGCTCAAGTAAAAAATAAATTCAGAAAGAGGCATCTTGGAGAAGAAAGTGGAAAAAGACTCACTCCTGTTGCCAGATCCTCACACTGCTGTTTCTTAGATGTTAAGTCCTGTGCAGCCATTTCCAAATCATATTGCATTAGTTCATGCTTCCTGCAAACTGCCCTGTAAAGTAAGCAATGAAAGATCTGTCACGAAATACTTTGTTTTGCTACGTTTCCCTCCATTTACACTTTACAAATAGAATCATGTTTTGTTTGTTTTTGACAGGAAGCACCTTCAATTATTCATCCTGCCCAACTTTAACAGCCCTATCACAGACTGAATAACTTTGCAAATGCCATAGTTAAGCAAGCTTGGATCAAAGTAAAAAGTTCTTAGTGCAGCAGCATTCTGCCCCTCTTTTTAGAATCATTCCAAGATACACTCAGCGATACAAGCCCTGCCACCTCCTTAAGGACACCACAGTAAAATAGTTTCATTCACTGTACATTACAGAAATATCACAGCTTTGACAAAAGATACCTGGAGATGGTACCTGTCACAGCAGCAATCTATCAATCAATCATAAATTCATCACATTTTCTCTTCTAAACAATGAAACAAGAAACTGCTTCTAGGCTCAGTGCCTTTCATCTGGAAAAGAGGAGTTTCCTCTGAGCACCTGCACTAGGTCCCAGTCCTGTGTGGGCTGATGATGCTACATCCGCACTCCACAGCCGGATGCACACTGGTCTCCCAGGAGAGGCTCCCAGTGCTCCAGGCTCCCACACAGCAGCCCTCGTACTCGCCAACCCAATCCTCTGCTGGACCTCTCCAAGAGGTTCAGAGCCAGCCCTTGCAAAGCGCAGTAGCTTTAGGCACAGTCTTGCAGCATAAAGGAATTTGCTTTTGTGTCCATGCTTGTTAGGGGTGACTGTTTGACAAAGACTAATGGAAAACAAAACAAAGAGCTGGTATTTAAATGCACAACACTGCAGAAGATGAAAGTTATACTGGGCACTTTGAAAGTTCCTGGAATTTTTAATGGCTGTAGCAGCTGTTTGGGCTATCTCATTTGAAAGCTGGAGCTTTCAGCACATTGGAACACTGCTACACCAAAAGCCAAGGAAACAATGGGACCAGAGGAATAAACAGTATTTTCTTCCACAGTATACAGATTTTAACATTTCTGTCTTTTCACTGCTGATCAGATCAGCTCTAATTTGCATTGCCACTCACATGGCAATCAAATACAAGTAAGGAGAATAAGAAACAAGAACACCGAGACTCCACAACATTGGGATTTCCCCTTCTCATAGAACACAAGAGGATACCAGACTAAATTAAACATCAACATTACATTAGAGAAAAGGATTATAGCTTCCTTTTGAGCTCTAGACTTCTGTGCATACCGCAGTGCTTCTGCATAGAAGAGATATTCCTTCAGCTGATCTGCATAGTGCTCCTCTTCTTCCAGTATGTCATCAATAGAAGCTGCATATCTAGTGAAAAACAGCCACAGTTAAATGCAAAGCTGATTAATTTAACCTTTAAGGATACACATCCAGTAACAAGGGAGGACACCTGTTTGGCAGAAACACCCGTGACAAACAGCAAAGAGCACTTCCAAAAAGGGTATTTTCTTTGTTTTTAATTCAACTCTGAATCAGCTAATGTCAACATTCTCGTGGGCCTGCTTCTTTGGTCATTACCACAACAAATTTTTTGACAAGTACAAAATCTATCATAAGTCTCCTGCTGAAGATGACACAGCTTTTCTTACAGGAAAAAAAACCCAGTTTATTCCTTTTCTTCAGTGGACAGTCAATAGGCAGCACCAAGATAAAAAAAAAAAAGACATGGTGCAAAAGAAATCCTTCAAGGCTTAAAGCATTAAGGCCCAGGAATGTGAACACTACACCTTCTAAAAAGCAGAGGCTGCTTTCATGGCTTGTTATTCAGTCTGAGTACGAGATAACTCACAGGGGTGCCCTCAACACCACAACATTAAGTCTCTTCAGTTCCTTCAAACTACAGCTTTGTCTACTGTGTAAGTTGGGCATATTAATTCACAGCAACAGGAAGTTTCACCCTCCTTTTAGGGAGAAATCTGAAGTACAAGGGCTTGGATCAAATCTGCAGTTCTTGGGCTTGGATCAAATCTGCAGCTCTTGCATTAGGTGAGAGTTTTGTTATTTAGGCTGATTGATGTCTCCTACAAATGGCAAAAAGCACTTTACTTTTCTAGTTGATACTCCTTATTTGACAGCATTTAGTGCGCTCTTGCTAACCAAGGTGACTGTCTTGGACACATCTGCAGGGACAGGCCTACAGCTAAGAGGTAACTGCACATCTCACTTGGCACAGCCATAGAAATCAGATTCCTCTTTAGCCTAGCACTCATGGCATGTGCCACTGGAGATAACCAGGATGAATGAGACCCCACAAATACCTTAATCTATTCTGCTAACTCAGTCTGTATTCTCAGCTATGTGGCAAACCACTCACACATCTGCAGGCTCTCTGAAGTGTGCATATGTCCATTCTTCTCTAGCAACCAGCACAACATGACCCAAATGCTAATTATAGCACCTCTTGGCTTTCAAGTTTTTGCAAAATCTTTGCATTTTTCCTTTTCTCCCTATGCCTCTCCAGCAACTAGCTCTGTAGAAGATGTGGCAGAGTCTCAAGCTGAAAGGGAACTGGTAACATGAATTTGGGAAGTTTGCAAGTATGATGAGTTGTTTTGAGTTCTGTGAAATTAAAGACATGGCACATCCAAGAAAAGCCCTACCAAGGCTCTTGGTGATGAATAAACATAACATCTGAAGTGGTCAGCAACAGCAGACAAGTTTAAGCAGAAGGGATAAAAGAATAGGGAGAACAAGAATTCACATTATGAATTGAAGTAAGGAAGAAGTCAAAACTTGAAAAATACACTTGTTCTGAAAAAATCCTGCAGCCACACAGGTCATAAATGGCTTACCCTATTTTAAGTTCTGCAGTGCAATAATTTTAGTATAGTGGTTAGATTTCTCAGGGCAGCAGATGGACCACATTTCATTTTCAAGTAAGATCTAAGTTTAGAGCAGTGCTAGAGCTCATCTGTGGCAGATCAACTCTTAAAAAAAAAAAACCCCAAAAACAAACAAACAAAAAATCTCACCAAACAAAATCCTACCTTACCTAGACAGGTTTTTATAATTAGTCTGACTTGGGGAAAAAAATTTAATGAGACAAGCTACATTTCTGACTGCCTAAACGTAGACAAACTAGGGAAAGTGTTAAGGAGAAACACTGCAGTAAGTTCTAAAGGTACCTGACATGTGTACCTCTTTGTGTAAACTGTCAACTAAACCCTTGTTATAGTTTAGACTGGTTCAATATATAATGACAGTCTAGTTGATACAGAGATAAAGGGTCACTCATTAATGGAATAAAGGACAGAAGTCAAAGGTCTGGCATTTTTTTCTTTCATCTTTTAAATGCTAATTATAGCCATTCACTCCAACTTTCTCAGCATGCTCTGTCACTCTAGCAAGCCTCATCTTGCAATAGAGCACACACCCAGTGAAGCTTTGGGATGTCTTCTCCAAACATTTAGCAGTTATAGATCATACTAACCAATAACAACTCAAAAGCTTAAATAAACATCTAGTAAAGACTACAGCATATGGGGCAGATAGAGAATAATTAAATTAGTTTTGAAGTTTAACATCTATATTAGGCAACCTTCTAGAAGCAGCTTTTTGTTGCAATAAATTCCCACCTGATGTTATGGGAATGGTAACTGAACTGGTAAGTTAAACTTAAAAGAGATCATAGATATGAACCTTATTGGTAAGAGACCACATGGGTCACTGAATGAATTCCTGAATCTCACAACTGCTGCTTCTTGCTTCATTGTCATCACTAAGGGATTACTATTGTACAAGAGTGCCAGAGCAGAGGAGATGACAGACAATGAAAACTACCTCAGACTTCATGCAGTGATTAAAATTACCCAGAATAGCAGTTACCCACTGCCATTACTCTGGATCTTTAGCCCTGTGTTACAGACAGAAATATTAAATATTATGGATGTGTGAGAGGGTTCAGTCTCCTGACTGAGAAGTAAGACGAAGTCCTTTTAATTGTTTATGCATTTCAGGGTGTTTGACATCTTAGTGTGGTGTATCTGAACCACTGAAAACCTACTTGTGATTCCTTAACTCCACTAGATCATACCAAGTTTCCATCATCTCTTCAACTCCTGCCTACTGCAGTAGCTGCTTAACATTGTATTCCATTCCTACTTCAACTATTTTTCTTCTGAAAGCAGAATGCATTCTCCACTGCTTTATTCTCACCAGAGCCCTCTGCCTTGAAAATATTACAGCTTTTCTTGGATAAAAACCACTCCATTAGCCAAAACACAGAAGTGTGAATAAATTATTCAGAAAGGTCAAATTCTGAAAGATTTGACAAAAGTAGAATTACTCTGAAGAAGCTGAGGGTATGGCTCTTCAAACTCTTTCACTTGACTAGGCCAGTAACAACTGGCAGCCTGTTAACTTGACAACACCAATAACAATCAGGCAGTTGTACATATGTAAATCTGCCCTATAAACTAAATCTGAGAACTTTATTTCCACACTAATTACACTTCATCAGTAAAAAACATTGCATGAGGTGTCAAACGCCTTCCACCTCTTGCTGGAGTTGTCACTTATCCATTGTGTGGGATTACAGAAGAGGAATCACAGAGGTAAGAAATGCTGTTTCACTTGCTATATGTGACTACCTGAAAAGCAGAAGTTATGAACCTACAATACCACTTCTGTGAGCACTCCCAAGTGCTAGACTCTTATTTTGAAGGCTGTGCTTCACATACTCTGCCAAATGACTCTAAAGATGCAAAGAGAGAGGATTCTTTACTTTATTATATCCAGTCAGTGTTTGTTTCAAGAATCCACTGGAGTTTTGGTGCCGATTAATTAAATTTCTTAACTCCCTGTAATTAAGTCCAAATCTGCGTACCATCTACCGCATGGTACAAAATGCTGCTATCAAAACCAAATGGATCTCATCAGGTCTGCAGTACATTAAAGTTGTATTCCACCAGTTTCTGGCATAGTAGCTTAAAAGAAAAACTGGAAGGGCTCCAAACACTTCTACGATTTCAAAATAATAATAAAAAAAGAAACCCCTCTGGTTCTCCTGAGGCTTTTTGAGCTACTTAATACAGTATATGGATGCTAAAACTGTGCCTGCATCCAAGGCACAGAAACACTGTATACCTAAAAACAACGCACCCCCAACTTTCTTGGTACTCATATGTACTTTGGGATTGAGGGAAAAGAGAGGAAAGAGGGAGAGTTCCACATCTGGCTTACATCAAACTATCAGATATTCAGTCAGTACTTACACATCCATGTGGTGGCCAGCACTCTGCAACCCATCCCCCATCTCCTTCTCTATTGCACTCCACTCACTGCAGGAAAAACAAATGAGAAACAACATCACACATGAAGGGTAAGGGAAGTTAATAAGCTGCATCCTGTATATAGTTTCTTTCCAGGTGACACCTGAATGGAAACTGCCTCAAAGTTAAACTTGGTCAAACTGTTTTCTTTCTTTAAGGAATAGCACTGACAGTGTGACAAGACCATTTATGTAAAACAATTATCCCTAAACTCATCTTCACAAATATACTTAGTTTGGGATGGGCTTTGAGCATAATCTTGTTTAAATAGCTGAAACTCAATTTAAAACAAAATCAAACAAAGAAAACCAAACCACCTAGCACTTAATATAAACAGGACAAGGGACAATGACAATGATGAACTTTCTGAAACAGATTTTGGCTTCACCAAGAAAATACTAAGCTTTCCAGACTTACAGGATAGAAGCCTCTTATTCCTAAACCCAAAGGGTGGGATTTGACTTTTGTAATCATTTTAGTTCTCCTGAAACTATTTGATGTATGTAGCTTTATGCTTTCATAGTAGACTGCTGTTTAGTTCTATTCACTAAAAAAAAAAAAAAATCCAACTTGCAATTGTCCCAACTACCTCTTTACAGTAGAGAGATTATTTAGATAAAGAAAGAAACATAGATACAAAAAAGACAGCAAGAGACTTGTTCTGGACATCCTGGTATGTACATTGCCATTTTAATTGTGTTCTCAGCTTTGAGAAACCTTATGAGAGTTCTTAGTTACAAGAATTACACCCACAACTCTTTTAACAAGGAAAAGAGAGGTTCCCCTTATATTTCACATAATTTATGTGTAATGCATCTATTCTGTCCTTCACTTTTTCATAAACATTCCACTCTGCTGATGTTGATATTTGTTTGTCTTTGTGTTATTACAGAACTACACCTAATTTCATTTTAAAACCCAATGAGAAAGACATCTGCAATCCATTAACCCAGAGAATTAAATTTAGCACTTGAACAGTGTGTAGAAGCAGAAGGTTTCCCTTAACCAGAAGTTTAGATTCTTGAATTCTCCAGTGAGATGGAAAACTTGAGCATGCAATTCCCTCATATAAATCAAAAAAACGATTGGCAATTTCACTTCTAAAAGCTACTAAAATTGGATACATATAATTGTTGATTTTTATCCATTAAAAGAATCTAGAAGCTTTTCAGAGGCAACTGCATGAAGAATAGCGAGTTACTTTCTGAAGAAACAAAATGCCAACACAGCAGCAGAAGGCCCAAAGGTCTGGCATACAAAGCAAAAAGCTGAAGTCTTCCACTAGAGACTAAGCTCAGCAGATCCAGAGATCTCTGCATGCAGCACAGAAATCTCATTAGCACTGCAATACAGAGTTTTTCAAGATGGACAATGAAATGTTTCAGATACCATTTTCAAAAGCATAACAACATAACGAAGAAATTCCCTTCTCTCTCCCCATAACTGTCTATGTATGTATTTAAAAACTGGATGAGCTCTTACCTGAATACTCTTCCATAGTTGCCATGGACTTTATAGACACCATAAAGCCGGTCTGCTACCCTCTAAAACATTTTAGAGACAGGTTTTGTTCATCAACATGAAGTGCAATTGCTTTGTGAAAATACACACACATACTCCAAGCTAAAGCCCTAATATTCTTACACAGGTAAACAAGATTAGGCCTAAATCTAATCTAAGCCACTACTGAAAGCAAAAAAATAAAATCAACAGCATTAAGTCCTGGAAGACTGAAGTCACAATCAAGGCAATGTTGAAAAGCAGCATTTCAAATCTATCTTTGGAAGTGCTCATTGATAGGATACGTCTGTGGAGGCCATAATCAAGTTCCTTTCAGTTTTTGCTAACCAAATATAAGGCATTCTTTATCTGAATAATGCCAAATTTGTGGACACACTGGTTTGTTTAATTTATAGATGGCAAGCTAGAAGTTCGTCTTGACATCAAGATTGTAGAGAAACCTTCAGTAAAATTCTAACAGGTGACTTGATTTTTCCACGCAGTTGAACTGAGGGAAAGGAAATGAGGAAATGAGCTATCCATTGCAGAACTCATTGCTCAAGCTAGAGGTCATTTCAGCTGTTTGGACTGCCAGTACCTGCTGCAGCCAGCACTACAATGCTGGCAAAACCTCAGAAAAAAAGACACATGTACACTCTGAAGTGTGAGTCGTAATCCAGATAATGCCCTTGGAATCATGACGTACCAACGAATGAGAGTGAAGTTCTGCAAGAGCTACCATTATTATTATTATTATGTCTGTCACAGCAGTAGTAAAAAGGAAACATAAATAAATTGCCCAACATATCCCATACACAGAACCCTGAGAAAACAGGACTGTCTGTAGAACACCACTCTTGAGAGAGATTAATTCTCTCAAGAACCTGAGTTTAGCAGGGCAATCCATTACCGTCCTCTCTGCCACACAGGTCCATCAAAAATTAAATCCCTGTTGAACACACTAAGAAGTATCACGCTCTCATTACTGAAACTGCAATTTCCTCTTCCCTTTTTGTGTGTTTAAAAAAATAACAACCTTCCACTCTCAACCCATAGAGTATCTTAATGCATGACATAATTGTTTTCATCATTAGAAAGACTATTATTCATTGCAGATCAATGAATGAGCCAAAAAAAGAAAACACATTCTGAGAAGCATAAAGGATTCATACTACAAGCTCAGGAAAGCAATGTATAATACGTCTGATTAGAAAACTGTATTTTGAGGCCCTTCCCAAACCAAACATGCAGCAAAAGCAACTTGTCTGCTGAGTAGAGAGAAGCAGATGCCTCTGTCCTCTCTAAAACACCTCCCTGCGATACGTGACCGTCACAGGACAGGGTAGATTAGCAACACACACTGTCAAACTCAACCATCGTATCTGAACCCCTTCCCCCTCCCAAAGCTGTACAAAGTCAGTGCCCTCACCTCTTGCTGTCTCCTGCTCCACACTCCCTCAGGCAAAACTGCCCTTATTCTAGAACACATACACCACTTCTCTTGACTAAACAAGAAATACTGCCTTATAAATAAATCATACTATTTGTCACGACACACATGGGAAATACTTACAGCTCTGACTCGCAGAAGGTGTGATATGACAGACTGCAGTTCATCGCTGTAGTGTTTTAGCTCAGTAAATCTCCTGGGAGCAGGAAACAGATAGTACATCATTAGCCATCATGAAAGCAAGCTTTCACAGCATGCACAATAGAGCCACAACCCTGTGGCCAGCGAGACGGAGCCTGGATTGTGTTGGAGTGGAATTAGCGGAAGACTCCTAAAGAAGTGACTGCTGAGTTTAATTTCCCTGAAGTGAACAAACATCCCTACACTTGCATAACTGCTGGTTTTTTAAATGCAAATGTGGAAGGCTCAGATCAAATGAAGAGATAAAATTTTATGAAATAAAAGTAGTTAGCTGAAGTTATTACATCACTGTTTTGTTGCTTGGGTTTTTTAATGGGATTTATAAAAGTAAGGGTTAGTGAATAGAAAAGTTTCAAATAAATACAAAGCCAGAATCTGCTGAAGCGTGTTTCTTAATAAAAGTATGTTTATACTTCTGACCTGACAAAGATACTTTAGCTGCCTCTATCCAGTTTTGGGCACAGCTTTTCAGGGGCTCAAGTAAGCATTCACAATTACAATTCCCCTAAGGCTAATCCATATAACATTACATATGAAATCCTATTGAGAGTTGTACCTGCACAGGAGCCATGTATGGCTGAAGGCCATCAAATCACTACATCCTCAAACAAGGTACCAGATAGGGAAGCCATTGCAAGTGACATGTGCACACTGCTGGCTTGTCACTTCTGGAGAAGAGGCATTTTATCAGCCAGCCAAGTTAGGCTTCAGAGGCAATCTGAGATGATACCTTTAGCTCTTGCTAATAACAAAAGTGAATGGTTTGCCACAGCTTTGCTAGTGACATGTAACCAATTAAACCACAGCAACAGCCTCTTGTGTACACATAAACCCTCCCTACTACACACATGAGTCTAGCTCATGACCTACTTTGCTACACAAGAATGTATTTATTTCATCCAGATGGGAAGTCAGAAACAGCTTTACCTAAATTACTAAACAATGATCTGAAAATAAACACAGAAGAATGCAACCAGAATCAAGGAATAGGAGGTTGAGATTAGTGTTCTGTGTTGATGTTCAAGAACAAAAAAAACTTCATCCCTCCTCCCACCACAGGCACACAGTCAGGCTTTGTATTTCAGAATAGCTTGTACCCAGGAGGTCTTACTGAAATGAGTGGGGTCACTTGTTTTGGGTGACCAAGTATGAAATTACAGGGTTTTTCATTTAACACCTCTTCCTCCCCTGCCAGGAAGTCTTCCCCTAAAATATTCCCATCCTTACATTCAGGAAGTAGAAGCTTTATTATTATTTCTAATATTTCTGATTTCCAAGAAGGATTTTTATAGTATTATGACATACACAGGGTTAAAGTACATAAAAAGATTTAAAAGTTAGCAGAGAAACTGTATGGGGAAAAAGAAATGCAGTCACTGATCTGCACAGTGGGATTTAGAGAGCAATCTTTTCAGTTTACACTTTATAAAATATGCACCAGGGCTGCATGTCAGACAGCTGCAGACACGTACAGTGAAGATATTTGAAATAATTAAACTAAAAACAATAGATTAAAAAGCATGCATCCAGCTCAGGAAGACTCCCCTTTCCACTCCAGAAATTTATAATGGAAAGTTTTATTTATGCTGTTTTGCCACAAGAAATCTTTTAGGAATGCTGTACTCCCTGAAGGCAAGAGTCAGGAACCTAGGAGGACTTTCAGTATCCTGGCCTCCAGCAGCAATACATCTTCTTCAAGACTAATTCCTCCTCAATTAAAAAATTAATTTTTAAAAATTACTACTTCAGAATCAAGCTGTCTTCTATTTTGTTTCACAAAAGCATAAACCAAAGTGCTGCTATTTCTTTCCCAGTCTTCTGCAAAGGTTGAAAATGTTACAAATACAGTTTTTAGGAAAAACTGTTTTTAAGAGACTGGTGGTGTTGCAGATCAAAAGTTTATTTCTCAAGTATTTGCTTAAGTCCTACTCACTGCTCATGTAAAAGAAAAAGTTACATAATTATAAAGTCATTCCCAAACAGAGCTCAGTGGGGCACACAAAGGGATGTTTACTTTCCAGTGTATCCTAACAGTAGAAGTGTGAAACAACACATAGTTCTGGCACTCAGTAACTGAGGCTTTTTAAACTAGCACTTTTCACTTGGTTTTACTGGTTCTGCAATATTACCAACAGTCTAGATACTTAACTGAGCTATTAAATAGAACTTGAGACACAAATGAAGAACTGATTGGGTCCCATTGGTGTAAGAACACCAGCAGGTCTCTCAAAAATATCTTTTATGATACTGGCAAAGAAAATTTCCTTTACAGTAGACAGCATTTCAAGATAAGATATTTACTTTGTGCATTTTACTCAGCAGTACTCCTCCCTGCATCAGGGCAGGCAGCGCCATCCTCCTGTTTTGTGTAGGGAGATACTACAAGAGCAGAACTGTTCACTAAAATACAAGCCTCTTGTCTGAATAACGAGACAAAAAAACACCACAGACATACTTACAGAAAAAAAAAAAAAGCCTGCCTTAGGAAAGGATTTTCTAAAGAAGTCTTTCAACAAAACCCAAAAGCTATGGTCTTGATTAAAGCCCAGAAAGAGAAGGAAAGGATGAGTGCCATGAGGCAAATCAGAGAGGTCTGCAGCAGATACAAATTTACCTCTGAGTACAAGAATACCATATTTTTATCACCATTTAATTCCAGCATTGAAACCATGAATTGCTTCCCACAGGAGGTTTAGTTTCCAGTCTACATTTGACCTCTAAGAGCAGCCCTGTTTCAGCTGCATGAAGCTCCTCATGTTGCCAAGCTGAAGGGTGCAGCTCCACAGCCCCACAAGGCAATCCCGACTGGGAGCTGCAGCTGTTCCTCACCTGAACCTCTCCTGGCCCAGGAACCTGAAAGCCTGCACTCCACACAGCAGTCACACCTTTTGTTTCAGCAAGGTGAGCTTGCTGAACCACTTCACCAGCCAGCCACACAAAAACACCAAAGGTAAAGCAGAGGGGCCAGGCAACACATTCCAGGCAGCTCCAGTGCAAGTGTGCCAGGCAGAGCAAGGCACTGTCCCTCCTGTTAGAGCCACACAAGCTACAGCAAAAGGCAAACAAACAGTTTCTGCTCATCAGTTATTTATTAAACAATTTGTATCCCCAAGTTCAATTTGGAAGTTATGCAGCTGGTACAATACAACAGAAAACATGTGCCATCTCTCACACAGAGATATGAAGGCTCTACCAAGGCACACACACTTGAGGACTGTTTTTGTTACAAGACCTTTCCTCATGTTTTCCTTGTATTAACCCTTTTCCTGCTTTTTAACAAGCTACTTCACACAACAACTTCACTTTCTGAAACACTGCTACCTCAAAAGATAACAGGGATGCTCTTTACACAGTCTTGCCCACCTGTGCCTATAGTCAGGTTTCTGGCAGTTTCCCTGCGGTGAGAGCAGGAAAAGATAACTCCTACTGGTCACAGAGGAAGATGACTGAGGATGAAGCATTCAAACAAGGGACCATTTTCACCTGCAGATACAGAGAATTGCTGTCTTCCAATCTCATTCATGAATGTTATCCTTTAGATTAAACCCTGGCTAAAAGCTTCCTGGCTGCCACAGAAGGCCCTAAAAACAAGCACAATAAAAAAAGGAGGGACTGGACCAATTCACAGGTTAAGCCTGTGAAGAGGTTCAGAAAGGTATGTACCCTCTACCATCCTTAACACAATACCCACAGACTCTGTGGAACAGACAGCAGAAAGCAGTCAGGCACAGGGGCTCTCCCCAAGGAGCATCTCATGGTGTCACTGCTGGACAGCAGCTGCACCCAGAAGGGCACCTTGCACAGATCTCCATGGCCTGTGGATGGCAAACAGCAACATCTCTTGGCCCATTGCTGCACACTGATGTTTCCAAACTACTGCAGAAGTAGGAACTCCCATTTTACCCTTCCCACATCACCAAGGGTGTGATGAACCTCCCACTATACACACTGGCAATTCTGAGCAGTTTTTCCATCCAGCAGATTGCTCCAGTGCCTGTCCTGGTGCTCTGTAAACTGCAACAGAGCTAAACTGACCTCTAGACTTCCAAAAGCATCTGTGAAAATTGGCAGCTCGGAGAGAACTATGAACTGCAACACCAGGGTGTGTGCATCCAGAGCTGTACACTAGCAGACTTTTGGAAAGACCTACTATCAATCTGTATTCTGTTCATGCTTGGAAAAATTTCTTGAAAACAAATATTAAGACGTTCTTTTTCTGAGTCTAGTTTTGGGGTGTGTTTTTGTCCCTTCGTTTTAGTCCAGCTAAAATGAAATACTCGTTTTACATAAAGTGATGGAATTTTTCTGAATGCTTCCTACTTCTGGAGACAGGATTTATCAAATCTTTTCACACTACCTCTTTACTGGGCTTCTATTAAGATTTGAAGTGCAGAAAGATAATTTTTCTTTTCTGAATTTATACTGAAGAGATAGAATATTCTGTCACCTGAAGTTATAATTGTTACTGAAAAAGGGAAAGGGAGGGAAAAAGGATGTGGAATCTTACTTGTCTGGGTTTTTCACTCTGAATGTTGCATTAAGAGCTTTTAATCTGGAATCTGCCTGAAAAAGGGGAAAAAAAGCTTTGTTAATTTAATGCAATTAAATTTCAGTGACAAAAAAAATCTCAGCCTTCTGGCAGCACCATTAGAAAAAAGTCTTGCCTTCATGGCATATTTAAATCTTCATACATTGAACAAGTTGACACCAGCTGTCCTGAATGTCAGATATTTTTATTAAAAAGTAGAAAAACTGAGCTATTTTTGTGAATATGATGTAAACAGTAACCACTAAAATAAAGTTGGTATAATCCAAGTCCCACAAAAATAGTCCCTCCTTAAAATGCTGCACAAATCATGGAGTTAAGATACACAACCCCACATTCTTTTTAGATGAAGCAATTAGGTAACTTAAGACCATATGGACAAGCTATTTTATATTTTTCAAACCAAATAAAACCAGTGGTAGAGTGACCTCTATATGCTCTTTATTACCAGGAACAGTTCCCCAGTGAAATAAAAATCTTATATATGTTGTTCTTTTATTTTTTATGACTTGTTTTACAAAAATATGTAATTTGTATATCAGAATAGAGCCCTTTTTAATGCCATGTTCTTCTCTATAGTAGAGCATATATAAATCTCTACAGAATAAAATTCAATACCTAATTAAAAAGGTAATTGACTGCTTTAGTTTTTGAGATGTTGGTTTACCAATTACAGCAACAGTAGTATTGAATGTTTCTAAGGAGAGGGAGGGGGTTTTTTTCCCAGTTTATTGAATATTAAACTATGCAATGCATATTTACTCCTAATAAGACACCAACACAGATGAGAGATCCCAGCCTCATCCACAGAGGTCCACATCACTACAACTCTTCATTTCTATAATGCATTTTCCACACAGCTCACTCAGGGCTCATCTATACCAAAGAAAAACTCCAATTGTGGGTAAATGGCTGGAGTTTATTTTTGATCAAAACATCCTTCTTTTTAGTAAAAGAAAAAGAAATCAGCACCCCTTGCAAGGTGTATAGATTTCCTATAGTGTACTCCTTCAGCTAACAGGCTGTGCCACAGCTGCAAGCAGCAAGTTACTTCAGCAGTATTTGTTAGTGCTGGTATATGACAAAAGAATATTTTGTGCCCTGTTACAGAAAACTCAGAGCTGGAAGAGCTATTTTGAATTTGTCAGTGAAGGGAACACAGTGTTTTCTCAAAACAAGAACAGAGTCCTGCCTTTAGGGCCCTTGTAATAGCCTCTACAGATAAGACAGGCACAGTCTGAGACTGTTTCACCTCCCACTGCATTTGGGCTGAGCAGAAGATACTCCATATATAGCCTGGAGAAAAGGAGGCTCAGGGGAAACCTTATTGCTCTCCACAATTACCTGAAAGGAGGTTGTAGTGAGGTGGAGGTTGATCTCTTCTCCCACGTAACAAGCAGTAGGACAAGAGGAACTGGCCTCAAGTTGCATCAGGGGAAGTTCAGATTGGATGCTAGGAAAAATTCCTTTACCAATAGGATTGTCAAACACAGGATCAGGCTGCCCACACAAGTGCTGGAGTCACCATCCCTGGATGTGTTTAAAAGATATGTTGATGTGGCACTCAGGGACATGATTTAGTGGTGGACTGGTGGCAGAGTCAGGTTAACTTTAGCTGTTCTTCCAGTGACCAAACCACCAAAACAAAATATAACCCACAAACCAAAAGGTAAGGGAACAAAACCCTCCAGACTATGACTGAGATTGGGCCGGTTAATTGTCACTACTGCATGTAACACATCTCTAAGAATATCTTGCAAAGGGAAGACAAGGCAGCATGGGGAAGCATGTCCCAGACAGCACAAGGAACACAAAACACTGCAGGAGCTCCAAGTCCCAGCCTTTATGCTTATTCAGAGCACTTCAGGGACTTGGACAGTATTGGATCTTCAGTGCTATACACCAACAAACCAATACAGAAGCCAGTTAAGTTTTGGGTTGTTCACACACACCTGCAGTTGTCCTCACACATCCTCTCACAGTACAAACATCAGCTAGATACACTGACATTATCAGGGTCCTTCCCTTTAAGCAGCTATTTCACAAAATACTGTATTTATATCGAAACAGCAGGCACCAAAGCCATTTGAGTCTGCTGGGGCAGCATGCACATCCAACGGCTTTACATTTAGAAAGGACAACCTCCTACCCTACGGTTACAGGGCAAGTTTTTGTCTTTTGCCACAGGCACACGTAGTGCTCTGAAGGAAGAGCTCAGTAAGTTCATACAAGCACTGACAGGCAGGAACCATGACCCTGACAATGCTCAACCATCTCAGGAGGGCTATTTCCTTTTTGCCAGTGGCAGCACAGTGATTCTCACACACCACTTTTGAGCATTTACACCAGAGTGAGGCTTCTAGAGAAACATCTGTCTAGTCTTAAAATTGATTTAAGAGTAATATGCACAAGCATTTTAGAGATGAACCACCCATCAAATGAGGTACAGCAGAGGAGTTTTCAGACAGTTAATGCCTACTATGATCCTATAATCATTTATGTAAACTAAAGAGAGATCGGAATTTTCTCTTTCCTACAGGAAGGGTTAGAATCCCAAGTGACAAATCCCTTAAATATAAAATTTAGTACTGGGGTTGGGAGGGAGGAAAGGCATGATTTAACAATACAGCTGCAAATAAACAAAGTCTCCAACATCAACATTCAGCTATAGCATGCTACACTGCATTAATACCTAATTTAAAGTTTAGTTAGAGGGTTCAAACCCTCTCAGACAAAAAACACATCCTGCTTAAATGCAGCAGAGGCAACAGAAACATAAACAAATGGTCTGATTCCAGCCTAAAACATGCACTGAATAGAGATCTTCCTTCCAATGTAGTGCTAAACATTGAGGGTTTATACTTCAGATGTAGAATAAAGGGAAGATTCTTTTACCAGGCTTTTGAAAAAGTTATTTTTCTTTCCTAAGAAAACTGGAACTGTAAAAGGGAAAACATACACAATCAAATCTAGAGGGAAAACAAGACTTGCTCAGCTCTCATTTAATCTACAGTGTGGTTTCAGGGAGGCAAATATTCTCAGCATTCTGCTATGAGTTTTCTTCCATAAACACACCACTGTGTGCTCTCCTGAACACACCCTGCCAGTACAAACTTTCTGAACTCCTATGAGTGTATGCAGCTTCAGATCTTTACATTGTTTGCAATATGAATACTAGTAGTAAGCAAACTCTACTGTGACGGAAGAGAATTATTGTCAACTTAAGTTATCAACTATAAATGTCAGCATCAAAGCCCCTTGGACATTGAGGATAAGAGCACCAGGGATTTTCTTTAGCTTTCACTATTTAGAATAATTCTTCATAATCCACCTAGTTTTCAGTTGTGATTTCATGAGAGCAGATCACATTACAATGAAACAAAAAGCTCAGTATTTGTCCCCATATAGTAATTCTTCCAGACACAGCCCAGCAATCTATCAGCTTCTCAGATTCTTGACCTGCACAGACACACGACCTCAGATCATTTATTCCTGCAAGTCTTCCACCAGTTTACCCAGCCATGAACTCGCTGATGTCAATGGGGATAGTATTACTTCAAGACACATTCTGTTAAACAGTTAAGGGGCACCAAATCCATCTGTCTTAGTCCCTTTCACCAACTGCTTCTTGCAAAGAAGTCCTACAATTCAGACCTCTTTGCTTACCTTTTTTTGACACCTTGCACCTCTTACCAGACTAAATCTGACACCCACCTTTAAAAATGCTAAACTAAACTGAAAACACAAAACCCCACTGCTACGGCCCCAAGTTCATTACTTTTAAAGCTTATAAGGATCATACTTCTACATTACCAGCAGAATTACAGAGGCATGCAACAAGCCTGCTAGAGAACTTAACTGCAATCCTACCTATCACATACCAAGAACATCACTGTTTTTTGTAATAACAAGTATTCATAAAGCAATTCCTTTAACTGATTCTTACAGTAAGCATCCTTTCATAAATAGCCTAAAACATGTTTGCTGGAATATGTCTGTGTCACAGCAATCATGAGACAATCAATTTCAGTAATTACCTTCAACTGAAATCCAGTCTCATTCACCATGTCTTTCCATCCACCTTCCTAAAAATACAGAAGAATGTTCAGTTAAAGTGATTTAAGAGTACTGCAGCTTTAGCAAGTCCCTATGAGAGCCTATATTAAAGGAGCTTCTCCAGTATGCCTGGCTTCTGCCTCAGCTACCCTCCCCATGTCTTTTCAAGAGTCTGGGTTAAGAATAACTAATCATTATGTTGTGCTTACAAACTGATCTCCCCCAAAAAACCCTCTTCTCTTCACTATTCAATTACTCAGTCTATCGGCTGGGGGCAGGAGCCACACAGCTTTGTCTAAAGAAGAGTAGCTAACATCTTTTGCTTCTGAGATTACCAGCATCTCCAAGGACCTTTGCAGCTCAAGGCAGAGAGCAGAGAACATACAGGGGACAACAGTTTGCAGTGTACATGCCATCATGGCTCAGGTTTTCCACTGCTTTTAGGACTAATACATTGGTTCACCCACATACTGTACTGTAGCAAACATAGCTGCTCAGTCCAGTATTTGAGAATCTCTCATCAAAGCACAGAAAAAAGAACTATCCAATATTTCCTAAAGCTGAAAGCTGCAGAATGCAATGCTTGAGCTGGCATTTGGAGCACAACTTTGGTGACAATATGTTGCACTAGTGTTGGACCATGACACATATGAATGGATCATGATCCAAACCACAAGGCTAAAGAAACCATGGATACCCAAAACGTGAATTGGAAGCCAGTGCTGTCCCTGCAGCCAGCAGTAGCACACTAACCAGTTGAGTTTTAGTCCTATGAAAGCTTTCCCAATCAACATGCATTAGGTTCCCAATAAGCAGTTCCAAAGAGATGGACATTCTCTCTTAGGAGCCTTACAATTTGACTGAAAAAGGTCATAAGGTAGATTAGAAGGGTAACTGTACAAGTGCAGTGAGCTTTTAAGAAGCTTGCAGCAGGACAAGCCTTTTCCACCAATGTTATTCACATTGTCTATCCTTTCTCCTGACATAGAACAAGTTATGGGTCAATAGAAAGGAAGAAGATCAAAAGGGCATTATCTTAAAAAAAATAAACACTAAATAAAGCATTTCAAAATAACTTTACTATACCTGTGTTAAAAATGCGTAAAAGATTTTGTCTTGGCAAAGAACAGGATGTGAAGCCACACGTAACAAGAAGTTTTCCAAACCAATTCTTCTTCTTTCCACAAAATCTGGATCCATATTATCTGCTGATAGCTTATGCCAAACAAAGTCAGCCTAGTTAAACAGAAGAGTGTCAACAGTAAATTAAAAAACAAACAAAACAAAGCAAGCCGCAGTTTCGGTTTCCTTACCCTTTTTTCTGGCAAAGGTGGAACAACAATGTGAGGGTAGGTAACTGACAAATAATTCCTCAACAACTCAAATTCACTGTAACGTCGCCACAGGGACTCCACTGGGCCACATTGTCCCTCACCCTGGGACTCAACAGCTCTGAAAGATAAAGCAGCAATATTTGAACATTAGTGAGCTATTGCCTACTCCCTCAAACCACCAGTGCAATTAGACCAAAGGCCCTAAGAATAGTAGTGATTACTGCATGACTTGCCCATAACCTAAAGCAACCCTAATTAATTTCATGTCCACGTACTTAATTTAAAAATATTTATAATTTCTGCCTGATAGCATTCACATTTACTAGGAACACAGGAAAAGTCAATGCATTTACACATCAAAACCAAACAGGTAGGTCACAATCAAGTAAAGAGCCACACATGTGACTTAGTCCACACCATTACAGAAATAGCCCTATTTCTCTTGCAACAGTGTTAGGTTCAAAGTCAGTACAATTTCATGAGTACCTGAAGGATACAGAGTATTGTAAGGAGAAATTTACTATTCAGTGGGAAAGTCTTCACTTCAGAGGACAAAAATTGTCTTGTATACAACAGCTGATACAGTTACAAATGTAACTTTAAAAATATTAAGATATTTTAAAGGATATTTTTACAAAAAGAGCAGATTTCCAAGTACTTCCAGTTTTTTTTGTGTTCAGTGACATATTTTTATATTTAAGATTAAAAACACAATAAACTAGCTAGAGCAAGCAGGTACAAAATTGATGCGTCTGAAAAATTTGTTGAAGACTTAAAACCAACATGACCTAGCAAGGTAATAAAGGATTTTATGTTACTATAAAAGGAGAAATCATTGAATATTGTAGGATTGGAAAGTAATACAAAACTTGACGAGAAAAATCATTTTTCATAAAAGACATTCAAAGCAACAGAAATACTTTGCAATATCATAAAATAAGCATTGGGTAGTAACACTTCTTGGCAGTTAGCATATGCCAGAATAAACACAGAGAGAGAATTCACACAAGGCACTTAACAGAAAACAGTGATGTCTGTATCTGCTTTAGTTCTTCATTTAGTGACTAATTAGCATACAAAGCACTGGCATAAACCTACATGGAACAGTACTGACTGTTCAGTTTGGAAGGGACCTCTGCATGTCTGTGATCCAACTCCCTTGCTCAAAGCAGGATGTTCTGAGCCACATCCACTTGGGTTTTGAGTGTCTCCAAGAACAGAGACTCTACCACCACACTGGGCAACCCGTACCCATGTTTGACAAACCTCTCAATAAAGAGCTTCTCTTACTTTTTCATGGAATTTCCCATATTTGAATTTGTGACCACTGCCTTTTGTCCTCTCTCTGCATCACAGAGGGAGTATGGCTCTACCTTCTTTATCTCCCCCCACCAGCTATTGATCCACAACTGCTAAAATCAGCTGTCTCTTGCACAGGCTGAACAATCCTATCTCTCTCAGCCTCTCCCTGCAGGTCAGACAATCCAAGCCCATAATCATCCTCATGGCCCTTGACTGGACTTGCTTCAGTAAGTCAATGTCCTTCTGGTGCTGGAGAACTCAGAACTCGGAACAATAAATTATGAACTACAAATAGTTACTCATATGGTACTTAGTAGAAGACAGTGCTACATTACTTTATCCAGCAAAAGTCAGGCCTTTACAGTTCTTGAATTCATAAGAACTTTCTGAAGTTTTAAAACATCTAAGTAGCACACAAATTATTGATAACTTTTAAGCTATTCTTAACCTACAAGGTAGGATTTCTAATGATCTTACTGAAAAACAAACAACCTCATTCCTAAGTGGCTCCAATAATTTGATACATTTAAACAAAATACAAGATGGCTCTATTTGTGAACTCTCATTAGAGAGGAATAGTCTTGCTATATGTTTTGGCTTAGTTACAACTTAAGGTGGAAATAACGTCATAGAGAAGAATGCAAAAGATACTTTCTTAACTTAGTAAGGTGGAACAATTTATATGTATTTACTCGTGCCTTGGGGAAAGGACCTTTATTCCAGGAGACTGAATATGTAAGGAAAAACAAACTTCACAACTAAGAAGAAAAAAGGATAAAATCATAGCATTCAACACAAACTGCTGCAGATTAAAACTATTTGAGAATGACTCAAGAGAAAAAGGCAAGCACACTGCTGACAGCCACTATTCACTCTGCCAGCATCCCACAGAATTCTTCCTTATTAGAGTATTTTAATTCAATGAAGCTGCACCTGCAAATACTGAGTTCTGAAGAGGGTAAGCTCAGCCTAGCCTGGAGTGACAGGCTGTGCACCATTCCTCCCCACACTAACTGCTGCACCATTTAGATATTTCAAGAACACTTCAGCTCAAAGCAGGTATCTAGTGATTGAACTATTGATAAGCAAGAGGTGAATTTGAATAGACAAGGAATTGAGCTACTATGCCTCAAAAGATTAATTGTTTAGTCAAAAGCTGAAGGCACAAACATTACATTCCTAGAGGAGAAACTCCCAGCAGGGTTTGGTAAACAATCTGGCCATTCAAAACACTCACATAAAAGTACTTCAGAATTACAGATCCTTTTTATCTTCAGCTTCAGCAGCCTACCAAGCAGCTGCACTGACTTACACCATGGGTTTCAAGAACACGACTTTCACGTGGGTTACTGTCAACCCTTAACCAAGACTGCTACCATCAATACATGATATTATGGGAACCCTGCCTGAGAACAGGCTGCACAAGCAAACACAAATAGGGAGACAAGAAAAACACAGGTCAGGACTGCCCTGAGAACCCAGCCACATCCCAGGAGGATCTATCTGTGCCGCAGATATAGATGCTGCTGTGCCAAGCCTTCTTACAGGAAAACGGTCCATTATAAATCATGTTTATAATGCTCCATAATGGTTTTGCAGAGTTAATTAGAAAGTAGGAGCAGCAAAGACTATGTTGAGCCTTAACTGTGCAAAAAAAAAAAACCCCAAAAAACAACTCCTTCCGAACATGCCTGCTTATCAGCTTTGTATTTGTTACAATTAATAAGAATCCATTAGTTATTTAAAAAAAAACCAAAAAACATAGTAGTAGCATCTCAGTCCACACCCATTAAGCAGAAAACTAAATATTAATCAAAAATTTTAAAAGGTCATTTGGGAACATAACACTTCAGCAGGAAAGGACCACAGCTTTACAGAGCAGCCTAGTCCTACATCAGCACAAACCACTGGCTTGTTACTTGAAGCTTCATGCCCACACAGGGCCTCAAGAACTCCAGGAGGAAGGAAGCAGACTGCCAGACCAGTTCACACCACTCACTGCATCTTCCCTGCTCACACTGAAGACACTAAGGAAATTTACTACATCTAAAGCCTACTGTCAATTTATTCTGACAAAGCAGATCTGTGGACAACAGCCAGGCTTCCCTCAGTCCCAGTTAATCAAGCTTTACAACTCTTGTGAGGGACACGAAAACCTCACGCTATACCCTGAAGACAAAGATTAAATTACTACCCGAGAATCTACAAGATCAAACCTACCTGTGTAGTTTATTCTTTCTTAACTAGACAGCACCAGATACAACCACCTCACCGTAGTGAGTATTAAGCAGCTGACATTATTCTCATCTCAGATCATATTTGTTTCCTTTATTCTAATATGCATTTATTCTCAGTGTCTAAGAAGTGCAAACACTGCTTTTTACAGCTGCTTTTATCTTCATCAGGAGGGCACCTATGTAGCACCCAACAAAGAAGCCATGCTTCTTTAATTAATTGATCTGAATACATTTAAGACATTTTGAAATTATTAATATCAGTTTCGAATTCCCCCTTACACCCAGGCTTACAGTAAAGCTCCCAGATTGTGCTCTCTAGAGCACACAATGCTGCAGAGTTGGGTAAAGGAGGGGAGCCCCCAGTTAGGGGCCTGTGTCAGTACCATGGCCTCTTAAATGAGGTAATAAGAGTTTGAAACTGCACGATGGATTTGGGACAGGCAAACAAGATGAGAGAAATCTTTTTTTTAATCACACCAAAAATGTCTCCACCTGGTTACATATGAGGTCATAAAATATCACCAATTACAAGAGCATTTCCTCCCCAGGAACAGCATTTCAGAAAGGAAGTAGAAATCCACAAAGGTACTCATTACACTTAGTACCTTCACTACCATCTAATTTTTCAGACCACGTTATGAACTCCCCCATTAAATGTAAGTATTGCAGACCAGTTTCAATTAAGATTATAATCACTTGTTGACATTCCGTCAAACTTCTCAATTTGTTTTGGTTCTAAAAACACAATATAATACTTGTACAGTCTTCAGGCAGGAAAACCATATGTTTCCCCTTTAAGTACACTTTTAACAATGCAAGTTATTCATTGAATGAACCAACCTGCCTGCAAAAATTAAAAAGACAAAATTGAAACCTTCAGCTTTTACATTTATAACTGATGTTATCATAACCAATTCAAAGAGTACATTACTCCATGTCTCATTTATTTGCCTTAATTCAAAGTGTCAGTGTGAAAACTTTAGTCCATCTAATTAACCTCTTCTCACTTCCCATTTAAAACTAATTATCTTAAATGAGCCATTAAATAATTCTGAATGAAATAAAAAGACGAATGGCTGCGAAGAACTAAATCAGACAAGAAGGAAATACATGGGTTTATTTCCTTGTAAAAGCAATCACCTCTTCAATGGCAGAAGCAGTAACTTTGCTTTCAACCTTTGACCTTCCAGTGTATGAGAAGTGACACTTCCACTCCCTACAGTGGGCAAGGTTCATTCTCTGTGCAAAGGAACACCATTTTAGAGGGATGGGGACCTTTTTCCACCAGATGTTTAGAAAATGTCTCTGTATTCAGGCCTCTCAGACAGCTGATATCTAATAATTGCTCTTCTACCTGGCAAGCTGTATGACAAGGAGGCACTTCTCTTGCCAGAAGATTTTTCACAGCCAGGTGATTCTTTGGGTTTTTTTACACTCTCACCCAATTTACTGTACTTAACTAAAACATACATTTGTCAGGCAGATGAATGATTCATAGTATCAATCAAGTAAAAACCAATAGAAAACTAAGTTCTCAAATCCTCTGTCTTCTTACACCTCCCAACTTTCTCCTGTTTAAAGTTCATGCTGAATTTAGACTTTTTTCCCCACACCTCTTTTGAAGTACTTTGGACAAGTCTCCCTGACTCCCATTAGGCAAAATCTGCCCTTTACTGTTTTATCAGAACACAACACACCTCTGTGGGCATTCATCCTGTGCCTCTTCCCAGGAAACCCATGCCTGGGCTTTTCACCTAGCCCAGTGTGAAACAGGAAACTTGGAGAAGGGTACTAAAAATGTAACAAAGGAAAAACTCCTGAAACTCCACAATGCAGCACTGCTATCACTGAACTGTGGCCTGGCCAGCTACTGATTTCCAAGTTCATTTCCCTCACAGAAACTTTCTTTAGAAGTTCTCACATTTTGGATGGGCAACCCAAGGTCTTAACAGAGAAGCAAGTATCAGTCATATCACAATTCAACCAGTGGAAAACTTTCCAAATACTGAAAACAGAAATAAGACTAGTAACTTCCCAGCCATACTGGGGGAGTAAAAAGGAAATAAACTGAGCCCCCTTGTCAAATTACTGCAAGAGGAAGTGAAGACTAATAGGGCTGGAAACCAGGGATCCTGCTATTAAGTGGTCAGTTAACAGGCTGCACAAACTTGTGCTGGTTTTTCTGAAAGCCATATTTAAAACAAAACAAAAAAAATACACTCTAGACATCACATTGTTTGATCAGAAAACCAGGATAGAAATCTTATAGTCCGCAGGGATCAAAGGAAAGTGAACTAAATGGAAGCATCCTATTACTACAGAGGAAACTGTTTACTTTAAAGGAGACCAGGGGAAAAAAAGGCATTCCCTGTATGTCCTATAATTAAAAGTGCAACACCAAAAGAGCACTTTAGAGGTGGTCTGCATTCTGATTAACTTTCAGCTCTGTCATGAAAAATAACAGGTACAAGACCAGGAATCACATTCAGGGGTTTATTCTACCTGAGATCTGGTAGTTTCATGCAGATTCTGATAAAAGACACAGCTGCCTAAAATTCTAACAAGCAAGCCTGGATTTAAATAAGATCCTGGATATTTGCTACTTCCCTTATAGAAAGCAAATGATATGCTGAGCACATCTCAAGGAGGAATATTTAGCTACACATCTTAAGAATTTATGCTTGCCTTAATGCCATTTCCCACAAATAGGTAGAAGTGACCTCTGTTCTCACAGGGAGAATATAAAAATTGATTTATTTTTAAGTAACTGTATAGTTTAACAGAAGCTGTGAAGCAAACTGACATCATGACTGATTGAATGGAAAAGGCTCACCACAAAAATCGTATTAGCTAATGCAGAAAGGTGCAAGCCAAGAAGATGCTTTTGGGAAGCACACCCCTCAGAATTTGCTGAGGCTCTGCAGTCTACAGCAACAGAGTTTGTCTGTCTCAAAGAAATGTATCTACATCAAGGTATAATATCACATTAAAAAAATCAACAAAAGTCACACAAAAACATGAGCATACTAATAAATCTTTTCATTTTAAAAAGAAAAATTAAGCGCTTGCATTTTGAAAACATTTTCACCAGCAAAACTTATGTGTTAAAGGTTTAGACACTCAGCTCCTGTTCTATAACAAATATACCATGGTTGTAATTGTATCCATCCTGTGTCTCTTATTCACCCAGAAGAATTCCTCAATTTAAACTGAAATTAAATCCTAGATGCTAGTAATGGTGGAAGCCCAGTTCACACAAACATAATGCAACTATTATTAAGTGGTCTTCCCTTTATATTACTATAAACAGTTTTATTCTTCAGCTACAAAATATCTTATTACACACAGACAAATTACTGTGAAGCCCACCTACAGCTACAGGCTCAGCAGGAAGCACATTTAATAGCCACCAATTATATTTATGCAAGAAATTTTGCCTTCTCAGCAAAAGGAACAGAGAACCTATTTTATTAGAGATGTGACAAATCCACATTTTCAATAGCTCTGTGACAAACATGTAATTGGTCTTGGTATTCGCTGACCACGGAGTAAAATAAATCTTAATGAAACAACGCAATGTGGCCAGCAAAGTACAGTTCTGCCACTATGAAAGAACAACTGGGAAGGACCAGTGGGAGCAAATCTAAAGTAATGCAAGGATGACTGGAAAAGGGGATGCAGTCAGCATGTTCTGGGGCTGCATAAATCTGCCCCCAGAGTACACTTCATATCACAGTTAGGCCCCAATGATTCCAATTTTCTTCTCTTTTCCTTCAGAAATATCATTACAATAAAAATAACACTACTTACACGAGAAGGTGAGATCTTTAATTTCAACACACCGTAAAAGTATTTTTAAGCATCTGAGCAACTATCAAAGAGCTACAATATTTGAAAAATGTATATCCATTTATCAATTTTGGATTTCTTTCTTTTAGTTTAGCAAAAATATAGTAAATTTATCCCAGTCAGTGTGATTGGTGTGTCCATCAGTTAAACAAGCTAAGAAGCCTTTTAACTAGCAGATAGAAGGCTTACATTACAGTATTACAGTTTGAACACTTCAGAGCCTTTGCAAAATGCAACTGCTTTGTTTCAGGAGGTTCTCTTTGTACAGCAGATCATTCCAAAGGCAAGGCCCAAAGCTTAACACTAGTAATACAAAGAAGAGCAAAACAAAACTCCTAATAAAGTCTAATTTTGAAATTCTTACTTCAGCTGAGTAACATGACCCTGCATGATAGGAGTCATCTGTGACTGTTTGGGAAGTAAGGATAAGTTAGAAGATATTTTAAAGCTTTGCTCACTACCCAATACTTGAAATTTTTTGTTTGTGGTACGGAGAATGTTTATCATACCAGCAGTATTAATCTCGTTAACACAAGAAGATTGAGAGCAGTAAGTTCCCCAGTGAAAGTTCAAGCTAGTATGAAGAAAGGAAATAGTTAACTAACTCTAACCCTTAAACCATCTACAAGGAGTATGTGGTAATCAGATGAAGCAAAACACTTCAAATATAAGCTGAGCAATAAATTTTTGACCACATGACAAAGTCATGAGACTTCTCTTTCTTGTCATCTCAAGCAAGCCTAACCGTTACTTCACTCCTCTCTCACACACAATCTCACAAATCCATGCATAAATTTGTCCAACTTATGTCGAAGAAATAACCAAGCAGTTGCTGACACCATTTTAATGCAACAACTTTCAAACACACATTTTTCCACCTAGCTCCAAATGAAGAACTACAGTACACAGTTACACAAACCCAGTGCTAGTACTGAACTGGAGATCAGCTGCCAAATTTTCACAGGAAAAGCTCCTCCAGAGTGGGTTGATAACCACATAACAACGCACAAAACAGCTAAATCCTCTCATCAACTGTACCTGGTTATTTTTAGGGGTGGAAGGAGGGAAAATCTGTTTAGAATGGCACACCCATGTACTCTTGAGACTGAGCTCTCATCACCCACCTAGTCTCAATGAGGTAAGCAGTGTATGTTTCTTGTATGTTCATGGCATTCCTCCCAGTCCGTTTTTCAGCTTCTGAAACCGTGATTTCCATTTTCTTTGCCAAACAGTCTTCCATCTTTTTAGAAGAGAAAAATAAAGATTCATGTAACATTAACCACACAAGGCAAAGGCTACTAACCCTGCCTCCCCTTCTCCCACACCACATTTGTTCAAATAAGACAGGTCTCTGTGGGATAAAGGCTTTGACAGGGCTTCGCTTTATACCTATGTTCTGTATCACATTTGCAAGTGAAAAATGGAAACCTGCTTTAGGGGGAAAACAGAAAAGTCAACAAACAGACAACTTCAGGTACCAAATCCACCCTGAGCTGGGAGGATACAGAAACGAGAAATATTTTTCTTTCCAGGTAACAAAGTAACCTTTTTTTAAAAGCAACCACACTAACCCCAGTACTTTCTATCCAAACACTTCCCAACTACCAACGAATTCCTCCTCTGGACACCCGGGACACATGCAGCCACCTCTCCCCTTTCACAGGAAACAGAATATATCCGGACCAAGATATTTTTCTTTTAATCTCTCAGAGGAGGATCGTTATCTTTTACACACTGGCAGCCAGAAATCAGTAAGGACCACACGCCCACCATGGAACAGCAGAGCTGCACTGAGCAGGGATGGAGAGCCACTTGTGAAATTAAGGGAGGAGGGGGAGACAAGAAAATAATTAATAAAAATAATAATCAATAATCTGATACTGGGGACAAGGACAGAGGGTGCACAAAGCTCTCTGACAGCGGCCAGAACGGGGCTGCAAAGAGAGCCCCGCAGCTCAGAGGGTCGCGATGCACAGCTCTGCCCCGCGCTCCAGCGAGCAGGGCTCGGCCCCAGGCAGCGGAGGAAGGGCTCGTCCCACCTGTAGCCCCTTCCCGCCGGGCGGGCAGCGCTGGGCGAGCGCCCGGCCCCAGCCCCCCCGAGCCCCGCCGCCCTCCCCGCCCAGCCCGGGCAGCGCGCTCAGGAAAGCCCGGTGCTCGCCCGGCGGAGCAGGCCGTGAGCCCGGGGAGGGGGACGCTGCCCCTCCGCCACCGCCCTCCGCACCCTCACCGCGGCCAAGGGCTGCTCCGCGGGCGGGAGGGCGCCGTCGTCGTCCTCCTCCTCTTCTTCTTCCTCCTCCTCTTCCTCCTCCTCCTCCTCCTCCGGGCGGCTGTCGCTCGGCTCGGGCTCCGTGCTCTCCATGGGGCTCGGGGGCTCGGCCGCGGCGCTCCGCGCAGGCGCTGAGCCGGGCTCCGGGCAAGCCCATGGCCGGTCCTAGAGCCGGGCCGGGCCGGGGTGTGTCCGCGGGCCGAGCGGCTGCGGGTGGGGGCGAGGCGAGGCGGCCCCGGCCCCGGCCCTGGCCCTCGCCGGCCTCCGCCGCCGCCCGTGCCCACGGAGAGGCTCGATCCGGGGGTGCTGAGGGCGTCCTGCCCAGCCTGCTGCCCAGAAGGAGCTCGTTCGTGCCCCTGTGCACGGACACTCCTCGCTGTGACAGTGCTCCGCTCGCCCACAGGCAGCCCTGAGCCTCCTGGCCCTGTGTGGGACAGAGCCGCCCCCGACCCCTCACCCGCACTTTTACAGCTGTAAATGTTTATTTCTAAGGTTTGTTTGTGTTGTTGTTCCCCTCTTAGTCCTCAGGTCACCGAAGAGTTTCTTGTGCCATCCTTGGCACACATTTCCTACTTGGTTTTGGGTTTGTTTGGGGTTGGTTGTTTTTTTTTTGACACGGGATGTTGTTATAGCAAATAACACACCTTAAACAAAAAAACACATTCCATGTTAATGTGAAATACTTCAGACACTTTCTCATCTTTCGTCCGTAGCTTTGTCACTTTCCCTTATTGAATCTCTTTCAGCAGCCATTAACTTTCCCTCGGGATGTTAGCGTTAGGCAGCCCGGGTTATTTTTTTTAAGCCCACCAGCGCGTTATTTCCCCACTCACTCCTTTACTAGTAGTGAAGGATTCAGTCATGCTGTGTTCCTTTTGCCTTGCCCTCCTGGCTGCCAGCCTTTTCCATCAGCTCCCTCCCAACTTCTGGACATGCAGAAGCGCATTCTCCTGCCCACCATCTCTGCTGGGCAGCACCCAAGGATGTCCCTTCCTGCCACGCTTCCTCAGGAGGGATTGGAATAGGTGATATCTGCCAAGTTCCGCTCTGGAGAAGCCTCTGGCATTATTTAATAAAAGCCCCAGCCACCCCATCTCTTCTCATTGAACAGAAACAAACCTCCCTGTGCATTTCTGTCATTCCTTGTCTGTCTTTTTGGAGAGTGATTCAGCAAGTCCACCCTGCAGCCCCTACAGAACATTATACACTGTAGATACATACATACATACATACATATATATATATATATATATATATACATCTTCACTGTTGGATTCATTCTCTCATGACCCCATGGTGCCTACACAGTCCCTGTGGAACTGGCAAACTGGATGAAGAGGTTGTTCCTATTTATTCCTCATTCTCCAAATACCATTTTGGACACTCAGGAACAGTGTCATTTTTCCCTGGTTTATATATCACATCAGCCCTTGAGATTTCCCATTTTTGCACCAGATTCATATCCTTTGATTCAGGCACTACATTCTCTGTTGTCCTTATGTAGCTTTTTTCTTTTTCTACTCTTTTCAAACCCAGGTTAAAGGCCACTTCTGGGGATTACAGAGTTGTTATTACGGGTTTCTTTGCTTTGCTTTTTTCTGCTTTGTGTAGGAAATGGGGTTTTTTTTAGTGTTGATCAGAGATGAATTTGCATACATTTTTCATCCAAAAATTAATCTTTTTCTTTCAACAACAATTAAAGTAAATCTCAAAATCCCCTTTGAAGACCCCATGAATTAATATTTGGCGTCTGGTTTCTATTCTGTTGTCTTCAATGTTTATTCAACTTTTTCCTCAGATTGTTTGAACTGATACCTCAATCTATCCTTTCCCACCCCTCCACCACTGTATCTGGATGGAGTTTCCCAAGCTTTTCCACATAAGGCTTTCCTAAAACAAAAGTTTTTTACAAGTATGTGAACTGTGATTTGTCCTCTGACTAGGACTGATTTAAGATTTGTTTTCTAAACCCAAGGTCCAGTTTAGATGTAAAAGCACGATTGCACATTGTAAGACACAGTCTGTTTTTCATTAAGCTATGGTTTTCTTATGTTTACTCAAGATGTACATTAAGATACATACCTTGTATCAATTACACTTGCATTTTCAGCATGTGCATACTGAAATTTTTCTGATCTGTATCAGTTATATAATGGAAATATTTATGTGAAACTCATGCAGGATATCATACTTTGTAATAAATATTTTTATTATGGAAACAACATTATCAATAAAGTACAGTAATATATCATAGGTCTAACATTCTATGATTTCAAAAACTATTTTCACCTTTGAATTTTCTTCATACTACTAAAAAATGTGGAGAAGAGTTAAAATATGTAATATATAGGATGAGGGTAGTGATAGAAGTGCCCAAATCAAGACGACTGGGAGCCTGGGTAGCCCTCATGTACATTATAACCAGGAGAGTTCAGAGGAGAGTGAGATGTCTTGAAGAAAACAGTGTGCAATGGAGAGATCTTCCATAAGCACCAAAGTCTCCAGCAAGGTGCTCCTCCTCAGCCACATTTCCCTACTTCAGCCTACAAAGAGTATTTTCTCACAGCAGTATTTTCTCACAGCACAGTGCTGCTCTCAGGAGAACTTCCAGGATTTGTGCTGCTTTGGTCAAAACAAGCTGTAGTGCTTCCCCCCTAAACCCTATTGATGCAGCCATTCATGCAGCCAGGGTCTCCCTGGACCCCTTCTTACCAATTTCAGGTAAGAATGGAGTCCAACCTCCTGCAGATCAATCTAACCAGGACACTCTCCTGCCCTTCTGCATCTTCACTAGGCACCATGTCCCTTGTTCTTCAGCTTTAAGAAGACAAACTCTACTCAACTTCCCACCTACAAGTCCCTTCAGTCTCTGAAGCTGCCCTGGCTCCCATTACAGTGTCTGGAAAACAGGGAACTCCATTTTTCTATTCTGTGAGTCTATTTGTTTTAATCCTACTGTTACACTGGATAAACTGGTTTTTGACAGAAGAAAGCTAAGCAAGGTATATTACCTTATAAACTGGCTTCCTGGTGTTTTTTGTAATGTTATGTGTTCTTATTGGATCTTTTGACAGCTTCTGTTGCTCTAGCAAATAACACACCTTAAAAAGAATATGCCATATTAATGGGAAGTATTTCCAATATTTTCCCCTTTGTCACAACATTATTTATCAGTATCTTCATTTGGAGCTTCTCATTTTCAACTTTTCAGAAGTAGTTAGATTTAAAAGATGATACCCCCACCACCAACCATTGTGCTACTGAGAACTAGAATGAAAACACCTAAAGCAGTGGCTCTGCTTTGCATCTGTTCTGTAACACCCACAGCCTTTCAGTAACCTCGGGAAGAGAAAGTAAACCAGCCAATATTCCTGCTGACTGCATATCCTGTGCAGGATCTGGCTGTGCTGGTGCTCGAAAGCAGGGAGGTTCAGGACAGAGCAGATTCATGGAGCAACATCCTGCAGCTAAGGACCCACCATCCAACACCACACATATTTTAGCTGATAATTTTTAGGGTGCCTCTAGCCCACTCCCAGGGACTGGCCACCCTTCACGGCTTCCAATTAAGGTGCTATTGAAAAAAAAAATCCCTGTGTGCTTTCCTTAAGACTGCCTTGTAACACAAGCCAAATCAGGAAGGCCAGGAGTTTCTCTTCAAAAGCACATTCCTGATCCATGGTTTAGGCTCCTGGATCCTATCATAGTTTAACTACTAGTAATAATAATACAAAGATCATGAGTCAGGCTGTCAAACTGCTCCTACTTCCCTCTATAGACTAATTCCCCCAGAACTGGAGGTATTTGCTCTCTGGGGGCATGCGGCAGCTGAAGTGATGCCAGGTTGTGCTGTTGGTCTTCAAAGGCTGATCCTCACTGAAGACCCTGGCATCTGTCTGTGTGTGATGTCCTTGGTGTATGATGGATGCAGCAGAAAACAGTGCTTGCTTAGGATCCCTAAGAAAATACAGAAGAAGAATTAATGTCAAAGAACTGTCAGTAAAATACATGAACAGCTGCTTCAGCATGGCTGAGTGCAGGAGGAGAAGTAGGTGAGTTCAGGCTCCTCATAGACATATTTCTATCATCTAAATATCTGAGTGAAATGAGTACTAAGGAGTAGGAACAACAGCATTTTGTTAATTTTCCAGAGAAAGAATAGAAAAGAGATATGGGTGACTTTTGGGGTGGGTAAAATCATTCAATTTCACTCAGTCGGAAACTGGTAGCAGTGGTTTCCACTCCTTTCAGCAGCAGCATATCTCAATCCACAAATAAAAACAGGAAAACGAAAACTAGTCCACTTTTTTGAAAGAATCTGTACAAACACATCAACAGTATGAATGAAAATGTTTTGAAACCGGCTTCACAAGCAGCTCAAAGTGAGCCATGAGAAAACTTCAAAGGAAGAAAGCCAGATGATTTGGGACAGAATTGAAGAGGAAAAAAACAACAAGCCAACTCAATAAGACTGTAAATGGTAGAGGTGGATAGACCTTTACTTAACCTTGATGCAGCTTTGGTCAAGGAGCCTATTACACACAGCCTGTGAGAAGTTAAAACTTAGGCCAGTGTATCTGGACTATGCAAAGACTCCAGTAAAAGTCAAGCACCACTTAAAAAATGTAATTATCCTGTGTGGCTACCGAAACAAGCATTAGCGAGGAGGCTGGAGCACAGGGAAGCTGGCAGGGCTAAGAGAAGAGATTGTGGCAAAGCAGGCAAGGCCACCTGTGCCCAAGAGAGGTATGACTGTGTCCCTCAGGATGCAGAGCTGGTTTTGATTGCACTCCTTATGCCATGGGATCATCAAAGGTTACCACACCACTGCTGGGACAAGCTTTAGCAAGAGAAAATGGAAAATGCCAGAGATCATCATGGTATTTTTCCTTAGGTGGTAGCAGGGACCACAAGCCAAAGCACCACATCCAAGATCTCAAACACCAAAACCATGTGAAACTGAGACAGTGTAAGGTAATGAGAACTTTTCCCAGAGAGTGACGGGCACCCTCAGTGCCACCTGGCAATGACATTTTAATTTAGCCAACACTCCCAGGACTGGAGCCAGTGTCCTTGTGAATGCAGGGTAGAGACAGCAGCTGGACTGGATCCACACTGCAGGGTGCACATCTTTCTCAGGCAACAGTTGCTGATGGCACAGTGAAAGCCAAGGTCATGCTTAGAGGATGCAGAAGTGATGAAACTTCTGGGATTTAATTAACTGCCAGGACAACATGGGGGTAGCTCAATATGCGCACACAACATAAAAGCAAATCCATACGCGTGGATTTGTGCTCACTAGTAGAAGCTAAGTCCTTATCCTATCAGGTAGATGTTTTCCTTAGACCTGTCTTTTCATACATCAAAGTATAAAACAAATTCTCCAAACAACAAAGACACTCCCAGACCTTATTTGAAGCCCAACATCACTACTGACATAAACAGATTAAAAAAGAGCAATGCAGATGCAACCGATATTAGTCCAGTTGTGTAATGTGCAGGCAATCAAGAGGGCCAAAAGGATATATCCTGATTGCACAACTAACCCTAACACCTTTTGTTGTAGTCAGTCATTTTAAACCCAGTACCCTGCTAGGATTTCTGGGGCCTAGAAAGCATGGAGGAGGTGCAGGGAAGCTCAGGAGCATTGGCCCTTGCATTAGCATTGTCTGGGGCATGGTTACATGGTTCCCCTCTCTCCCTTCACATTCCCTGTCGCATGAAGGTGATCTTCACCTCTGGGAATAATAACAGGTTAGACTCACCTGGGCCTGGCACATGTCCATCACGAGGTTTCTCTGTGCAGGGGTATTTAGTGCCCATGTTGAGATCTTCAAATCTATTGCTGGATTGCTGAGCCTTGCCTCCCACAGCGGAAACCCAGGCTGTTTGAAACCTTCATTTAAACATATGCTATATTGTTTCAGGTGTCCAACGTTTTATTTTACTTCTCTAGTAAATATCTTCCAGCTCCTAAATGAGAACTTTGGGAAAACTGCTCCCACAATGCAACTTAAAAATCACCCTGCAGAGACCTTAAGTTCCTCAGTTTAAATCCAGCCTTCAGTGTGTCTTGAGTTATGAGGCTGTCCAGACCACTAATAGAGGAGCAGGGGAATTTACACCGAAAGGAATAAACAAGCCAACAATAAAAATAACCATTTATCTCTTCTTCCTCCCCAGTGTCTTACTCAAAAGGTCACTGTGTTCTTTCACGGAAGCAAAGCTCTGTAATGTGAGTTTAGGCACTTTAGGCTAAACCCCAGAGTACTCACTTTTCCCCAAGTAAGTTAGGTGGATTTTTAGTTTGAACTTTTTTCTTGGATAAGGTCTAAGTAATAACCAAGTTCTCCAGAATGGAGCTGGTAGTCAGAGAAAAGCCCAGCTCAGTGGGACAAATGCTGAGGGGCTCCCCAGTCGACCTGGGATGACTCATGGAATAGTGCTAGGGGAAAAACGAGATCCCAACCTCGCTTCCCTCCTCTTCTTCACATGAGGTTTGCTTGCAATAGCCTCAGCTCAGTGGAGTAGAAATGCAGGTAGCAAGGAGGGATTGCACCTAGCTCTGTGCAATCTTACACTAGGGCTGAACAGACAGGCAGGCTTCCCCTGCACAGAAAGCAGCCGGCACTGCCTGGTGCCCAGTTTAAGAAAGCAAACCTCTGCCCATGTCATCATGGCAGCTTGTTTTGCCAAGCAGGAGGTCTAACACCATCTAAAAATATGTACAACTGTTTAGGAAGAGCAGAATATGCATTGCTCCCCAAAAGTTTTCTCTTGCAGAGCTTCCTGTAGATATCCAACTGCCTTGTAAATATGCCACTGCAAGGGAAAGCTACTGCCTTTGCTCTATTTCAGTGAGATCTGGCCCCAAACCTCTCCATAAGATTATTCTGCAGACAGGACAAAGCATTTTATAGGGTTCAGATTGGCTCAGAAGTTGTTTGGGATTGCCTGGAATTTTGGAAAATGCAGATCCTGCAGCTCAGAGTCCCTGGCTGCAGTGACATTGTGCAGGCTTCCTGCTGCCTTCCCAGGTTCTGCTACTAAAAAAAATAATACCCCATGCTTCTTTTGCACTTCCAAATCATACAGCATGTTTTGTCAATGTCCACCATTGTTTAAAGCCCCTCTGGGCTCCTGCTGGGGACATTATTTCTCTCCAAGTTTCATAGGCAGCAGGGGTTTTTTCCTGGTTTTAAAGAGGGCTCTCATGGATCATGAATAATCTGTGATATTGCTAACACAGCCTTATCCAGTTGTCTTGTAACACATACAAGAGATCACATCTGAAGATCCAACTGGCAGTCTGAGAAATCCATGGGCATTTTGAAATGCTCTGGATCTGAGAGAGTTGGCAGATCACCCCAAGAAATCACCGTGCACAAAGCAGTTCCAATATGGGCAGTTCCAATACATTTATTGGAAAATGTCTTTCTGAAAGTGTGCTGAACATTTGCTCATTCTTAGTCCTCAAAGTCCATGTTTGATCTGTGGGAATTTGGGCCAGGGACACGCAGGCATTTCCCCATGGAGGTCAGGCTCAGCTGACTCACATCTGGGCACCCTGAAGCAAGTCAGAGCAGACCAAGCAACCTTGTCACCATGTGTGTGTCACCATGGCATAGGAGACACATTTTATGTTTATCAACTGTGTCTGTACCACATCTCACATCTCCCCTTTTTCCTTTTTAAAAGAAGAAGGGAAAAGAAAGACCTTTGTTTAACACCCCAACATAATAATTTATGTAAATAGTTTACAAGACAAGTGGGTGCAAATTATCAGCAAGATGGATACAAAGAAAGGGCCTTTAAGTCCAGTAGGGGAAAACATTCATTGTAATGAATGCACACACAAGCATACATAGGTACACCATGAATTCATCTCAAACTGATGAATGAGCCAAAAATGAATTGTAAAATGGGTAAATAAAAAGCTGGAGATTCACTGAATTAGAATACAGTATATGCATTAAAATTAGTCAATGTATTTTCAGTAACTATAAAATATGGTCTTACTTTTTTGGCTGCAGAAAGCTTTCATAACAACATCTCTTTCTCTGCCACACTCAAATACATTGATCTGAAGGATTGGGGTAGATCGTAAGGCAAGAGTTTGAGGATTTTGCTCCTCCTTTTGCCACTGATTGATTGTGTTAACAACCAAGGCAAGTCAGAATTCTGCTGTGTTTCACAGTTTCCCTTTTGTAAGTGGGATAATGTTTCTTACAAGTTTTTGCAGAGCAGTTCGAGATCTTGGGGAGAAAGCAGATATTTAAATGCTCTATGATATTATTTTAGGCCCTGATTCAGGAAAACATATGTTTAAATCCAGCTGCTTTAATGGGTTGCAAGCACCTATTTTAGGCTAAGCTCACATTGATGTGGTCTTTCTGAAAATGCTGCCCTAAAACTTCTAATTATCCCTATTAAAAATATAGCCCATAGAAGCTTATTTAAAAGATAATTTCTAAAATAGAGGGGGAAAGTAGTGAATTGATGGCAGCTCAGCATATTGAGGCATTACCTTTCGTGCTTTATTCAGATGAAAGGCTCATGCAGGAGTACCCATGCCTTTTTGATTAGATGCATGCAGCGGGCTTTAGGTCCCCTTCAAAGATCCTTGGGCCGTATGGAGCCAGGAGCAGCTCCGCATTGACATCGGGAAAAAAAAATCAAACTCTTTTTCTTAGAGCCTGACTTCTTCCCCCAGCTCCCCCCTCTCATATTTGTATATATTTCGAGAGGAGAGTCAGGCTTAGTTTGTTCATAAACTGCAGTTCCTGGGCGGACCCCACGCACAGCTGGGCTTTAGCGGCTGGATCCGCCTTCCCGGCAAGCCTGAGCCGGGAGCCTCGCAAAGAGGGGCTCCGGGCTTGACAGTACAAGCGCAGGAGACTGGCTCCACCGAGGGAGGATGAACTGGTCAGCGCCGTGAAGCCGGGCTTCTGGTTGCCAGTGGGATCCAGAAATGGGGTACTGGAGGAGACCGGCTCTGCTTTCCCTACTGCTGCTCTCCTTGTGTGAGTAGAAAAATGTTTCTGGTTAGGCGATGTTAAGCAACATACTCGGAGAGGTCGTTTATTTTTCCTTCCTCCAGCAAAACAGCTAATCTTTGATTTCTCCCCTGACAGCAATTAGCCAGAGCATTGGAAATAGCAGAGAGTTTAGTTGAATACTCTGCTACGACTGCATGAGCTGCGTATTTCTCTTATGGCGAGGGGCAAGCGATTGCTTGGTAGAAAGTGCTGCGTGCTCGCTTGGAGCAGCTCGCAGATGTCAGTGTTTACAGTGCAAAAATATATATAGGTCAGCATTACTTGTTGGAAGTTTTTATTTTATTGAGGGAGATTAAAAGCAACTGAAGTGCACCGCTTGAATGATCTGGCTCCGACAGTGTCCAGATGTGGTGAAGTTTGCAGCTTAGAACTTTTATCAGCTCTGGTTTATGTGCAGAATTAATCGAACTATTAAAGAAGGAAAGAAGTGGGGAGAGGGGGAGGAGAAGTGTCTTTGCAACAACATCTGGTTATTCGGCAAACCTTTCCAGCACTTACGTAAAGATTTCTTTGTAATAAGTGCCCTGTTTCAGTTTTGATAGCACTTCTTCAATACTGTAGATAAAACCCTCCAGCAGCACTTGAAAATGTGCCCATCCGTGGTTTAACTTTTTCTTGTTTATATCTTGATGATTGTTTCATAACAGGGAATGGATTTGTATATAAGTGAGTGTTATATACACATCTCCTAAGTATGTGTGTGTGTCTTTCTGTATATACAGAGTCTGTGTATGTGTATACAGGCATATATCCCTACAAAGCATGTATTTATATATTTGCATGGACACTACTTTTTAAAGTGAACTCTTACAAACACAGACCTGTTGCCCTTGCTATAGAAATTTCAATGCAACTAAAATCACTTTTTGCTTAAAGTGGTGAAGGAGGAGGATTGTAACTCCAGTATTTTTGCATCCAAATGAAATCACTGGGGGCAGGGATGTGTATCTGCATTCACTTTACATGGGTCCCCCTATCTACAAGACTAGGGAATAAAAGAGTGATCGGTCAGTAATTTGTCTGTAGGCAAACAAAACCATGGGTGCAACTGTTGAAGCAGAGAGAACCAGATGGGGAGATTTAGGACATAGAATCTGGTTGATTTTTCAAAAAGTTATGGAGATCTATAGCATTCATTTTTGTAGATAATACCCTAAAGTGTGGTTTGAAATGTAGGTTGCTGTACTGATAACATCCTGCTAACTTAATCACATTTGGAGCAGGAATTACTACAAGTTATTATTTCAAGCAAAGTCTTGGGTTGTATTTGGTAAGAAAGAAGACCACTAATTATCCTTCAGAAATACCTAATTTTGGAGTTATTTAACTTACGGTTTCCTTTTTCTGAAAGGCAAGGTTTTAATCTGAAAGAAGCCAAAGCAAAACATATCATGATTACTGAGTTCATCTGAAAGGTTATGTGAGTGATATGATGACAAAATTTGCCTCTGCACAGGGTAAAAAAAATAAGCCAGGGCTTGCTCTCTGTGATTCAGCTCATCAGTGATAGATTTTTTCTGGGACTACATCCACTTCCTTTGCATTTAGTGTTAAGATTGACCCTACAGTCATTCTGAGAAAGTAAAAGTACCCAAGGAGCCCACTTTCCATTGACATTACAAGGGAAGGGAAGAGCTAGTTCCCCAAATTCCCCAAATTGACAGAATATGCACGTTGAACTGTTCTTCAAGCGACAAATCTTACCACTTATCCAACCTCTGAAGAGTGACAGCGCTGGCTTGGTGACAGCAGCAAAGTCACTCCTCTTAGCACAGAGATTGAAGACTTGCCATACAGAACATGCCCCAGATCATGTCTCTGTTAGCCCAGAATAATTCCTGCTGAGCATTTGTAGGGACCTTGCTGCTGTTCCTAACAGTTTATCCCAGGGCAGCAGAGACCCCAGCCTGTGCTCCATGCTGCCTGTCCATGCCTTTAATCCCCAACATGACTGAATGGCCATCACACAGCACATCTGACCATTTCAATTCATGTGCAGTGGGAAAAAGGGTTCCAGTCCGACAGACCACTGAAATTCAGCTACTGGATTTCCCTAATTCTCCATGGCCAGCCCTACCAGGGCTTCAAAATACTCACCCTTAAACTTCTCCTCAGTGGCAGTGCCTGCTGGAGGGCAGCATTTTTGCATGGCTTTCTCAGCAGAAGGTGCAGACAGGAACTGTAATTTCATCACTGCTAACACAAACTCTCACACAGGTAAGCAGATAATCCTTCCAGGACAGAGAGCTGGTGCAGTCCTGGACGTACCTGGACCAGGACAAAAAAATACAAGGATCATTCAGAATTGGAAAACTGTCTTACAGGTGGGGAGCTGGAGGCTTTCAGTGTCTTTAGTTTGACTGGGAGGTGAGCTGGCTATCTACGGCCAGGTCCTGGGAAAACATTTTCTGGCAGAAGCCTTCCTCTTCTGTGGAACAGAGATAAAACAAGATGTACACACTAGAAGCTAAAAACTCTGTGTTAGAGCAGAACACAGTAAAGTTGTTCCAGCAGGTAGCTACTCATGCTTGGGATGTGGTGGATATTTGTTGCTCAAAGCCTTCCAGACTGCAAGACTACCTGTTTGGAACTCTATAACCTATACAGAAACTGTGGACTTGATATCAAGATTACTGTATTGTGCACATGGAAACACTCTGGCCTTAAAATGAGGAATTAGGAATTTTCTTGCCTTGTTTTCTGTGGATATTGGGAAACTATCCCTTGTGCTCCATCTGTCAGGAACAGGGCTTACATCTGGACAAACAGGCGTGGGGCTGAGCTCAGTCTCATTTCAGAGGGGACAGCAAAGCACCACAACCCTCTAACCTGGCGAGACAGCCTCAAGAACATGAACTAAGTGTCAGTGGTGTGACAACAGCTCTCAGGGCTGTGAACAGCCCCAGGAGCCCAGCAGAGTCTTTGTGCATGCACCCTCCAAAAGAGGATATGAAATTCCAAACCTGCCAAGGCACATAGCACTTAAAGAGGGAAAGCAAGCTGTACCCCTTGGGCTCTGGTGAGGTTCCAAAGAAAGAGAAAGAAGATTTTTAAAATGAGGTGAGGTTGCAGGTCTGCTACCCCAAGTCCAGAGCTCCCAGCTCCTGGGGTTTGAGTCTGCTTCCCTGTAACTTGGTCTCCTGTTAAAAATGCTAGTCCACTAAAATATCCTGACACTTTCTGCCAAGTATCCTGGGCTCCCTTTGCCATGGTTGATGGTTCTACAGAGAGTGCTTTTGAGGGATTATCTCCTGGTAGATGATGGCTTTCTGAAGTCACATTCTCTTTCCTGCTTGCAAAAACTGTTCCCGCATTGAGCCTCTTCAGCCAAATATAAAGAGCATATAGAATTCATAAATCAGGACAGGGAGCTCCAGGGCTGTCAGAAAAGCATCTCTGGCTTTTGATCTGCTCAAGAAATCTCTGACCTATCCCAGGCTCCTCAGGCAGCTTGTTCCAGAAGTTGGCCTCTTATTTCTGAGGTCACCAGAGCTAAAACCAGGGATTGTAGTGCCACCAAAATGCCAGCCTGCTCCTCAGGCAGGGGATCTGTTGGGATTGCACCCCAACACCAATGCAGGCGCAATTCAGGAATGCTGGGTCAAACCTGAGCTGGTGAGAGGACGAGGGAAGAAAAAAAGACAAAGGAAGAGTCACCCTCCGTTCCACAAGCATTTGCAGAAAGGAGCTTTGTGGGTCCAAGGATGAGCCTGAGCAGCCGATCAAACCTCTCCTCCCAGGCTATGCAGCACATGGAGGTGGGCACTGCCCACCCCAGGACACATGGCTGCAGGGCTGGTTATGGCAATCCATCTCAAGTAGCACCCTGTGTTGCTCTCATATTGATTGATTTAAGACAGCCAAAAAACCAAGGAAGAAATTACCACCCTCAAAAAACTCCGAGAGGCTACAGGAGCTCCACATTGGCTCAGTGTAGGTAGCTGGGTTGGGAGCAGGCACAGCATCCCACTGCCTGAAGGAGAAACTTGTGCATCCTACCATGAGGCTAAATGAGAACAAAAATTCTCCAGTTAGGAAATAAAATGGGAAAACACAAGAAAAACCCCTGACAATGCAGAACTGGAGTCCTCTGCAGTGTTGCAAGTACCATGAGACTCAGCAAGGAAAGCCATGGATTATTTTCAATTCACATTTACACATTTCCAAATCTGATGCTACGGTTTCAGTCCTTGGTGTGAATTAGATTAACTGAAGGTTAAGAAGAGTGGCTGTGTGCAGCTATATGAGATTAATGAAAACTGGTATTTCCTCTCCCCTTGTACCTCCAGCTTTGCTCAGACTTGAGACAGCCTAGTCATCAGTAAAGCTGACCATCAGTAAAGCTTCACTCTGTATTTTAGTAGGGGGCTTTGTGGAAAGAAATATTGAAAAATTTTAATTTTGAAATATTCTATACAACTTGAAATTAAAATATGTAATTTTCTAACCAAAAAAAAGGAACAACCAATACAAAACTGAGGTTTACTGGTATTTTACTGGTGTTATCACTATTTAATGATGGCCACAAAGACATTTTGGTGTACTGGTAGTAAATAAGTTCAGCAAGCTGCAATCATGATACTTGTTACTCCCATTAGAGACAGAATTCTGGGCAGATGTATCCCCCATATTCACTGAATATGCAGAAAGCAAACACTGGCATTAAAAACAGGTGACTGGGGGCTTTTATTCTGAGAAAGAATTCCGCTCTACTGCCTGTACTCCACAGCTTTATATTGCTCTGTGATTTGCTCTGTCGAGTTTATTTCCTCAGGACATTGTTTTCCTCTCCCCTTAGTGATAACTCTTTGCAATAACATTTGCTTTCAGCCAGGCTCCACAGTGTTGCAACTTGCCATAAACTAATGAACTCTCCCATAGATTGTCATGTTTTCAAGGAAGCGCAACATCTGATCCTTTTATTAAAAAAAACAGTCCCACCAAGGAGACAAAATCAGCAGCTCCCACACACTCTGCTCTTTTCACATCCCGAGTTTAGTGCTGTGTGCCAAGTGAAAGCCTCACGCTGGAAGGGGCCTCCATGCAGCAGGGAGATAACACCACTGATGGCTGCCTGCCCTATCAAACCTACATTCTGTCCATGCTGGATCCCAACTGTGGGATAACATTTCCTTAGGGATCTTCAGGGGGAAGTGAAGGAGTGGCTGAAAGCTGTCTTGGCCCTGCTTGCATGCATAACCCTGAATCCAGAGTCAACTGTTGTGATCCTGCCTCTGGAAATGATCTGTAGCATCCATCAGAGTCATATTTCTTCTTCTTCAATTGCTTCATCTTTTTGTTACATCCCATGTAGGGTTGAGACACTGCTGCCAGCTTCTGGTAATTGTCAAAATTTTAGGAGAAGTGGGAGAGCCTGCTTATCGTGCAATCCCCTCTGCAGCCCATGCTCCTACCAATTATGTGGCTCCAGGACTTACCCTTTCATGGTGCTGCTCCACTGCAGTGTTTTCCTTCCCATTGATAAGCCAGGAGCAAATGACAGCTGATTTATACTACAGCAAATGCATCGTGGCACATGGGTCATTAATGTGTCCAGCTGTGACTGCAGCCTGCCAGGCTGTGCTGGACCCAGGGCTGTGGCCCATGTGGGCTCTAGCAGCCCAAGGACATCCCTAAACCCAAGTGCTACCCTGGACTGCACTGGGTTATTTGGATTCAAGATTTTTAAAAATTTTAAAGGACCTTTTCTCTGTTTGAGCTGAGTGATTTGAAGCAATCAGCCTGAGCGTGCTGTGGATGTGGGGCTGATGTGCAGTGTTCCAGGTGCAGTGGGGGGCTGAGGTGTGGTTCCAGCAGCAGAGTGTCACTTTGCAATGTCCTGTGCTCCAGTTCCACATGTGCCTCTCTCAAAGTGGGCCACAACTCTTCAAGTAGTTGAAGCAGCATCATATTGGGCACATTCTGCCTGTGGGAAGACCTCTCACCTTCCCAAACTGTGGATGGAGTTGTTCCCTTTAGCTCCGTGTCAGTTACTCTGCACTGGACCCAAAATTCCAGTCTTTCTGGATAAGCAGATGTTCAAAGAAAGCTGCCCCCAGCAGCTTCCACCATGGCTCCAGAGTCAGTTCTGATGAGGCCTGAAGGTTTCTGAAGGAAATTTGACTGCCTTCACTCAACCTGCAAAGAGCTCTTGTCGTGCCCATGCAGCACACAATGGCAAGCCCTCTGGCCATGCCTTGGAGCTGGAGAGTCCAGGCCTCCAGGAGCATCACACACCCCCTCATGCTTGCCCTGCACACAAAGCAGCATGGATGTGCTTGTGCCAGCAGTGGGAACCAGCACAGCCATGGCAGGCAGCAAACAAGGCTGGTTTATTGCCCTGCTCTGGGGTCCAGCCAGGGCAGAGCCCTGAAGCAATCACCTGAGCTGACACCCACTGATATCTGATATTATCCCAACATCCAAATTTCTCCTAATCTCTTCAATTCCTCCAACACTCCTGAGAAGATATTCCCTCTGGGAGCAACCCACTTACATCTTTGCATCTGGAAAGCGCAGAGACATCTGCTGAAGTTCCTGGCCGCTAAGGGGGGGCCTTTTCCTTAGATCAACAACACAAAACCCTGGGATTTTGATACTGATCCCTTCTCCCTTCAGCCATCCCAAACCAGAATGCTTAGCAGTATCCTGCATTGCCATAGTTCACTGTTCACCCCATCAGAAAGATGATGTTACCAATGTGGATTCATACTGTGACCAGCAGTGAAAATCCAGAGAAAAATTTCTTCACTTTTTCTGCAAAATCAGTAACTCAGACCCCTTCCTGGAGACTGTTCTCGTGAGTGCCATGACTACAAGTGCTTCTAGTGCATTTACAATGAACACTGGTACAGATATTTCTTTTAAAAGATCCTTTGCTGTTTCCAGGTGGATTGTTTAATAAGCTGCTGTCTCCATGCAGAATGAACACCTGTGTCCCCCTCGAGTGTTTGACTGAGCAGGTTGCCAGTCAATGCAGCTGGAACACGATGAGGAACATCTGTTTGATGTTGCTTGATCAAACTTCCTGCCTTGGAGACTCTGAACACCAGCATCCAGCATGCAAGAAACTGAATCAGCCTCTGTCTTGCTGCGTAAAGCATTTTTTCTGTGCTAGATCTGTCCCAAAATTAGCCCCAACCAGTCCATGATAGCAAACTAGACTCTTCTTCTTACAATGGGAAGTGACACACAGAGCCATAAGCTCAAGCAGTTGAATGAATCATCCTTCTTCAAATAGACCCTGGGTACAAGTGTCCACAGAAATAAGACCAATGGATCCCCTGGGATCTCAGTCCCTGCCATGTCTTTAATATGTCAAAAGGCACTCAGTGGTAGAAAATGCAGACATTCCCACCAGAGGCAGAAGCTATAAGCTTAGGGGTGAGAGCTCAGCAAACATTTACTGTGGTTTTGTAAATGTGCCATGTGTTCACCTGTTTGTAGAGCAGCATCATCACATCTGCGCCTTCCTTTCACGTTTATCAGGGCTATCAGCTCTGCAACAGGGCTTGGGAGGCAACTCTTAGGCAGAAGTGCTGCTCAGCATATTCAGACTGTGGCATGTCTCAGGAGGAGTCCAGAGGCAGGATGCTGAGTTGAAAAGACAAGCAGCTACTGCAAAACGATGAGATCTTGGAGCAGGAGATAGTGAATAGAGAACATTCCCTGCTTTGTCATTTCTTCCATGCTGGAAGAACAGCTTTGCCCCTTGAACCTCATCTCCAGCTTCTGAGTCTCCCTGGAGCTGTGCCGCAGCTCTGTCCAGGGGCTGGGACTTGTGGAAACCTTCTCCTTCTCCTGCAAGGGGGATCTCTTGAGAGGCATTGCAAGGACACACATCCCGTTACTTCCATGTGCAGAGAAATAGCACTTCAGGCTCTGTCAGCAGGACTCTAGGTTCCATTCCTGAAAAAAATTCCTTTCCAAAACCCTGGTCTCCCTGCCCTCCTGCCATAGCTTTCGTCTGCTTTAAAAAATGGAAAATGTTCCATTTGAATTCAATCCTACTGGGCAGTGCATTTTGGTAAGTTACAACACAAGCTCCTTAAAAGATGTTTTTTATGAGATGAAGAAGGGCATGAAAGAGAAGAACACATCGTCTACTTATGAGCTAAACATGGGACACTTCAGAAGAAGGGAGAAAGATTTTAGCATCTGTAACCCAGGCTAGCCTCAAGTACTCTCTGACAGCACAAATTACTTAATTACTGTTAGATCTGGCCTTAACGAGGGCAAAATTTGACTCTACATAATAATTTCAGCAGACATAAAGAACTGGCAGTGTTGCAACAAGTTGACGACAGCACATGGATGGAGAATTCACAGAACATCTCTGCCTCAATGGCTTGTCACGCAGCCCCTTGCAAACCCTGCTTCTCCTTGGGAGTCAAAACAATACGGATGCAAAAAAAATACAAACTGGTCAATCATAAGAAGTCCAACCAGAAATGACGAGCAGCAGCTCCAGTCCAACGTCTCTTTGTGGGCTCATCAAAGACCTTCTAGCAGATGGAAAACCGAACGTGTGCCAGGAATTTCAAACACTCCTCAGGAAGTTCATCTGAATCATCAGTAACCCATTTGCACTTAAAACAGAGCGAACCCTGTTGCCCAAATGTGACCCAGATAATGTTTCTGACGTGTTTACCTACTTGGATGGTATCCTTAAATTTCAATGGAGATCCAGGATTCATGCAGAGCCTGAAAAATATACAGAAAACTGAATTTCAGAGCATAATATGATGATAATAGTAAAAAACCCTGACTGCTGCACAGCAGTTTTACTTGAATGGCAGTAGTTTAGACAGAGCAATGTCTGCTACCGGCTTGCAGCTCACGTGTTTTTGTTATTTGGTTCATTGCTGCTGCTTTTTCTGTGTAAAAAGGGGGAGACTCATGACTGCTGCATCAGAGAATGAGCTGCAGAAGCTGCAGTTAATTGGGATATAGACTGCTGATGCCTCTACAGAAACAAGAGCAACAAAAATGATGAAAACAGCAGTGTGGATTTGGTTGACTCTTGCCTTCTGCCATTCAGCTCCCAGTCCTAAAATGCTTTAAAATCCTCAGCGATTTCTGCAGCAACTTGCAACAAGATGAGCTCAAGCCACCCATGTGTGGCCAGGCAGTGACTCCTGCTCCCAGGCAGTGTGGGAGGTGGCAGAAGGGACTTATTTTTAAGACAAGAATTTAGTCAAAACCAGATCACTGCAAAGTGCTCTTCAAAGGGCTGAAATCTCGGAGCCCTCTGAAAGCACAGCATGCAAATCCCCAATCATTAGGAGGCAGCTTCCACTGGGGATGTGCCAGCTGAGCCCTCTGCAAACCCCACTGGCAGCCCACTGGCCCCAGGCCATGATGTGCTGATAATGCATTGCCTCACCCTGCAAGGCCCCAGATAAGCAGAGGTGCTGGCAGAGCTGCTAAAATTACTTATGAACTGCTGAAACTCAGCATTTCCCCACCTCCTCAGACCCTGAATAAGTTGCTTTGCCTTCCATCTGACACAGAGGAATGGCACATTCCCGTTTCCCTCGCGTGCTGTCTGGACTGGTGGGAGTTGCTGTGGCATTGGGGCCATGCTGTGATGCTGCTGCAGGTCACCACACTGGATCCTTGGTTTTCTCTTGGGCTGACCCCTGGCTGTGGGTTTTTTTCCCTCTCAGACACTTCAGGCTGTGCTGCTGCCTTGGCTCACTCTCTCCAGGCTGTTCCAATACAGCACAGGGTGGAAAGGACAGCAGAATATAGGAACAAGGAAGAAATGGGGACATAGGTGCAATGAAAGGGACTTGTTGCCAAGCAAGGTTGCACCTTCAGACACAGGATGGCTGCAAAACTTGCCTTGTGTCATAGGTCCTCACATCTAACATTCATAGCCCAGTAGTTACCCAGTGGCTGACAAATGCCTAAAGGGATAAGTACAGGTATTTCCAGGCAAACTCACACCTGCTTCTGTCTGCCAGGGAAGCTTTTGCCTGGCCTGGTAATGGCTCTGGAGGTACTGGCCATAATTACACAGTAACCCACACATCCAGCAGGTAGGGAGTAAAATACCCCCCTGTTAAGCTGCTGTCCTGGGCAATGTGAGGGATTCCTGTGCTAAATCCTCAACCCTCCCTCCAGCAGTCTTTTCTAGGAAAGATGCAGAGCATCCCTGCTCATCTCACAAAGGAATAAACTAGCCTCCAGAGGAGGGGACAAACCCCTAACTTTTGAATTTTCTCCTTGTTTTAGCACAGCTTTCCTCATGTAGCAAGTCAGCACAAGGCTAGGTGCAGTGGTGACACCCACATGGAATTGTGAACTTGCCCACCAGCATTGCCTTCAGGGCTGTCCCATCCGGCCCCTTCACCATCATGTGTCCCTAGGTCATGGCTTGGTGCCACCTTTATGTTCAAATTCCAGCCCAGCAATTGGCAAATGGTGTTACATGAGCCATGAGCTCAGCCAGGTCTAATACAGCATTTCAGCTTAACTGGACGTACCTTCTTGCCCAGGTGAAGCAGGTGCTTGGCTGCCTCAGGGACTCATTGAAAAATGATGCAAATAACATGCAACCAGGTAACCCCCAACCACCAACTTTTCTGATATTTCAATGAAGTGTGTCAGTGAAATTAATCCAGAAATACACACATCATTTTCAGACATTGCTGAAAGTTTCACAGACACTGAGAAAAACAAATGAAAAGTGCAAAGCTACTACTGTTTTATCCATTCCATGTTCCTCCATCCTCAGCTCAATGTCTCTGAATGCGAACTGGCATTAATGGTAAAGATGTTTTCCATTACATCCGAAAGAAAGAGCTTGAGTTCAGAGTCTAATTAGGGTACAGTTTTTGCCTCACCTGGTACTTACAGTCCTTCCAAAGCTCAGCAAGGGCAGAACATCTTCCTTTTCGTGTTGGGCTGGGTCCTGCTGGGCTTCAGAACCTCAGGAATTCAAGGCTTGCCTGGTTTTTCAAACTTTAATGCCAAACTTTCTTTGGTGAGCGATTTTCACACTTGAAAGAGTTCCCCAGCTAAAAGACAAAAAACAGGCAAGTGTTACACATTTCAAGGAACAGCAGAAATCAACAAACTTGCTTAAAAATATTTAAGTAAAATAAACTTCATCTTAATAATTTTTCCTCGTAACACACTGTCATGTTCTATGTGCAATTTTTCCATAACTCTTTTCTAATGGGTTGCATGAGAGCTTGGATGCAAATTAACCGCGAGGAGATGGGAAAGATCCTCCAGGAATTGCTCTGCATGTGGAAATGAATTTCAGTTCAGCCACTTCAGAGCAATTTTTTTGTTTACTTTCCACTGACATGAAATCAGCCACGATTGCATCGCATGCGGGACTGGTTAACCAGTTACATAATGCTTAATAAATCCAAGAGAAATAATATAAAACACATCACCCAGTCTGGGAAGAGGAACAGTATCTCAGTCAGTGTCACCAACCCACCCAGGCCAGGCATCAGTGAAGCATCTGATCCAGTGCTGGGGGGATGCAGGCTTGTGCTGTTGCACGATAAATGTGATTAGGAAAAACACTTGTGGCATGTGTGGAGGCCTTGAAGACAGACAGATTGTGTGTGATGGTGAGGGTCTGTCAGGAAGCAGAGCTCACACCCTCGTGGGGAGGGCAGCTCACCCTGTCCCGTGGGGCAAGGCAGGCATGTGCTCGCACGCCCAGCTCCAGCTGGATCTGCTGCTGTGTAAGGTATTACCTCACCCCAATAATGTTCCTTGGAGTACTTCGTAAAATCAAAACGGCCCTGTAAACAGAAGGAGCAAGATTTGGTGATTAATTATTTACCCAGATTATTTCTGCAGTGGCATGTGGAGGAGAGGGAATGCTTCACTGGTGGTCCCTGGGGAGTGGGAAGGAAGGGAGGTGACCCAGGATGGGGCTGCCAGGCTAAACACAAAATGGTGGTGCTGATTTAAAACCAAAAAAAATAGGGGGGGTAGGAAGACTGAAGGCACCTCGGGCCCTGCAGTGCCAGCACTCCCAGGAAAGCTGCCCAGCCCATGGGTGTATTGCTCCAGGCACACAGCACTGCTCTGCCTGGAGCAGCTCCTGGCCTCCTTTCCCACATTTTCCTGCCTGCTCTGCTCCCCCGCTTTGCTTCTCGTCCCAGAGGAGACCTGCTGATGCCTTCACCCACGCCATGGCTAACTTCCAACAGAGGAAAAGCTAGGGATGAAGGGGTTAATTACTACAGGCACAGCACAAGCCAAGCCTGTAAGTGACTCCCTATTGCTATTTCAAAAAGAGGCTGCCTGGAAAGGGAAAGGAAAAAAAAAAAGAGAGGTTTACTTTACAACCATCATTATTTCATCTGCAGAGTTTATACAATGGAAAATAAAAGCCAGAGTATGCGAAGTCAAATCATTTCTGTTTCATTAATGGTATGGAAATCGTTTTGTTTTTATAGGGGAAAAACAAATGTGAACTTGATGTGTGTGTGTGTGTGTGTGTGTGTGTGAGAATGCAACTCCCTTCATTGCAAAGGGCAGAGCAGTGAAATCCAGAAATAAAAAATGACTCAGAGGCCGTAGGATCTATGAGTCAGTTGAGCTGTTGTTGTTTTTAAACACAAGTGAGAGCACAATATGGCAAATAATTGCCCCTGCAGCCCCCCTGCCAGAGGCATCCCCGCTGTCCCAGCCATCCCATGGCCCAGGCTGCTACCTGCCAGCCCCCAGCACTGGACACTGACTGGACCCGGCATCCAGACCCCCAGGGACCCAAAGGGATGGAGCAGGGGTTGTCCCAGCTGAAGCAGTTTTGGGAGTCAGAAAGTGAAATCTGTGGGGGAAACTTGAGATGCGGTCAGAGTGGACGGAGGAGACAAGTGGCTCTGAGGGCAGATGGAGGAGTGTGGGGCCAGGCCCCCTCCCCTGTCCTCACCCAGACATCAACTGACCAAAATCAAAGAGAAACTGCTCCGGCCAAATTCTCCCTGCTGAATGCCAGGCATCTCCTCACTGGCCCCTGGCATTCCAGCTTGCCTGGATGCTGCTGGCTTTGTTGGGGGACAGCCCTGGGGTACCTCACATCCCCACACCCCAAAAGCAGAGTCATTGTGCACAGAAAACTTGTGAAAGGCACCCGAGAAATACCAGAGATTACCAAAGCAGAAGGACAGACAGTTAATCTGCAGAGCTTGTCCCTCCCCTGGGTGAAGACAGATCATGATGTAATTTAAGCATCTGAAAGAGACTGGAGAAGCCTGCTGGTATGATCCATACCCAATTTACTTTGTAATGGGACTAAGCAGTATTTGCTAAACACTGAATTTAAAGGGATATTTTCACAAAGGAAAAATAAGTGGTAGAATAAGTCAGTTACCAGCCTGTTTGAAGAAGGTCCAAGCAAACCAGAAACGTACACTGCGTGTCTTCCTGGCACTGGAATCACTGGTGTCTAACACAATCAAAATCAGTCCTTTTTTATGCACCAGGAAACATTTCTGGCTCAGTCCTTGCTCCATACTGTACTCTGCCAAATACAGTATTTATTCTGCAGGACAGTGTGGGACCACATACCTGAGGGAGGAGCCTGAGTCCCCTGATCCAAATGCAGCCTGAGCACCAATGGATTTCCTGGGAGAGCCAGCGGCTTGTCCCTTGCAGAAGCAAAAACTGGGATAATGAGTTATTTCAGTTCCATTTAGTCCTCTCTACCTCTCCTGTGAAGATAAAGACACAGTGTAAAACACATGGATGGAGAAGAGCAGCCTGGCACTAAAAACCTCTTTGGTTCAGCAGCTGAAAGCAGCACCAGACCCCACCACTGGAGAACAGGAGTCTGCTGGAGGAAACTGAGCTGCATCCAAAATAGAAGTACCACACTTTGAGGCCTGGTTCTGGGGAGATTCTGCAGCACAGCAGGATACTGCAAGAAGATCAGGCATTTTTTGACAGGTCAGATCTAGCTCAAACTGACTGCAAGAAATCCAGGGCCACTGTTACACAGGTTGTGCTGAATAATTGCCATGCACAGTTAACTTCTGACCCTGCACAAAATCTCTTGGAAATCAGGGCACAGGAATTACCCTGATGCCCATCTGTGGCTCTTGCATCATGGGGGAGGCAGCTCAGGAGTAGCCTGGTGATGGGGAACACCTGGAGCTGTCATATGGGTCAGCGAGAGAGCAGAGCCCATCAACTCTGCTGTTGGATTAATCTTAAAAACAAAGTACTGCATATAAAAAGGAAGGAATTTGTTTGTTCTCATAATAATTTTATGAGAGGCTCTGTTATTGCGTAGTTGTGTCATTAACCATGGATAAAAGCCCAAAGCAAAACCTAATCCTAAACTTGGCGGCAGACGCAGGACTCGCCACGGAGCCCAGGCTCACCCAGGTGGGAAAGCAGGTCCCAGTGCAGGTTGTGTTTCCATCAGGGCACCCATCTGGGGGTTTCCAGGAACAACAGGGCTGCAGGGTTGAGTTAGAGCTGCTCCATGGTCCTGTGTTTAAGTGTGCTGCTGATTAGAGAAAGTAAAGAGTATCTTAACTAATCTCCCTGGCCTTAGTCTCTCGCAGTGCAAAGCCTGGGGATTATAGATTGCCTGACCTGCATGGAAAAGATGATGCAGAGGCTCCCAGAGCCACTACAGTAACAGCAAGCTGGGCAGCCCTCTGTGTCTGCTGAAATAGTGTCAGCCCCATCCCGGGGTGCTTGGACATACATGGAAAAGAGGGGTAGACCTCCCTATAGAGCATTTCTGACCTGAAAAATACCAATTTTTCTTTGTCCTTGAGAGTTACAAGCAATGTAAGGACAGTTATCACTGCAAGACAGAGCATGATCTGAGGGTCCTATAATGGAGGTCCTGTATAATGAAAGCCTTGGTCCCATTCCACCTTAGGAAGGGGAGAGCTGGGAACAGGGATAAGTGCTCTAGCATCTCACTCCAAACACGTTCCCTTAAGCCCATCTGGTGTTTAGCTGTCCCAAAGCAGCATGTCAGGGAGAATATGTGAGAACTGAAAGTTTTCATTCTGCCCCTCAGTGAAAATGGATTTCCTGCCCTCTCTAGGGCTATGAGGGGCTTTCTCCTTGCCTGTAATGAATGTGCTGTGTCTGCACCCCCAAGCACCCCCAGCTTGCTCCTTAGTGGTTCCCTCTCCTTGGAGACCACAGCATGTGGAAAGCTGGAGCCAGAGTTAGGTGCTGGGTGACTCACCTGCTCTCTGGGGCTGCAGTGGTAGAGAGGGGCTCACAAAATCCCCCTCCATGTTCTTACAGGGGCAGTCCCTGCTGGCAGAAAGCTCAGCTGCTGTGGGTGGCTGCTGCTGCAGCTGCAGCGATGGGAGTGGGGTGAAATTCTCTCAGAGAGCTGCTTTCAATGACTCCTGTATGGGGAAGAGGATGGGTTATTGACTACAGCAGTGGTGTTTCCATGGGCTTTGCAGGTGGCCAAGCAGAGATTGTGGATGCCCTGTGGGCAATGAGAGGCTGGAGGGCTGCCCCGACATGCACGAAAAATTATCCCGATGTCCTTGGGTGGTGGTATCACCCCTGCTGCTTTTGCAGGAGAGACACAGGCACTTCTGGCATCATCTTTCCTTTATTCCCTGACTTGAAAATCATCTCACATTCTCTCAGTAACCTCTCTGGGGTCTCAGTTATAGATACCAGAAGATTTGATCCTGCTCTCGTGCACAGGAGAACAAGCCTTCCTATTGATGGGAAGCCAAGCTCGCTGTGAGCCCACCTATCAGTGACTTCAGACCATCTTTCCAACTGTCGTTCCACAATAACTTTGACTAACTGTACTATTTATTGGCTCACATCACATCCTTATGGCTTCAATTTATTTTTGGAAAACTCAACCCACATTTAATTAGTTTATAGTTTGTTCCAAGTTTTGCTTATCCAGCTTTTTTTTTTAAGCTGTTTCTTTCTTTTTTTTTTTTTTTTTGAAGTTTGTATTTTGATGTTTAGCATTTGCCTTGGCAACATCTGGAACCCGTTTATGGAAGTGTATTGTTACTTTTACTGCTTGTGCAGCTTTATTAAATCATCCGACTATTAATATTGAAAGTGTTCATCTGGGTCTAATCAGGGCCAAAATGAGTGATGTGGCAGTTAAATTGTACCTACGAGCTAATGGTTCAAGGACACACAGTCCTGGAGAAATTTGTGCTCTTCTTTTTAGCTTCCTAGGACAAGAAGGAGATGGGGGGGAGAAAAAAGAGATATTCCTGCTCTGACCTTTCTTGCAGAGCAGATAACAGAATCACAGCCTGAGTTAGTTTAGAGCAATTTGTCTCCAAAGAATTTTGTCCAGTTACTGCTATATTTCTGGATCTTGGTTCCATATTTAACTCTTTCATCTGTCCTGGCTTCCCCTCTGCACAGCACAGCCAAGATCCCCACCACACACACCAGTGCAATGCTGGTGAATCTGACATTCTGCTCTGAGATCTCAAGCATACCCTTGATATAAATAAGTAAATAACATACCTGGTGGGTATAAATACATAAATAACCAACCCCATCCTGTGCCAGCAACATCCACAACCTGCATTTGCCCTTTTGTTGCTCCTCTGTATCCCTGGGGTGATGGTGCTGCGCCAATCCCACACCAGCCTGCTGCAAGCACAGCTGTGGCATGGGTGGGTTGAGCTGAAGCGGTGAAAGAGGAACTATGGCAGTGACACCACCAGAGCACAGACCTGGGTGTGGTGGGGCTTGGGTTTGGGATGAGAAACCAATTTACCTTCAATTCTCTGTTCCCATAAAATTATGCAAATGGAGTTTGCAGGGTGCGGTGGCTGTTGTTGTATGTTGAAGGCTGCACACAAATGCTGGGCATGATTTCTGTTCCACACCCAAAACTCTCATCCTCCAGTGGAGTTTTGCCTGAGATTCTGCAAGCCTTGCCCTGGCAGACCAAAGCAGGAAGGTGAGGGTAGCTCATGTTGGCTGCAGGTGCTTCCAATCCCAGCTGAAGCTATGGTTTCAGTAGCTAACCCTTGGATGGATGTGGGTCACTGGATCTGTTGAGGTCACCCATAAAATCCCAGGGTGCCACAGCAGGGCCAGAGCAGCCCCTTGGATGGGGGGATGCTGAGCAAGAGGCTGTGGGCAACATCTTCACCCCCCCTGCTCCCCGTTCCTCCAAAACCTGGCACAACACAGTCCCTGCTGAGCTGCATTTTAAGCCTGGCATGGGTTACTTAAACCAAAATTTCCTCCTTCCAGCCTGCAGATGCAACAGGCTTTTCCTCTGCACCCAGGTTTTCCCCCACCATTAACCTTGGCCCTACATATGAGGCCATGGGAGCTTGTAAATGGTTTATTTCTGTGTGGGAGCCTTCCAGCAGCTCTTTATGACTGTCGCAGGGAGGGGGGTCTGGGCTGGTGAGGGAAGCAGAGCAGGCACGTGGGATGCTGTCAGAGCAGGCTGCATGCCCTGGATTTGGGGAGCAGAGAAGTTAAAAACCCCTTTTTGCTGTTGGGACAGTGTATGCATTAAAAAGGGTCCGTGGGCTCAGCTGTGGAACACGAGCAGGTCACAGATGTGACCACCAAGAACGCAGGAGTTACTGCATGTTGCTGACAGACCTGGGGGTGCCCATGGCTGTGCTGGATCTGCAGGGTCCTGCTTGCAGGGGCTGAGGCTCCCCAAGCCCCAGTCAGTGATTTTGCCTTTTTTTTTTCTTCAGACTAACAGCTGGTGATGGAAAACTCTGTGAGGGCTGTGGCAGCACAGTGAGCCACGACTGCCCTTTCCATAGGACTGGGAGCACCCAGCACTGTTGGGCGGCTGGGGGACATGGCAACCAGAGAATCATGGACGGCCCAAACCTTCAAAAACTGAGCTGCTGTAGTTGAGGTTCATACCTGAACACTTTAGAGTGTATATATTTAAGTTTAAAAAAGTATAAATACATATTTCTACATAAGCCACTCAGTGGTGTTTTCTTTTAAAGACATTTAGCAGCCTTAAGACAGGAAGTTTAAATTTAGCTGGGATTTATCCCTTAACCAAGCATGGTTCATGCACCCTTTCTATAAAAATAGAGATAATGTTATGCCTGTGAGATAGAGGCAGAGCAGCTCCCCACAGGCAGCAGCTATTCCTGCTGCTGTGGCAGATCCAGAGCTCCGGGGGTGGGAGAGCATCTCGTGCTGGGATGGGCACAGCGGGCAATGGAGCCGTGCAGGGAGCAGCCCTTGTTGCCACAGAGCTTAGGGAGTCTCAGCCACAGGTACTTGGGGAGTGGGTAGCAAACACATTTCCCAGCTTGGCCTCATTGAATAGGAAGGGGGAGGACGAGGAGACAGCAGGAGAGGAGGGAGCTGTCCCAGCCTGGCCATGCATCCCTCCCCAGCACCTCTCTTCCTGCTGAGAAGGCATACGGGGACGCAGAGATGTCTCTTTTCGATCACCAAATATACTCGGGATGAGGGGAAATGCCAATTTGAGCCTGGGCTCTGGAGGAAGGAGCAGATTTCCCCTTGATGATAAATGGTACGGGAAACGCAGAGGGAAAACGTGATTCTCTGCGGTTTCCCAGGCTCTTGTCCGGCGGGAGCCGCCGGCTGCACTCTCCCATCTCCTCGAGGCTATGGAATAACACACAGCACAATTGGCTGGGCAACGAAGACCAAGACGAAAGCTTAAAAAAAAAAAAAAAAAAGAATGGAGAAATGGGGTCAGCTGAGGCTCCTTCTCCCCTGGCTGTGTGAGTCGCTGGGAATGGAGGTTGTTTTCCCCACTGGGGGCGAGCACGGCCGCGCTCACTGCAGCCCCTCTCTGCTCCGCAGCCTGCAGCGCCCGCCGCAGCCTCAAGACCAACCTGTGCAAGTGGTGCGACTCTACAGCCCCGGCGTGCGAGGAGAAGGTGTGCTACAGCAACTGCAACCTCAACTCCTACTGCGAGGACCCCTTCGAGATCTGCGTGGCCATATGGTAAGACGAGATTCCCTCCCCATGGGGAGACAAGGGGAGGAAGGGGTTCACGTGTGTGTTGTGCTTGTGTTTTTGCCTATTGAAGTAATTCAGGACTTTCTCTTTCCTTGACTCCAGTATAATTAAAATTACAATGCACAGTAAAAAAAATATCATCTGGTTTGCCCTGTAATTAGTGCCAGTTTATTTTCTAAATAAATCAAGCTTTTGAGTGCCTGACACAAAGCATGGCAAGTTTGCTGCAGGACCTATAAACTCTTATAAACCTCTGAATTTAGCTTTACAAGCTGAACCCAAGGGCAAACCAGCAGCTCTGACCTCCAAACCTATGATGTCCTCTTGCATCAGGCGGGTGAAACCTCAGTTCGCATGCAGGGGTGCAGCCAAGGTCAGTCCCCATCCAGCACAGGAACATCTGAGCTGGCACCACACTGGGGTTAACCCACTGGGGTTAACCCACCTCTTTCCCATCCCCTGGAAAAAGCCCTTTTCTGCTCCTGCAAGAGGTGCCTGGACAGGAAACACAATCTTGCATTTCAGGCCTAGCACACTCTGCATGGTTTGGCCCGGAAGAGTGCCTCCCCCAGTTTTTGGTCCCCATGAGCAAAACTAAAAAAACATCCATTTTGGGTCTGCCCAGAGTGATTTTCCTCCACTTTCCCTTTTAATTTGGCTGCCAAAGTGAAAGCCAGCCAAGCACTTATCGCTAGGCTTTATCTCAACCTGCTAATTAGCGTGAGTGCTGTATGCCAGCTTTCTGTAGGAGTTTGCCTCAACCTAATTGTTGCATTATGGACTTTTAAAAAAGAAAAACACAACAAGAAACCCAAACAAACAAACAACAAAATCCACCCCCTGCCCCAAATTCTCCTACACACACATGGAAAAGCCACCTTAAATCCTGGGTTGTGCTGCTGGTTTTTTCCCATTTCCAGCTTACATGTACAGGAAAAAGCAAGGCCCCTGCAGCAGGAATCCCCATTCTGGGGAAGCAATCCCACTGCATGGGATGCAGCTGCTCCCTGCATTGTGTATCAGAGGGGGTGAGGCAGCTACACAGTCACAAATAATCTGCCAATCCCTCCCAGCATCTCCCATCCCATTCTAAGACTCATCCAGAGAATAAGATCCCTGCAGGCAGGGCTCACCTCCAGGCCAGCCTTGCTGCTTGTTGCTCACTTGCAGAGGCATATGTGGATCATCCCAGCTTGTCCTGAGTGGGTACCTCAGTCACAGCAGCAGCTTTGGTCCCATGCTCATGTCCTCCAGGGGTCCAGCCTTGGCAGTCCATGGAAAAGGGATCTCACCCTCCTAGGACTCTTCAGCTGGGAGCTCCTCTGTCAAATTACACAAAGAAAATGTGGGGAGCACTGAAACTGGGGCACTTCATCAGGGAGAGGGTGACAAATGTAGATTCTTTCCTTGGCTTTTATGTCTGACTTCCCAGCTGACCTCGAAGACATTGTGAAACCTCTCTATACCTTCACCTTCCTGCTTTGCACCACCAGGTCAGGAGGCAGGGGCTGTCCCTGGAAAAGTAATGAATGGTTGTCATTTCTTTGAATGCACCCAGGGGTAGCTGCAATGCTGAGCAGGGCCAGTCATTCCCCATCACTGGTCCTATAAGTACATAAATAAGCAGAATTATACCAGAGCCACTGCAAACAAGTCATTCCCTACATAGCTTGAAAGAAATGATCTCCAGTCAGGTTTAAGGTGATGCACAGGTGACACAAAGGCTGAGCTGCCAGGCTAACTCTGTGCTGGTTCACGTGTCCCATGCAGGAGACAGGACAACGAGAGCATCAGGATCAGCACGCTCTGCCACAACCCCCAGCGCCCCATCGAGAACCTCATGGTGCCCAACTACAACACCTCGCGCTGCATCATGAGCCACCAGCCCAGTGAGGACAGCATCATCTACATCTGTGGCTGTGTGGATGAGCAGGAGTGCAACGACAAACTCATCTTTGAGAACCACACCAATGGTGAGTGTTTTTGGTAATGTTATTTATGGGGGGAGCAGCACCCAGCGCCGATGACAAGTCCCTTACATTTCCTGCAGAGTAGGTGATGCAATGGCAGAAGAGGCTCTTTCACCACCTTCTTTGACCTCCCTATATAAAAGCCAGTTAAAATTTCTATCCCATTACTGAGCCCAGCATTTTGTCTGTGGCCAAAGCATTCCTCCCAGCAATACCTCCAGCCTTTGTCTGGAAATACCAGATGCTGGAAAATCCACCATATCTCTCAGTGGGCTGTGCCTTCAGCACCGGATGAACCAACTGGGGAACCCAGGAGCTGATGTAACCCAGTGTGAGTCAAAAGCTCTGAAAGCTTTAAATAAATTATGTTGGAGCAAATCCTGCCCCAGAACACACCCACAGGAACTGCTGGCATCCCCCACAGCCGCAGCCCAAAGAGGTGGAGATGCTGGGGTGCAGGGCTAGGCACATAGGAATTCCTCTCCTGCTGCTCTCCTGGGAATTCTTGCAGTTTCTCCCAGGAAGGGATGGCCAGAGCTGCCCCAGTGCTGAGCACACAGGTGACCTCGGCTTAGCGCACTGCTGCACATGGCTGGAGATCCAACGGGAGCTGTAAATGCACAGGAGGGAAAACTAAGAGGCAGCTCATTTCTCTACCTCAGGAGGGTCGTATACTTTGGAAACATTTCCAATCAGAGCCTTTGGGGGCTTGTCCAAACCAAGTGGACCAGGTTTATCCAAGTGTCCATCAAGAATCTGACCTGTAAAGTGAAACACCTCCATTTTTCCATGATCACAGAACAAGAAGATGCTGAAAATGAGACTAAGCAGAGCCTGCAAGCCAGTGGCATAGCTTCTCCTGCAACATAAGGAAAAAAGAAAAACATCACATGAAATGCAAATTCTCTGAACAAACAAGTCATTTTAACAGAGGCAAACGATGCTAAATTTGGTGGTTCTTTGCTGCTTCCCCAGCCAAACATAACAGGTACACACACTTCTAGGGAGAGATAGTCAAATCCCAAAGCCAGTGCCGGGATATGTAATTTCACACAAAAATGACAACTGGCTCATTGGAAATGCCACCCCCAGGCGAGGCTCCATAACAGCCTCCTCCTGTCAGCCGGCGTGGAAAGCGCTGGGAGTCGGAGCAGGAGCAGTGCAGGTCTAACAACTCTCTCCTCTTAGATACGGGCCAGGGGCCAGCTCAGGCAAACCCCAGGCTCACAGACTCCATCCTCTACATCCTTTTATTCTGCTTTAAGGGATCATTTGCATGCTAAATATTAACTTTTGGTCATATTCAACGGTATAGACAATTCCTGAGCAGATAAACATCTAACAGAGACAAGCACCTCTTCAGCAGCTGAAGTAGGCAGATTTTTTTCCTGTTTCTTGATTCCTTAAGCTCTGCTTTCAGTTCTGGGCTGCTGGATGGCATTGCCCTCGCAGTAGGGGTGCAGGGGGCTCCATCAGAACTTAGAGACCATGCTAATGAACACACAGAGCCATCATTTCCTAAAGCTGTGCACACAGGAGCCCAGGGGAAGGCTTGGGAAGATGCTGGGTAGGGTAGAGCATGCCAAGTCCTTTCCACCTGTGCTCCAGCTGAGCCTGGCCCTGGAGGTTCATATCCCCTCAGCAGGGATGGATAAACCCATGCAGCAATACTCAACAAGTTGTGGGTTTACAGACTTGTGGTTATTGCCAGAGCAACTACATTTGCTCTCCATAGAAGGGGTTTAAGCCTTGCTGCAAGCCCTGTGTATTGAAAGACTTCCATCAGGAAGGGGCATCCTCACGAAGGAATTTCCTGAAGCTGTGTTAACTTCCCCTTTTTGGGATTTGTGCATGCAGCTCCCTTAAAAATACCTTCTCTTTCTTCAGAGTTTCAAAGATGGGATCCAAAGCATCGGGTAAATCCATTAAAGCAGTAGGTGATATCCAAGCCAAACACTTTCCAAAATAAACATATTCCTGAGTTAGTTATTGATTTATATCAGTTTAGGTTGATCTTGTGGTTTAAACCTGATGCCTATTTTAGAAACGCTTTCACAGCCTTGCAGAAATTAGCTGCAGCACATTTTTTTGAAATTTGCCAAGGAAAATAGCTAAATGCTCTGTTTTTCCAGAACCTGAATTATGATCTGCACACACTGAGGTCAAGCAGCAAGAGTTTTGCTTATGGAATGATTCTTATCCCTCTTCCCCTGGGTTATTATACTTGGCAAAAAAACCTCTGAGTAAGATTTTACTTGAATATCTCTACTGAAGTCAGCATGTTTATTCCAGGAATCACGAACATCAAAGGATCAGACAATTATACGTTGTGTGAGGGTTATGGCTTTGTGTGCGTGTCCTCCCCCCAACAATCCAAAGGCCAACAGGGGGTTTAAAGAAACAAAACAAATTCAGCCATGCCCTGGTGACTGTTGGGGTTGCTGTTGTAATGGGCTGAGGAAGGAGATGCCAGCAGAGGCAGACAAGCACTGGAATGATGCTCCTGTGTGCTAATTATCCTGCAAAGCATCCCAGCACTCCCTTGGGCCGGGTGATCCTGCACAGTGCCCACCCCCAGCATCTCTCCTGCCTCTCTGTACCACAGGGGTCCACAAAGCTCCAGCCCCAAGCCCCCTCAGAGATTTGCTGTGCTCGAGCCTTGCCTCAGATTTGTCATTGTTATTTCCAGCCCAGCTCCCCTTGCTGTGAGCACAAGCAGTGCTTGGGACCCCCAAAAGGCCCTTTGCAGTCTCTTGTGCCACACTGGCCCATCCAAAGCAATGCTGGCCTGTGTCTTCTGTTGATAAATGGAGCTAAATTTGAGACCTAAACCGATCTGCCCCCTTGCTGAGTGCCTACATCTGGGCTCTGTGCTGGGATGGGCCCTTGTGCGGCCCCGCAGAGGGCTGCGCTCCATTAACAGCTTTGCATATTTTCCTCCTGCGCGTGATGGAAACGAGCTGTGGCAGACCCGCAGCAGCAGCACCTCGCCTTTGCTTTCCTCCCCTCAGGCTACTCCATGCTGCAGAGCAAAGAGGTGATCCCGGTGGCTGCCATCAGCCTCCTGCCCCCGCTGCTGGTGGCGGTGATGATCACAGTGATATTTTACCTCTGCCGCACGCAGAAGCGACGCAAGAGAGCCAAGGCGTGGGGTGGGAAACAGGGACAGCCCCCGGCGCTGCCGGAGCCGGGGAAGGCAACGGAGCGGGAGGAGAAGTTGTCCGTGCTTATGGATGAGAGCCCGGCTGGCAGCAGCCCCGGCTGTGCCAGCAGCCGCCCCGCTGAGCTGCTCCCCATCGAGCTGGACGAGATGGTGGGCAAAGGGCAGTTCGCGGAGGTGTGGAGGGCCAAGCTGAGCCACAGCCGCTCGGGGCAGTACGAGACGGTGGCCGTGAAGATCTTCCCCTGTGAGGAGTACTCCTCCTGGAAGAACGAGAGCCAGATCTTCACCGACTCCAGCCTCAGGCACGACAGCGTCCTGCAGTTCCTCACTGCCGAGGACCGGGGCACGGGGCCCCGCCGGGAGTACTGGCTCATCACCGCCTACCACAGCCGGGGCAACCTCAAGGACTACCTCTCCCGCCACGTGCTGAGCTGGATGGAGCTGCAGAAGATGGCTGGGTCCCTGGTGAGCGGGGTTGCCCACCTTCACAGCGACTACACTGCCTGTGGCCGCCCCAAAATCCCCATCGCCCACCGCGACATCAAGAGCACAAACGTCCTGGTGAAGAACGAGCAGGAGTGCGTGCTCTGCGACTTCGGCATCGCCATCCGCCTCGACCCCTCCCTCACAGTGGATGACTTTGCCAACAGCGGGCAGGCAAGTATGACCCACCAACCTCTCTGGAGGAGCCTTTGCCAGCCCCCCCATCCTGTGGCCCAAGTCCTCGCCCACCGCTGCTAATGCCTCTCTCCTCTCTGCGGCCAGGTGGGCACTGCCAGGTACATGGCCCCAGAGGTCCTGGAGTCCAGAGTGAACCTGGAAGACCTGGAGTCTTTCAAGCAGATGGATGTCTACTCCATGGCCCTCGTTTTGTGGGAAATGGCCTCCAGATGTGAAGTGGTAGGAGGTAGGAGCATCGCACGGGGGCTGCTGTGTGCCTTTTTGCTCTCGTACTCCCACATCCCAACTGATGGCACAAGACTTGACTTGGGGTGGCCCAGGTCTCTGCAGGGCTGCCAAGAGTTGGTGACAGATTCCCCTGCTCTGTGTGCCATGGCTTAAGGGGGGGTGGCTTGGTGGTCAAGGAGCAGACAGGACCCCATGGGCACATCTGGTCCAGCCTCTGCTCGAAGCTGCCAAGTTCCATGGAGCCTGTGCTGGTGATGCAAAGCAAACCAAGCAGAAGAGTCAAAGGTGCCTCCCCCTACTCAACCATTTTTTTCTTCAGACAACAGCAGAGAGCTCATGTTGCAATGGGGACTCACAAACCCCAGCCTCTGACAGTGTGACATCCCCTGTCCCTTCCCAGAGCCACATCCTAGCATCTACAATTGTGGGCAGCAAAACATTTCATTAACTGCCCTGGAGTTTGCCCCTGCCTGCCTTCTGCCTGATCCCCTTTCTCTTCCTTCCCTATCCCACCTACTTACAATACCAGCCCATAGAACTGCAGGTGCCCCCAACCCTTGGCCAGAAAGCTGCTCCAACTGCCCTGCAAGCCCCATGGTCAGCAGTGGGAGCCTTGCCTGGCTCAGATCCCCCATGCATCCTTTGTTCCCAAGCCAGCATGCCAGGCCCCCTCTCCCCACTCATACCTCACCTGCATTCACATCTGGGCAGGAGCTGCCAGAAGCCAGGGTGGCCTCTCACCTCTGCCAGGCAGTTTCTCCTTGGTGTCCCATGACACAGGGTTGCTCTTCCAGAAGGGCCATTTCTCCTCTAACCCATTCCATGTCTGCTGCAGAAATCTGGAAAATCTCGTGTCATAGTTGCCCCTCCCATCCTTCACAAGCACAATGCTCTCTGCCTACTCAAAATGTCTCACCCAAAGACAAACCAGGTTCTTTGTACTGCATCTTTTGCGTTCAGGGAGGTGGTCAGATGGTTCCTCAGTGCTGTCTCTGGAGAGAACCTTTATATGAAAACGCAGCACTAAATTTCTGTGTTCAAATTCTCAACTGTTTCCAGATCTGCTTATTTTTTTGCAGACTGTTGAAAACAAATCCATTCTCATCCAGTGGGCCATACCAAAACAAAGCAAGGAATGCATTAGAAACATCCTGTAATGCTGCTGTTGCTTCATTGCAGAGGTAAAGAATTATGAGCTGCCTTTTGGGTCCAAAGTCCAGGAGCAGCCTTGTGTGGACACCATGAGGGACATCGTGCTGCATGGCAGAGGCCGGCCCGAGATCCCAAGCAGCTGGCTGGTGCACCAGGTAAGCTGGGAGCAACTGGTTCAGAAAAGAGCAACCCACATTATCTTTCCTCACTAAACCAGCCTGAAAAGTTAAATTTATAGCAAAAGGAAAAGTGGGCAGAACTCCTGGGATCTATTTTCAGCTCCATTGTGGATGGCTGGGTGCACACGAGTCCCACTGGACTAATTTCCTTGTTGCACAAAAGCCACCGGCCATGGGTACAGCAGAATGTGTTGATCAACAGCCATGATCAGGAAGCTGTGAATTCCAAGTGATGTGTTTCAGTTACCCTGAGGATAACAGCAAGAAATGGAGCATTCAGTGCAGCTCTCCTCATGGAACAGTAAATCACTGGAGTTCATCCCACATCTCCCCCAAGAACCTTCTCTGGAAGGCTCAGGAAACATGCAGTCCCTCATCCACAGCCATTCACAGCAGGGACATAGGGAAAGGGAAGTGCATCCAGCCTTCTGCCTGCTTGGCTGTGGAGGTTTAGAGCTCAAAATTGCCTTTAACCTGAGTGAAATTTCCATTTCTACAAGGAAGAGCAAACCAGGAAGCATCTCCTTCATGTGAAATGCTCAGGAAAAAGTGAGTGAAGCTGAGAGCAGGGACTCTGCAAGGCTTGGGCTTGTCAAGGGAAGTCTCTCACCAGACTTCAGAGGGTCTGAAAGCAAAGCATGTCTGCATGGAGGACATAACCCAGTGTTCTAGAAAAGGAACATTTCAGCAGTGACAAAATGTGCTCTGTTAAAACCACCCACAAGCACACACAGAGCAAGCAGCTACAGAAACAGAGCTCCCTCCTGGCCCTGACAGGGTTCTCTGCCCCAGGCCAGTGCTTTCTGCCACACACTAAGGACATGGGGAGTGACAGGCATGCTGATTGTGACATCCACATCTTGCCCAACTTCAGTACTTCTTGAATTTCACACGTTTTGTGGAAAAACACCATCTGCTGATCAACATTCCCATTCACCTGAAAATCAAGCTGGAGCATGGAGCCTGCTGGCTTTCAGAGCCTTGCAGTGCTCAGTTTATAATTTTGCAATATCCACCCATAGAACACACTGTGCTCCCACTCTGCCCCACTGGCACACACAGGCAGGTTTGAAAAGGAAAGAGAGAATTTCTCAACATTAGGAGGCCACATGTTCCTTGCAATGTCTCCTCTCAAAACCATGTTTGTCCAAAGACTCACAGCTGACTCGACTGACCAAAACTGCGAACAGCATCAAACGAATCCGTGGCTTCTGTGGGACCCCTGGGGGGTTCATCAGTCAGTGAGTCCATTTCTGAAGCTCACCCAGCCTTTTCCATTCACAAAAGCAAATATAGGGACTTCAATCAGCAGTGCCACATATTTGAAGCTTTTGAGTATTCATCTCAGACATTCGTCTCCCAGGGTCTCCGATAAACTTTGAAACCACAGAAAAAATATACAGAGGTTTGGGTTGTCAAAAATCACACTTTGGTAGAGTGTGAGTGTAGCTGTGCTGTTCCCAGGGCTGAAGGGAGGCTGACTGCAGTCACCTCCCAGAAATAATGCTGCTGTAGTTGGGTTGGTGTAGCAGGCAAACAGGGCAAGGCTTATAAGGTGGGAACTTTTATTGGACCATCTGATGGTCACTGGGGAGGAGGAACAGAAAAGCCACGTTGTGTTGCTGAAAGTTTTTCTCTGACTAATCTCTGCTGGTCTAATAAACATCTCCTTACAAGCCTGGCTTTACAGCACTTTCTGGGCATTTTGCAACCCTTCTTCCCAGGATGAGGAATTGGGCAGCACCATCTGCTGGGAAGCAGCAGAAAGCCACGGGCTTGTGCCACTCCGGGGGTCCAGGCTGGCTTCCCGTGAGAGACAGTGCTGGGTGACACCGAGAAAGGGTGACAAGTCACTCACCTGAATGGGAGGCACCCACAGATGTTCCCACCAGTGAAAATAAGTTTGCTGCAGATCTCCAAATGCTACTTCCACATTTCAACCATCAGGATTGCTCTCAGTCAAGTGGTCTGATTTTCAGCAAGTGTCAGCACTAATTTCCCTGACAGGGCTGACTCACCCAATAGCAGCTTCAGGGCAACTGCTTGCAAGGTCCCACAATAGTCTGCTGAAGAAATTCATCCCCAGTTTCCCAGATATCCCTTATCTTACAAATCCCTTAGGTCTGTGCCTCTACCCTGTTTCACACCACACCACGTTAAAAAAAAGAAAAAAAAAGTTTTTTAGGCCAGGTAAATTCCTGAATCTGGTTCACAGAGCAGCTGAACACACTGATGTACTGGCACAGCCAGAGGCTGGTGCAGGACAGGAAGGAGCAGCACAAGCTGAAGTAAATATTGCCACTAAAAATATACTCTTACAACTCAGCATCCTTTGGAACCTTGGAAAAACATATCAGATATCAAATATAAAAGCCAAACCAAGTTCATTTTGTAAGCCAAACAAAAAAGATGTTTCAGTTATACCATTCAAAAGAGCATCATCATTACAAGGCAAACTGCAAACAAATGTTATGATTTCAGGGAAAAATAAGTACAGAAAATCCTGGATGTCCTGTTTGAGAACAGGGTGACTTTAAAAAGCTTCACCTAAGCTAGCTCATTTTTGCATGTAATCAATTACCCTCAAATCCTTTCAACTAAGCTAATAAATGAGTGACGTCAGAGGTGCTGAAACACACCATCTGTCAGTTTTGCTGTACAATCCTGTTCTCTCCAATCTGTGTTCATTATGGAAGATTTAGCACAAAGAACCTTAGCAGAGAGCAGTGAGTTCTCAGTACGGTGCAGAAGGGCAGATGGCACTGACCCTGTATCTCTGTAGGACTTGGATTTTCCTCCTGTGTGGGTCCATATGAAACTTTAGGGCTCTCTTAATCGCAAATTAAGAAATACATAAAACCCACTGAAAAACACGAAGCTTTATTTAGAATAATGATTTTTCCACTGTGTTCCAACTTTAGTTGACAATGATGCCAAGAGCAATAGCACATGATGGAATTACATGGGCGAGGGAAGGTTCAACGCAGCTTCTGGTGCTAGCTGTGTTACTAGCTAAAGAGTGGGAAAAGCACCAGCTGAATACTACCATTTATTTTGTTTCTAAGTCCAAAATATTGTGACTCTTTTCAGAGCCCTACACAATTGGACAGAAAAAAAAAAAAAAGCTTTCTGGGAGACATAAGCATTGCAGCTGAGAGGTACTCCATGTGCTCTGGAGTAAACTGGGAAGCACCTCATCCTATCTCAACCAAAATGCTGTTTTGTGATAAGAGAACAAGGTTCAGCTACACACTGCAAAGAGTGCTTGGCACAGCACACCCTTTCAGAATGCCACTAAAACAAGAAGTCAGATTTAAGAAATTATTTCCAAACCTACCTTTGAAAACCACCTCCTTCCCCTTTCCCTCCCTCCAGGTATAACAGGCAGGGCACAGCTCAAACCCAGAGGCCTGAGCTCAGCCAGCAGCCTACAGGTCACTGTCCACACCTCTCCTGTCCCTCCTGATTTTAGGATGCTCTGATCCAAATGGCCAAGGCTGAGACAGGAATTAAATAGGGGCTGGAAGGCCCAACACAAGCCAGTTTCCAAGGAGCATAGGGGAATGTTTGGGAGCTGAGGCTGCTGCTCTAACACAAGCAGTGCCAGTGGAAGCATCACTTCCACAACTTACTGAGGCTGATTCCTCTCGAGCTTAAGCTTGCCCAAAAACAGCCTATCCGCAGGAGGATGTCAGAAGTGTGGTACACCACTGAGACTGTGCTAGATCCTCTTCTTCCTGCCTTCTGATCCTAATTTCAGCCCTTCTGACTGCAGGGAATGCGCTTCCTGTGCGACACCATCACAGAGTGCTGGGACCACGACCCCGAGGCCCGGCTCACTGCCCACTGCGTGGCTGAGCGCTTCAACCTGATGGCACAGATGGATTGTGATGACATCCTCAACAACAACATGGACAACGAGGCCAGCAAAACAGCTTCTCCAGGTGGGGAGCACCAGGACACTGATGAGAGCAGAAACATTCAGTGACACAGAAGGCGAAAGTCCTCATCACGAGGAATGAGAGGATAAGGGAGAAGCATTTAGCTCATGGGGAAAAAAAACCTCAGTTTTCCAAAATGGAACTAAGATCTAGTACATAAATTATTTATAAGATCTGTTTCCTCCCAGAGATACAGTGAACTGTGGAATCAATATTTTTGTTTAAGTGAAACATTGTTATATGAACTGACTTTGTACTTACTTAAAATGTATAATGATGCAAAGCATTCCTTTTATTATTTTTTAAAATAATAATGTTTAATCTTTTATTAATAAGCACCTGAATTCCATGTCTATCTTTTTTAAGTCCTTCCATATTGTCACCATCAGTTTCTTTTCTACCTTGTTCTGCAGTGATTAAAACAATCTTCCTCTTTTTAATGGCCTACACACACACACAAAATCTGTTGTAGCAGGAAGATGTACCACACCCTCTATGAAAGAAATGCTGACATCCAAGAAAATCACTCATTCAACATATTGTGCAAAGACCCACAATAATGCAGTTTGTAAAAGCCTGATACAATGCAACTCCAACATACCTTTCCTCACTGGGGAATTCCTGGCTTAACTGATAGTTCAGGTGGGTGTGTGAAGCTTCTTCTTTGAGAGAAAAAAGAAGTCACCAGTGTAGACATGGCTGCTTCACCCTAAAAATTCTCCCTGCAGGATATCTAGACAACCCTTTCCCCCATCAGACCAGTCTCCAGCCACCTCTAGCCAGATCTGTGCCACAGTAACAGCATCAGCACAAGGGTGCTGGCCAATTCTTGCAACTCTCACACCCCCCTGCTGGGTTACCCCACCTGGGGAAACAGGATCAGACTGAACTGAGACTTTTATTCCCGTGATCACCAGATGAACCCAGGCTGCCTCTACTCTGGAAAGCAATGAAGGAAGGGTAAGTCACACCTTGCTCTGAACCCTGGTACTGTGCAAATCCCTCCACCCTTGGGATCAAAAAGCTCAGGTGCCCCATAGCCCTGCAGGCCCATCCCTGACACCTGCACAGAGGTGTATTTTTTGGGATAGCATCTGAGAGAAGTACATTGCTTGCCACCACACAGCTGCATGGATCAGCCCAGAAAGAGGGGAAGGGAGCAAACCATGCAACAGCCACAAGTTTTCTACAGATGAGGCTCCTCAGTGAGGAGCAGGGAAGCAGATCTGCAGGGCTGGTTTGGTTTTCTGAGCACGAACCCATATAAAAACCTTTTCTTCTCCAGCTATTGTTTCCACCTCCATGGACTGTTTTTACAGCTGCTAAATTAAAAGCGTAGAACCAAATTGTCTCTAAACACTTCAAAGGACAGAAGGGAAATGAATTAGGTTGCATTAAATCTAAATAACAAAAAATGTGCTTAGCTACCATTTATTCCACCTGCAACTGTGACCACACCTGTCATTCTCACTAATCTTCACCTGGCTACTACCTCCTGACAATTTACAATTTTTCAAGTTAACCCTTTACTTTGAAGCACACCCTCCCCCACTTCCCCACAAATACACCTTTTCCACCCACCTGACTTCAATCTCATTTCTTTAATGTATTAACCACTGCTCTGGCACAAGAGAAACAGAGCATGGGGCAGCTTTTCTGTCATGGAGATAAAAAAACTACAGGAACACACCAAACTCCCCCCCACGCTGTCCAATCTTTCCTTCCCATAGTATTTTGTGCAGAATTTCCATACCAAGTTCTGCACCAAGTTGTTTGGACACACTGATTAATGTGTTCACTCGTTCTTCCAAGCTCAAAAGGATTAGGAGACACTCTGACCTGTTCTTCCCACAGGTGACAGTGACAGAGGGGGATCAGCCTGTTCAAACTAGACACTGAAGGCTGCATCTCTGATTCTGATGGCTGTAATCCAAATTCTCCTGGGGAGACAGACTTCATCCTAGGCTTGACAGTTCATACTATAAATAAGCTGAAAAACTTCATCTTTTCCCCTACCCATGCCCAAAATCTTGAACAACCCGATTTGCATAGTGCATTTTTTTCCATGAAACACAAATCCATCAGGATTACACACCTGAATGTCTGTGTTAAACAGGGTGACTTGTCACACTCTGTTTTCCATGAGCAGCAGGCTGCACAGCACCTCTAAAGACAGCCACTTATTTAAGATCCAAGAGCTGTTTATGATTGAGGGAGCCTAAAACCACTGAGATCAATGAAAATTCTGCTCTTAACTTCAGTGGGGCCCAAGCCAATGTCCTATTTTGCCACATTCCCTGTTGGAACGCACTGTGGTTCTAGCAAGTATCTACACAGGAAGCAGCACTGAGCCCTTCCCTTTGCTCCAGAAGGTACAGGATGGAAACAATATCACTTATGCAAGAGAATCAAATCTGGTTACAGTTAAAAATACATCCATTACTCCACAGGGTGTTTGCCAATCTCAGAAGAATCACAATTACAATTTAAGATGGATATTCAGTAGCTAGATTTTTTCTTTTTAAACTGTTTTCAACTATGTCCTTTATTTCAAAAAGCAGAAATTTGCATCATTACTAAATCCACATCAGGAACCATTTCAGTTCCAGTGATCACTTGAGCAAAGGCATTACCTTCTTTTTACCTAGAAACATCCCCATGTTAAAAGAAATAACTTCATGTATTTTATCAAAGTATTTCTTCAGCATTAGGTCTATTTTTACACAACAAAATTAGTAACAGCTTTCTTAGTGCAAAACCACAAGCATACCAGATGAGGGAGGAAGAGAAATAACTTGACTAATAGTATTATATAAGGAACACAAATGGGTTTATGGTCAACATGGAAGCTTTTTAGTCTCATTTACAGCCATCACCTTGACAAATCCCAAATTAAAATTTTAAGCTGAGTTTACTGACTGAGTCGGAAGTCTGTATTTTAGTAAGACGAAGTTTGATCCCTGGAGTATGGTCAGCTGAGAAAGGTTTGGTTTTGCTCTGATCACTGCAATATTAAAAACTGGACCTTGCACCACAGCCCTTGGTGTTCATTTCAAGCAAACGTGCCATGTGACACAGATAGAACAACTATGAAATGTATACAGTGTTAATCTATTTCTCTACCAGCCCCAGTTTGGTGCAGGTACTGATGAACCGTGGAAGAATTTCACACATTCCCACCATGATTCCTACCCCAAATCCTGGAATTGGCCAAGGAGCACACCCCAAAACGTGCCGCAGACCCAGAAACAAGGAGGAACTAATCCCAGTATTTTAATGTTTATTTTTATTCCTGGTTAAACATGAAAATGCCCAATGGATATCCAAAACTATCACAACAGGATGGTTGTATAGAATATCACAAACAAGACAAGTAGGGCCTAAAACATTCTTCTGCTGGAGAATAGTTACCACTCAAGCACACAGTGCCAAAATATCCCACTTTTGGGACCAAGGAAAGCCCAGACGGATCTCCAGCATGAAAGAAAACAACCACCTACTCTTTCCTGGTCACCTGATCTCTAGGAAAGCAGACAGAACAAATGAATCATTTTGTAGCTTTATTATCCCCCCCTCCCCGCACTTCTCACAAATGGACTATGACTCGCGTTGAGATCTCAGTGCATTTCACAGCAAAAAAAAATGTACAAGAGGATCAAAACAGTTGTGCATAAACCCAACTCTTTTTTTTTTTGCATGATTTACAGTTTGTGTTGAAAGCTAACATGGTTATTTAAACCTTCTGATGCATTCTTACACTTGCATCTTCTCTATGGAAAGCATCTTACCAGATCACACAGTTGTGAGTTCTCATGATGCTGGATCAGGTGCAGCCATTGCCATGGCTGGGAAGTGGCAGATAATGTTATATACACTGATTGGAAGACTACATCAGAAGAAAAAACAGATTAAGGCACCACTGTTGGAAAAATTAAGGTAGCTTGTAGTTACAACAATAACGAAAGCCATAGTAAGTACTATTCTTAATTGCCAGCAATTCTTAGACTTCAATAAAATAGTTATAAAAAGGAGGAAAACAAAAAATGTTTGTACCTGAATACAGTTTCCTGATATCTGATTGTGTTTCAAATCAATACCCAGTCCTCAGCATAATCAGTTGTTTGTTTGGGGTTTTTTATGGTAAGATGAAAAACCAGGACCTACAGTCCATGTATTCAAGGTCACATTTCACTGCTTTGTTCTGAACACCACCACAGGAGAAAAAACAAAACAACCCAAAGGACAGTTTGTAACACTGATACTTCATCTCTGAGACAATTAGATGGGCAGAGAAATTTAAATACAAAACTGTACGCTTTCTGTTCATTTTGAAAGCCTTAGTCTTCAGGAAGAGAAGGAGGAGAAAAAACAGGCCAGATCTCATTATATTATAACTTGAGAAAAACCAGTCACTCGAAGAGATTTAATAAAATTAGAGTTGAAAAGTGTTCAAATTACTTCTCCAATTCAAGTCAATTATTTCAAGTATATTAAAACGTTTCAGAGGAAAAATTTCTCCATGGTTATACTTCTAATTGCTTTTATAAATCCATAAAAAAGAAAAGTAGTCTCTACGTACATCCCATATTCCTCCAATGCATGCACGTGCTCTCTCCGAAGAAAAGGTCGTCATGATCCAGTTGTTTCTTAATACTGATTTCAGGCACATCTTCCAAACACCCTTCCAGTTTTCACTAAGAAGGTTAATTACTGGACATAAAAGCAGCAATTTTTTTGTTGCTGTTGTCTACATGTGTACTGAGGAGGTTTCAGTGATTAAAGAGCTTGACACAGATTCCGAAAGAGTTCCCGTGTCACTCCAAAATCCGACAGGTTCCTTCTTCTCTCAGGCAGCTTTTGCAAACTGATCTACTTAGGAGAATCTTACACAATGCAGATAAAATCTCTTGGATCATACAAAAAACAAGTTGGTTCAATGTACCTGGCAAGTTTGTCTCTACAACTTGGATTTTTACCTTTTTTTAAGTAGCTTTAAAGTGCCCTAGTATAGTTATTTCTTTATGCTCATTTAAACTTGGACAATTACATAAAAAGGGGACACTCAGTGTGATTACTGTGTTCTGAGAGACAGAGGAAAAGGAGAAGAAAATCAGAAAACTCATCTTAAAGCAGCTTTTTTCTAGTTACTGTCCGTTTGCTGAGTTTGTGCGGCAGAGACTGTTTTCCAGAGGGGTTTGTGGTAGACCCAGCCATCTCCCTGCAATTTAAAGAGAAATATGGTTATCACAAAGACACTGACTTGGGAGAGCTGCCTTCACACAACTATTAGACTGATGGCTGTGAACAGCAGAGCCATAGATGAAGGCACAGAGATCAGCACTGCAGGATGCTGACACTGCTTCAGAACACATGCAGGCTCCTGCCGAGCCACCGCACTCTCTGGGAGCACACTGCACTTGTAATTATCCCAGTCAAAAAGCCACTCTTCTCAACTGTGTGATCCAAATTACCTTAAGAAGCCAAATCATCAGCCAGCAGAGAGGCAGCTACCCAGGATTATCAGCTCTACCTCAGCCCAGCTGCTTACCCAGAAATGCAGTGCCCAGGATCATGTTTAAATGTTTTCCGAGTATGTCTGTATCTTGGATTAGCAGCATAATTTCATCTTTTCTAAATCTAACAATACAACTATCTAACTTTGAGCTAATCATACTAACACAGCTTTAGAGAACAAAAACCTTCATGGCAGCTAAGAGATAGTCCTACACTTTACAAAACAAACCTGGAATATGTCCAAGAAAAAAAAAACCTTTTAGCCTATGTTCAAAATCCTTACTAGATCACAGTTATGGGAAGAAGAGGGGGAATTACATTACTGCAGAGTAACAGATAAAGCTTTCATTGCAAGGAGAATCTAAACTACTACAGCATAAATTTTACTCAAGAACTCTCCTGTTGTAAAGGGCTCAGCAAAGGTCTCTACACAAGCAAGGTCTCACCATCTGGATCACAAAAAAGCCTATTTCAAAGTCATCATACCAGCATCCCCCAATCCTCCTGTGCGGGCTGCGCTTCACCTTGTTAAAAGTCTTACAATATTATTGCTACTATTACTGAAGTACAGCTTAAGACACTGAACAAATCAGCTCTATCCAAAACGTAATGTAGAAGAACAAAGAAGTGGTAAGTTGAGAATGAACTCACATTTCTTCTTGCTAACAATAATATGTTGGATACATACACACACAATCTCAGCAAAGTTAGTACCACTGATTATTTTCTTTGGGTATTCACTGTTACAGTCTGCTTACATGTGTATATGCAAAACTATTTTCCACGTGCCATTGAGGAAGTGCTGGGTAAAAGAAGACCAGAAAACTGGCAAACATTTTGATGCAAGGGAATTACAAAATCCAATTGTTTAGAAAGTGGAGAATGAAGTCACACCTTTATATGCTTGGGAATTCTTATGTCACCTTAGTCCTGTGGATGCCACAGAGCTGAACTGTAAGATCTAAGGCCAAATACTCTATTCTGACAGGACACAGACCCATATGAGCACCTGCTTGCATAACAGCTCTGCTTCCACCTTCATCAACAGCAGATAACTGCTTGGGAACTTACATCCTTAAGGAAGTATTTAGTACACCAAGGTGTTTCTGTTTCAGCACGAAGTCTCTCTTCATTCCTCTGCCGCTCTTCCAGGGCTCGCTTGTGCTCTGTAGCCTTATCGATGTCTCCATCCCGCAGAGACTCTGTCACATGCTGCCACAGCCTCCTACAAAACAAACTGGTAACTTTGCTGTTCCAAAGGTTTTCCAGCCAGGTTTCACCTCAAACTGCAGGATCACCACAGGCAGTTCTTGTGGAACAGGAGCACTGTCTCCACTTCTACATGACAAACCAGCCCAGATCAGAGCATTGCAGCAGAGGTGAGGGCTCATGGCTAAATCTTACAGCTACACCAGCAACTGGGAGCAGGTAGGAAGAGCTCTGAGGTGCTGACACTGCCAATCTAATGCCTGTTTGCAAACCCTTTAAAGCTGTGGAAGTGTTATTCAACAAGCAGCTTCTTGTGAGGATGTCAGGAGCTGCCCTGCTGTGTAGCTGATGGGTAAAAAACAAAACTAATAGGGAGCTTCTGTTCTGGTAAGCACTTTGTGAACTCGAAAAAAACCCCTCTGTTCATAAATAGGAGGCAAAATAAACAACCATGTGCCTGCATTTGGGTTTTGCACTTTTTACTATACTCTTGGTTTTTATTTTTAAAAACCATAATGAATTAGGATCACTGCTGCTAAGCACTATCCATAAATACTATCTACATTTGCAGGTTTTCCTAAGGCACTCACCAGACTGCTTAGGACAAAAAGGGTCAGAGAAGAGCAAACACATCACTTACCTCGATTCAAAGGGGCCTTGCTTCTCCAGGGGCCGGACTCGTTTTCTTGTCACAGAGAGCTTTGTCAAGTCCACGTATTTGGTCTCCCCGTTGCTGTAGGTGAACTCAAGCACACTGTTCCACTCTCCCTGCACTCTGCACACCACTGTGTTCGTCATGTTCTGCTTCACTTCACCTGTGACTCTAGGAAAGAAATTCATTTTTAAAAAGCTATGGCTGAAGAAACCTGAGGACTATTCCGTGCATAATCACTCAATCCTGAATGAGTTTGCAAACTTGTCACACTGCCTTGAAAAACGTTAGTTATTTGAATTGTATTTGTGTGGAGAAGCTCAAAGAGCAAAGTGACTTTCACTTGCTGCTCTAGCTCTCTTCATGTTACCCAGGAAACTCCATTTTCGGCTTAAGTTTGTTTCAAGCCTCTTAAGGAAATTGCAAATGAAAAGAAACTAACACAGGCTGATTCACATGGAACAAACAGTTGATCATTTCCACTTGAAGTACCATATCAGATACATAGTTCAGACTTACAAAATAAAAACTAAACTTCCTAGAAGAATATATCTCACTACTTGCTGGCACTTCATCTTGCATCTTTATATTTCAACCTTCTCCTTATGTAGGCAGTCTCATTTTCATGTTTCTCACATAAGCAACAGACACACAAAGGCAGAAAGCAAGGCAGGAAACTAGGAATCAGGAGGACTGCTTTTGTTCCCTGTCTCTTCCACAGAAACCTCTGCCAGTAACAAGATATGGAAAAAGTCTAACATGCAGTATTTCATTCAAAGTGTTGCATAATGCTCAAGTATCACAATTACACACACTGATGCATATTTTTCTTCTCAACTTCAAGACCTGTACAAAGACCACCTGACACTCACTTTCATCCTGACCCAGTTTTTGAGCATTGCTTGGAAAGCAAATTGCCAGTCTCAAACAGAACTTTTCTCCTAGAAACAAATAAATAAAAGGGTCTGTGCACTATGCAAACCAGACTTGAGACATTCTCACTTGTAAGGCTCTGCAGGATTCATAAAGGATACTCCAGCTCCAATTAAACTGCAGCTACCTGTACACAACTTCCCTAAAACTCACCATTCTCCAGCTTCCCTTCCTGAATTTCATCAGTGCTCACATAAGGCACAGGTTACATCTCCTTCCACACTTCCATTGTGTGCAGCTGAGGACAGCTAACTTGCACACCACTGGCTTGCTCCCATGTCCTTTGAACAACTGCATCCTGGAGAGTGGAAAGCAGCACTTCTGTGCCCCCACCTTGTGGGGTGCCACACTCGAAGATAAAGGGAGCACAGGACACAAGTGCCAATTCCCTTCTTCCACACATACACTGGTCACTTCCCACTGTGCCTGCACCTACCTGTCCTTCCCAGTCCTGGCATCAAAATAGAGAAATTTATCTCTCAAGCAATGAAATGAGTATCACAGGTCAGATGTTCCAGCACAGAGATACTGGATGGCAGCCAAAGCAGATCTGCAGGGAATCTCCAGGGCAAGGGGGGAAAGCTCACAGCCAGCTCACAGCAGCAGGCAGCTGCCAGGACTTCTGTCACATCATGGTCCAGCAGCTCAAACCTAAATTAACCTCATGAGAAATACCTTAAAAAACCCAGACTGGTAAGTATGCGCTGCTCACACAGTCCTCCAATACAAAAATTTAAGATTTGTTGAAAAAAACATGAGCAATAAAAGCATATTTACAATATTTTTTGTGGAAGTTAAGAAGCACTAGCAATTTCTGAGAACAGCAGAAAGAGCAGCTCACAAGCAGGCAGCCTTAATTTTGTGCTGCTTCTTGTCCTGTGACTTCCATGCCTCACCAAAGCTATTACACATGGTGGAGTTCCTGTCCCCCTCCCAAGAGTTCTCTGAACAGCCTGAATCCACAGGATGCCAGAGATCAGCCTGGTCAGACTCTGCAGTTACTTCTCCACAACTTTAACAGCTTCATTTTTTCCATTGTGTGGTAACAAGAAAATACTGACATCCAGTATGTTAATATCAATCACAAAATTACTGCCTCTGCTCAGCTGAAAGTAAACAAAGTTACATCACTCACTACCGAGGTGCAGCACTGAACTGCTCCATGAAACTCTCATTACCTGTATTTCTCCAGGCTGCATTGCTCTGACACACAACCACTGCCAGCACTGCAGACCATACCTGCCTGAACCAGCACTAGTGATAAAAATCTGCTGGCACTTATTTGTAATCTTGGCATGACTGATACCTGTCTAGCTGTTCGTTATCATTATCCTCTATTTCATCCAGCTAAAGAGGGACAGGATTAAGGAGCCAACATCCAGCTGAGGTCTAACAACAAGGGTCACTCCACAAAAAAATCCATACCATTGCCATAGCAACTCCTGTGCGCTCTGGGTAACCATGACAACACTGCTGCTTCCCATCAAGAGATTCTTTTGGCAATGTCCAATCATCACCATGTCAAATCTTCAATAGTTACAGTACCTTGAACAGACCTCTCTTTAAAAAGCCTCTACATCTGTGACTAACTTCAGAGAGATAAATAACAAAACAGTTTCCAAATAAAATCACTGAAGTAAAACTACATCCTCTAACTTAGCTTTTATGACACAAGAGTAGCTATTGCAAAGTGGAAGATATATTGTGAGCCATGGAAAAAGCCCCAAATGATGTGTCACTTTCAAATTGCACCAAGTGAAACAAAACTACGTGTAAGCTTCAGTTCTCCAAATGCCATTGGGACAGGGGAGCTTTGCTTGCAAGTTAAATTCAGAGCATTTATGGAAATTTTCGGAGCAAGGTGGGTTTCTTTGTTTTCTTTAAGCAACAAATATGGCCTTACCCTACTGTAAATCACTTTTCCTGAAACAGAAGACAGCTGATTTTTTGCAGCCTGTGACAGCAACCCACATCTAGGAAATTCTGATGTTCTAGGCTGATACATATTTCATTATGATCTGCAAAATATTTAATCTAAGAAAGATTTAAATAAACTCTATTCAGTAAATAGATGAATGCAAAATGCTCTGCAAGCATATTCTTTGTGAGATGAATACTTAATTTTCTCCTTCCCCAATTAATTGTCTATATTAGCATAAGGCTAATCTACAGTAGTCTTACTATAAAATGCTTTAAAAAACCCCACCTCTTTTGCATCACCTGTGCAGACACTTCCTAGAATCTGCTAAAAAGCAACCCCACGCAAGCTTTCCCTGGATCTCCTTTACCTGTTAAACATGCATACAGGTGAAGAACTACCACTACAATAATTACCATTTTTGCCTTTACAAAGAGGTATTTTTACCTGGATATTTCCTACAAGATGCTTCAATTTGATAGTGTTCTATTTCTTATACAGAAATCCTAAGACAACGATGCCAGCAGTGCACTTGCAATGCACATGGCAAACAACATGCAACCCTTTAAGGCAGTGAGATCAATCTTATTTCAAACAAACAAAATGTTCTCACCGATGCAATTTGCCACCGTAGAAGGGCTTGGTGTGAAAGTTAATACTTGCAGAATAGCCAGTTTTTGCACAGTTAATGTTGACTTTTCCTCCCAGCTCTACCCAGGGAACAGTTAAAATTGAGCGGGCGTATGCGCAGGGCAGAGAGAAGGTGTATTCCTCCCCATGTTCCAAGAGATGTAAGACACCTGTGTGAAGAAATACAAGAATCTGTAAACCATACCATTTCAGAAAAGGCCAAACAAGTTGCTGAAACAAATAGTCAATACTACATCTGGCTGCTTTTCTTCATAGCCCCCCACACAAAAAAAGAAAATTAAAAAAACTCACACAAGAGTGACATTTATTATAGATACAAACATTTTCCTAGAAGTACTAACTTGAGTAATGTGCATATAAGTTTCTTTTGGGAAAAGACATTTATCCCAATAATACTGTCCAAAAAGTACAATACTGTGCTACACACATACTTTTCAGTAGTACATTTAAAGGCTGGTCACTCTCTTACTGATGGCTCTGGAACACAGCAAGACAAGACCCATGTTGACAAACGGAAATAACAAATGAATTTTCTGAACTGTAGGTCCTGAGGAAGGCTAATACTCCTGTTTTCCCTTTCTATAATACACCTTACCCAATCTAAAGGCAGGCAGCAGAGACAATTCTCCTTACTACATCTCTCAGCCAAGATAAACCCAATTCCTTTCAGACAGCAACTTCCGTAATAAATGTCAAGAATCTCACAAAATATTAGAATTTTTCTTTGGGTTTTAAAATTAGTGGGTTTGATTCCTATAAAGAAACCAAAAGCACAAGATCTCCTTCTTGCCCTTACAAGAACACAGCACAACATGTGACTGCTGCCTGCCCCAGCCCACGCCTCTGAAGCACAGTACTCCTTGGGTGTCAGACAGCAGCACAAACAACATGGGAAATCCTGAAAAAAGTTATGGACTGATTTGAGAAAGGTCCTACAAGAGATACCAACTTCAGAAATTACCTGTACAGCCAAAGATGTGCCTTTCACATACCTTGGCATTCCTTTCATTCCCTTGTCCAGAGTGTAGTTTATATGCAAGTGCCTGGAGTCCCCAGGTACTGGACAATATACACAGGGGACACAGAGTGGGAGATGCTGTCTCATCTTGTGCAGCAAATACTAATAACTACAGGAAAATTACAATTTGAGGGCAGTTACCCTTCTCTGTCCCTAAAGGATCAAATTTTTCTAGTTAAAGAAAATCAAAACGTGCATAGGAAGATTAAGTGCAATATCGAGAAATGCAACATTTCAATTTAGTGGATGTCTGATGCAAATTAATTCATAAATACCAATTTGCATCACAGTAACTGACCTTTGGTTTAGAAGTCAGTATTTTATTTCCAAATATAACCCTGATTTGTGGCAAGGCAAAACCATTCTGTTTTTTCCTCCCATATGAAAACTTGCTGATTACAATGGCAACTTGTACGTTCTGAATATAACCTCAAATTTGCTATCAAATTAATAGTATTTTAACGAACTTCTAAAATGAACGAAGGACAGAATTCACACTTACCCTCACCAACCATTGTCACTCCTATTGACATTCCTAGGAATTTACTTTTTGTCCAGACGTGGGCATTGACACACATCTTCCTCTCTACACACTCAGCATAAAACCCTGAGACAGGAGGATGGTGGGACACTTGCTCAGCTACGAATTTCACCGTGTAATAGTCTGGCTCTGCTTGGCCTTCCGCATCTTTAGGCAGAGCTCCTTGCTCCGAGGGGGAGTGAGCAGAGGGGTTGGTGCCAGCATCAACGGCCACGTCGCCCTTGGGCATCCTCCAGGAGCAGTGGAAGGTCTCCCCAATGATGGGGTTGTAGGGTTTCTTGGCGATGGCTCCCTTGCGGCCCTCGTGGAAGGAGGTCAGGTAATACTCCACGAAGCGGATCATCCTCTCCTCGGCGCTGCCGCCGCTCGTGATGGCGATGAACAGGTCAGGGTGGGACATGAAGTCCGCGTACATCTCCAGCAGCGACCGCTTCTCCAGGATGAAGGTGGGAAGAACCACCTGGAAATAAAAGGAAAGCCATAAGGCTCCAGGAGAAAACAGAGACAGGCATTTTACAAGGGAAATCCTTGGGAGGAGGATTCTGTCCTGTTCGGGACACCACACTTGGAGAGTGCACTTTCTTGCCTCTCTTGTAAGATGTGAGCAAACACAGTGATCAGAAGTTCCAGAAACGCAACTTATAAGGAGAAAAAAGCTCAGTGAGCACTAGTAGGACTAAAGAGGTTGAAAGGAATTGAGCATCAGGTAAAAAAAACTCAAAAACATGAAAGAGCTGCAAAGAGGTAATGTGTCCCACATGCCTGTGAAAGAGAAAACAAGCTTGAAGGAAACTCAAAGAAGGTTCAGAGTACAAGTTTGGAAAGGTATGGTCTAATGGAGAGGAAAGCTGGAAAGCTATGCCAGCTCTGGAGAGCTTGCAGAATCTCCCTCAATACAGCAACTAGGACAAGCACCCATGACAAGCAGCATAGGATGGGTTGATCCTGTGCCTCTGAGCAGAGGTACCTTATACTCTCCCAGTTACATTCACCACCATAAAAACCAGCAATCCTATCCTTCCTGAACCAAGGGCAATCCCCTAGAGTGAAAGGCTGTGGATATCATCAGTGTTTTCCTTCTCTGCTGTGGGAACCAGCCTTATGCAATGAAACTCACATAACTGACATAACTAACTGTTGTAAACAGCAACACAGGATGTCTCAACCATGGGATCAAGACAATCCATTTCAAATCAGCTGCATTCAAAGAGAAAAAGCACAGACATAAGACTGAATAGGCGTTCAGGTTAAACTAAATACACTTGCCATGTTGTTGCAAGACTAACCTTGAGTATTAAGTGACTTTTCACTTCAGTACCCTGATATTGAATTCAGTACAATTCTAACAACTTCATTACCTGTTTTGAAGTGAGGTTTGTCCACTTCAGTGTTTTTCCTGCTCTGAAATAAACACAATTCTCCCCACACAGCCAAAAGTCAGAACTGGGAGACAGACTTGATGATTTGTTGCAACTCAGAGAAAAAGATATCCTAAATCCAATCTTCAACATAAGTGAAAGAGTGACTAATCAGTTCCTGGTTAAGCAGCAGGGATTTAAGTCTGACCCACAGACAGCAGGGCCTGTTCACACCACCTTTTTGTTTTCGCTATTGAGTTGTGAAATGTAAGCTGCACAATACAAGTGTTTCTAGGCACTATGTAGCCAGTGCTTAAAAAACATAAGTTTAAAAAGAAGTAATAATCCATAATTCCAAGAGAGTGTTTTCCTCATTCTATGCTACTGTAAAATCCATTTTTTGATTTCAAAGTGCCTAATGCTTATGGCAAGGAGTCTTTACAGAAATGAATGGAACATAAACTGGTAACAGCCTGATTTTCCCAGATTTGCTGCCCAAGTTGTCTAACAGCACCTGAGTGTTAATTTTTTCAAGCTGCTTGCTTTTGAGATCTGCACTCAAGTGTCAAATCCAATTCTCTCCAGTGTAACTTTGTTCCTGCCTGCTTGTGAGCAAACACAGAAATGAGAATAGGAAAGAGGCTTAAACAGACATCTAAAGATAGACAAGGGGGAGCCAAAAGAAAACTTTTCAGAAGCAGCACGGACACAGGTGTAGGGTTATACAAGTCGTGTGAAAAAGCATTATCAAGGTAGGAAAGAAATCATGGAAGGAAAGCAGAAATAAAAATATAAGAAGGTTGTAGAAAACAGCATGAAACAATTAATGTTCCAACACAGAAAAGAAAACAGGCCATTACAAGAAAGGCAACAAAAACATTGTAAAAAACACAAAGAGAAGGTAATAGAAAAGACAGAGTCAGCACATTTCACCTAAACCTGTCTCAATCTGGGACATCAACTCTTGGGACCTGAAGTTGCTACTGGCCACAATTTCATACTAAACTCAATACTGTTCAATACAGACGTTGAGTTTTAAATGATGCTTCACTTTTACTGCAGCCAGCCTCCACACTTCTATTACTTACTCTTGTTAAGTCCATGCCAAGTTTCAGCTGTGACAAAAGATGCAAGATAACACTGCGCTGCTCTTCCACTGCTCCCAGGTCATCCTCTTTATCATCACAGATATCCTCCAGCTCCTCATCTGGATTTATTTCTTCAGGTTCCTGGAATAAGAGCCACAAACTTAGCTCAAAGATGTAAGTGGCCAGACAGTATTCAAAAAGGACTTCATATTGTATTTAACTGTCCATGTATGAAAAAGGAATAAACCCCTGCAGAGAGCTACACAATGGAATCTACTCGCAAGATAAACAACAGCCAAAGAATTTGAATGGCTATGAAGACAACTCAGTGCAGGTTCCATCCAGAGGATCCCGGCTCAGATTTCTCACCCTCTCTCACATAGGTCATGGAAAAAAGGAAAAAAGCTTAAAAGAAATTCCTGTAAGTTTTGTGAGTTCACAGAATGTCAAGCATTTAACACATACACAGAAACAGCAAACCAAAAGCTAGCAGCAATTCCAACCACCTCAATAACCCCCTTCGCCTCCACACTAGTTCAGCCTTTCCAGCACTGCCGTCACTACTCCAAAGGCTGTATCAGACTAGTTCCGAGTTCCCTGACTACCATCATGCCTGATATCACAAGCATTATCATGTTGCTGTGAGTGCAAATATGTAACAGTGAAAGAAAAAAAAGTAACTTGGAGTAGTTTCATAAACCAACAAAACCCCATGCATACACACACTGCAGGTGCCAGTGCCTGTGTAACTAAAGCAGACAGACTAGAAATTATATTTGCACCATCTTAACAACCACCACAGTGCAAGCAGAAAGTCAAACACTTGAGGCTGGAGGAATGGTGGCATTCCTAAGGCTCTGAGCTGCATCCTCCTGGGGCGAACAGCTGGAGGGAGGCAGATGCAGAAGGGAGAGACAATGAATGCCAGGGGAAGGCAGCAATATGCCTCTGCCTAAGCACAGCCCTTTGTCCTGGAGCAGCTGCCCTGGCTCAAGGCAGATTTATTAACACTCAGGGCCAAGCCCTCACACAGAGCTCAAATCCTGATGACAAGTGCAGTATCACAGAGGTGACTCCTTTCCAAGGATGCGATGCTGTTCTGCTCTCAGAAATAAGGGAGTTGAAAATACCTACAGGGAGTGATAACACCAGTCATACCTCAAATGCATTAAGTACTCAAACTGTGACTTGCTTAAAGGAAGGAATTAAGTGATTTAGTTAAAAGGTCCTAGTTTTGTTTTATCTTTTCTTTTTTTAACTTAATAGTATCTACTCTGACCCATTTAAAAATCCATAAACTACAGCAACTCAAAAGAATCTTTTCCGTTTTGATTTTGCTCTAAGACAGCCCAGTGCTATTGCAGAGACATAAAACAGCACATTATCTTTTCACAGTGACACAGTCTCAGCCAAACAACTGTGTGAAACCAACTAGCATAAAGAGGATGTAATTATGATTTTCTAGCTTAGTTAGGAAAACATGTTCTTCATCATAATCCCTGCTGGTTTTTTACTTCAGTGTTTTGCAATTCAAATCTGTTTTGTCAGTTATAGTGATACAGACTGTAGCTGAAAATGATACAGACTGTAACTGTATTTCAAATGCATTAAGCCATCCTGCAGTCAAATGATGAGAGTTGCTCAGATTAAGAAAAACAGATGCAACAAGACCTAGAAAAGAACGGGAAATGTAATAGCTGAAGACCAGCAATTTGGTCTTTTGTCTGCTTAGGCTGTTCTTCTTGGGCCTATTTTGAGAGTGTCATGAATTTCAGTTAGGCAGTATTCTCTTGCATTTTATAATGAAGTGCAAAAAACCTATTTCAATGCCTTGCATTACCACCCCAATTGGCTCTCTTCACTTGACAGCAAGTTACATAAAGCAATAAAAATTTGTTGAATAAACAAGATAGTTTCATTTACTGCAACTGTCCTTACTCCTCCTCCTACACAGCTAACCAAAAGTATGAGAACAACTGTCGTTAAATCATTTTCACATAACATGATTGAAACATTTACAGGTATTCCTCTGAATAATTCCCCACAGAAATGGGATGTCACATTACCTTACCCTTGTTAGCTGGCAGGGCTCTGCAATGGACTGCTCTTCTCTGACAGATGCTGGCTTGTTTATCTCTGCTGGGAAATTCTGAGCTGCTCCATTTTTGAAGTGGTTTGCCAGAGAGATCTTTGGTTCCAACCAACTGATTGTCGTTCCTGAAGCAAAGGAAAGTTTGCGCTGAAGCTTGCTCATCCTCTGCAAGGTCAGTAAACACCAGTTTCCAACAGAAGAGCTATTTTTTATGGAATAAGCTGAAGGCAGCCAATTCCTCCTGCAGCCAATGCCTCCAGCAGCCACTAAACAAAGGTGGTGCAATGAGACACCACCTCCAGTGATCATTAGCACAAACACTGGGATTGGCAAGCTGTAATACATGCAGCTTGGACTGGAGAAACTAGTTGGTGTCATGAAAGGTGTAATCAGACACTACAGGAGGAACCCAGTAACACGGGAATGTTAAGCAGCCCTTACATTTTTCTTTAACTGGTACCAAAACAAACAAACAAACAAACAAAAAAAAAAAAAAAAAAAAAAATTTTCCACTTATTGGCTTCTAAAACCTATCTCTGTTCTAGACCAAAAAGACCTAAAGCAGAAATTTTGTTGCCACTGTTTTCTCTGGAGAGGGTGCTTGCCTTTTCTCAGCTGTAGAGAAGGCAGGCACACACTGCTGAATAAATAATAGCTGTCAGAAAAAAAAAAAAAGCTGCAGGGTTTGGAAAGCTATTACCCACCTGATGATTCCAGCATCTCTAGTTACTCCCAGTTAATTTATCAGAACAGGTCAGGTTCCTCATTAATAATACAAATGTTCCATTCTTTTTCAAAGGGTAATAAATGTACAAGTGATTCCAATCAGTTTTTACTGAAGAATACACAAACTGACAAGCCATCTTGGCTGGGTTGCAAACACAGAAATTATTAGGAAATTCTGAATTTCTACCACCAGATAGCTGTTCCCTGTGCTATACTGAGACACCTATACTAAGGTGTCTGTTGTCTCTTCCCATATGATACACAATCCTTTACTTCCAGACCCCTGTTACATGCAACTAGGTCACATCCTCAACCACAACAGGCAGAGTAAGCTTAATTCAGATAAATGGCAGCATTTCCACCAGGAAAATGCTGGGCCAGGAAAAAAGTCCAGCTTCGCTATTAAGACAGGACAAATTTTCCACAGCCAGGTAGCTTATTTTCATCATCCATTACTCATTAATCCACTACATCATAAGAAACAAGGATTTCTGACTACGCTAAATTTAAGCCATTTAAAGAGAAGTTTCAAAGAAGTAAAAAAATAAGATGCTCAGAATGTCACTACCATAGCTTTTTGAAAAGGTTTTACTCATCTTAAAAACCTCTCCATGACATCTGCTTTCTAAGCTGTAACTTTCAACACACTAATCTCTAACTGCATGTTCTAGGCTGCATTTAATCCACACTCACTACCTCTGTATTAGCTTGAATTTACCCAACAGCCTCCCTTTTATATCTTCTATCAGTTACATCTAAAATAACCTTATTTATTACATTCTCTGTTTCATTTTTGCTGTTAGGAGGGTATTTTTGAAAGATCTGAGCTACCAGCTTTGTTTTAATCCTTGTGAATGGACAAGATACCACTTTAATTCTTCTCTTCCACTGGAAAAGCATATCCAAATCTGCTCTCAGCTATTTTGCATAGGCACAAGCCATTCTCCTTAATTGTGATGGCCTCCTCCCCTAGAGTCTTCACCAAATTCTTTTTAAACAGTTGTCAGCACTTCCCCTCTGGTACAGTGCAGACCTCTTGAGTTTTCACTTCCTACATTTTTCTTCAAGAGTTGTAAATTGCTGTTGCACACCACTTCTGACTGGAATTTAGGAAAAGTTAATGGGTGGAACTGTCTTGTTCATCTTTAAGTTTGTGATTCATAATACACTTTGATGTGTTGGGGCAATATTTTCAGTCTTCTGGTTGTTTTCATTTTTTTGTTTGTTGGGAGTTTTTTTGCCATCTAACAATCTTTTGCAAACTGGCACTCTTACATTATTTCTAATCCTTGGTTTTTAAGCCTAGCTCCAACAGTTAAACCAGAAATATCCCTCCTTAGTCAAGAGCAGAAATTTAAGATAAATGGATTTTTTAAAAGAAATTTTTAAAAGTCCTTGGCAAACCTTGAAAGGAACAAACATATTACAGTGTCTTGAGAAAGGCCACAGCAGGGGGGAGATGGAAGGCTGCAGAAAGACACATGAATCCTTTTAATGGTCTCTTTTTAACTCTGGCCCCAGAAATGCATCATCCAATCTGCTGATCCTCTCTTCTCCATCCATCTCCCCAGGATATCACCGGAAATCTTTACTATTTGGACATGTTCAAGCAGTATTTTTAGATTTGGCCATTAACAGGCAGATACCAACTGAATAGCAGTCAGTGAATTAAACTTTTCCCTGCATGGTTTAAAAAAGTAAAAACCTACACAACTTGTCAAAAAAAAACCCAAACCAAAACTGTCTTCTTATTACAGTGGTGCTCACTGGAACCTACTTATGTCCCCAGATACAAGTCAAAAAAACATCTTAGTAGTGCATACGTGAAAATGTCAAAACAAAAATACCTCTGATATGCAGCCCCCACAGTTACACATCAACAGTCAAAAAATTCACAGGGAACAGGGAAGAGCTCTTCCAGCATAACTTCAGAGTTCAGAAAAATATCTCAAGAGATACTGCCATTCCATTTTTTGTTTTTAAAATGAAATTTTGAACTGAAATACAGCAAAAAATTTAATTCAATCTATTCACATATTCTCTTTTAATGCCTCTGGTGATTTCAGGATCACAAACACTTTTTATATAGTTTTAATACTTTCATATAACATATCTTTTTCATCTTGGAAGCTAAATTAATTACAGCTCTGAAATAATATGCCCTGACAAAGCAGGCACCACAAATATGAGAGGAATATGGGACAGATAAGGGGAGAGACAACTTATGTGTGTACTTTGTTACATACTTCCTGTATCTACTGATCTGTTGTGCAAGAGAAGCATTTGAAAATCCTATAAAGCTTACAAAAAGCCACGAAGTAAACACGTGAAAAAAGGCACAATAAGATGCAGAAGAATTTACAAACAACCAACCACATTCAGTTCCATACACTGCACATGAATCAGGTAGAACAATTCCACTAAGCTTTTACTTGCATAGAAGTGATCAATTCTGCAGACATGGCAACATGCTTGTCTGCTGCCTGTGAATGCACATATTCCACACCCATGAGCAGCAGGGTTTGGGGGGTTTTTATTTCCTTGTTGGAGTGGTCAGTTGTTTATTAAAAGAGATTTTCTGTTTTTCTCAACCTTTAAGCAATTTTCATTGGCTTACAAGTCCATTCTGGCCTCAGAATAGCATACAACACTTGTCTTTACTATGTCTAGACTATGTCTAGACTATGGTTTAGACTAAGACAGTAACTAAACAAGAATATAGATATTTAAACAGTACTAATAACAACCAGTGCAAATTCAGAGTTTTGTATTTTAATGCTTAACTAGAAATGGAAGCTACACACATGTAAATGCTTACAATAGGTATTTAGTGTGCAAAAAAAAAGAATTAAAAAAGCATGACATTTGACAGAGTTGTAATGGACCCTACATGGTCTAGAATCTTCAACCCCGTAAAATTCCCCCTCCACTATTACTGTTCCTGAGTGGCCAGTTACATCCCAAATGCAGCCTTCTTGTTGGGGTGCCTTATGTAGTTTATTCTGTTGTGAGATGTTGTAAAACAATTAGATGTTACATTTATGCAGCTGCTGCCACAGACTTCTTGATAGAATAAATTATTAAAAAAATAAATATACAACATGCACAGAGTTCCACCCAACACAAACAAGTCTGGGTCTGGAAAAATTCACAAGAAACCAGACAGTCAGCAGTCTCCTCTGCCCAAGTGAAATTGGATTTAGTGGAACAAACATTTTTGCAGGAAGGAAGGAATTTGTATTTTTTACAGAGTTCTGCTCTCTGTAAGCACCTTTACCCACCTGCTGGTAAGGATCCCTTTTGTTGAGAAGCATGTTGTAACTGGAGAATATGGAAACAGTCATTTAAGCAGTTCATGGTTGCCATGGAAGTTGCTTTGAGCATCAATAGGTCCTGATCCAAGGATGTAAGGTGACCGGAGGCAGGAAGGCATTCTATGCTCCTGATCAAGTCTCTCTGCTGGCCCTCAGCCTGAGACATCATCTGTCAAACAAAACAGTCACTTATCAGGTGGCAGAAGCGTTGTGTGATACCTGTTCAGCTGTGCACACAGAGGATCCCAAATGGTTTCAGGACAATAATAAAACTACAAGGTAACAGATATATGTAAAATAAACTGCACTTTTTTCCTTGATTATGAGAACTACTATTACTACTACAGAGTCATTAAATGCATGATGAATTTAACCACGAAAACACATGGCACTTTATCAACAAGCAAAAGAATATTGAAGTGACTTTAAGAAAAAAGGCAGAGGAATTCAAACAAGATACTTGTTGCAGTAACTATTAAACACTTTCATGCCTAGCTGATAGAGATGAGGGTGAGGGGGGGGAAGCCTACATGCAGTCTGTGTGAGAATTAATTAAGCTCAGTGCTCTGCACAGTCTGGAACAGGATCTACTGTCTGTGGGTATCAAGATTTTTTCACTTCTGACGACCAAAGGTGCAGTGCTTTAACAGAGAAGACCTGTATTCCTCATTTTGGCTCAAATCATAAAGGATCCTCATTGATTGTCTGCACTGACACCACGCTGATTATCACTATCTCAGCATTTACTTTGCAGGGAGGGAAGAAAAGCCAGCAGGATTTTCACCTTCATTCTGTGTTCAAATTGCAGCTGTCCTGTCGTCGTTGTGCCCTTTGCTCTCCCCAAGCTCCTTTCCTCCACACCCCTAAACCACAGAATCTGCAACAGCACATCTGCCCACATGACACACAGGAGCAAAGCACACCAGCCATCAAAGCAGCACTTTCCTCTTTATACTCACAGAAACAAAATATTACCTAATTTTGAATCACAGGGACAAAAGCAAACTCCTACACATGCTAGTCCTCTTTCTGAGGAGGAACAACAAACAGCATCCATGTAACTGGACAGCATTACTCTGCAATCTTTATGTGTCTGGCAGTGAAAGTAAATGTAAGGACAGACTGATTTAGCAGAGCAGCAGAATTTCTTTAAAGAATTTTTAAAGAATCATGCATTTAACTGCTATGGCACCATGTAGCTTTTTCACTCCAATTATTTAATTTCCAAACCTAACAGTATCTGACCGTTTCTTTTTTTCAGTACTACATGCAATCCCTTCCAGGAATTGCTTTTAAGATTTTATGTAATACTTAAGGAACATGTATTTATCTAAGTTCATAGTATGTGATCTTTGGAACTTTTAAGGGCTTGGCTCAGTAGCATGTGAAGGTGTGAATTTACAGAGCATTGGCTCTTTAAAAGTGGTTTTAACTGTGCAGAGTCAGCTTTAGCATACACCAAGAGCAACAGGGTAGGAAGCTACTAAAACATTTAGTTATAGATAGCCTTGCCTATGCAAACACACCAGTTGCTATCACAACATGTGTCTCATTTTTCTCCAGTCACAAACGTGATAAAATCCGTTGTGTGCAGTTTTTTTCCACCTTTGAAAAAGTGTGTTGGCTTAAAAAGAAACCCACACAAAAACCCCACAGATAATTAGTTGACAAATCACCACAATCCTTCTGGTGACCTTCACTGTTAGTAATTCACCATGTGGTCAGCCCCAAGCACTTCATTCCAGGATCAGGCCACACAATAGGACAAGCCAGGCTATGCTTAGCTATGAAGTTCAAATAGGCAAATCTTCCCTTCCAAAGAACACACTTTGAACAGTCCTAAGGTTTTTCCTATTTATAACTCAGCTTTGGAAAAGAAAAAAATAGTGCCAGGAGAAGAAAAGTGCAGTGGCTAAAAATGCAAAATCCAGGAAAAATACACAGGCTATTGTTCTCACTTTGCAAACACACACACACCTGCATTTAGTGCAAGTTAGCAAAATGATCTTCTTAAACCTCCTGCTTTGCATGGTAACCACATCAGCATTGTGACATGTATTCAGTCAAGAACAAGGGGAAGTTAAAGGGAAAGGGACAGACAAGGAGACCCAGGTATAGAGCAATTCATGGGAAAATCAGAAAACGTCCCAGTGTAGCAGATTCTTTGAAAGAGGTTGCTCTTCCCACAGCTTTTCAAAATGTATTTCAAAGTGTTCAGGGTGTACCATGCTCAGGGGTAACAGGCACGTACCTGCCCATCAATATTTTAACTATATCCAAAAAAAGTAGGCATTGTATCCAACAAGCATTTCAGCTTAAAAAAGGCAAGCAAACTAACATTCAGAAGAGCCAGTACTACTGAGGATTCTTCATCTGTACAAGCCTAAATTTTTTAAGTTGATAAATAATCATGCAGTGCCACCAAACTCAGTAGCAACCAAAAGAGCATGAATAGCCTCCTGTGCTCTTTGCAGTGCCAGGAAAAGTCATTCCAATTTATCCCAATTAGAGGATGCAAGCCACTGCTTCAGTGCTCCAGCTCACACATAATCCTCTTTCCTCCCTGAAATTCTGAATGCCATAATGGTGTTTGAAAATTTAAAAAGTGAAAAAGCCATTTCTGAAACATTTTTATTTTCCTGAGTACCTGGCAGCACTTCACACATCTCTGCATTAGCACTATAGGAGACTTTCCTGCTCTAAGAGGATAAAAACAGGATGGCAGCAATTACCCTTTTGCAAGACATTTGCAAGAACAGTCTGCTGTGGAGAGAGATTCACAGACTCTAAGGTTTAAAGAGGCAGTCATCTTGTGTAAATTACTGAATACACCTTAGTACCTGATATAAATCAAGGCACGATGACAGCATGCCATACCAGTGAAAGTACCTGCAACACCCATTTACTGGAGAACTTACCACAGTGCTCGGCCACATATTTTAAGGTTAATGAAACTCACAATACACAGCCCTCTTCTATTCCAGTTTGTCAAAGTTCAATTTCTAGCTATTCACACTTCCTGTATCTTTATTTGCTAAATTAAAAATGCCCTCCATTAGAAACTTATTTTTGCCAAGAAATGTATCACACAACGCTAATTACAGTTAACATTAAAATACTTATTAACATAAATACTACCACTAAGTAACACAGGTTTGCAATGTGTTATCTTTAGATAGGCAAGATCCACCCTGGAAACATTCACAGGTTAAAATCAACCAGTAGTCAGTGTGTTCTGTCAGTCAAGATGGGAAGGCAATTATTTCTGGATTTGTCTCCCAAAATACACTACACCTGAACATATTGTGGAAAAAAAAGCAGGCGTCTGAATTGCTCTCTGTTCAGTCACATCCATCCCTAGACAATTTGTCTAAATGAATCAGCATGCCAGAAAATGGTATTAGCATTCTGAAATACAATCATGACCAACTTCTCCTTAGTCATAAGGGATACAAGCATAACTTGTCAGTTAGTTCTTCTGTAGCTTGACATGGGAAGAAAAGTGTATAACAGTATTATAGTAGGTGATGTTGTATCCCTTAAGGATATTCCCTTGTCATCTCTAGTGCTATGGCTTGCAAGGATGAGAACATGGTTCTACCTTCAGCATCAGGATACTACTGCAGAGTGCAAAAATCACAGAATATACACCATGTACTTCTACAGTTAGCCAGGGCAAGTTACTTATCCTCACACAGCTGTGCAATAATAGCTTAGGACATGCTATTGACAATATATCCAAATAAGAACAGCAGCTTCTCCACAACCTTACAAATAACACCACAGCTCTCTCAAAAAACTGCAAGGTAATTTAAAGCATACAAACCTCTCTAACATCTACAAGGTGATCTGGCTGCATAATGGGAACTCTTTTCCCAGCTGGCAATCTGTGATGTCCAACACCAAAGAAGGAAACTGCATTTTGACTGGGTCTTCTCTGCACACCAGGAGAGTTGGCACTTCCTTGGGATGCGAGAGAGAAGCTGCGAGATTTCAGAGGAGGGTTGTTCTAGTGAATAAATAAGCATATTGAGAAACATTTACAATTAATCCTAATAACCAGCAAATGTTCTAATGTGAAAGATACAGCAGAACAGTTCCATTTTTAATTTTTTATAGAGCAAGGAGAGATGGCAAAGCTCTAATAATGTATTAGTAACAACTGCTGAGTATTTTCCACTGCCTGCTTCTAGCTGCCCTCTTTTATAGTCTAATTAAGAGCAATCTGTGAAATGAGATTGATCAGTAAGTATCACTTTCTCTGACTTGAAGATCAGTCCTTGATCTGCAACAGTACTAGAAATTGATTCCTAACACATCCTGCAAGGATAGAGCTGACATTTAAGAGAATGGAATTTCATTTAGAGCTGTTAATTCAACTTATCTCCTACAACAATGCCAGCTACAAGATGTTGATTGTAACCTAAAAGCAAGATTTTATTCAGGTATCAGAACAGGTGTTATGGCAATCAGGAGGTTCTATAAAATACACTATATGCATACCCACCACGTGGTTAGCAAATGGAAACAACACTACTCAGATACAGTGGTGGCGATTTTTTTCTCAAACATGGGCATTCATCCTAAATTTATCTGTGGGCTGCTCAATGTAAGGGGTTAAAAAAAAAAGAAAAAAAAAGAAAAAAAAGAAAAAAAAAAAAAAAGAAAAAAAAAAAGAAATAAAAAAGAAAAAAAAAAGTTCCTAAAATGGAAGAGCTTCAATAACACTGAAGTTATACTTGCAACTACATCTACCACCAGCCTTAAATGATTTTTGCCCACAAGAACATCAGTCATACCTTTCCAATAGCTTCTGTGTGATGCTGTGTGCATATCTGTAGCCTGCTGACCCAGTGCTGCCGCTCCTTAGCATCAGTAGCTAATAAAAAAAACCAAAAGGATTCTGTTAAATGAAGACATTTCAAAGTATGGACAAAAATGACTGCTTAATTCTTAAAAATCACAAGACTTTAACAGTGCAAAGTAATTTCTTTTTAATCTAAAACTCATTTGCCTGTAATAACTATAACATTAAGTCAAGTTCAACATAAATAGTATATATGTTTTTCTTTTTTATGCTATTTGTTGTGTTAAAAATTAATTTTAAAACACCAACAAACCATAACTGCCCTTACAAATATTGTAATCTAACAACATGAAACATTTTCCTGGAATAAGAGTGAGGTACTCCAAATTAGAAAATTACAGCAAGTCTTCAAGGGAAGAAACACTCAAAGTTATTAGCCTAGATTTCTGCAGCCTACAAAAATCACAGACTGGGCTTTTATAACCACCATAAGGTGTCTAACAAACCAAATGTTAGGAATAATTAAATTGTCTGTGAGCATCACCACAGTATTGCTACCTACAATGATTTAGAAAACTTTGTACAGTTTTCTAAATTTCAGTACAATTTAAGGACACTATCCATGAAAATGAAACCCAAATCTGCACATATGAAGTCTCCTGAAGGTCATCAAACCCAAACATTATGGAACTATCCATAATCACAGACCATTTCTAGCCAAACAGTGGGATGGAAGCTTTACACGTAATTTTTGTGGCAGCACTTTGCCAACCAGGTTCTCTTGCTTTGGCCCTGCAGCCAAGCCCAGCCAAGCAGCCCCAGGTGAGAGCCAGGACTGTCCTCTAGTGAAAGGATCCTCTGCCCAAGAATCCAGGTCCTACCTCTTAGTTTATACTGCTCCCCACTGGCAGCGTTGACCGTGAAGGTGTGAGAGTCCTCATCACTGGGTGAAATGACAGCTCCAGCCAGCTGCAGGGTACCTCTGGGCTTCAGATGTCTAGACTGCTCATTCACAAAATACTCCAGCAGGCCAGCATCATTGTTTAACACAAAGTACCTGCAAGGATAACAAAGCAAATACACTAAATAAAACCACCTCCTTTTCCTATTTTTTTTTTTTTTGTGCAGATGATGTTACTGGGAGAAGTCAATACTTTCATTACAAGTTGGCATAGATGGGATTGGGACTAAAAGACCTGTGTCAGGACAACCCCAAACATGTGATTACGTCCCCAGGATGGCACAAAAATTAATTTTCTGGCATTTTTTTTCTCAGAGAGCAAGGATTGCACAACAGAACAACATGCCCATAGAAGAACACTACCACAAGATTTTAAGAATCAAAAATGATATCCTGAATCATTAAGGCTTAATAAATCCTTAAACTACATACATTAAAACAGTCCCAGATACAAAATAGTTGAGATGCAAAACCATGAAACTGAAGCACTTCCAGACTTTTTTTTTAAATGGAAGTGGACATTATGTTTCAACTTTCACTTGAGTTTACTGGTGAGTATATTGGCATGAGTCACTCCATGCCAGGGGCAGCACAGCTGGCACAGTGAGGTACACTAAGGAGTTGTCTCTCCAACATTAATTTGGTTGCACTGTGCTGCTCTAGGAGCAGCATTAAATAAGAAACCTGATCTGAGAATTTCACCTGACACAGAAAATCAAGTTATTCCTGGGGAAAGGGAAAAGACTGATTGACTTTGAATTTACAGTAATGAAGTCTTAATTTTTTTAAGTGATAGCATTTGGCACAAAGGTGAAGACTTAGCAGAAAACACAAAGACTATTTTTAATGAAAAAGGAGAAGAAACCTAATGCTTTTTACACATACAAACATAGTTATAAGCCACTAAAGGAGTTAACTGCTTTATAGTGCCTATGCCTTTTTATATTCATGCCTTAATACAAATATTATTCATCTACACATTAGCTTAATCTATATTGTGAAAAGCATAAGATTCTTGCGTAAAGTTTGCTTACTAGAAAAACAGAAATCTAGGTATTATTTTAAAAATCTGAAACATGTTCATTTGGATGCTGCAGAGACCAACATTACCAACAAGCACCATAAAAGACTTACCGATATTGCCAACCAGTGACGAGATTGGTGTATTTCATCAAGTAGCCACAAATATTTTCCATGTGATCGCTATCAAAAGAGAGAGAAAGGCAATCAGACCATACCAAACACATTTCAGATCCTCCTCCTTCCTTCAGCTTCTGACCAGCTTTATCTATTCTCAGGAGATGAATTTTATGTTCATTTTTAGAATGGCACTATGAATTTAATATACCTACACTTTAAAGATTTTCCAGCCTTGTTCCTAAAATAGCTTCTTACAACAATTTAACCAGACTTACTGAGCTCCAAATAATTTCAAACCATAATTAGCTGCACTAATTCAATAGGTACTTCCAGACACATTTTTACAAGTTTCAGGTAATTAAATACTTAGTATCCATGCTGCTTCTGGTTCCTGCTCCCTCTTCTAAACAAACTTTGTACTTTTGGACTCCTGAACAAAATTAACTTTCACCAGCTTATTAACAGATCCCTGGATCACAGTCACCAACATAAACATTCTGTAGCTACTCCTACATCAGAGTGGTGTTATTAATCCTTCATGTCCAGCAGCCTTCCCCCTACACAGTCATGCCCCTGAACAGATGTTCTACAGAACACAACATGCAAGTACAGGTCACATCAATATATTCTGAAATCTAAACCAGAAGCCAAAATCTCCTCCTCTGGCCTGACAGGAAAATCCAGTCGTTTCTCCTTCAAAGATTTGACTTGCAACATCCACCAAAAATGAGAATCCTCCAAAGGCATTTGGCATGGAGACTTAATAGCACTATAGGCAAAATGTATCACAATTTCTGAAAATCAATTGTCCTAAATAAGGCTTACAAGTACTATGGCTACAAAACACTCACTTTAAGACCACATTTTAAAGACCCGGTTTATGATGTACATTCCCATAAATCTAGAAATGTCACCTCAATGCCCTCACCTCTTACAGTAGGGCAGAATCCTACACTGAAGAACACACTCTTAATAGACAATTCAGGTCTAGCATGAGAAAAATGTTCCTATTATTATAATGAAAAATTGAAACAATGACCCAAATATCAGACACTCTTTGCTTCCTTTGAAGAATTTGGTGTCTAATCTTATTTAGATTTTAAATAAAAATTTCTGTAGGTTGTAGTATGCTGAAGATTAAATGAAATTATTCAGAGGCCATTGGAGTAGCAGCAATCTGTCTTGGTTGTTAGACAGACAAAGAACTCCATGTCAGCCTAAGTGGGGAAAACAGGGCTATGAGAGCCAAGGGATCATCTCCATTAGTGGGTTTTGGTTGCAAACATAGTTGGGCTAAGTACTGGGGTAAATTCCAAATTAACAGCTGAAGCTGCTATCTACACCTCATTTATAGACAGTATCACCAGATTAATTAGAAATCTGACAGTTTGATAAATATAACATATTACATCCTAAAGGAAGCCATTTAGGGTGACACTAATGAAAACAACCACAGAGTAAATCACTGCCATTCAGTGATACAACACAAGCCAAGAGACACAAGAATGTACATTTTTTTAAGAAAAAAACAAGCTGTTGATTTTTGATGTTACTTTTTAAAGCAAAAATATGTGTTCTAGCTATTACAGCAGCAATCAGTATTGCAGTAATATCCTGCAATGGAGAGCAGCCAGCAGGACTATCTAGGAATTCAATTTCTAATAGCTCATTAAGTGGTACTACAGATAAAAATAAAACCAAGGAGAGCAGAGGGTGTTGTGTATTCTAAATGTACAGAGAAGCTAAAGGAGACATAATCAAACTCATCCTCTGCAGACGCCTCTCATTTGTTATTATTGGCATACAAGGGAAGTACAGTTTAGACTTGCTCACTGTCTTAATTTAGCTGAAAATTATGAGATTGCATAGTCATAAAAATGTATGAGCTTGGGTTTTAATCATCTGAAAATTGTCCCTAATTGTTTTTCAGCTCTAGTGAATGCAAGCTTCACCCTTGCTTTTCAGCGAGACACTGTACATAGCCCTGCATATTCAGGTTACAGCCACTGCACTCCCATTAACTCGTGCCTGAATCACAGGTACCTTTAACAGAACACAAGAAAAATCAGAAAGGCAAGTTCAGACTGCAGAGAATGCAGGAGGACTGTGTGTATGATCTGTGGAGGTCCATTAATCTGACAGGGTAAATTAAACAGCCTTTGATTAAAATCATTTGACCTCTGGGGTTTTTTTGGGTGTGACAGATAAAATACCCGTTTTTGTCATGCAGAAAAAGGCAATGCAGAACGGAGTGCAGCTCTTCCAATGATGTAAGTTCCATATCCAATGACCATCACATTTTGCCATCATCTGCATGTTCCTTTCCACTTGGATTTTCACTTTGTCTAGACCCAAACTTCTCCAAATGCCTCCTCTTCAATAATTTATATCTCTAGCCTCATCAGTCCTAAATTTGGAGGGTTCAGCTGAAAGGCTTTGAAAACAGTGCCCCATGGAAGTCTGAGAAAGTGACTGAGAGCTAATATTTCAGCATTTGAACTAAGGTTTATTTTTAAATAAGTGAAAATTATATACACTACAGAAATATAAACCCACTCTGCATATTGCAATTCACAAAAAAGTAAATTCTACAACTGTACATAAACCCATGACAGAACTACAGTTGACCTCCTAATCTTCTTCTGCATGTACAAATACAGAAAAATATTCTCAGTATTAGTTATGAACTAGGGCAGGGAATGTAACTAAAGAATTTCTCCAAGAACTTTAAGATTAGTGCCTCCACAGCAAGAGTTAAACCAAGATACTTGTTGTTGCTAAAGCAGTGATACAAGGCAGTCAACATTAAAAAAAAACAAACAAACAAACAAAAAAAAAAAAAAAAAAAAAAACAAACCCAACCCACAGAACACCCAGTAACATTTCCAGTAATATTTCACTAGCATGGAATTAACAGCCAAGCTCTACAGAGCACTACTGAAAGCTTGTAAAATGGTAGACTTTGAGAACAAGAGGTTGAGGTTCAAGCACTGGCTCTGCTCACAGATAACCACAGTCCATAAAATGTGAGTAAGCCCTTACTATTGCTTCACTGGAAACAGTGCTGACAAAACCTGTCTCAAAGTCACCAGTGCACTTCAGAAGCCTCCAAAATTCCCCACACTTGAGTTTTTGACCTCTAGAAAACAGATTTCAGAAGTGAACTTGACACAAAACACTGAGCAACTTAATGCTGACACTGAGGGCTGGCCCCCATGGGATCCTTCCTGATTTTCAGAATCCCTTTGCAGTCACACTGCTGCCTACGTGCAGGTACATGTACCTATGGGTACGTGTGTCTTACCATAGCCAAGATGCTGTTGTTGCTATTTGAAATGCTCACCACAGTCTCAGATTGTCAGAGGAATTGCAACAGCTCAGCAACAATGAGTCAACAATCCCTAAAGGCCCTATTTCTGTCAAAATTCACGTCTTGTCACAGAAAGGAAATGTTGCAACAGACACATCACAGTCTTAAGGATGTAAAAAAAAAAAAATTATTTTAACTTTTGCTGGACTACTTTAAGGGAGGGTACCATACAAATCAAAATCCAGAAAAAAATTATGCAGAGCACATGATATAACATCTGAACTCTAGCCCAGCACATCTACCGTCTCCCAAAACCTGGAGTTTTTTCCCAACGGCTGAACACTGTTGAACTTGACTGTCCATTTATTACAATTTTTGGTTTATAAATACTGTGAGATGGACTGAAGTTGTCCATGGACAATTTACACATCAATTCATATTCTTCCCACAAGATTATCCCTCCCCTACATCAAAGATTTTTACCACAGGCCAGATTTCTATATATCTATATATCTACTAAAAAACAATAGGAATGAAAAATTCACAAAGGATCACTGTTAGCTTATTTATCCTTCTCTAGTTTTACTTGTCCTTTCCTAAGTTGCAGCAGCTGTCAGTGCCTCGCAGGGTGGTCTCCTGTCCCGGGGAAGGAAGAAGACAGTGACAATCAGGCCAAACTCCCCTGTATCCTGTTTACGTGCAGCACCCGAGCCTTGGACGCAGATACTGAGGAACAGTAGTCCCACAATGACGTCTTTCAGGAGCTTCTGCCAAGACACCCAGGCTCACACCTGACAAGTGCTGGGCCAACGTTTTCTCTGAGAAGCAGCAGTAATGCAAAAAGCTTTGCCACCCTCTTCTCATACCCCTCACATGTAGGTCTCTGTGAAAGCCCCATGGAAAAAAAAAAGCACTGCTAGCAATGGCACAAAATGACACCCGTCTGGAAAGCAGTTACAGAACAGTTCCAGGACTGCCCTTGAGATGATTTTAATTTTGCTGGGACTCAGACAGCACCACGTGGAATGCTTTGAGCAGCCAAGTCTCTGAAGACCCAACAGCTGTCTGAAGAGCAAGCGCAGCGGCCAAAGGCTTCCCCACAGACTTGCGTAAGGCCTGACTTCAAGAGGCAGCTGAGTATGTGTGGATCTGCTGCCAGCAGGAAGGATGACCAGGAGCCTGGAGCCCATGAAGATGTCAGGGAGGGCTCCTGAAGGGGGATCCAGCCTCCAAAGCTGCCATGACCACTGTCATGACAGTCCCTTTGGATCCTGGCCAAGGGAAGATGCTCCTTTCTGCTGAGCTCACAGCAAGATGTAAACCCCTGCTGAAAGAGACTGTCTTCATATTAAAAGCTAGCAAAGCACTAAGAAAAAGAAAATAAAGAAATGAGGATTGTAACAGTGCAAAACAATGAGTGATTTCAACTATACAGTATGGAAAAAGCAGTGGCCATTTTCACTGAATTTGTTCATCTCTGTTTACCCGCAGATTCACTGTTGGCAATGGCTTGGTTTTGCCTCGCTGGGCACTGCAAAGTGCTCATCTACAGTGCACTGAGTCCCATTTTCCTTACACGGAGGGCAGTGGAGAAGAGAAAGGGGAAAAAACATCCAAAGAGCTATATCAGCATTGAACACTTCAGGCATATCTCCTGCAACTGCAAGAAATCACCACCAAGTTAAGCACACTCCAATCCCACAGCTCTGTGGTGCAGGAGCAGGTTACCCAGTAAACCCAACAAGGTAAGGCAGAAACATCAGTAAATTACCTCTGTTTTTCCAAACAGCTTTTGGAAGAAAGGAGAAAAACTATCCTTGCTGTGCAACTCACCAGCAGAGCCCTATAGTCAACTGTGAAGTGGCAGCAAAGCTCCTGCTGCTCTTCAGCTCATGTGTTTGACTACTCAATTATAAATTTAGAAACCAAGAACAAGTGCAAGGAAAAGAGGTCCAACACCATGACAAGAACATCAACAGTAGACCCTGAGGATACTTCAGAACACCACTTAGCTCCAAGTATACCAGCAACACACACCCCCTCATTAGATATAAAAACTTCTCTTCACATGCACTCCTGTGAATTCTTGGGAGTACAGACAAGCACTGGAAGAGCAGCACAGGCTTGCCACAAAGAAAAGGTGTGGCAGAGCCAAAATGAGCCATCAGCTGTCCATGATGCAGCCCAGCCTCCCTATCCCTGGAGTGAGGGGCTCTCCCACAGCCCATCCTCCCCAGCCCCTGCTCTCAACACAACAGTTGTGTTGGCACCTCAAGTTCTATCAATACTAGTTTGTCAAAGGGAGTGATACATCAAGCTAACAGGGTTTTTTAAAAACCACCTTAACTAAATTTGTATTCCATTCTCCTCTTCTGAGAATTAATGGCATAGGTCGATTACATACAAATGAAACTGCTGTAACACTTTTGTAGTGTAGCAACTAGAAGAGAGACAATATTTAATTAATAAATAGCAAAACACTGTTCTCATAGAATGACTATAAAACTGATAATTTAACTACTTTATCATTTACAGAGCTCTCTAGCTCTCACAATACATCTGCCTAGAAAAAATTGCAGTGACATTCAGCTCAGCAATTCATCTCACACACAGGTGAACACCTCAAGTCAGCAAGAACTCCACTCACGGACAATTTATTTGTGGATTTGCGTCAGCAGAACAGAACTGAAGCTGCACCCAAGACTCAGGAGCCAACCCAGCAGATTTTGCTGCAATGATATCAGTGGAAAACAAACTGCAGATTTAGTCAACATCATTTTAGAGCTGGAGCATACAAAAAACAAGCACCCCAAAAGGTCTGAACTCTCCCCTTAATGTCTGCAGCTTTGCTACCATTTATGTTACCAGATTACATCAGCATACCATAAAGCACATTTTCACACATTACTGTTAACAAAACCCAAAACTCTCTCAAAATCTAGTTTCAGGAAGTTCAGGAAGTCAAATTGAAGCTGCTCTGCCCAATAAACAGTACTGACATAACATATACAAGGCAAACACTGATGGATGAGCATCTTTGCAGTTTTGGACAATTTGCTGCCTATGATACCTGGGAAAGCAGTGGATCCTGGTAAGCATTATCCACAGAGACTGGTGGAGCAAATCTCTGTATTGTTTAGTTACTCTTTGGCACAGTCCAATGTGGTTCAGTTCACTACATGTTCCATCCCAAGCCAGCAGGAAGATTTAAACTCCAAATAAGAAAGCACACACATTAACCACCTATGACTATGACCGTATATGAAGGGAGCAGGACTACTTTCTTGTTTGGTGCTTTAAGGTAACAGCGATTCCCAGACAAGGAATTATTCAAAAGTGCTCCTTTTCAGCATGCAACGAGTATGAGGTAGTATTAATCTGGCACTCATGCACTAATAATGTGTTTCCTCATGGTTTTCTTGTGTTTGCTATGGACATTTATGAAGGAGTCATGTACTGAACAGTAAGAGGACAAAAACATTATCATTCCATTTGCACACAGGGAACTGAGGCACAATGAATTTTCTGCCTCTTTAATTTTGAGACAGATGAAGTCCGATTTTTATTTTATTCATACATTCAAATCATGGCTTCTGCTGATTTGAGCTGCAACTGTGATCCTCCAAAATTTTGCAAAATCAGAGCCAACTGTTCCAAAACCAGTCCTCCAAGAAAAAGAGGAACACAGTTAGTGATTACAAAGAAAAACCAGTTTGAATAATATATGACTATTACCACAAAGGAAGTCAGAGCCAGGGTCAGAAACCAGCTCCTTTATACAGCATCCTGCAGTTCTGCCCAGCAGATCTCTTGCTTTCTGATACACTTCCATGCAATGAAAGTAACCAACTTTCTCAGTGCAAAAAAGGCTCTTTGGGAAACTTATTTGACAATATCTAAACATTAACCAAGATTTTAAAGATTTCCAGCCTCCCTGAAAACTCTGGAATTTACAACTGAAAGCAAAAAAGAAAAAATGCTTACCCACAGCAAAAATCTCCAAAGCAGGCTGTCAAATACAAGATTGGTATCTTAACACACACAAAGAACCACCACTTCTCCTACCCAACTTCAGCCTGCCCTCCCTTCCCATTTCAGCATTAAACACACAGAAGAGAAAATCTGAAAAGGTACAAGCTTTGAAAGCACCCTAAGAAGAAAGTTGTCAGGCAGCATTGCCAGCAGGCAGCGATCCCCTACAAGAATTCATCAGCGCTGGCGGGTGATCAGAGGGCACGTCAAGGCAAGGTCTGTGAGTAAACAGGGGTCACTGCACTCATGCCTTAATTTTCACAGTACGATGAGTACAGCACAGGAACCTTCCCAGGATAACATAACAGCAGCAGCTGGTGCTTTCTGCTTCTGCGTTAAGCAATGTGATTAGGTCAGGCACACGCAGTTTGTTTTCCATCTTCTCTCTGGGGAGAGAGTGTGTGTGGCAGAGCAGGATGTTAATGTTGTACTCCACTTAATTAACTCTCTGCTACATAATTACATTAGAAAAGGTGAAGTTGAAAAGTACTCTTTGCACTTAGTAAAGGATAGATATTTGTAACAGCTATTAACTCCTGAAGAAATCTATTCCACAGACAGCACAAACTATTTGATATTTAGACGCTACCCAAAAGTTAGTGCTTCTTCATTTTAGCTTAATTTGAACTCTAAATGAACATCCCACTATGAACATAAGTACAGTGGATGCCAGAACCAACTCCCACATGTGACACCCCTGCCTGTCCAACATGGAGAGAGCAAGAGAGGGACAAGGCTCTTGACAGTCACTCACTGAGGAGCCACAGGGCTGGAGAAGGAAACCCAGACCTTGTCACCTGGTTCAGGAATTGGGCTCACATTCCCTACTAGAACATCAGTCAACACGAAGCTCCCTTTTAAATTACCCAAACCTGTTTCCCCAACTGTATCCACTTACTACCCCTCACACCACGATTTAATTAATTTATAACACACCTACTCCAACGCCAATTTTCCAACCTTAAACACATGTGTGAACATGAAGGGCTCACCTGCCTTTTGAGAAGTGCCTGGGGCTTTAGCAGCTGTAAAATCAGTTTGGTAAAAGATGACCTTAATATTTTAATAACATAGAATGTATCCTGAGATGAATGCAACTGGCTGATAATTTTAAATATGAGCTTCTTGTCTATTCTAATGAGCAAACTATGTGAAGTGCAGTATTTCTAAATCAGTGTTAGGAGCGTGATATACTCTTTAAGGAAAGAGTCAAATGAGGATAAAGAAATTCAGGCACCAGGTTTTTCAGCCAGTTCCCTCCAGCATATCAAACAAATGCGACAGCTCTCCTAATCTGATTTTTAGTAATTAGAAGGAACACACAAAATTGCAGAAATAAATTCTGAATTTCACAGCAACTACTTGAGAAAATCATCTCTTCAGTACTCCAAATCACACCTCAAAAGACCAGCAACAAGTCAGAAAGAGAGCAGCAGGGGCTTTCTGAAGGTTCTGCAGTGCTAAGGCATCCCCACGCATCACCAGAAACAGAAGCAAAGAAGGTCAGGACTCCCCTTTGATACAGGCTTGGCATCAAAGCCACCAGTCAACCCAAAAGATGCCAGCACAAACATTATCTCTCTTGAGAGCTGGCACCTCAATGCAACAATGCCAGCAACTTCTTATGACAGTGAGGAAGTGAGGTGGGCTGCAAGAGCAGGGGAAAATCAAAACAGGAGCAGCCCTTGCCAGACCTCTCATCTGGGAGTAATACCACAAAATTACAGCCTCTCCCTCTGCAGATGTGCACCACAAAGAAGGGAGTTATTGATACCTGCAAATATATACACAAATTCCATCTAGAATCCCAAAGAATTTTGTTTCAAGCAATGCAAAAAGAAAATCCAGAACAAGGGAGACAGATAATAAAAAGGAAGCACTAGGTGTACCAGCATTAGAGAAAACTGTCCTAGGATGACACTGACATGTACGTGAAGGTTTGGGACATTTCTTCTACTTATCAAGCAACAGGGAGTGTAGCTTAAATTCTGGCCTGATCTCAGGAGCCAGTTCATTAGGTCAGCTCACACCATCCTGCTGCAGCCTAAGCAAGGATTTGCTTAGACAAGAACAGAGGACCAGCAAGGGAGAGGTTTGCAAGTGCTGTTGAACACTGAGTGGCCATCACCTCCTGTATCTGTTTCTACCAAGCTGGTTCCAGCTTTAAAGACTGAACATATGAAATTTATCCTCCCAAGATCAAACATTTCTTGGAATGTGACCAGAAACACAGAGAAACTAGGAACACTCAGTATGTCTTCTTGCAACTAAGACTGACATTGGGGCACCCCCAACACAAGGATCAGTATTGTAACAGTTTCAAGACACTTCCCTTTACTACTACTGATTAGACCATTTTTGCAAGATAGCACGAATGAAAATCAAACACTTCCACAGCCCAGCTCAGTTTCACATGCTTTGTGTTTGAAGTGCACAGCATTGTTAGTCATCCTGAATGGTAACTGGGATCAAACTTAGAAATTAGCATTGCCTTTAAAACACACTGGATCATTTTATGAAAAAATGTGTTCATGATAATCTCAAAATGAAGAATTAAAGTATATTTATGTGTACCAGTTACCAGTTCTTCTGCTACATTGTCACATGCTGGCCTGCTCAAACCCAGAAGACTGAATTAAGGTCAGTAACTGTTCACTCCCTCTTTTTAGTATTTAGTAGATGCTTGCATTGTATCAACTGAAAAACATCTAAAACCCACAAAAGAAGACTGACAACCGTTTCACTTACTTAAAGTTTGCTATCTGTTTGCATTTGATACCCAGAAACACTTAGTGTTACCCTTTGGCAAAACTCTCTCTCTGCTCTTCTTCCCAGCCTCTTAGTCCAGCCCAAAGTCACATGGAGTAATTCTGCAAGAGAATCTCTCTTAACTTAACAAACTAATTAATGACAAGCAGAAGCCACCCAGCATGAGGAACCATCTTACTGGCCATTGTCACACCTAGCAAGAAAAAAAAAAGTTAAAAAAAAAAAAAACAAAGTTAAAAAAAAAAAAGTTTAAAAAAAAGTTAAAAAAAGTCTAGGAAGTTTACTCCTTGAAGCCACTTTCATCCACATGGTTTTCTATACTAACTGACAACTGTGAATAACCCCACAACACTCAGGCAAACTCCCAGGAATAACTAACAAAAGGTAACCCACTTCCTTAAACAAAGAGCAAAAGACACAATCTGCAGCATTTTATAACTCTACATGACTAAATCCATAGTGAACAGATGCTAAAACCATTCGAGAAACAAGGAACAAAGGCAGCTATCTACAAAAATACAAGCAGAAGTGAAAAAGCAAATAGATTTTGAAATGCAACTTGTAAGCTTCAAAACCAGCAATCATTTGGGAAATTCATGAACATTTTACCCGTATTTCTAACAGCAGGGGAAGAAATGCTGGGAATACTTTTAATAGCAGAATTGATCTACGTATTTGAGAGCAAAACCACTAAGAAATACATAAGAGGACAGCACATTAGCATGTCTCCAACTGGGAAAGACAATCTTTTTTCTCTAGTCAATCACAGTGCTTTGAACATTTTGTTTTGTAGATAAGTAAGAACCAGTGATTGCCAGTCACTTCTCTCAAAATTATCTGAAAACCCCCCAAGCCAGGCTGAGAGGACTTGTTACACTTCTCTGGCACGTATTCTGATCAGCTCTCCATTCAGCTCATAGACAGATTCTGCTTTCTGGTTGTGAAATTTTTAAGTTATTTGAATGACTACAAATCACATGTCACAGAAGCACCAGCCCAACCTGTCTCCTATCTCTCACTGCTTTGAAAGCACTCTTGTTCATTTAACCCAGAGCAAGGCAAAAACCAAATGAAGATGGTCATGAGTTAAGGCAGAGTTGCTGAGTCCGAGTAATTTTTTTCTTATGGGTAAGGCTGTACTTACTTCACAGCTTGGTTACTGCTGAAAACAAAGAAAATGCTATAATCTTAAACTACTTTATCAAGTAATCTTAATAATCTGAGGTTATTCAGAAGTCTTAGCTTATGGTAACTGTTTCTCTAAATGAAGACAGGGTTAAAGAGCTGAGTGTGCAGCACAGCCTCTGAGGCTCTCTTTATCTACTGAAATGCAAGTTAACACTCAGGCTGCTCCTGACCCCAGCGAGGAGAATGAAGCCAATGGTTGCTAGTTCTCAGACTCTGACATGATCATATATTCACAAGAAAACAGGATCATTTCCTGACAGATGGCTAGAAGAGCAGTTTCTCAAGAACTCTTAACTTCTATTAATAAAAAAAAAAAAATCATCTTCCTACCCTCAGAAGAAACCAATCCCTCACAAATTTCAGAAGAGGCACTGCTATACTGGCTGCCTAAACTCACAGTACACAGGCTACAAGCAGGAAGTCTGACAGCAGATGCTGCTGCATCTCCACATCATCTGAAGTATCTGGCAGCCTCTGGTTGTCTCTTCTTCACTACGATAAATACCTGATCTAACTCTATCACAGCTATTTAAAAATCTCCCTAATTATTCCCTTACTGGAATATAAAGTCAGACTTCCTGTTTCATTTTTTATTTTCTAGATACTCAATTTATGCCAAGTATCTGTGACCTTGCACCTCTTTGAGAGAGTAAGCTTTCGTTATTGCAGGTTCCAGCAGTCTCGGAGGTTTATTTTTTATCCGTTGTTTTAATTCTCCACTTTGCACATTCGAGTATCAAGTACCTGTTGTCCCACTGTCTGACAACTCTGTCATAGCTGTTTTGACCAGATGCTTCACCAAACAGTGAGCTAAACTTCTGCACCACATGTGGTCTATGCAGAGCAAGTACTTCAGGACCCTACTCCTACCAATCTGTGAGACCACATATTGCTCAAACTCTGTGCTATGAAAGTTAAAGATCAAACTTCTATCAAAAGTTTAGAAAATCTGTTTCTAAAACCCGTATCTTAGACACTGATTTAACATTGGGGTGTTGCTCTTTTGTCAAATCCATTTTAGCACTGAAGTAATTCACAAAGTGAAAACTAAGCTACAGCACCTCATTCAGGAGGGCTTCCTAGGGAGATGGGGGAAAGGTGATATTTTGAGGGTAATTAGATATAGAGACAAATGTAGGAGTAAATAATTGATTCCCAACAGAGCAGAGATTAACAGTGAGGTATCTCAAGTGTCCACAATAATAAAATTAGTACATTAAATTTCTCCAAATGATCTAGAATGAAAAAAAAAAATTGCACTAAAGTACTAAAGCAAATTAAACAAGCTATTGATAGCTAAAAGTAATAATATGGAGAGTGCACACTTAGAGCTGTCAAGCCAACAAATTGGCTAACACTCAGGGTCAGTTCAATTTTTGTCATACAAGTCATAGCACTGAAAGAAGAAACAAAACAGTCAGATGGATAATTTCAAAAAGTGAAACTTCACAGCACTGGCCAGTGACCACCATTTCAAACCCACCATAGATAAAAAGACATCCAGGCAAATCAGGCACTTCATCCCTTCCACTGCCTCCAATTCCACATAAAAATATAAAATATTTCCATTTTGATTGCATAAGCTAACTCCTCTGTTTCACATGTGAAACATGGATAGTAAGTGTGTGCTTGGTTACAGTAATAGCAATTTTCATTAGAAAATTAACTTCTACTTGAATCCAGAGATTAAAAAAAGAAGCTGAAAGAGCAACTGGGAACAGTGGTTAAAACAGCCGATAGCTACATCTGACAATTAGCCTTGCCTACTTAACAGCCTGAGATATTCACCCTGAAATCACCACTTCTCTTTCTGGCACTAGTCACCAGAAAAGTAAATTACTCATGACCCAGATTCTCAGCAATGACCGAGCTGTTCACTCCCTATTAAAAGCACCAGGGCGCTCGGTGCGTGCACACCCAGGGCCATCCCCTGTCCCCCGGTCCGTCTGGAGCACGCTCCGGCGCTGCGGGCTCCACACGCAGGAAACAGCAAGCCAGTCCATCTGGGCTGGCAGATGACGGCTCTGGAGAGTCTCCATTTGAAGCAGAAGTGTGCAAACTTCACAGAACAGCAGCATTTTCAACAGCAACATGGCAGAACTCCAGGCAAGGAGGAGAGACCCGGGAGCAGGAATCCGGGACTCTCTCAAGTGATGCTGTAGAGCCGCTACCAGCGTGTGAGTGGGAATGTGTTCAAACAGAAAGCACAGCAGAAAAAAAGCATATGGAAACCCTCAAGCCTCCCGAACACACAGGCAAATCATTCAAACTAATGCCGTGTGCTCAGCTTCTCCGGCTTTCTCTGCTTCCTTCTGCTGACTTGCTGAACCTGAGTAATCACCCCGATTTATGCTAAGCACAGCCGTTCTTAAAACAAGTTAGATAAGACTGAAACTCCGTGCACTCAGTTCTGCTACCAGCAACTAACAGAAAGCATCAATAAAAAAATTAATGAGTACCATTAAGTTCTTAAAGAAAAGCTAAAACTCTGCACAAAGTTCGGCTTTTTTTTGGAAAGGCTGGAAAGCGGTGAAGCGCCTCCGACAACTTTAAAGCTGTCTCCACGTTCTAAGAGGGGGAAAGAGGATCTGAAAGGCAGGAGCAAAGGCACATCATCGCCCCGGCAGCTTTGTGCTGATGGAGAACGGGAGCCGCCCGCCCGCGGGCACCACGGGGACGGTGGGCACAGGGACAGACGGAGCCGTGTCCCCCGTGCCGCACCCGGCGGTGCCGGGGGGGTTCCAGCGCGGCTGCAGCGGGGGCAGCCACGCCGCCCACCCGCGCTGGGGCAGCTCCGGGCCCGCCGCCCCTCACCGCTCCTCACGCCCACCTGTACTGCCAGCCCTTGTTGCCGCCGCGGCCGCCGCCGCTCCTGCTGCCGCCGCTCTGCCCCGCCGCCGCCGGCACCGGCTCCGTCTTGCCCTCGCCCTCCGGCCCCTTCATGGCCGCCGCGGGGTCCGCGCCCTGCATGGCGCCGCGGCTCCCGCCCCTCAGCGGCGCCCCCGGCCCCGGCGCACGGAGCGAGCCCGCCCCATGCGGGCTGCGATGGCGGCGGCCGCCGGCACCCCCGCGTCTCGCTCGGCTGGGCCGGGCTGGCCGCGCTGGGCTGGCCGGGCTCCCGCACGGCCGCGCCGGGATGGGCGATCCCGCCCTCCCGCTCCCTCACCCGGCCCGGCCCCACCGCCCCTTCCGGGTCAGCGCCGCCGCCATCTTTAGTGCGGGCAGCGCTCGCAAACCTCCGGAATCGTCTGAAACTCGCGTGTCACGTGAAAAAAAGGGTGGTTTCCTCAAAAGGTTGGTATTTGATTAGGCTGTCAGCGCCCTGGGAGGACTCGCGTTGACAGGTTACGGAATAACAATAACATTGTGGCAGGTTAAGGGTCGAGGATTGCCGGTGATAATACCTGACCGCAAAAACGTGTTCAAGGCAGTACACGAATTCAAAGCAACATACTAAAAAGCTCTAATCCCTGAGAGAAGTTAGGTCGAGATAATAATTCAGAGCTCACAGAGTACGGTTCTTACCCTATAGGCGTCCCTGAGGGGGAAGAGGCTGGTTCACACATCGACTGATCCCAGAAGTTAGAACCGAGTCTTCCCTAACTTTTCCCCATTTCTTAATTTATATACGTTCATAATCTTATATTTATATTCCTACCTTATATAACTTTTACACTATTTTTATATAACTTTTACAGTATTTCTTCACATTCAGGTGGAGCTTGAGTGATTTTAGTCACACATCTCAGTGAAGGGTGGTGATACCTTGGGGATGGTATCACGATAGCACCAGTGATAACCTTGGGATTGAGATATGTATCAGTCCAAGGAGAGTGATTTTGCCACGGTTGCTGATATTCCTTTATTTCCCTTGGTTTTCAGCTCCTGTGTGGATTATCAGCTAGAAAGTATCATCAAGTTCCCTCCTCTGCAAGGGTTTTGCCAGAGCCTGGCCGCAGTGTTTCCACTCCCCTCCACCCTCCGGTTAATCCTCCTTAGATTGTGTATGGGAGGTCGGGGATGCTCACCACATTCCATCCAGGGAGTAGCAACCGTATTTTCCACTATAATTTCCATACAGTTATCTTCTTACCTCCAGCCATCTTCCCACATAAGGGCTGCAGGAATTCTCCCTGCAAAATAAGAGCGGGCTGAGGAGTGAGGGATCCAAGCTGTGCCATCCACGAGCAGGGATGTGACAGCTGGGATCTTGCTGTCAGAGACCCACAGAGCAGGGTCAAACCCAGCACTTCATGCACTGAGCAATGCCACGACATGGCCTCCAGAGGAAACACTTTTTTTCCCTCCTATTTTTCCTCCAATTACTACATTTTTCTTTCATGGAATGCCAGCTTATCTAACTGGGAGAGATTGGTCTGGCTCTGTGAAATCTTTCAGGCCAGGCGTGGCTTTTGGCCAACCCCAGCTTTAACGACTGCAGCTGCATTATTTCTTAAAATCAGGGGCAGAAGATCCTCATTCTGTCTTTAATCAATCTGCACTTGAAGTAGAGGAAGGCAGAACCAGACATGACTGTGGTTAGTGAGGCCAATCCTTGTCTCATCCAAACTCCCTCCTCCACTCTCCAGCTCTTATTATACTCCTACGATACTGTAAATAACTGTGCTGCAAAAGATGCTAAAAATTCCCTATGCAAGAATAATACATAGAATCAAAAATTTAAAGAAGAACGTATTTCAGACAAATAGTTTATTTACTTACTTAGCACCCCTCTGGTAGCAACTTTTTACCCCATGAAAGCTGCCCTGTCCTTCTACGTTCTACCAGTGTATTTCAGCTCTCCCAGTGACATTGCCTTTGCCTCTGGCCAGCAAATGATGATGGCACATTATGAGCATTGTGTCTTTAAAATACATTAATAAACTTTAATCTGGTTCTAAATTATCACATATCCATCCCTCCCTGCCAAGCACACACACAATACCCTCCAGCAGACCAGTGTGGACTGCCTGTTGCATCTACACCTAGAATTTCTCTTAGAGGGACAGGAGATACTACCAGTGCATAGACATAAAAGCCACCACTTCTGCCTTTTCAGGAGCATGTTTGCCACTGCTGGCAAAAAAATGGTTTTTTCCCCTGCATTTTTCTCCTGGGAATCTACAAGTGAATAGAGCAGCATAGTAACATTGTCTATCAAAGAAAATTTTGGCCAGAACTGCACTCCTCTTGCCCTCCAAACACATTGCTTTCTGCTCTGCCAACCCCTTGAAACTTTAATTGAAAATGTATAATTGCATGGTATCATACACAATTGCATGTGTGCCAACAATCCTGAAATTTTCCTGGGAAAATTTGAAGCAAAAACAACTCAGGGAAGACTTCCACTTGTGTGTTTTACTTCCCCCCTGCTCAAGGACAACCTGTCCCAGCAGAGGCACAGCTTCACCCATGCCTGACCTTTGTAACCATCACAGGTGGTCAGTACGATGTTCCTCCATGCAGAACATCTCCAACACCCCAGAGAGGCCAGCAATCCTTAGTGCATACCTCTGCAGCCCCTCAGTATTTGGTCACTGAGCATGGTAAACTCAGGTTTGCTTCCCCTATGCATTTGCTTTTTTCTCTCTAAAAAGGTGCTGCATGTGCAGTACCAGAGGCTCTCGTAAGATGGCATTGACAAAATGCTGAATAGCACAGGAAGGCTGACAGCTCCACCACGTTTGCTAAGGGCTTACACAGTTCAAGCTGCCTTTTCTCTTTATTTTAGGGTGTTACTAATTATAACTCGTGCTCAGTTCACTGCTCTCAGTCTCCTTTCCCGGTTACAGTTTAGTGGCTCCAAATGACCTGGATCCCACCTTGACCCTTGGGAGAGCAGCAGAGGGTGAGTGCTGGGGCTCCACAGCTGTGCCCTGCCTGCAGCCTGCCCGAGCCTCTCCACTGCCTGGAATTCCTTGGTCTGGAGTAGGAGATGACGAAGAGCTGCAGATCTGGAGGAGGAACATGTGAATAGGACAGCAAATGCTTATTGACATTTGTCAAATCGAATCCTTGTAGGCCCAATTATGGCCACAAGCTGAAGTGGGTTGCATTTTATCTCAAGCAAATTTCCCACAATTAATCATTCTGTTAACTTCAGGAAACTGCCCAGGATGTGATCAACACCAAAACAACTCTTGTTTATTTCTTTTCAAAGTTTATAGTCTGGCCATGCATAGAATCATAGAATGGCCTGGATTAGAAGCAACCTTAGAGATATCTTCTTCCACCCCACTGCCATGGGCAGGGACACCTTCCAGTAGATCAGGTTGCTCAGAGTTCCATCCAAGTGCCCTGGCCTTGGACACTTTCAGGGATGGGGCATCCACAGCTTCTCTGGGCAACCTGTGCCAGTGTCTCACTACTCTCTCAGTCAAGAATTTCTTTCTAATATCTAATCTAAACCTATTATCTTTCAGTTTAAAACCACTTAATATGCTTTGAATTTCTTCAGATGAGTATTGTGTCTTCAGAGCAACAAGGTTCAAAGAGTAAAATCTATGAATTTCAGCATAATTTTCATCACCTGCATGCTTTAAAAAAGTGCAAATTAAAAAAAAGAAATATATATAATGATACAAGTTTTTTATTACTCTCTTTTTGGTCTAAGTAAGGATTAAGTATTTTAGGATGAGACCAAGTTTAACAGTCTTCAATCTGGATCCGCCTCTGGTAGCTGGGCCACAGAAGACAAAGCTGTTACTGCTCCTGTCTGCTAAGGGAACTACATCCTCTACAGGCATACGGGGGAATGGCATCAGTCCTGGGAAAGGACAGCCAGAAGTGCAGCCTGCCTTTACCGCATGAGAAATGCAACTTCTCAAAATCATTGCTGATCCGGGGGAGCTGCCAGGCAATGAGAGAATGACAGGAAAGTAACGTCACTGATGGAGCTCCGTATCTGCCCTTTTTAATCGTACAGTTGTTCTTGGGGTCAGATTCTTTCCCAAAGCAACTGATACTTTATTAACAGCCTGGGAAACAATGTTTCTGGTCTCTTCTGGATAATAAACACAAAGGAACTTTCTTTTCTTACTAAGCAAAAATGATACCTACCTACTAAAATTGTAGATTCTGTGACACAGAACAAGAAAGGAAACTTGGTTAAAATAAACATCCTTCCTCCTTCAACACATTGAGCACATGGCTGTGTTCTCCTGACCATAGGTGAAAATTGCCAGTAAGGTCAGGTAAATGTAACACAAACTATTTCACCAACCAGAGCACTTCACACTGGGAATATATTTTGGCAGAATGTCTTAATTTTGGAGTTTTAGAGGCATCACCGAGTCCCTGGGTCTCTGGTTTTGTTATTTAACATATATGAAGCACTGGTGCTTGCTTTAAACAGTTATTAATCGGATCTTCTGTAGTCTTAAGGAGTCAAAATAATTCTTCAATCACTCTCATCCCCTAATTTCCTCGCTCTTCTCTGTCAGTCCCTGTGCGTCATCTGCTGCTGTAATGCAGGTCCAGCTGAAAGCAGCACACTCACACATGACAGCAGCTTACATTGCTTACCAAGTTTCCGTCCCTGTCCACAGCCCACTCACGTTCTTCACACTCACATTTGGCACCATTTTGAGCAGCACTCAGTGTGAGTTTGCACTGAGTCATGCTCTGGGCTCCAGCATTACCTCAACCCTACACAATCCTGACGTGGAAATGGAAACTGGGGCAGCAGCAAGTGCTCAGTCTGGCTGGAAGCTGGGAGTGTAATCCCAGTAGCTTCCCCTCTGAGAGACACCCTCTGAGGAAAGGAGACTGTGCCCTGGGAGCTCAGTGAAGAACAGGACTGAAGGACCTTGCATCTTCTTTGGAGTTGCTGCCTGTGTAATTTCTCTTTCATACTTCCTTGTGCAAAGAAGCTTTGTGCCACAGCTTGGAAACTGCAAAAAGTGAAAGTGTCAGAAGCAACACTGCTCTGCAGCTACCACATGAGAGTGAAGCCCACACCATCCCATCCCTCTCCACACCAGCAAATTCCAATCAGCACACTCACACTGCCTTTCATCTATCTTCTAGACTTCAACAGCTGCTGGTCCTGTCCCCCACCCAGCCCCACCACCTGAAACCCTCAGAGCACTTACTCTGTCCTGGAGGACTTGCCACACAGACTAAAGCTTGTTCTAGAGATGCAGCTCAGCAGCAGCAGCAGGAGATAACCATGTTACAATCAGAATCTGAGACACTTCCGTAGCCACACCATTGAAGAGCCCCATGATTCAATGCCTTTTCCTGCCCTTGCATCACTTCCCAGCATGCATGGCTTTAATCTGGGAGTGTGATGGAGCTGCTGCAGTCAGCTGGATGTGTGTCCTGGGTCTTTTCCCAGTGCCAACCCTCTGCTTGCTCAAGCCACACAGGGATGCCTCCCTGCCCTTTTCTCTCCAACTTGTGAGTAGGAAGGGAGCTCGGGGTGTTGCCTCACAGGCCACTGTGGCTGAGTGCAGGCTGTTCTAGCACAAAGGGCAGCAGCTGGACCCTGTCACTTCTGGTCCATGGGAGGGTTTGCCTTCTGCCTTGCCTCAACAACCCCATGGTGACTCTTCTCCCTGAGCTCAAGGAGACATTTTCTGCCACATCATTCACCCCAACAGAGCAAAGCAGGAGCTTCCTCCAGATATTCCCCTACTCAAGCTCTTTGTGTGGGGAATTCTGGAATTCAAAAGCACACATTTGTCTGCTTAGGGCCTGATTTCTTCAAGAAGTGTAGCCACATGTGAGTCCATCACAGAGGAGTCAGCCCTGCAGCACAGTGGGACCACACAAGAGGTTCTTTCTGTGGACTTGCTGCTGGGAGAGGAGTCCAAGGAATGCACATGCCCTTATCACCCCCCTGGGTCTGGGTGTGCTCAGCAGGCACACGGGGGCAGGTGCTGTGGTTCTAGTTGAGGGCCTTCCCAGCTTTTTCCTCCATCTCATGGCCATCTCCAGCCTTTCCCTAGAGACTTTTTCTGCCCTGCACTATGGCACAACATGGCACTCCTGCCTTCAGTTGTTCTGCAGCTCACTGTTAGGACTCCTTTCCTCTGTGATTCTCTACATCCTGAAAAACAACTGTGTTTTTATTAATGTGTCATCTAACCTTAAGAGCTGCTGAGTAAGTTCAGCTCTCCAGCCCTTTCTCCCAGATGCTTTTCTGTGCCATGCTTTACTCCTACACACTTTTCCTGCATGGTTTCTATGGCAACATGTGTATCTATCCATCTGCTGTAGACCTCCATTATCATGTTTAGATGCTTGTTATCCCAGTCACAAGTGCCATTTCCAGGCATATCATGTTAACAAGTTCAGTTTGGAAACCAAGCTAAAGCACTTGGTAATTTCTGTAGGCAAGCCTACATAGTCCATACTTTGACTGCTGTGTTTCCATTTAAGCTCTGTTTGAGGGACACTGATACCGAGCTGTTCTCATCACCAGATCTCCTACTTCTACTTGCACACTCTAGCTGATTCTGATTTACTTCTTAATTTCCAAATTATATCCTTCCTTTTCGTTGCAGCCTGTACTGCCTACAGAGTGTGTATATGTGGATTCTGGAAAGTCTTTGTTGGTCTGATGCCTGGGGTTTGATATCTGTTTTACAGAAAATTAAGTTACCAATACTATTTCTCTTCTGTCAAATGCATTTTTCAGTCCTGCTGTAGTCCTATTGCTTGTCCTGAAAACTTTCTCTGTTGCATTACAGAAAGCCCTGAAGAGTACAGATGGTTTACAGTTGGCCTCTCAGTCTGTTCTGCTTGAATTCCTCAAATTGCTTGGAATTATGTAGATTTCTATACAGCTAAAATCCAGTCTCGTTTTCTGCTAAGTACCTTGTTGGAGAACTAACTTAAGTGTGAAAAAAAAGTTCTTTCTATATAATCTGATCAGAACCTGCAGCAGAAATTCCAACTAAATTAAATGAGTGGAGTCAAAGCTTTACTGTTGATTGGTTTTCTAGATCCCATGAGTGAGTAAAAATAGGCTGCAAGAAGTCCATGTGGAAGCTGTAAAGCTGTAAGCAATTTGGGCTGTCAGCTTTTAGGGATGCAAACTGACATTGTTTATTTGTACCTAATATCCTGGAAGAATTTTTTTGAGATATTATATGCTACCTCAGTAGAAATGGCTATTATTTACTACCTATAATTAAAAGTAATTAAGCATAATAATTTAGTGTTTATATATGCATTTAAAACCATGCAAATCTTCTGCCTAGAACATAATTCAGGGAGAGCTTATGTGCAAAAGTTTTCCAGAGGAAAATGAAGAGGCCCATGATATCTGAGTAATTCCCATGCCAATGCAGCCCACCAGGCTGTCTAGTGTGAGGTGAAGGTCAGGCATGGTGCTTGCATTTTGGGTAGAGCTGAAGTGGCAGGTTTTTAATGGTCTGCAGACCTCAGCCAGGGGAGGGTTTCTCTGGACACCCACAACAGGTGGGCTCCTCTGACATACCAAGGCTGACATTGGGAACCCTTGTTCTGAATTCCAGATCTACCCCAAACTTAATTCTACCTATAGATTCACTGGTGAGAAAACTGAATGTGTGAGTCCTGCTAACATCAGCCCATAAGGCTTGGAAAAATAGAAAAAACAAACCTCAGTTTTCAGCTCCTCTTTCCCTAAACTCCAAAGCCTGCTCTCCTTAAGATGCTGAGGAGCAATGCTATCTGATCATCTCCCCAGGGAGTGCAAAATTCATATTCTGCTTTGCTTTCAAGTAGTCACGAGACAGAAGAGGCTCCTTGAATCTTACTTCTCTTCAAAGAGATCAGACAAAATAAGGCTGAATGTTACCAGTAGCTCCAGATGCCTGCATAGGATGTGAACTGTGATGCAGACAGTGCAGGACATCTCAGGAGTATGCAGCAAGTCTGGTGAAAAAAAAAGGAGAAGGGAGTGATACGCAGAGAGAACTATCATTCAAACATCCAAAATTAAAGGTATGACTCAAAATCAAAACAAACCCGACCTGCACAGGGAAGAAAACAAGAACATAAAGGGTTTACTGCATGATTGCAGAGGAAATGAAGGAAAGCATTGCCCACCACAGCAGCAGGGCAGATACCTAAAATCTAAAGGAAGAAGATATTTCTTCAGACTCCATAAGGAAAAAAATGTAACTAACCCCAGAGAGCAGAGGCAGCACACTTAGGAGGCTAAAGGGCACAGATATGGAAATTATTGTGTAACACACCCACAGAACTTGAGGGTTCTTTACCCTTCACTTCTGAATAATCTCCATCAATGACATCTTTAGGCTTTTTAGAGCAAATGTTAGCCATGAGTAACAAAAGACATGAATGGAAGCAGAAAATGGGTTAAAGTGTAGATTAGGCACATTATATGTAGACCAGATCAATGTCTTTCTTTGATAAGATAAAAGAACAAAAGAAAAATAATAAATCTTATCAACCTGGACTTTGGTAAAACATTTGATTTGGCATTATCTAGATAATTATTAGTTAAACTCAAGAAGATGAGGATTAATATAAACACTATTAAATGATGAAGGAGCAGATTTGGGAGTGAAAACTGTTGTGGGGTTGAGAGCAAAATTATAGGACTGGAGTAGTCAGTAAGTCTGAGTAAATTCATTAGTTAGCTTGATGCAAAAAATTATGAATGAGGTAATGAAATTTGCTAACAACATATCTCAGAGATATTTTCAATAGAGGAAGTCCTAAAGGAAGAATTATATAATTATCATGCCCCAATAACAGACATGGGAAGAAATGTAACAGCATATAATGCAGGAACATGTACTGAGAGACTGGCAACATTTCTGCTGTAAATTAGAATTTATCCACTGTGAACAACAGAAGAGGAAGAATTGTGTGTATGGTGTAGTTATTAGAAAGCTAAATGCAGTCTTGCATGTAGTAAGCCCTATATTTTCAGGAACAATAAACAGCTACAAAACACTGGGTAAAATTCAGCTGAAATTTTTGGGCATCATTCAGGTTATTGGTGCTCAGCAAGCCTGAATTCATCCTGGAACAGGTACAAAGAAGTGACATCCAGATAATCAGAGGAATAGCTAAGACATCATGTCTTGCTGAGCTTGGCAAAATGAACAGTGAGATGGGATCTGATTCCTCTCTGTAAATACATTTGAGGTTTTAGTCAGGCAGGGAGGGAGAATAAGCACCAGGGGAGAAGAATCATTCACATTTACAGACAGCACTTGTGCTAGAGCAGATGGGAATAAGCAGGAAGAAAGGCTCTCACTGTGAGAGGAGTAATTGTCTCAAACAGCTTCCCAGTAGGAGAAGAGGGGGCAAAACCCCTAACCAGTCTTAAGAGGGATACCAAGTTTGGCATTTCTCAGTCACTTTTTTTGGGATGTTCAAAGACTGCATTGCCACCATAGGAATAGCCACACCTGGTTTAGCAAAATCTCCTGTCGCTGCCCTAGCTTTGCTGCACTGACAGTGAGGGTTTTCTGTTTGCAGCGGGAAACAGTTCAGCTGTGTAATCTCTGGGTCATTTGCATGACCCATTAGGTGTGGAAGATCAGGTGAGCTTGGGTGGGGGTGGTCTTGAGAGAGCTGTCTTTAGCCTCCCTTTATGCAGACTGAGCTTTAATGTCTGTTATGTACCAATGACTCACACATCAGAGATAGCGCTCCTGGGCTTATGTGAAAAACAAACATGGAGCCTCCATGGGAAAGAGCAGATCCTTCCCATTGCCTGATAAAACAACAGTCGTCAGCACCCGACAGTGTGTGCTCTGTGGCTCCGGGGCTCTGGAATCTGACAAAGGACCCATTTCTCGGGGCCTCACACAACACTGCCACTGACACAGCCTTGACATCTGAACCTGACATCTAAAACTGCCTGCAGACCACCTGAAACCATCCTTGGGGGGTGAATGCTTCCCTATCCATCTCCAAGGAGCAGTAAGCACACAAACCCAGAGGAGAGTTCAGCAGCAGTACAAGTTATATACTTCCACAGCCAATTAGTGTCACAGATGGATAAGCTAATGCGTGCACTCACAGTCCCAGGCTGTGTCCTCTGCTCTTCACAAGTGCTGCTGTACCCATCTGCCTGCTTATCCCCTGCCAGTTTATCTGCACCCACCACATAGTCATTGTAACCACAACGTGGAGGCCACATAAATCAGTCCAGAGGCCACCAAACTGATACAGTTCTCCTTTGTAACTAAAAGCTTCCTCACTGATTTAGGAAAAAACACTATACAGCTTGCAATTTTTGTATTATATAGACCAGGGACGTATTCTGTGGCATGCATTAGTCGCAGAAGCCTGTGGTTCAGTGTGTCCCCTCCTTGGGGCCTGGGGACTCACCAGGACAGAAGAGCTTGCAACAAGCAGAGGAACAGGGCAAGAAGGATGATGGCTACTCTTCACCTCCACTTTAGATCTTCTTCTCAAGGGGAAGGTGAGTTAAAGGGAGATGAGAATGAAGGGACACAGAGGAAGAAGAAAATCATGGTGAACAAGCAGGATACTGAAGGAAATGTACCTGGAACCAGAGAAAGGCTCTTGTGCCTTGGCTGTGCTCAAACTGTGCTTGCAGGTAATGCATCTTCTTGCAGAATCCCCATCAGGCTTCACACATACCCAGGGTCCCAGCTACATCTTCCTTTTCAGCAGCCTCTCCTGGTTATTTTCTCAAAGTATTATTTTGCAGGATTTTTCCCTAGTTTTTTTGTTCAGTCCACAAACAGTCATCACTATCAGGACGCACCAAATAATTGAGCCAATGGAGCTGACAGCAGGCGAGATGGACATATGTGTACCTCCAGAAACACCCACAGGCTCCTCCAGTGCTGGCAGCCAGCCTCCCTCTATGAATCACAGGGTCAGGTGTCCACATCCACGGAGCCAGGAACCCACTGAGCCAAACTCCGGGGCGAGGGCAGCAGATGTGGTCACTGCTGAGCCCACAGCCCCCTGGCAGGGAAGGGAGCCTGGGCACAGCAGGATGAGGGGAAGCAGGAGTGCAAGAGCAGGAAAAGTGGCAAATGCAGTCTGTTGTCTCAAAAATGAGAGAAGGATGCTTTGAAGAGGAGATGGTGTAATAGAGGGCTGAGAGGTAAAATGTGGTCATTTGTAAGGTGCCATGCATGACTAAATGATGTAGGAGAAAAGGACCAACACTCCTTTTTGTCCTTCCTTGCAGACAACTTATATTTGATGTCCCATATCAAGAACTGTGATATCGTAGGATTTATCAGCTGAATCTGGCTCTGTTTATGCACTCATAGTCTTTTCTTGGTGTGTTCCTAATGTGACCGAAGGACTTAAACCATTACTCTTTGTGGGGCAGGGCACGTGGGACCTTGAGATGTCTCTCACTGTCCCGAAGGGCCCAGTTTGTGTCCCTCGCAGACTGTGCCACGTTACCCACCCTACCGAAACCCTCGGGGCTGCTGGTGGGCGGGAAGGTCCCACCCCACGAGAAGTGCAGGGCTTCCCGCTTTCCCCACGCAAGTCCTTATCCCCGTACATTTCGGAGAAGGCACCGTTTTCGCCATTCCCCCTTCCAGGCTACTGAATCTTCCCGCTCCCAGCCGACGCCCGCAGGGCAGCCCTCGGCGCAAGGACCGAGCCGGGCAGAGCATCCGCCGGGGCCGCAGGCGGGGCCGCCGCCCGCTCACGCCCGTCCCTCCCGCATCGCCGGGGGCCGGGCCGGGCGGCAGGGGCGGTGCTGGCGGCGGGAGGGACCGAGCCCGCCGAGCCGAGCCGAGCCGAGCCGAGCCGAGCCCCGCGGGCGGGACGCAGCCCGCAGGATGTCGGCGCTCCGCGTCTGCATCGTCGGCTCGGGGAACTGGTGAGTGCCGCAGCGCGGGGGGGCTCCCTCTTGGCCCTCCTCCCCTTTTGTCTTCATGTCTTTCCCTTTTTCTCCTCCTTCCCCCGTTCCTTCCTCGGTTTTTTCTCCCGCCGCGGCGGCCGGGGGCTTCGCAACAGGTGCGGTGCAGGGAGCGGCGGGGCCGGGGGCTCCGAGCGTCTCCATGGTCCTGAAACGGCGACCCCGGCCCCGTCCTGCTGCGGCTCCTGGGCTCCTGGGCAGGGACCATCGCCCCCAGAGATGCACCAGTCAATGAGAGCTGGAAAGACATGAGGCTCCCGCATCACCCCAGGTGTGTGAGCCGCTTATAGCCTGGCGACAGAACCCAGAGAGGCCCGGAGCTGCAGCTGTCGCTGTGTGTGCCTGCGGCAGGGCCCCGGCAGTTCAGGCTGAAGCATTCAGCAATGGGAAAGGTGGTGATGCTGTTTGTGTTCCTCTGAAGGAGCTGGAGCATAGGCTTCATTTAAAGCCACAGTGTATTGGCACCTTCCATTTCCATTCTCCTCAGCACGTCCTTTTGCATCTTGGTATGGACGCAGCATTGTGTTCAGGTCTCCCATTTATCCTCATTCTTAAGAACAGGTTTGCTACTGCTCAGTCCTTTCTAGCCCGAACAAAATCAGGGGTCTCCAGAGCTCCTTGAGTCAGACAGACCCCAGTAAGATCAGTAAATCAATCTCACAGGACTTTGCATCTTACTTTTCTTACACTTTCTGTACACTGAGCACAAACAAACAGACCAACATGCATGTGCATGCATTTGGGATTAGCAAACCCAGCCTCCAGGTAGTTCTGCTGATTGTTTTTGTACAAGGAGAGCAAGTTCTTTAAGATTTTAAAAATATCTGACAGCTAGGTGGAAGTAATGCCAGAAGAGTCAATAAGTGAGGGAGTGGTTGTGTGTGAGCTGCTGAGAACACAGCAGAGTTAAAGCAGAGCTCTCTGCCTTCCTGCCTTGTATAAACAGTCCACTGCCCTCAATGCATTCTCTTTGTGCATGACGTCTCTCAGATACAGCCTTTCACATGGAACTGCACAGCCAATCTTCTGCACCTCATTGTCACACTTTTGGCTTTCTCTGGCCCTGTCACTTGTTTCCTCAATTGCTGCTTTCACATGTCATTTCAGGGAAGGCATCCCTCTCCCTGCCACTTTCTCTTACCTCACCTGCCTGTGCAGGTGGCTCATTGTCTCTTCCAAGCCCTCATCAGCCATGACTGCATGTTTGGGAGTAAACTTATTTTACCTGTCAGCCTACAGTCACAAACTTCATCGTTTTTTTGCTGCATCCTCAAGCAGGGACCTCTTGCTTTTCCCAGGCTGTGCCCATTCCCACAAGACATCGTTTAAAGTCACTTAGTTGTATCCAGATCTGTACTCGAGGAAGCTCTCTATTTTTCCACATGTACCTACAAACTTGCAAAGAGCTGTGTCACAGAGATTCTGAGACCCCAGCCCATTCAATACCATCTACTTACTCACCCTGCCTGTCTGCCTGAGCCCATCTCTTGCTCTCTACCATATACATCAGCTCTAAAATCCTCAGTGAGGACATAAACATTGTGCTCTGATGTTTGAATCACATCTGTTCATAGCCTTGGTGGCAGAACAGGTTGTTTTAGCGCTGCAGAGAAATACAATGTTTACCTTTGGCAAACATTTTTTTTCTTATGTTCCTCATGAATATTTGGGTGGCAGTTCAGATCCGTGCTCTTGAGGCTTTCCTGCAGCTCAGAATTGTGGCTGACACGTGACACAGCAACGTTGCAAAAGCTCATGTCAGCTGCAGAAGTTCAGCAGGTCACGGGGACTTGCTAAGTCAACACTGCCAGGAGGCTCATGAGTGATATGGTTGAGCGAAGCAAGTGCTGCACTGCATTTTGTGGTTGCCAGTAGGTGCAGGAGGGTTTGTGTTTACATTAATCATGGTTCAGTTATCTGCTTTTGAAAACAGGGGTTTAATTCACTGCCTGGCCCCTCAAAATCCAAAAGCTCTCCCACTCTTAGATTCATTTGGACTGCAGAGTTCCCAGCAAAGATCCAGCCTGATCTGGGTTGTTGTCTTCAACATGGACAGATAGCCAGGCTTTTTATGGAGGTGCATGGAAGGAAAGCAAGAGCCAGTGGTCATAAACTGAACCAGAGGAGGTTCTGACTCAATATATAAAGAGAGGAGAAAAACAAAATCTCTATGAGAACAATAAAGAATTGGGGCAGACTGCCCAGAGAGGAGGTGGTCCTTGGGAAGTTTTCAAGACTCAACTGAACAAAGCCCTCAGCAACCCATCTGAACTCAGTGATGCCCCCCACGTTGGAGACTTCTCATGGTCCCTTCCAATCTGAGCAATACTATACTTTTTAAAAATTGTGTGGTTAGCTAAGAAAGAGATTGAAAAAAGACATCACCTTCAAGCATCTAAAGGAGAACAACAATATTCCATCCTTCTTGAACAGAATCGGGCTTAATTGTGGGAAGACTTAAGTTGAACTTGATGGGGATCTTTCTAATGTTAAGGATAGTAAAGTCCTGGGATGGCCTAATTGGGAAAGGGAAGAGACCTGCAGCCACTGAGGTCTTTAAGACCTCCTCAGAAAAAACTATTAGGAATGGCATATTTGCCTGCCCTTTGCAGAGGGAAGAGACCAGCTGCTTCCTGGCCTCTGCTAATCTCTTTTTTTGACCAGATCTGATGTATACTACAGACAGTTTCATATTCACAGATGTAAATAACGGGTCTTATTTGAATAATTCTGCATAAAGATAAAAGCTTTTTTTTTTTTCCTTAGCAATATGTAAATCCTTTCAAACATGAATTAACATAATTGGGGGGAAAATATCTGATTGGCAGTTTTCACTTACTTTTTAAAATCACCTAAGTGGAGTATTCTGCCTTCTATTAATCTTCACTGAATTGAGTTTTGGAGAAAATTGAACAAACTACGGTAAAAGCTTTATATGTGAGCATCTCTGGTTTTGCTTGCAGAAACAGCCCTCTTTTGCCAAGCCTGTGCAGTTACCACACACTGCCTTCACAGACAAAGCAGTTCATCTTCCTAAGGCTGACCCGCAGTAACTGAATTCTAAATGGGCTGAATGAAACAGAGCATCAGGTTTTGAACAGTTTGATGGTTTTGTAGTGAGGTATTTTCCCTGATGACTGCTCAATGCCTTTTAAAGATGAAACCCTTTCTCCCCCAAATCTTCATTCATCTAAAGAGAAACCAAAGGAAAATACCATTATTAGTGGAGCTACTTTTATGCCTGAGATACTTTCACTGATAACTTATGTATAGGTAAAGAGTTGGGTGGCAACATCCAAGCACAATGGCAGTTACAGCTCTGCCAGAAGTTCAGATTTATCTACTGAGAGTTGCAAGTCCCATTCAGGATTTAAGGGATTAGAGCCGGAGTCTTCATCTTTCAAGAGAAAATCATATGCTCTTGGTATTTAAGTGGAAGAGTCATTTTTATGGTAGGCTTGATGTGTAAGTTCATCATCCAGGTTGTGCTGGACAACAAATTTGTATCTCAAGTTTATGAAAAAAGTCTTTTTCATATTAATACATGTTTCTTGTGTGGAGCCAGAATTCACCCTCAGCTTAAGCTTTGAATGTGCTCTCTGTTGATAGCAGGGCAAGAGAATATAAGCAATTTTATAAATAATATGGATGTATGATAAAAGTGTATGCCTTTCTTTCAAGACAGCAGAACTCTTACAGTAAAGGTTCACCCTTAAAACACTGCCCTAAATATTGTAAAGGACCAAACCAAATCATCCCTTACAAAATAAAACAAACTCCCAAAACAAAAACCACAAACCATGCAAAAAACCCCAAACTAAACAACTAAATAAAGCACTACAGCAGCTCAGGATATAGCATATAATCAACACTGAGCAAAGTGAAACCTGATCTCATCAGGGTTTCTTTAGCATTAAAGATTAAGACCTTAATTACCTATTAATAAGACCTTATTAGTTATTGAGGAATTTAACCACCTTACGTGAACCTGTTAGATGAAAAATATGGGTGAGCCAAGGAGGGTCAGTTACAACGTGGTTTCCCTTTGAATCATTAACAGCACAGACTTAGCTGGACTTTGATATCCCCAAGAACTTTATCAGTTCCTGAACACATACCACAGCTAAATCCTCTTCATGCTCCTTGTTACAAGTGGGTCAGAGTACAAGAGGGCTGCAACTGGAGCTTCTCTTTCACTTGTGTTAATAAAATGGCCAATACTTGAGAGATTAAAGTAGCATTAAAATGGAGAGAAGGAAGAGAGGACTAAAAATAATCACCCCTCTTCCCCAAATAATTTAAAGTTCATTAAACAATACTTCCAATATTTTCTGTGGGGTTTCTAATTCTCCCTTGCCATGTGAGTGTTTGCAAGGCTGCAGACATGATGGGGGAATAAAATTATTATCTGACCTGAAATTAAAAATGCTCAGCATGACTCAAGATGAGTAAACTGGATGGTTAAAATATCCCCAGGCTGCAAGTATTACAGGTCCTGTTACAGTGATAATTAGAACAATAAGTAAAAAGAAACCATCAGGTTTAAAGGTTGTTAGTATTTTTTGCAAGGATTTAGCTGTTATGTAAAATCCTTATTGTAACTGTTTGGTTACAGATAGGAAAGTGGGATGCATTTATTTTACATGAGATGCACAAAACTGTCACAGCAAGAATGCTCTGCACTTATTTACTACCTGGATTACTTTACATTTATTGATCTTGACAAAAAACATCTAGGGAGTAAAAGAGATTTTAATCTCAGATAAAGTATTTTTAGTGCTGTTGATGGTACATCACACTGCTGTTCTATAACCTTTGATATTACATTAGATCCATTATTTCAGTTACATTTTTCCCCTGTTCTACTTTCTCTGTTTTTAAACTTGAGGGGCTCTTGATAGAGGGCAGTGGATAAAACTTTCTGATAAATGTTGCAAGCACCTAGACAGCTTTATAGCACAGGCTTTTTATCAGTTATGATGTTTAAAGTAACTCATGTTTCCAATTCACAATAAAAGTACTTTTCCCCTTTTAGTTTTTGGTTTTTTTTTTTTATTTTTAAAGGGGATCAGCCATAGCAAGAATCATTGGCAAAAATGTCCAGAAGTCCAACAGGTTTGATCCCACTGTCAAGATGTGGGTGTTTGAAGAGATCATAAATGGAAGAAAACTCTCAGAAATCATCAACCAGGAACATGAAAATGTTAAATATCTGCCTGGATACAAGATACCCCAAAATGTGGTAAGCTGAAAAAAAAATTAAAAATCACTGAATTTATTTTTTGTTATAAGGGAGGCAACATCTGAAAAAGAAACTTAGGAAGCAATTCACTGCTTTGTTCTCATTTGCCACCTAACTCACTCCATTATAACTCCCTGGAATATAATTCAGTTCTGCAATTTCTGCTTGTCTTGTATGTCATGCACAACTTCAAACACCAACTGTGTCTGTGCTGGTATCACACCATCCTCCTCCCTGGCAGGGATCAGCACAACTCAAGAAATTGCAGGCAGAGATCTGTCTACACAGAGCTGACGTATTTCAAACCCACAGCATCTTCTGGAAAAACAGGCAAAGCTACTGTTTTCCTTTCTTCAGAAAAAGAAATCAAAAGCACAGGCAGTGGCTTACAAGGAGATGAATAATGAGGTACCAACTCATGGGTGATTTCAGGATAGCTGTAGTTAATAATGCTCTAAATTCCATCAAAAAATGTAAGGTGTTTATTTTCATGGACACTTAAAATACCAAGCTACACATCCCTACTCAAATTAATCACCTTAGATAATTTACTGCTACTGAAGCAAGTGATGTGAGGGGGTTTGGCTGTTGAAGATTTTCCCAAATGTCACTGTTTTGTGAGTAGTGCCACATTTTGGAACAGTTGCAGTTGTACAGGGAAGTTAAGATGCTGCACGTGGTGGATCTCCTTGCTTGGGGAGTGGTTATATTTAGTATTCCATTTTGTGCTGTGATTGCACATTTGCACTCCTGGTGTTTGAACTTGGCACACAGTCCTCCTGGGTTACAACTGACTTGTCACTGTTATTTTTATAACCCTCCAGCAGATCAACAGGCTTGTCACCATCCCTTGAGGCCAGCCTCACCCTGCATAGAGCAAAGGCTGAGGCTTCACCGGCAGAAATTAGCTGCTTGCATTAGAGCCTGGAGGGACTCTCAGACTATCTCCAAATGAGGAAAAAAAAGAAACCAAACAAGCTGAGCTTTTCCTGGCATTGCTCTGCAAGACAGGAGCACAGCCTGTGCAAGGCTGCCAGCCTCTGCCCTGCGCCCACTTTGCTGTTTTCCCAGAGAAGCAGCTTGGCTGGCAGCAGCTCTGGCTTTCTTGCTGGGAATCCCACTTGCTTAAAGGCTGCATCCAAGAGTGATATTTTCTCCTACTGTAAAATGCTTCTAGCAGGCTCAAATTCACCTGCTGTTGCCTCTGTAGCCTGGCTTGAAATGTTGTTCTGAGTAAGGCCAGTATTTGGAGGAAGATACAGCTAGGTAGTCTTTAAGCATGTTGTATAGGTTCTGGTAACTCCTGGTAAAAAGATACATACCTGCCCAAAGATGATGATAATCTCTGCCTTTTGAGATGTTTATTCCTCAGTAACTAAGCTGGTGACCTATGGAAACTAAAGACTTCTAGAAGAGCCTCTGTCTCACCATCCCATTTAAATCATGTGCTCTCCAGTGCTACCACTCATTCCAGAAGAACCATATGGGGCTGGTCAGTTAGCTTCAGGAACCACATCAAGAAGCTGAACCAGCAAAGGGATTTCCCAGCACACTGCAAATTTATAAAGTGTATAATCTTCTCCAGACTATCCACACATGGTTAAATTATTTTAAAAAGTATAAAAAATACAACCCTAAAACAGTTCAGCTGCTTTGGATATTTCAGAAGAGACCTGTAGCTGCTTGCGTGGAGAGCTGGCAGCTATGCCATAGGGCCAGTTAAAATTAAGGACATTTGCACTGTATCTCCCATGGCTTTGGCATAATGGTGGCTTGCAAGGACTGAGGATTCCTACCTGGGGCTCATTTTGGTTGTCACTCTTGTCCCAGGTGGCTGTACCAGACGTGGCTGAAGCAGCAAACGGGGCAGATATTTTAGTGTTTGTTCTGCCACATCAATTTATTGGACGAATCTGTGAGCAGATTGCAGGACAGATAAAACCTGGGACATTTGGGATTTCCCTGATCAAGGTAAGTTGTGTCTACAGTACCCAGTCAATATGGAGTAAACAAACAGCTCCAACTTAAGGAGCCCTCAGCTGCACGCTCTGCACAAACACGAGCATTTCTTTCTGCAGGAGTTAAAACTTCCCCAGCTCTGCCAGCCCTTCCACTGCTCTTGCAGCCGTGGAGAGGGAAGGATGGGGCAACCTATCCAGGCTAAGAGTATCTGTCTTTGCCAGTCATGTTTAGCCTGGATCAGTTCCCACTTGGACCAGCATGGAGGTGAAAATGGGCAGAGGAAGGGCTGCATAAAGCTGGTGCTGCTGCCAGAAAAAATACTCTGAGACTACAGCCTCAGTTACCTCCTGACTGAGAACTCCGAGTCAAAGTGCCTCTTCCAAGTACATGTTAAAGCTGTTCTTGGCAGCATTAAAACAGCATAATAACACTAATGATTTTGCAAAACTGAAGCAATTTCAATCTGGCATGAACTGAGGAATCTCTTCTTAAGGTTAGAGAGGTACAAGATTATTGTAATCTTAAAAGGAATTAATATTTTAAGAGAATGTCAAACTAGAAGCCAGAGGCAAAACATAGGAATTTAGTCTTACCACTTCTTCTTTTGATTGCATTACAGAAAATATCCCACTTAAAATTGTAATGGAAGAAATGTAATTCGAGCTTTCAGACTTCAATACCAGCTCTTTCCCTCTATACAAATTATCTCATAAGCAGCAGTAAGCAGAAGAGAGGAAGGTTGGAGAGGAAGGAAATTTCTGCAAATTCAGCTTAAAAAACTCAAGACAGTTCAGTATACTCCTTAACACCCAAAAAGCACTCTGATTAATACTTAGATCTTGCAAAAAAAGCCACTTCCTATAGACTTAATTTTAAAAATCTGTTCCTGTACTACAGAAGTTCAATTGAAAGGAAAAATACATCAAAGAAAGGAAGCCTCAGGACAGCAGCACTTGATGTGAGGCCTCTTGCAGGATTACCTTGACTGTCACCCCTTCTCCCTGAGCTTGCCTTGAATTTCCAGTTACCAAAGTACAAACCCAGAGCATTTGTATTAATGGCTAACACTAGGGATTACAAGACCCTTCTTTTTTAATTAAAACCAGACAGCTGCAGGCAATAGAACAACACCCTCTGCTTTACCAGTGCTCTGCTGCTGTCATTTTCCTATTCAAATACCCTGGCTTTAACTATCTTCTTTTCAGGGGATTGATGAGGGTCCTGATGGCCTGAAGCTCATCTCTGACCTCATTCGAGAGCAACTGAAAATAGAGATCAGTGTGCTGATGGGGGCCAACATAGCCAAAGAAGTGGCTGATGAGAAGTTCTGTGAAACCACCATTGGTAACTATTGCAAAAAGCCAATTAGAGCTGGGGTTTAAAGTCACCTGTGGCAGGATAACCTCTGGGAGAAGGAGGGGGATGTGATTGGTCCCAGGTGGTTCCCAAGTCGAGCAGTGCCTGCTGAGCTCCTTCAGGGAGCCAGGATTATTTACAGAGTTTGGTGCTCAAAGAATCTGATTCAAACTGACAGGGGGTTTCAGTGCTGAGAGCTAATTTAATGCATTGAAAATATACAGCTTAATCCTGTTTCTGTAGGAGTTGGCAAGAGCCAGCTTTTGTGTCTGCAGAGCGCAACACGGAGTACATGAGCAGCTGATATACTATACAGTCTAGATAAAGAAGTGTAATCAGAAGCTCCTATGTGCTCACACTCCCAGAGGTGTATTTCTTCATCTTAAAATTTCTTTGTTTGGAAAAGAAAACCCAGTAACATTCTGTTCCTCCCTCCCATTTGGACTGCTTGCCAAGACATGGCCTCAGATCCTCCCAGGACTGGGTCTGACCTGATTTGGAAAGTTCATCCAGTAGTTTTTAAAACTCAGAGATTTTTAAAGGCAGTAAAAATTAAACTTACATCCTTCTACAGCTATGGAAGGCAAAAGAAAAAGAAATTGTGTTGCAATAATGTTCCTTTGCCTTGCAAATGTTACAGCGGTGGTGCAAACTGTACCAGCTGGGCATTTGTTACTGGAAGAGCAAATAGGCACAAATAGGACTAAACATGATTAGGAGAGTTGGAGCTATATTATTATATTATATTCTCCTGGGGTGAATTTAACTTCTGCTGGCCTGGTTTGAAGCCATGATGTGATGATGGTTGTGCAAAGAGCTTTGTCTCTTACTTTTGTCCTCATGGAAAGCCATGCAGCCCAGAAACAGCTGCCTGAAAGAGAACTGGTATTGTGAAGAACAAGAAGCAAACCTAAAGGTTCTCGTGAGATGGTGAGAAACCTCCCAGCTACCAGAGTGTGGTGCCCCAGGCTAGTAAAACTCATAGCTGAACTCCTCTTGAAAGGAAACCAGGCTACCTTGTACAAAACTTAAGTGAAACTCCATTCAAAGGTCTTTGCCCAGCTGGCCATGGGCTCCCTGGGTCAAGGCAAACCTCAGTCCCTTTAGCACTAAGGGCTCTCCTCAGCTGAGCACTGCAACAACGTGATACATGACCTCTGTAGAACTTCTAGGAAAAAGGTTTTAGCAGTGCCAGCCTTCAATTTCATCATCTGTGGATCCCCCTGTAAATGGGACTAATACCCCTGTAACTGGGCAATAGTCATTTGTGCTCCATTAGCAGTGACACAGGTTTACATTTTTAAAGCAGGAATTATACCGTTGTCCTGCAGGAGATGGTTTGTAAATAATGTCTTTTGCAAGGTCTGTGGTTGTACAAGCTTTCTCAGGCAGAAAGATTCATTAGGGGGTATCTACTTTTGAGCTCTTTAAAGTGTCATTAAGCAATGTTATCAATGCCCTGGAGTTGCCTACATTTAACAGTGGCATCCAGCAGCAGAAACTGCTGTTGCACAAATCTCTGGTTTAGCAACACCTTGGGACTGGGATCACAAAACCTGAAGCAGTCCCTAGAACCTTATTTCAGGTAAATTGTGTGCACTCTGAAACATTGTAAAAGAGCTCTAACTTTCACCCTTTCTTCCCACAGGATGCAAAAATGAAACACAAGGGGAAATCTTTAAAGAATTAATGCAGACCCCAAATTTCAGGATTACTGTGGTGCTTGACTCCGACACAGTAGAGCTTTGTGGAGCCTTAAAAGTGAGTGTTTTCAAGCCGATATGTTTTATTAGGGCCAAATTCTAACCTCACCTGAGTCTTCTGTAAGCCACGGGGTCTAATTTAAGTCCTGTCACCATGTGAGTAAAGGTGTACAGACAAAATGCAATGTTCATGAGCCAGTTTTCCAACCTGTTAAAAAGGGCAAATTGATTTAAAATGTAGCTGCAGGCAAAACATTTCAAAATAGTTGTATTTGCATCTGTATTTTACCAGAGGCACATCCGATTTTGAGAGCAGGGTTTAGTCCACTGTGCTTTCTTGTCTGCATGTTGTGAGCACACGAAAAAAAGACTCTCACTGCATAGAGTAGCTCCACCAAGAATTATGTCCATGGTTTAAGTACTAATCTGCTAGAAAATTCACATCAGGAGTGATGCTCTGTGTTGGCGGCACATCTGTGTGGATTCAGCAATGCCCACAAGGAGATCTCAGGTGGAATCAAAAATGACACCAGAGTCACCAAATTTCCAATGAGGGGACAATTGTGTGAGATTCAGAATTTGCTTTTACATTAATTGATAGTGACTTCAGCCTGTGGTCCTTTCTATTCACTCTTTACACATTTAGTCATTTATACTTCAATAATGCACCTTTCCATGGAGGAGGTTGGATGACTGATGAGGAAAGAATTGGTCCTGTTTAACTTCACATACAAAGATAAAATTTCTTGACATGCAAAACCAAACACTGCTGATTTTGCTTTTGGCCACAGAGTAGAACTGAGGGACAGGAACAGATGGGAGAGAGGTTTTTTTCTGCTTTGTGATAAATCATTGCTCTTCTCGAAATCATTGGTTTGATTGTGCCTCTGCTAAAAAAACATACAAAATTAAACATACGCACTGAGGTACATATATGCCTGGAGCAAACATGCCAATGGTAGCACTAGGTGGCATATTACTCATATACACTGAACTACATTTATTTAGGGACTTTTTTAGGAGCTGGGAATTGGAAGATGGGAAGGGAAGCATGCAGAACAATGATGAGGAGTTGCAAAGATGTTTAGGATCCTGAGAGATTTGTTTAGAGCTGTAGATCAGGGCAGTTCTACTGCTGTTTGTAGGTAAGCCCAAACTTTGATCTACTGCAGCATTTACATAGAATCCATGCCTGTTCAAATCAGAGACCCACAAAGAAAACCTAGAAAGGTATGACTCTGGGTGGGATATTTTATATCATTAAACAGAAAGGTCAGTGAGATTCAACTTGGAACTAGCAGAAAAACAAAACACTAATTGCATACATGCTATGTGATTGCAATATTAGTGTATAAAACAAGCTGCTTTGGTTTTTGCCCAGGGGAGTAACTTTAAAAAATCTTCTAAAAGTCCAGTGACTTTTGTTCAACATTGTCAGACCTGTTTCTTTGTAAGAAAAACTCATGGCCACTGGAAATTGACCCTTGTTCTGATGAAGGGAGATTTGTGGTGTTTCCTTGAATCTCAGTGCACACAGATGAGCTGCACACCTTGGCTGACAGTTTCCTTCCCTGCCCTGTGTTTTGCACGGGCCCGTTTTTAGAACATTGTGGCGGTGGGCGCGGGGTTCTGCGATGGACTGAGCTTCGGCGACAACACCAAGGCAGCAGTGATACGCTTGGGCCTCATGGAGATGGTGGCCTTTGCCAAGATGTTCTGCAAGGGACCAGTGTCAATAGCCACCTTTTTGGAAAGCTGTGGGGTCGCTGATCTCATCACCACCTGCTACGGGGGACGCAACAGAAAAGTAGCAGAAGCCTTTGCTCGCACAGGAAAAGTAAGAAGGATTTAAAAATATTTTATGTTAACACATGAAAAAGTCCTGTGTTTTACAAAGGCATCATTGTTTACCTTCTTGATAACTGCTGGTATTACAGTAGCATCCCCTCTGATCCAAGTAATCAGTCTTCTCTCTTCTAGTCCATTGAGGAGCTGGAAAATGAGATGCTGAATGGACAAAAGCTGCAAGGTCCTCAGACCTCAGCTGAAGTCTACAAGATTCTGAAACAGAAGAATATGCTTGATAAGTAAGTGCTTTAATTTAAAAAACAACTAAATCAACAACAAATTATGAGTGATTCATAACCTCCTTAACAGTACTTGTGTTTAATAATCTTGCTCATTCTGCAACAGCTTTCTGCATCTTGGGCCACTGCTAGAGCCTGGCCTGACTCCCTATTGCCAGGGTCGGTTGAATGGGATGAAGGCTGAGCAGTGTTAGAAGAAACAAGTCACAGACAGTGTGGGTTCAGGGGACACTGTTAGTGCCTAACAGAAGACAGAGTAATGTGAGATCACATATTGGAACAGCAGGGAAAACAATCACAGAATATTCTGAGTTGGAAGGGACCCACAGAGATCATCACCAACTCTTAAGTAAATGACCCATATGTGGGAAACAAAAGAAATTACAAAGTAAAGAAGACTCTCAGACATCCCCATCCCCCAAACAAGATTTAAGGCCATACACAGAATCATCTTGCAGGCATGATTTATGGGCCCAAGGGTTTCTTGTTCTCAGTATACCACCACTGCAGCTTGGAGCAGTCCTGCTCTCCATGCAAACCTGAACTTGGTTATCTCAGTACAAATTTCGGGATCATGTTTCTAATCAAGGATTTTACATGCATTGAACAGGTTAACATGTGCTGATAATATCAATACTTTAGTACCACAAATATTGCCGAATTAAAAAGTACTTCTGATTGTTTGGGATGATGTAAGATTATTTATAATTTGAAACCTTTGCCTCAGCTTACACAACAGAAAAGCTAAACTTCCCTCTATCCCATTCCCTCTCATACATCACCAGTACTGAGAAGTCAAGCACTCCTAAATGAATACTTAAAACCTTATTAGAATTGGAACAGATACAGAAGATTCAAGTAGCATTATCTTTCAAAAATGAGAGAGAAAAGGAAAGCTCATTTTGACAGCAGCTTTAAATCACAGCTTGATCTAATAGTTATCCTATAATTGCACTTTGTTACATGCTCAGCTCCGAGTCATTCAGTGGACTCATTTTTTACCACAAAATGACTGAGACCGTTTGTAAAAGGAAAAGAATCCTTTAAGCCAAGAAAAGAAAATCATTAGACATTTTCTTTCTTTTTAGTCCTTTAGATACCAGTAATGAGTGCAAATAATATATCCATTTTGCATGCAGCAGGGAAAGAGGATATGCAATTTAAAATTGTTTTTAAATAAAAAATACTGGATAGGTATTTTGTCTCCAAAACAATTTTTCTCTGCTATCACTCCCATGATTTGCCCCTCTTTAGCTCCTCTTCTTCGCCCTATGTAGTCTTCCAGTAAAAGCAGCTCCAAGCTAAAATTACATTGTAAAGAGACAAAACTTTTCCACTTTCAACAGAATAAAATAATCTTTCCATTCAAACGGAATAGAAATGTTTATATAAACTTTAAAAGCTATTTTAATTCCTACATGCTTCTTCCAGGTTTCCATTATTTACAACCATCTACAAGATCTGCTATGAGGGTCGATCAATCCAAGATTTCATCATGTGCCTGCAGAACCACCCAGAGCACATGTAGGGATCCCTTCTCCTCACCTGGCTGAATTCTCACCCTTCTGGGACTCCTGTCCACTCCACGGCAATTGAAGTAGAGAAACAGGTTGTGTGATACTTGCTGTAAAAGCAGCAAAGAATGTACTTCATTCTCCTCGTCCTGGGGGTAAAAAAAAATGCCTTTAATTGCAACGTTATACCTAAGGAATAGGAAACAAATGTAAAACTTAACAGTATTTGATTTGAGTTAGTAAAGTGGGTATTTCCCTATAACTATTTCCTTGTTGACTGAAAACAGTTCCCCTTGTAATTTCCACAATAGAGCTCAATAGGTCATGTAAACCTCAACATTTTGCCTACTGTTATGTACAGAATGGCACAAAAACCAGAAAAATCAAAGAAAAAATTCAAACAGATAAATTATAGTAAAAAGAAAATTTAAAAATCCAAGAGCAGTTAGATGCAATCACATGAGCAAATATTTGGGTTTCCATAATTCCCCAAAAATGCAAATAACATTTAGTATTTTGTGACATTTTGGCCTTCCTTGATTTCATTTCCCAGTATAAGCTTCTTTGGAAAAATAGGTACTATTACTGTGCTCAGACACACATGAATGTTCATCAGATGTACAAACAAAACAGTTTAAGGTGTGGGGGAAAGGAGAAGGGGTTTGGGATGGGCATATTGTTTGTTTCAAATCTGGGACATTAGGAATCCTCAGCAGTAATCTGACCTTGATTAAACTTCCTGTGTCCCTTCAAAATACAGAAAAAAAATCTGGAATAACCAAAGACAATTTTGTTAGCATCAGATTTTCTCAGCAAGTCCTCATCATTAATTGGTACCAGCTGACAGGGGAGAAGTGGAGGTTGACAGGGAGATGTAGCCAGGGCTCAGCCTGCAGCTTGTGCACTTGCTGGTATTTTGAGGGGGCAACCAGTAACAGTGACAAACCCTCTGTGATACTTGACTTTTTATACATGTATGGAAACGACCGCTATAGACGCACAGAACTCCTGTAAACTGGCATTTCAAACCAGGCTGCATTTGAGCTGCACTGGGAAACTCCACTGGTGTGACACCAGTGCAGCTCCCAGCCTGCAGTCGTGTCCTGATCCTGCTCAAGCAGCACATCTTACACTCCAGGAGAGAGATCTCCATCTGCTTCTGAATTTTAAACACAAACTGGGCTCATAGACCAGGGTTTTTTTATTGTGCTACCAGTGGCGTAAATTTTAGAAACACTGACGTTTTTAAACCTTATAGCTGTACTTGGGTAACTTTACATACCTGATGTTTTTCAGAGTTAAAACCATCTACAAAATGAACAGTGGCACATTTTATAAGCTTTAATACCCTTTTAAAAGACTCCTATTTTGAGAGAAGGCGAACAAAAAGGAAGAGTAACCTACTTTTGCTGTGCTTTATCCGATTTTCTGAAATAGCAGAGAGGAAGGCAAGTTTTTTAAATCTATGTACTTGCTGTCATATCACTTAGAGGAAAAAAATGAGCTAATTATAAAATAATTTCAACTCATTTTAGAGGAATGATAGGTCTTTCACATTTACCAGAGTAATATATATAATAATGTATTGTAATTACAAATATATTGTAAAAATCTCAGTCTCACAGCTAGCAAAGCTAGCTTGGATACCAAAACCAGTGGCTGCAGCATCCCTGATCCTGCTGAACAGCAGCAAGGGTAGCTCAGCTCCTCCTGCTCAGACTCCAGCCACAGCCAACAGCTTGGGGCTCTGCAGAGCAACACCAACATTCCTGCCACTGAAACGGGAATTGTGTGGCCAAACCCTTCACACAAAGCAGGGAAATTATGATCTTCAATTTCAAGTGGAAAAATACTTACATACTGCACAGTTCTGAAGTATCAAATACATGAGGATGGGATAGAGAATTCAGGAACCTCCTTCCTTCACCATCAGGCTGAATTTCTGATAAGTCATGTATGAGCTAATAATAACATAGAATACTTTACATTCAAAGTGTATCAAATAACAGTTTAATAAAGTGATCAATATGCAGACTTGATGTAATTTCATTTTTCAACATTCTCACAAAATAAATGACTGTTGTAATAGTGGTCCTTTATTGCACTTACTCTTGCAGTTAATCATTGTCAGCTCTCAAAGAAAAGGACAAGAATTAATTTTCTACAGATATTTTATTGAAGAATGATTTTTTCCTCTGTTGCATGACATACCTTTTTTAAACAGTAAAATAAGGAAATTTTTACTCCATAAATAACACAAATTAGCCCTTATATCTCAATCCAGCCAAAATCTGTGTAAAATATTAGTTCTATATTTACATTCTGTACCAAAATAGGAAACACATGTTCAAGGTCAGCCAGTTCTCTCAAAACAGTTGTTCTATCTCCAAGGTAAGCTTCACATTAAAAAGGCAGTATTTGCACTTTGGAAGTCTGATAGTGTAAGATCACATTATTCAGTGCACAAACAGCCCCAGATCCTGAAAAGCAGCACACACATCATGCAAGCAGGCACCCACACATCCACACAAGCAGAAACCAGGGTTCAGTCTTGCAGGGAAAAGACCTTGAGCTGCTCAGGTGGCTGAAAGTCACTCCTTGGAAATGCGGGGAAGGAAGGATATGCACCTCCCTCTCTACTGAATATCATCAAGAAGAAAGATTTGCAGGACAGGAAGACTTAAAAACAACTGGCCCTCATAAGGGATCTGCTCTCAGACATCAGTCTCCCCAGTTTACTAGTGCTCAGCAGAAAGAATGAGCTGCACTGGACTGACAGTCAAGTAATGGGGGATATGATTCTCTTTCAGAAATTAACCTACACCAAGGGCCGTCACAGTCTCTCAAGACCTCAACTCATTTCAGGAGGAATGCATTGCTGCTTCTCAACGTGATTTTACTTGTTGCATTCTCCAGCCAAAAGCTATCCTTCCTCCTCATAATTACAACACTAGAAAAATGTGTTCCTAAAGTATGACTTGCTTCAACTTCTAATTGAAATTGTTTGAACTAATGGGATCAAAAAAGACTGCAAGACTAATTTACTTCCCTAAGGAAACATGGAATGTTTTAAAAATAAAAAGCTGAAACTGTGGACACTCTACACGGAAAATGTTTTTGTTACAGATGAGCAAACTCATGCATCTCAGCACAACTTCCAGGGCTGCTGCTGCCCACTCATCTCTGGTGGAAACACAAAGGCTTAAATGGGCTGTATTTCCAAGTTCTCACACATAAGAGATGCAATAGGAGGGACTGGCCACATGTGGTCAGGACACCTAACACAGCAAACTTTGCATTTATTTAAAAGAATTCTGAATTTTACAGCAGAAACTACACTTAAGGCTACATCACTGATCTGCTTGAGCTACAATTTTAGCTGTGTTCTATACTCAAAAATGGCTTAAGCTTCCTACTGGAATAATTTTACTCTTAAAAACCTGAGACATGATTTTACTCAATTCATGTTAAGATCTGGAAGTTCACAGCAGGCTAAAAGCTGAATGCAAAGACAAACAGAACTGAGGTAGTCAGCTTTACTCAAATATTCTGTATGACAGCTACCAATTCATTGCCACTTTGACACATTCCTTGGCAGTTCCCACCAGGCTGCAGCTGCTAACTCACTGGTGGGATAGAAGATGTTGCATTTTTCTGACTAAAGTACCTTCTGCACCCGACCCCCCAAAGTCACGTCCAGTTCTGCAGTTCACAGGCAGCTGAAGGGCTGCACGACAAAGAAATTACGACTGAAATCTCAGATTATTAAGGCAGTAGCAGTTTTACTTCACTGGATTCACTGATGCAGTTACTCAGCAGGTACTGGTGAACCTGACCACAAGAGCTCCAGCAGGCCGATAGATTTTTCCCTGTCAATACAAAGCACTACATCCCCTTCCTTTAATTAATGCATACAATTCAGAAGTAGGTAAGCATCAACTTTCTAAGCTATCTTTCAGTTAATTCTCAGGAAGAGAGATTAAAAGAAAAGCCCTCAAGATAAACAACTGTGTAGAAGATAAAAAAATTCAATTAAATATGACAAATCTCACACTTAGACAGGAGACCAGCATATCAAATACTGAGCACAATAAATTAACACCAGTTAAAAAGTTTAACAGTTATAAAGTTAACCAGAAAGTTCAGACAGTGCAAACATTTCACAGTAAGAAAAAATAACCAGTAATTTCTTTTCAAGTATCAAAAGCATTGTTGTTGAGTGATACCATTTCAACTGTATTATTGCACAACAGACAAAAAATACAATATCAACCTCTGGGACCTAAGCTGTATTCTCAAACCTTTATGTTTTCCAGGTATCAGTTTACATTGACTGCTTTGTGGATATATTAGAATAATTAGTGTTCACTTATCAATCTGAGTGTTTCATAATTCAATTTATACCATTTTAAAGCATTTGAGTCCTGACTTGTATTGCTTCTCTGAAACACTGATTTAAGGCTAGCCTAGGCCTTGTGTAATTCACAGCAAGCTTAACCTGCAGTTAAGAATGAGAACTAGCCCAGTGCAAGGTGCTCTCAACTGTGATGTCTTCAGACAGTTTAAGGTTGCACCTTACTTGCCTCAGCAGTGTCATAAGAGTTTCCTTAAACAAAAACCAAAAAACAACAACAACAAAAAAACCAAAACCAAGTCCAGTAGGCACAAATAAGTTCTTACAATCATGATGGAAGTCCTATTATTAAAGTATAATTGGAGCTAAATAAGTTTTACTCCATCTCCCTACCTTCCATTTAGGAAAAGGATCAAGTCACTGACAATTATAGAATCATAGAACATTTAAGAAGCAGAGTAACATCATCTTTCTCCCTATATCTGCATTTTTTAATTCACAGGGCATGTCTGCTCCCTTAAATTTAACACGTTTCCATGAGTGAAAACTGTCCTAAAAGGACAGACAGTGGATTGAACCACAAAGAGTTTCTTTACTTCTGAACAGGATTATTTGTTATACATTATAGTCAGAAATAAATAAAAACATCCTTACAAGGGCCCTATAGAGCAGCTGTCCTTACCTTGACAGATTTTACTCATTTCCTTCCTCTTATATTTTGTCATCAAGTGATTAATTTTGTAGCAAGGTGTGCCCTCATGTGGCTCAAACCATCTGATTCTCAACGTATTACAAATACTCAAATAATCCATAGTATTTATATGTCCAAGAAAAAGTAGAGGGGAAAAAGAAGGAAAACAGATTAGACTTTCCTTACACATTCAATATAGTTTTTGGTCTAGAGACATCAGCATGATCCTGTAAGGTTATAGCTGCCATTGCTACTGGTTTGCTCTTCAACAAGAAGCGAGAACATCTGCAGTAATGTTCATACTAGTTTTGAAACAATAATGCCATTATTCATTATTTGAAAAACAAACCAACACAATAAAAAATAAACATAAATCCTTTCCCAAATTTACAGTCTGAGTATCAGTACTGAAATGCATTTGCCTTGAGAATATTCCAACGTGATGTACTAAATTTCACAGTAGAACTGGCAAATGCTAAATGAAAATGGTATTTCTAGACAGTTGTCCTGGTTACCAGTCTGAAATTCCATTTTGTGCATGTAGGAAGATGCAATGAACCCCAAGAATCAGCTTTACCTAGCATGAATTCTGAGGGGGCTCAAAGCTGCAGAATACAGTTATGAAGGAAACTGTCAACCACTGGTTATCCCGTTATATTCTTTTCTCCCCAATAAATTGTAAGAATTGACAAAACAAACAAACAAATTTCCAGCCTCTTTAGGCCTGGGTTATCAGCAGTGATGACAACTGATTTTTACATGGCTTTTGACTAAACCACTGAGGTATATTTCCAGTTTGAGGATGCTTTGCTACCAATCACACAACAGACATAACAAAAAAACCAGCCCTCAGTTCCATTACAGAAGAGTTCTCATTTCAAATCTTGACTGAGTTGCCAGGTAGTCTAACACAGTTGGCAAAGTGGATCTTGTTACTGCGTCAAAAAAACCACAGGTTGCAATTCAGGAAAATACTGGCACTTATTGAGATGACAAGGTAGATTTTCCTCCTCTCAAAACTCTGCCTGCTTTCATCAGCACCCCCTGACTACTGTGTGCAGCAATACTTGCCAGGGGAGATGAGGTTCAGCAGGAGAGAGCTGCCTGCAGACACAAAACCCTCGTGCTCCACAGTAAGGAGTGCAGCAGGATGGGTATTATCTCAGAACTCCTTGCCCCAAGCTCAGGTCTATGCACAGAGAAACAATCCTGTCAGCAGGGGAACTAAGTTGGCCACCAGCAGCCAAAGGGTTACAACCAGGCTGGACGAGCAGGAGCACAAGTCTAAAATTAAAAAAAAAAATAAAAGAAAAAAAGAAGATGATAAATTTTACATTTCAAGACAAGATAAAATAACAAAGAGAATACTAAAAACTACCAAGGAGTTAAAACAAACTTCTTGACAAAACATTAACTGGAATTTAGTGACTTAAGCTTTTTACGTTCCTCAAAGAGAAAACTGACTCTGATCTTTCTGCATTACAATATGAACATTATCAATAGGAGGTTATTCAAGTGAGAACTCACTTTCCACCAAGGTGATAATCTTTAAGATTGTAATAATGATATGGCTCCAAAACACAGGTCAAATTCCCTGGTAAGTTCCCAGGCCAAAGCTAGATTTCTGGGGTGATTATCAGAAGGAGACATAAAACGAAGGAGTTACGTTTCAGACAAATTTCTTCTGTGTTTGTCATTATTCCGCATGACTGCACAGCAAAAAGCAGGACACCTTTGCTCTTTTCCTTTACCTCCTACACCTGGGATCTTAAAATAGCCATAGCCATTAGCTATTTCCTGTTCCTGACAGTCAGAGCTGACACAAATCTTTGACATTTTCAGATATTTAACACTGGAGTTTCACTTCAGCAAAAAAGGCAACCTACCAATGGGTGCAGCTCTTGTTAAATTAGAAGCTGGAGGATCCCTCTCTGGGGGACAGGAGTCACAGAAGTCTGAACAAGCTGGGCAAAGCAGATTGCCAACATGTATCCAGCCATTCATCTGAATGCTCACAGTCAGCACCTGGCCTGAGCGGCTGCACAAGTATACAGTGTCCTTGACCCACACGTGCAGCCCTTGTGGAGAACAAGAAACCTTAAAATAAAAGAGTAAGAGTCAATTCTGTGTTATGTATTACTATAAGCACAGATTAACTGCAAGTATTTTAATGCAATCTGAACAACTATGAGATTCAGGAACACTTTAAAGCACTGACTATACCCTTTCTGTGCAATTATGCAGATCATCAGCTGAGAATGAGTAAAACTTAGTTTCTGCTAATCACTGCTTCTGTAGAGTTGTGCAGTTACTGAATGTGACCCCCTTAGTGAGACAGTCCCAAAGAAAATGAGATAATGAGAAATAAGTGACATGTGCACAGTGCTTTCCACCTCTGAAAAATCAGAGTGACTAATTAACATTAAGCTTCAACAACAGAACATTTCATGGAAGTATTCCTTAGCTGAGGATGAAGTGTCATGGGGTAAGACAGATGATGTCCCTAGTGAGACTGGAAGCCATCCCAGCACACTTAATTTATCTAAATTACAGACTGATGATTGAAAGATAATTGTTTTCAAACTATAATATCTATAGATTTAAGGCAGAGAAAATAATGTCCAGTGTACAGGTGCAAAGTTCTAACAGTAACAACCTACATTTTAAGCCTGACTTTTCCCTTTAGGGTTATTAAAAAAAAAACACCCACTAAAAACCCAACACATACTTACTTGATAACATCCACTACCCCAGTCAGGGTAACTGAGTTTCCTCCTGCACTGTTCCATAACAAAAGCAGATTTCTGAATAAGACATACCGAGTTTGGTCCGTATTTCTCTGCACCATAGTTTTTGGTAGGATCTAAGGTAGAACGAATATACTGAATTGCAGCTTAACTAGAGGAACAGAAAGCCCACATCGATTTAAAAGGCTATCTAATTAATGCCCCCACATGCAATTCGAAGTTTACTTTTGGAATATTTCAAACCCTGAATTATTATCAATTTGGTAATTATACCGTCTTGAAAATAACGTGGAAAGAAACACGAGATTCAACAAACAAATAAAATAATCAACTAACCACAAAAAAACCCCAAACGAGCAAGCGTTTTCCATCAGAGAGATGTGGCTATGTTTGCCCTCAGGGAATGCCAGCTGTGATTGCTGGCTTGAGGGCAGAGGGTGGTTGTTTTTGAGACAACTGCACAGACAGGTGATATCCTACAGCATTCTGGAGCTCTGCAATACTGAACATCAGGCATTACACTAAGAGAAAAGCCCATGCTGTGATAACTTGCAAAGCTCCTGGCCTTCAACAAAAAACCTACAAAGGTGGAAAGTGGAATTGTGTTTCCGACTCAATAAACAACCCTGCCTCCTCCCCCCATCCTTTGTCTTGTATTTGGATCATTTGGGATAAATAGCTATTAATTTCTTTTGCTATTCTAGCATTAGATGTATGAGTTTGCCTCAGGTGTACAGAGCAGTTGTGCTATGCTTCTTACAGCACAGTGTTTACACACCTGGCGGTGTGAAACTTCAAGAGTGAAAAAATTCACGTGCAATTAGTTTGAATATGCATTCCAAGTTAACAAATGCCATCTGTGCAATACCACCCTGAAGTCCTGCATACTGACCTGGCTGGTTTTCAATTATCCTACAGTCTGAACTGCGTTGAAATTCACCACTTAAATGCCAGCTGAATTCCTGACTAAAGGGACAATAGTCAGCAATTTCTACTGAGCCACCATAGTAAGGCAATTCTTCTGCTGGTACTCCATTAAGATTGTCAAAGTACTGCAAAACAAAACACAGCAGTGAAGCAGTTTGTGCAAAGGCAAGTGTACGGCATGTTTTTAAATAGACCAAATTACTACACCTGCAAGAACATCAGTGTTACTACTCAGGAATACTATTAACAGCACCTTTCAATATCCATGAACCAGATGAGCCAAAGTATTTAAGAATATGTAAATAATGCAGGGATTCATATCTGCATGTATCATTCCCAACTTCTGCCCCTGATACCCCTCTTCATAATAATTTCATTCTTCGGGATGTAAACAGAACAGATTTCTTAATGTGCAGTGACAAAGGGCAGGAGACTGGGGGAAGAAATCCCTCAAACAAGACATTCTGGGGGATTACACAGCAACATTTCTATCTGGTATTTGGCTAGACAGCCAAGCAATATAATTTTCTTGAATTAAGATCACAAGGGTGATCAGTCTTCAGACTCCTTCTAATAAACTAGGGAGACATTTTTCACAGTATCTACTGTCATCTGCTAGTTCAGAAGAAAAAAACCTGAAACAAATATAATCATCAGGCTGCAAAGCTCAACAATGAAAACACTCCATTTATTTGAAAAGTAGGATCCATGATACCTGATATTCCTGAGGTAACTGCTTTGGAAACTTCTGCAAGTTGCACACTGCTACTGCTCTTTGGTCCTGTCTGCAGGTTAACTGCAAAGGATTACTCCTCAAAGTGTCGCAGTATGGACTGATTAATTGCTTCCTCAAAAACAAAAAGCAAACAAACAAAAACAGAATAAAAATCACATCAGATCAATTAAACTATTTTACACAAGCAGCTTGTCAAGACTGCTTGTTCCCATTCTCCCCTACACTCAGTCAATCACATGAAGAAGCACTGACATTCTCTGGAGGTTAGTTTTTCTTATTTGTCTGGTTATGACCTTTCTGATTCAAAGAATACCAAGCCAGCAAACAAAGTTACAACACATTCACCTATTTAGTTTCAATGACACTGCTTTGTAAACTTTTTAAGGAAAAAACATACAAGCAAAACAGGCCCACTATGCAGCTGTGTCCTAGGAATGCATGGAGATTGTAAAGAACAAACAAGGTTGTAAGGGACAAACAAGGCAGGCTTTGTTTTGAAGATGGTCATCATCTCCTTCAGTTGCTTTAAGTATAGTACAGTAATGCACAACGACACAGACTGCATTTCCAATAAAAGGGACAAAATAAGAAGGCAAACACTTATAGAGTAAGTCCTACCCAACCTCTCTAAAGCATAGCCTTCTCATAGTGTAAATGCATTCTACACTCTAAAATGTTTGCCTCTGTATTTACTGTACTGGGTGGGATGCAGGGCAGCATTCCTTGTTCATCTCTATCTACCTCTACTTCTTTTTATTGAGTTAAAATTGAAGGACGAATGTAAACAAGCATCAGGGTTTCCTCTTTAATTTTTTTAGAAGACTGTATTCTTACTTTTGTCTCTTCTGGTCAATCCAGAATTTGCAGCTCTTCATTACAAAGTCACAGCCTTTATTGCGTCCCCAGTCTAATTTCTCTGCCATGCTGTAATTTGCTTTGTACCATCTATAAAAGTATTTTGAAATGAGAATATAGTTACTTCAAAAATTACTGTTCTGAACAATAAAACACCAGTTCAAAGAATTTCATATTATGCCTTGAGGTTTTCAAATTAAGAAAAAGGGAAACAACATCCCCTTCTGCCTATAAAAATATATTATGATTTCACTATTTTTCAAGTCACAATGAACTAGAAGAAAATTTTGTGATCTGCAAAGGAACAATGCATACAGAAATATGAAGCCTTAGGCAATTTCTGCTTTCTGTCTGCAAGAAGAGCTGAAAAAATAATTAATATGTATTGCACGCAATTGAAAGAAGAATTACATTAAAACAAAAAGTAAATAGATGCTACAAACAGCACTTTGTATTGCAATGTTTGGTTTTTTAAGGCTAGATTAAGAATGGGTTTTGGAACACATGAAGAAAAAGTACCATTCTAGGTATGACTCCTTGTCTAATGTAATGCCAATTATGATGACCACATACTGTGCTGCAGAGGGATAAGTACAAGTGCATCAATTTGAAATACAATCAAGTACAACGAAAACCAAACATGACTAAATCAAAACCCACTCCCCTCATTCTTAATTCTTACCCTGTGTCTTCCATTAATGCTAAGGTGATCCTGGAAAAGACTCGATTCTGAGTGTGGGATCCAGTCATTGCTTCATTCTGAAAGTCACCAGTTATGATCAGTAAGCCACTCAAAATCATTATTGTAAGAAAACGCTTCTTATGAAAAAGCATTTATATTTCTCGCCTCTTTTTACTATTGACATTCAAATCCCATGCTCCCTCATGAAAAGACTGTCTTGAAGCTTTTCCCTTCTTGTTTACCTCACTGCATAAAACGACTAGACAATCTATCTCTGCCAAAAAATATCACACAGTGCAAAGTTACAAATAAAAATTAGCTCAAATGTCAAGAGGGAAATAAGTGATTCCTTGATCAGACAAGGTTCTGGAGGAGACATGGCAAAAGCTAAAGCCAAGGCACATGAATAAAGATGAAGTGAAGATAATAAATAGAATGATCAAGTATTTAAGAGGCAGGCAGCAACAAAACTCAATTGACTCAAAGGAATACTCCTTTTGCCCTAAAAAGGAAGCAAAACTTCTGAAAAGGGTAAATGGCAGGCAGAAGTAAGAGACATTCAGCTTTTCAGTAATCACTTGATCTCATACTCTGAAACTTAGCAAGAAGGCTAAAATACAGACATATTTAGAATTTGGACATTTAAGTATTTAAGTATCAAGTACTATTCGTGATGTATTTCAGGTTTGATACCCCTGCTTTTTCAAGGCTCCAGTAGATACCACAATAAACCTAAAAATCAAGGCAGAGTGAGCAAACATTCCCACAAGCCCTTCCATTCCTTGTATGAGCACAAACCTCCAACAATCTCTTCTCCCAGTGATTGAGCTCAGTACCCATGCCACCTTGATTTTCAAGCTCCATTCCCTCTAGAATTGGACAATTAAAATGTTTTCGGGCTTCTTCCTAGAAAGAAAACATTTCAACAGAACTCTCAAAATACTGAGATGGATACCCACATGCAGTCTTAGTGCTCTAGAATTATCTATTAAAAGTATTTCAGCATTTCTTTTTCTACCATTTTGTTTTCTACTCAGAGGCTGACTAAGCAAGCACCCCAACAGCAAGCCTATCACACTATCTACTCATCTCCTTGAAATAAATGAGAAAAACCAGGGGTAATTAGTCTATGTTTGCTCTATAAACTGTGTTAGATTTAAAACAAAAAGATTATTTGTGGCCAAATATGATTAACACTACAACGTATTTCCAAATCCAATTTATTACACTTGAGCATATGTTCTGTTGGGGGCACAAAGAGAGAGTCTGAGGCGTGGGAAGCAAGAAGGATTTCCAAAAAACCTCGAGGAATTTTTTTAAAACATGACAAAATATTATTCTTAAAGGAACAGGAAGTGTCTTAAGTCTGTAGGAAAACATCTAAAGAGTAGGATTAAGGAATTTCTTCAACATCAGTTTTCCTTAACCTTTTATAATTTATATTCTAGTAAATTGTGTCTTACTATGTCTATTTATTTATTTAATCTGTCACCCATTTTCCACTTTACTTCAGGTACACCCTCTCAATTACACAGTGTTAATGGCACAGGCTTTGGGCCACACTTTCAGGGAAGGGTATTCAGTGTTAGGCTATTATTTATGACTCAAGAATGTTGTGGCAGCCTTGGCACACAAAGCTTGAAAGGTAATGCACACTTACAACCACCCGAGGTGTCACCAGAAGATGAACAGCATGGCGCAGCATTTTGCCATCACGTACGTCCCACAGCCTCACTGCTTTCTGAACGACTTTATTGCTCCACTGATACAAACCTAGGCTGTAAGGAGAAGGTTTGGTCACAAACCCTTACCACAAAGACATGGTACTGTGCAAAGATCCATCTCTGTAAGAAACAGAATCATGGATAATCTCTATACTCCCTCATGCTTTCGGAATTTGAAAATTTTATTATGCAGCATTTTTCCTTTTTAAGGTATGTGTTTATTATACACACAACTGATTTAACAAGGCAAAGTAAGATTATTAAAAATATAGTCTATAGACTCAAGATGTATTTTCTACAGCTACCAAAAATGTAAAAAATTAAATAAAACTCCTCAGTATTGCTATTATAATAAAAAAGCTCTCTATCCTTCCAACTCCTAGAATAATATCTACAATACCAACTAAAAAAAGAAAAAAAAGAATGCAAGTTGCTCATTCTGTAACAAGTCAGCAAATTCACACAGCAGATTACACAAATTGTCAGTTTTGCATAACCATAAATCTTGACTGATATAAGTCCTAAAAATGAGCTGCACTGACATTAGACAGCATGAATAATTGTAAAGCTTAACTTCCAGCCTTCTGATAAATTAAATCCTGTCTTAGTTTACAGTATATGTGGATAATATAAGTGCTTAATAACAATGTAAAGAAAGACTAGAGAATCGCCACACACCACTGTTTGAACATTATAAAGGAAAGTCACTCTAATAATGGAATGAAGTTGGATTTTCAATAGGCAAGAATATATCTTAAAAAAGTAACATGAAAACATCCTTCAGTGGGAGTACCGAGAGGTCTAAAAAATATGCAATACCTTTCATTAAAAGGAGGAAGTCCATCTGCGTATCTTGGTGTCAAAGGCTTTCCATCATCATCACGATAAAATGCAAACAGTCCAGCAGAGAAACCCTTCAAGTCAGAAAACAAGCACATGGAAACCTTTCTTGACTATGAAGTCAAACCCCATGGAAGAGTCCCCACACCCACCACAGACACACTGGAAATACAACACTCCAAGGCAAATAACACAAACTGAAGGAGGCAAAGCAAGAGCTTTCCTCCACCAAACATCCTCCGCTTGGCAACAAGCTGGAGGCATGTGAGGAAGCAGGAACCCATTCCAGGACAACACTTTATCAACCCTTACCAGTGCATGGATTATCTCGTGTTTCACTGTAGACAACATGCCAACGAATTCCTGAGCTTGCGTTGAAATCATGTTTGGACACAAGTTAGCATATCCTGCTATTGGCCTGGAATACGGTTTTAAAATTAAATGGTTTTTGGTGAAATACTACAAAATTCAAATCATTATTCACTTGAAACAGCAGAAGATTTTAAAAAGATACAGACTACTGCAAAAACATGTCCTTCCCAATCATTTATAAATATCGGTTAACAATGCAGGGACTAGTTTACTGTTGGGATGAGGTCAATCAATCTCTATATTCAGTATTCTGCACAGGTGTCAGTGACAACAGTGCAAGGGACCTGAATTTTAGGTAAGATCCTAGAGAGGTACAAAGTCTGTGACAGTGACTACAGCTGAAATGGCATCAAAAGCCATACAAGTAGAAACTTGCATTCTTTAAGGTTGTGAAATCAAAACATTCACCTCAACAGAAACAGGATCTTGAGATAAAGTTTAGGCACTAAGAGTGGAGGATCAGCTTTGAGTTCTGTGCCTCAACTCTGCAAGTTAAGCACTATTTGATGGCTTTGTGATTTTACAAAACACAGTGCTTGTCTAGCTCAATGACTCCTCCCTTGTTATACAACACAGGCAAACAATCAAATTCCACATCTGAACAACTAAAAAACTTGCAAGTTTAATGAAAATTAGAGTTTGCAACAGAGGCAATACTTGCCTGTCCATTTCAGCTTCCAGTTGGCAGTAGGCTGCATATGCAATGATATTTTCATGGCCACACCTGTCAGTAGTGAGGGCACTAACGTAGAGCACAAAGTCAGCATCGCGAACGCCTTCCTGGTCAGGTGAGCCCGTGGGCCTGCGGTGCCAGTCACTGTCATTGTACACCCTGCATTGCTTTACAGTGTTCAAAGGGAACAATTAAAATACTTATGACCAAAATTTTGCATGACACAATTCAATTAGCTTGAAGCCAAGAATAAATCCTGCTGTAAGAAAGCAGAAGATAAGAAAATGCCCCGTGAAGAACAGTAAACAAAACCAGAGCCAAGGGATAACTTTCAAAAGACTAGCTCTTTTGATTTATTAGACACAAGGAAGGTGGCAGCTTAAAAAAAGAACCAAAAAAAAAGCCTGCCAGGCTTCCCAGAATTAGCACCCTGCATTTCCTATTAATTAGAAAAAATCTTGGCTCACAAAACTAGTATACAAAAGTAGCAATGGCATTTGTCATGTAAAGTGCTATGTTTTTAATGATATAGTTGAAATTTCCAAGTTAAAGAAAGAAAACCAGAAATCTACTGATCACATGGTGTAGTTGAATCAAAAATTCATGCAAGAAAACAAGCCTGAAGCATTTCTTGCACCATGCTCCCAAGTCAGTGGATAACTATAGCTCACTGGTTTTTCTGTCCAGCCTGGTGTGGCCATGACAGATTCCAGCTGGCTATATTTCCAGGAGTGCCCCTATCCCAGGGCACTCTGGCAGCGTCTCGGAGACACTTAGCCAGAGAAACTGCGGCCTGCGGTGTGTTGCAGGAACGATCCAGTTTAGCTATCAGCTGAAGATGAATAACGAGCGGGCCCTTGGAATGCCTTTAATTCTGAGTGGATTTATTGCAAGTTCTTCACACAGAGGAGAGGCAGGGTCCAAGAGGCCGAGGGGCCCTCAGACACGGCCTTAAGAGTTACCATGTACCACCAATCACCAGGGGGTTTGGGGGAGGATAGGGAAGGCCTAAGGGTATTTGGTCCTATGGGATAGGGAAGGAATGGGGCTCAGGAGATAACAGGGAGTAGAACAAAGGCTCTTAGGGGGAGGGAGGAGATGATGGACACTAGCAGTGGCTACTGTGGTTTTTCCTGGGTTAAACCATGGTCACTTCACTTTCCAGGGGTTTCCTATCTCCTTGGAACTTTCTCCACCAGTGATCTTTCTCCTTTTCTAAGTCTTCTCCCTCTGGAGTCTCTAAGGACACATCCACAGCAGCTACAGATAACCTCTTCAAACAAGGTCTTCAAAAATCAACTATTAACTCTGTGAAGTTCCAAGTCACTGACCAAGGTGAATAACAAAGTGACTAGTGGCAATTTAGCAAGCTCCAAATCTCATCCTCTCTGTACAGGCCATTAGAACACAGGCTCAGAAGACAGTTACCAGTCCAGTTTTATTTGACTTTTGATTCAACAACATAAACTACAGAAACTCACACTAATTTAAGTTGTTCTCTTCTTTCATTCAGACTTAGTGATCACCAGCAAACAGGTCACTTATACACAATTACCAATATTCACTTTTTCATTAATTACCATAAACAGTCATATTTCAAAGATTAGGAAACACTTGGATAGCTGAGCTTACCTGGAGGTGTTTCTCAGGAACTATAACTGGCCCACACCTTGTATGGTCTGCACAGGCTTTTTGGCAATATCTGTGAGGGTCAGCTTTCCTCCTTAAATATTGGTTTGTCACACATTGCCTTCAATGAAACATGAGACAGCCAACACTATTATTATTATTATTATTATTATTATTATTATTATTATTATTATTATTATTAAAGGAGAACTATAGAATAGTCTTACTGCACTATATTGGTACTTAATATAACTTTCACAGTGAAAATTGTTAATTACCCTATCAGGGAAGGCATAATGCTTCCAGTTTTTAATGGAGCATCCACAGGTTCAAAGAGAGATTAGGACCAGGCTCATAGATCGGGATACACACAAAAGAGAACTGGCAGCAGGTGTAGCTTTGAATATCTCTGCTACAACAAATGCACGTGTTGCTCATGGAAGGTTGGCAGATTTGTAAAAGAGCATCTGCCACTGGATCAGATGGGTCACTGATCAGAGTCAGCAGGGCATCTCTTACCCTCTTACTCTAATCTTCTTTTAAGGGCTATGCAGTACAGCATTAAATATCAAATACAGCAACTGATTTTCACCAGACTTTCACACACCTGCTTAGCAATATAGCACCAGCAGATTTGCGCACTTGAAATGTCTTCTCCAAGTAAGATATAGCTTGTGGGAAGAGTTTGTTCTGAAAAGAACAAAAATCAGAATCACCCAGTAGCAGTGCAGACACAACTCACCCCAAAGGCATTAACTACCAAGTTACGTGAAATTTTCTAGATACGGTGGTAAGCCTGACTCTCTAAGAAGTTTCATTATTACCAACATATTTAGGAAACAATTTGTTTCAGTATTCCCATATTTTGTTATTGGAATGAGAAAATGGGAGGGAAACCAGCATTAATTAAAATGTACAGCTTCAAAGAGGCTTTTAAAAGCTGCACACACATTTCTCACCGAAACCTTTGCACCTTGGGATATAGCAAACATCTGTCAAACAACATGCAGCAGAACTCTCAAATTAATTCTAATGAAATACTAAATTGCTGGCATTCCAGGTTTTAGTTAAACCGGCCTTAAACATAACTTCATCCATGTAATAAACTGTATACAAACAAAAAGGGGAATCAAATATATCATACCTTTATAAGGTGTCTTTTCTCAGGCAGCAAGCTAGATTTAGAAAACAAAACAAACGAGCTTTAGTTAGCAAGATTTCCATTCTCACCCATGGAAAAAAAAAAATCTGCCACAACATTATACTCACTCCTCAACGCTTCTGTCATATACAATCTTAATTCTTAGCTGTTGATCCACGTTTCTCTTCGAGACGTGATTTTCCTTTAGAGGAACTTGATAGACAACCTGGCAGGGAGAGGCAGGAGGCGCTGGATGAGGCGGCTCACCCGGGCTGACACAGCACCCGCGGCCCCGGGCCCTCGGCCCCCTCTCACCCGGCAGCATCGCTCGGTGCCAGCCCCTTCCAGCCCTTCCCGACCCTTCCCTCACCGGCAATGGGACGCTCCGCGCCCCCCGCCGTCGTCAGCGCCCACAGCCGGGGCGGCGGGGCCAGAGCCGGCACAGCCCGGCCCGGGAAAGCCCAGCAGGGACGGATCCAACAGCGGGAGCGGCCAACCACGGAGCCTCTGCCCCTCAACACCCCTCGCAGCCGCCTGAAGACCCCCGGTCGCCCTACCTGGTCGCCGCTGGGTACGCGGTGGTCACAGGAGGAGGAGGCGGAGGGAGGCAGCGGCAGGAGCAGCAGGAGCCCGGCGGTGAGGGCGGCGAGCGGCGGGCGGCAGCAGCGGGTGGGCCGGGCGCGCCCGCCGCCCGGCTCAGCGGCCATCTTGGAGTGCCCGTCCGCCGCGTCGCCATGGAGGCAGCGCCGGGGGAGCGGCCGCCAATGGGCGGGCGGAGCGGGCGGGGCGGGAGAGACGGGCGCTTCTGATTGGCCGGAGGGCCGCGAGGGGCGGGGCCAGGAGCTGAGGGGGCGGGGGCGGAGTCCCAGGGCCGGGGAGGGCGGGCAGGAGCTCCCGGAGCGCCGGGGCCGAGCACGGACCCAGCCCTGCCAAGGCCGGCGGTAAACCACCTCCCCAAGCGCCGCATCCACACGGATTTTGAACGCTTCCACCGCCTCCCTGGGCAGCCCATTCCAATGCTCGACCGCCCTTTCTGTGAAGGAATTTTTCAATTTTTCCTAGTGTTCAACCTAAACCCTTGAGGTCGTTTCTTCTTAACCCTATCGCTTGTAACCTCGGAGAAGAGCCCGGCCCCCGCCCGGCTACAACCCCCTGTCAGGGAGTAGCAGAGAGCAATAAGGTCCATCCCGAGCCTTTTTTTGTCCAGGCTGAGCCACCCCAGCTCTGTTTCCTCCTCTGGACACGCTCCAGCACCTTTATTGTCGTGATGGGCCCAAAAATAAGCACAGGCCTTGAGATGCTTCATCAGTGCCCAGCACAAGGGACAGTCACTGCCCTGGTCCTGTGGCCACACTATTGCTGACAGAAGCCAGGATGTCACTGGCCTTCTTGGCCACCTGAGCATGGGCTGGTTCATATCCAGCCATCTGTCAAACAGCACCCACAGTTCCTTTTGTGCCTGGGGTTTTATTTATCATACATAACACGGCCTTTTTCCAGTCCACAACTCTTCTCAGTCCACAAACGCTGCACAACAGAGTATCCCCAATTTTCTAGTATGGAAACAACTGAAGAAACTTTTACCACCACCACCACCACCAGTGATAAAAGTTATCTGGGTTTTTGTAGTGCTTCATCTTGCAGCTCCTGCTGCTTTCCAAGATGTCCAGGCATAAAGAGGGCCACACAAATAGAAGATGTTGTATCCTGGCTCTCCAGGCTGCTTGGTGACAGCAGTGGGAGCAGCCAGGGGATCAGCCTGTTGCTTTCAGCTGAACAGAGTTGCTCTGGCTGCTGAAGCGTTTCCATGACACAGAAAAGTACCCAAAAAAGCAAAGAAGCGTCCTCACATTTTCACAGGGGCCAAAATCTATTAAAGCAGGACTGGGTAAAATTCTGCTTTGCTTTAAATAGGAATTTAAATTCATCTGAAGTGCTGCATGGGCACCTGCTGTGAAAAGCAGAATTTTTTTATATTGCAATCTGCAGATATTGTAAATACTTTTCCTCTTTGCAGGCAATGGGAACATCATGATGACGTTTGAAGACAGTGTGACAGCTATTTGCAGCACAGGTCTTTTTTTTACTAAGGTAGAATAATTTCACCTGGAATTTGTATGCACAAATCATGCCGCTCAGACAATACAAGAAAACCATTTTGTCTTCAAAGTCTTTATTGCATCACTGTAACATATTCAAATGTGAAGCAACACTTCTAAGTGAAGAGTGTGCCTGTTGTGAACAACTCAGCAATGGAATGTAGCTGTTGGAAACTACTTTCATTAATCCTGTGTATATGGCTTTTGATTGGCAGTTTTAAGATTATGATGTGATTAAAAGTATCACTTGCAAAGATATAAAAACGCCATTATTTACTTTTTTAGAAAACTTTAAAAATTTTCAAGTAGTTTAAGCCTGTGAACTGAGTTATACCTCTGTAGTTGCAATTTGGTGATTCTACAGAAGGGTTAATGCTTCAGTACTGAAAAAAAAAATTTAAGTCCCTCTTTACAGTCTTAAAAGTTGCAAAACCAATTACTTTGCTAAAGCTGGAAGTAATAGAGGGGGACTACAGAGAACTCCCTGAAGAAATGGGTATGAATACAGTAACTTATACCTAAAGTATGCCAGGGTAACAGACATATAAATGCAAAGTACATGCTCATATTGCAATTTTTATTCTTCCAGACTTTTAGCACCGCCAAGGCTGAGTGGATACCTAAGGATGACTGAAAACTCTGCTGGGGCGTGAGGTTATTGGAATCATAGCAGTGCTTTGATTGGAGAAGATCTTTCAGATTCCCTCAGCACAGAACATTTAAAATAAATCCTCACAAGAAGGTGCTTTATGGTGACTACTGGAAATAGGAACATGCAGAGGTGCTCTGACCTCTTACTGCTGGCCACAGGTAAGGCAGAGCAGCTCCCTGTCCTACCACTCCCCTCTGCCTTGCATAGGAAGAAGTCACAGCTGTTCTCACAGCTCTTGCCGGCATCTCTGCACAACTGAACTTTAAATGTGAGCGCTGAAATAGCATGTTCTAAAATATTTGCTTATGTTAGTCCTTGTGTTGAGAATTTGAAGACTAAGATGTAAAAAGAATAAAAAATGGCCCTGTAAATTCCTACATGTAAAAGGCACTAAAATTTTCTAGACTATTAGGATCTTTCCATCATTTGAAAGTAATAAGGTATTGCGGATATGCCTGAATGTCATTAAATACGACAAACACTCTTGGATTTAACTCATCATCAACCACGCTGTCGTACAGGTCAGTAGGATCTGTTTGGCTCCTTGGTGGTGGAGCCTTTAGTCCTGCTTTCCCAGCACAGTACTGCCCAGTTAGGACCCGAGCCAAGTACATGTGCTTTTTGCCATTCGCATCAGGAACCGAGTAAGTATTCTGAGCAGAGTAACATGCATCGACAGCAAAGTAGGTTCCATTTCCAATGACTGCAGCTGTTAGGAGACACAATATTTTCAAATATAGTTAATGTTCTTATTCTCCTAAGAATCTCTAAAACACCTTTTTTTTTCCTTTTTTTTAAATTCTGCAGAAGCTATAAATGTGGTTAGAGTTCAAACACAAATTTCTAGTACTAATCCTTTGTCTCAGAATCGAATATGAACACACACAGATACCAGGTATCAACACCCAGGTTTTGACTTCCCTTTCCTATGGAGAAAAAGGCTCCTCTGTTTAGCATGATTTAGCCTGCAATCCATCAAATTGCAATTCTTTAGAGACTTTTGGACTTAAAATGACTATATAATTGTAATTATAGTTTTCTAATCACACTTCCCAGCAAGTTGGAGGAATCACATGTCTTTGTTCCAGAGATTTCTTTTTTCTGACATTAGTAAAAAGCTGTTCAAGCCAGACAGGTCCTTTCTATCTGGCTGCCCTGATCTTTGGATACTTTTGCTTAGCTACCCAGCCTGACAGAATGGAAGTGTGCCTTCCCAATCATTAATCACAGCTGAGATGAAAAGGTGGATGCCAATACCCACAAGCAGAGAGAAGACATGGGGATCTAGGGCTCTTGCTTCCTGAGTAAATCCAACCTCCTAACACCACCAAAGAGCAGGAAAGCGAAACTGCATCTCCTCTGGACATATTTTAAAAATAAGTTGTGGCTGCCATTCCTACCTGTGCACAACCTGATGTATTTTGTGTATGCTGGGATTCATTTATTTAAGACAATCTCAGTGTAAGTACCTCCAGACGATCCAGACAGGGAACGGTCTACTTTTGGATCCAGACCACACTGAAGTGTCAACTAGATCTGAGTTAAGCTGCCCAACTCTCTCAAGATGAGCCCTAGGCATGTACAATTCTGTCTTAAGGAAGAAAACATTAAGAACAAAAACTAGGGACTTTTGAAGTGAGGTTACATGGCCACTAAAATCAACTAGCACCTCAATTCAGTCCATGTTCGACTTCTTTGGATTCTGTCCTTCATCTTTGAATGCTGCCAAATAATACACATAACATGACTGTACTAGAGGAAGTGGACAAAACAAGCTTTGAATTAATGCAGAATATCTTTATGCTAAATATTTAAGTTGTCTCTAACAACTACTAAAGGCTAAGAATTAACTAATGAATCTCATAGATTTGGTGAGCATAAAATTGGTAGGGATGTGGGATCTTATGCTGTCCTAATCTTTGGAGGCAACAGAAGTGTCTGCACTTCTACTTTGCTACCTGTCTTTGTCTAGGAGGAGAGGAGATACCATCAGCTAGTAGCTGTTGCCTCAGCTGAGGATGTTGAAAGGTGTTCCTTGTTCCTTTCTCTAGGTAGATGATACAAAACAATTCCCAAAAGCTGCCCAGGCTTCATTTCAGAGTAGGTGAACTCTTTTTGATACCCTTTACATGGTTGCATCCAGCAACAAGGGATTAACTGAACAGGACAATTCCTCTGTCCACGTAGATTAATCTCAGGAGTTGTTTATTTTTGTGTTCTCCTGTTTCATTCAGCTTTCATGTTGTGCTGACTGTGACATCCTGTAGCACTCATATATGTCTAGGAAATTAACTGATTTGGATAATGACTCACCATTCTTTCCAGCATACCCACGATTAAATCCATAGGAGTTAATCAACCTCAATGAGGATGCAGCTGTCCCATGAAATAGCAACTTCTCATTATTTTGATTTTTGTTCTTTTTGCAGATGGATTTTTTTTTTAACTGGTATGTCTGCCAGAGGATGCGATTTTGTATTCTTTCAATCTGCAAAATTACAAAATTAACTATATTTATCCTAGGGATAAATAGGGTAGGGATGAATATTTACCATGGCAAGAAAGCATCAAAATGAAATCAGACTGAAAGAATTACAGCAATTTTCACTATGTTCTGTTAGAATGAGGTTTGGGTAGAAGAACTAAACATGTAGGCCTCCTGAAAAATCAGAAACCAAAGCAGCTTCTAACAGTTGCAAGCTCAGTAATTTTGGGCATACATTTGTCTTGCCTAGTATACCAGTACCCAGCAGTCATGGTAGCTGTGCATTGTCATTTCTAGAAACAGGCTGCTGTCCCACTGCTAGAGGCAATGATGTTGAGATGCCTTCTATACATCCTAATCATCTTTACTGATGATTTTCTCACTAAAGGACAGACTGTAGCAATAGCATTAGGCTGAGTTTAAGCTTCTCTTCTAGATCTAAGCTTGCAAGTCAAAATTGCTTCCTCTAATGTGTAGCTTAGCAACCCATAAGAAACTACTATATAAAAACCACTTGGTGGGAGGATGGATGTTGCTGGCTGCCTATGCCAATGATGTGAATATAGCTTAAAGGGAAGCAGTGTCTCTGCATCAAAGTATAATCTTAACAGCATTGCTGTAACAGCTTTCCATTTTTAACAGAAAAAGACATAATGTCATTACTTGATTTTTTTTCTGTAGTACACTAATATTTTGCCCTCTCTGTGTATTTTCGTGACCACGCTCACTGAAGCTTGTGGTGGAAGGAAAAATTTTAAACACATTATTCTCAATCCTAATTTGATTGTATTTTCTTCTGTTTATCTCTTCTCTTGATTCAGAACAAGTGCATCTTCTTCCTGGCAATTAAATCTCTGTGCTGTTTGTTGCAGACTTCTAAATAAGCAGGATCAAATATTGGCACTGGTTAAAACTGATAGCCAAGCCTGAAAGGCTCTGAGGTGATAGGGGAGAAGTTGTAAATTATGCCAGTCTGCAAGGACTTTGTATTTTTCTTTGTATTCTGAATGCATTTGCTCTTGCCTCCATTTCAAGATAGAATTTCCTAATTGGAAATACCACATTAACAAGTGAGTTGCCACACTAGTTGAACAAATAGTCAGCCTGAAGACTGACGGCCACCCGTTTTGCACCATTAGATGGCAGAAATGGCAGAACAGCTCTTAGGAAACTTGCTTTGATTTCTATTCACCCTGTACAGTGCCAGGGAGACTGACATACAAAAGGTGTATTGGGCTGCAGACACCTTAAAAGCAAACATTTAGGAAGTATATTAATGTTTCTTGCCCAAGCATTGACAGTTTCCCCCCTCCCCACCCCATATGGTATCACCTTCTCTATGGTAAAGTTGGCACAAGTTGTCTTAAACATCTTTTCAACTGTTGTGTATTCAGGATGTAACGGCTTGAGCTGCACCACTTTGACCTGTTCATTTTGCATGTCTGTCCACTCCTTAGGGAGCTCTATTGACTGGATATCTGCAAAACAGAGGCTGCATTATTATGACAGACAACTAACTCATCTTCATCGGCACGTCTTACAAACCACCTGCAGAGAGAGGGCCAAGAGGACAGCACCTTCTCCAATACTTCATTCAATGAGTACTCCTGCTCTTCCAGACATCACTGGCTCTGTAATACACTGTAAAGGCTTTATTTTGTCTAATTATCCCCATACCATTATCTAACTAAAACAAGCTTTAAAATCCCAAAAGAATTTTACATATTCTTCATACACCACTTCCTTTGTCAGACTTAAGTATGAAATCTATGCTCACCAGTCACATATATGCAGATATTTGCACTTAAAACTGATGTTCTGATTTCACTCATACTTGCCACTGATTATGAAACTCAAAACTGCAGGCCAAGGAAAAAAAAAAGAAAAAGGGAAAAAGCTATGGAATACCTTACTTCTTTGGTATACCTGAGCTTGCATTTATCCGAATCATCATTCAATAATCACTATTCTAGTTTTTTTAGTTAACAAAGGTGTCCCTTACCTTCATCCTTTGGCACACGTTGAAGTTTTATAGTGTTTCCTTGGTCATCGGTAGCTTTTAGAGTATTCAGATTCACCTTGTAGTTCTTCTTTTTAATTTTGACATTCAGATATAGTTTTTTAGCCATTTTGGCATGCTCCAGGTGCATATTTGTCAGTTTATCAAAAGCAACAAAGCTATCATTGCTTCCTGGATACCTCCATTCCACCAGGTTATAAAGAACTTCTGCCTTGGATTGCTCTTCTTCAGTAGACTTTATTTGTTGGACCATTTCTTGAACTTCTAGAGAAACGGAACAGACATCCCTGCTAATACCAGAAATTTTAATTTGAGGGGGAGAAAGCTTATTTAAAAGCTCAATGGTGACTTGCTTTCCTCTCTGGAGATCTTCCAAAATGGAAATTTGCGTCTCATCAAAACTTTCAATTGCTTCATCTGAAATAGTGTTTTCAAACTGTTCCTTTAAAATTAAATCCTTTATCCAGGACTCAGTTGCATTCACCTTTTCTTGGCTTTCTCCACAAATTTGAAATGTGACTAAATCAACTTTCTTCTCCAAAATCATGAACTTTTTCTTCTCAGAAGATTGTTTGTTGCCCCATAAAAAGGCTGTGGATAAATATGTCAATTATTAGTTGTAAATAAAAGAACTTCAGTTTTATTTGCCCCCCCACACACACAGAAAACACACCAACTTACATTTAACCATAGATAACCATGATTCTGTTGTGGATGATTCTGAATCTTCTCTTTTCTTCATGCTTTCATAAAAGTTCATGAGCATATTTGTCTGGAAGATGACGATCTTAATTGTCTGTAAATGCTGTACTGATTTTTGTCTTGCAAATTCCACTATAGCATCCAACATTTCATCAGCTACCTTGGCTGGATTCAGTCCTGCAAGACCTAAATAAAAATAAAAGGAACATATCAGTGAACAATTCTTGTGCAAGTCTACTGTTACCCACATCAAGTTTGTCTGCTTCTGAACTACCCCCATCACACATTGCTTTCCCAAGAAAACACAAACCTGTTCCAATAGCTGGAAAGGCAACAGATTTGTTCATTCTTTGTTCACACTCCTGAAGCACTTTGGAGACCTGACTCTTCACCGGGTGACTGGTAAACAAATGGATGATTTTACTGCACAACAGGTTCCCACCCTGTGTAGTAATAAAGTCACCTTGATACTGCCCAGCTGGAAGAGAAAAGATAAAGAAGGAGACATAACATTTGCAAAGTGGCTATCTCTTTTGGTAATATTGATTGTTATATTGGTGCTACAAGAGAAGTGGAAAAAGGGGAAAGAAATCCACTGTGAGCTATTTTATTGTGGGTTTACTTGATTCTGGTTTTTTCTGTAAATACTCTGCAGAGTTTCTTTGAGAAATTAGTTCAAGTAAATGTGTGTTTTCTAATTTCCTAAGATCTCTGCTACAAAATATTTTCCTATTAAGTACAATTTAAGAATTTATGATGACTTTGAATACATCTCACTTTTCTTTAAAAGCATGCCAAATTAATTTATATGTGAAAACCTTTCTTATGCCACTTATTCCTTGAAAGCCTGAATTCTGATTCTGCAGGAGAGCTGAGTGGTTAAAATAATGTCATTGAGATTATGACCAACTGATCTAAGAATGGTATGGAATTTTTAAAAAGATGTTTGTGATTTCTCAGAGCACTCATGTTTGCTTACAAAAGGGAATCATATTGTGAGGATGAAGGGACTGATGAGCACAGAGTCTCAGACCACCTCACAGATCACAAAGGGAAAAAAATCCAGGAAACTCCATCCTGAAAGTCAGTTTCCAGACTCAGGGCAGGCACGTTTTGTTTATGTGTCTAAAATGTCCCTTTCTGTGCTTGTAGAGGCCAACCATAATGAGCTGGAATTTTACTGCTCTCCTGGTCTGGCAGAACGTAGACTGTGGAGGAACTTATAATCAGGGTTGTCCTGATTTCAGCTGGGACAGAGTTAATTTTCTTCTTAGTAGCCAGTACAGGGCTGTGTTTTGGATTCAGTATGAGAATAAAGTGCATAACACACTGATGTTTTAGTTGTTGCTAAACAATTGTGAAAAGAAAAATTCTCAAGGTATGTGTCAAAACAAGAACTGAACTTTTCAAAGTTCCTAAAAGTAAAAGCTGTGTTATTCAGATAAAATAATTATGTCACCAGAGTAGAGAATTATAAAGCAATTTTAAGTTTTCAGAGAGAATGACAACAACAAAAAAGGACTTATCAAAAAAACAGTATGCTTTAACATACCATATCGAGCACATTCATCTGCTACCTGGGAACCAGCAGCATCCATAATTGCTTTGAAGACCCCTTAAATCACATAAGAAAAGCACACACATTCATTAAGTCACCTTAACTATCTCTACTTAAAACTCTACCCAACTTCTGTACTCATACCCTACATTCTTGTATGGCAAGATACCACAAAGTTCAAAACCTTGACAGTTTCCCTAAGTACTGTCCATGGCACACTGCACCAGCTGCAGAGAGAACAGTTCCTTCACTGCTGATCAGAAGTCATTAAGAACAACTCCTATTTCATTGTTTCACTAGCCAAACCCACATGCCCCTCATCAAACTCTCCAATGGCTTTGAACTACATCATTTGGTATCTTCTCTGCTTAAAATTCACAATGTCAAAGTCCTCTGCTTCTTACAGGGCAATTTACTTAACTAAGGCTTTGTTATACAGTGAAACATTTTAGGATAAGAGTATTTTTTCAGAATTATACTTAATCTGCAAATTCCATTTAAACATTTTTGGTTTTAAGCAAGAAAAATCTGGTCAGATGCCTTCTGTTTGGAAACTAAATCAAGTATTCAGGACGTGAAAAAAACCTGTTTAAGATCTATTTCCTGACTAATCACAACTCTTTTGTCTCTCATCTGAAAATACTTCATAGAAGTTTCCCTTGTGGGCAATTCTTTCCTGTACCCCCTTCTAAAAACTAGCCCAGATTTATTGCTAAGGAACTACAGATTCAATATAATACCTGTTTTGGCATTAAACAATGGATTTGCTATGTTTACAATAACCTCTGTATCTTCCTTGGTAATATCTCCACTAATTACTTGGAGTGTGATGGAACCAATCTTCATTTCATGAACTCCCAACTGTTCAGCAGAAACAAGCCTAATGAAACCTGCAAGGGAAAGAAAAATACATTAAATCACTTCTCCTTTAGTTTGGACTATTATTCTCTTCCACTGACTGAAACTTCTACTTATCCTTTTAAGGAATATGTTCTAGATCAATTTGACAGATGTAGAATGTCCCTGTTTTTCTCTTTATTCCATTTCTGAAAGTTGGGAGGCACTGTAGTCTTCCTGTTCAAATGCTGTGAAAGTGAAACCATTTCTATTCCTGTAAATTTATGCACTATGAATTCACAAAATGGTTCCAGGGTTTATCTGATCTGACCAGCTCTGTAACAGAGTTTCCTGAATTAGTTCTTACAAGAAATGGAGCATTCAGCTTAAATGTTGTCAGTAATGGAGAATAGATCACATCCCTTTTGTAAGTTATTTCATTTTTACCTTCATAGATACAAAACTGTTCCTTTCTTCTAGTCTAAATTTACCTCATATTTTATCTGTCCACTCTTAACATATCTCTCTGATACTCAGCAACTGAGGAGGAAGAGCTTTATGTCCTTACGAACAAGCCTCTGCCATTAATGCAGTACACTCATGTTTTGGCTATTGTGTCCCACTATTGTCAGTTAAGAAATGGAAAGGAAATGATCCACTCTGTATATATATATATATATATATATGTGTGTGTGTGTAGGAGATTAAAATCACAGAAATACATGTTATTTGTGGCTCGACTGGCCAAGTGATAGCAAGTTCTTACATTCTTTGAACAGGACAAACTACTGTGTCTCCTATCAGAACACCCTCTTTGACATCAAACAGGCCTTACTTGAAAGCTGAGCATGCCCTCAACAAAAGAAATTCCTCCCTAAGAATTTTACAAATGACATTTAAGAATGCAAGTCCATTAGGAGAAAAAAAAATGCCCTGTGCCCTGATAATATTTCTTCTGTTTCCTGATACATATAAAACCACTTAACAGTATTTACATTCTCTCTCGTGTCCCACCTCCTGCCCCTACACAACTTACTTGGCTGTGGTGCTGCGGCACTGCAACTTTCATCTGCCCTACGTTCTAGTTCAGTGGTAAAAACCTAAGAAGAGAAAAAAAAATACCCAGCATAGTATTTCACAGTACGTACACTGAATGTTTCTGTAATTAAGATTTTCAGTCATGTGGATCTTGCTGAGGCACCTGACATATTTTACAGTCATATTTAAGTGTTGTTAATAACAGCGGAAGACCCAGTGTGGGCAGTGTGATAAGAGAGAGCTCTGCATTGCTAGAATTCCTCTGTCAAAAGATGAGGGAGCATCTACAGGCATTTACAGTGCCAACAGCAAGCTTCTGCTTCCTGAGAGTTTGTATTTCAGAGACACTAGAAAGACATCCCATTGCCACTGGTCCACAGCAGTAAGAAAGTGCCAAATTATTCCCTTAGAAAGCAGTATAAGCAAAACAGATTATTAAAGTGTAACTAGAGCTGTATGTTACAAAGACAGTTTTCTCCTGAAAAGAATTACCTGCACGTTATCAATATCTTGTGGGTGCAAGAGAAAATTAACTTCCTGGAGATTCTTCCACGTGTGACTACTACTGAACCTGAATACCACATCAAACATTAACTTAGAAACAATGACTTTAGGAAATCCAAATCCTCCAGTCCCAATAGCAGGGAAAGTGATCGATTTCAATCCAAGTTCTTCAGTTTTCTTCAAGCAGAAATCAATTACATCTTCTAGGACCTGTAAAAAACACAGTAAAGATACTATTTTTCCTAAAGGTATTATTTCTTATTTGCTCCAAAGAAACAGGTATGACAAATAGCTCTCAGTGCACCAAGGCATCTTTAAGGTCACTCCAACAGAAGAAAATGGAGTCAAGTCATCTAAATTAACTATGTTTAAACCTGAAATTTCAGGACAGATCCCAAATAAATATGTAGTAGAGGGAGGGGCGGGTTAATACTTAAAACATACCTTCTCTGCCGGTCCTCCATCCCACTTGGGTAGTATGGCATGAAATATGGACTTGCAGGCCATGGCACATCCGCTGGTGCAGAGCACACGCCCAGGACCAGCAACCTGACTTTGTTTTTTGGTCTCAAACTCATCTCGGAGAGCTGGTCCAGCTCTTTCCAGCAAGGCTTTGCAAAGAAACCCCTCGCCAAACAGCAGATCTGTGCCGACGCTGTTGACAACAACATCCGTCTGCAACAAGATTACAAGGAAAATAGCTACAGTCAGAATTCAATCAAAAAATATGCACCAAGATTAAAAGTCCTACCAAAGCAACACACAGTAAAAGAAACAAGATGCCAGTGGATACCCAAAACAGCAACCCAGACAGGTAACCTAATATCCAACCAAGATAGCTACAGACCATACAAATACTTTTACAAAGTACTTTAGTATTTCCCCTTTAGGGAAGAAAAAAGCTAACTCTTTTACATGTTGGTCTTAGATCTGGAAAACAAACAAGACCTAGCTGGGAACTGAAACATCGTGAAATTCACAGCTGCCCTCTAGAAATGGTTGCAGTGACAGATCTCAATCTACACTCAAGTTTTGCAAGTTTGTATCCTTGTTTAGCTAGCACACAGCAGTTCCTCCCTTATGTAGTAAGTGCTTGTAAAATCCACTGTCCTTCCTTTTTCATTTAAATTTTAAGATCTTACCATCAAGTTAGAAAGGAATCAAAAAAGTAAAGGCCTACCATGGCTTCCTGAATATTTTTCTTCTCCACTCGGATGCGAAGTCCTTCATTTGTTGTAACCATGTTCAGATCCTGTTTTCTGTTCTCCTTCTGGCTTTTTTTCCGTGTCAGCCATTTTGGGAGGAATGATTTAGCTGAAAATACTTTTTTTACTGTCTCACTCAGAACCTGAACTATTTCTTCTGAATTACTCACAAGATGGACTTCCTTCAAGCTGCTGCCATCCACGAATTCTTCCAAGGTCTCCATGATGGAGGATGCAATTGAATCTGCACACATCTGTAGTGGGAAGCCAAAAATCCCTCCACTTATAGGAGGCAGAGCTATGGAATAATGACTGTATATGTCAGCTATTAGTAGACATTTTCTCACTGTCATTCTTAACAGCCACATGCACCTCTGTGATTCCTTCTCGTTCCACCTGGGCCCAACAGCGTGGATGACGTTCTTGCAGGGCAGTCTCCCGGCACGCGTGATCACTGCGCTGCCGGGCTGCAAATTCCCGAGCTTCCTCACCAGATCATCACACTCCTCTTGCAGTGCTGGGCCAGCTGCTTTTGACAGTGCAGCAGCAAGGCCACCACAGTGTTTTAGTTTTTCATTCGCTGCATTCACCACAACATCAACAGGGTAGTCACACAAGTTACCTCTATACACTCCTATCACAATTCCACCTGGCAGGTGTTTTTTATAGTACACCTTTCTCTTCACTTTATCACTGACTTTTTCACTCTTCTGTTCTTCTTCTTCTCCTTCTTCCTTAATCCTGATGAAACAGCTAAATTTCTGCTTTGCTTCTAAAATACATAAATCTTTCCTCTCAGTGAAGAACTCCTTTGCCCCTGGTTTATCAATTGGCACATTTTTTGAGTAAAGGGATGAGACAGTTTTTTCAAACATGGTGAATGCTTCTGGCACTTCTGCTCTTGGTCCCCTCAGGGAAATACATGGTGTCTTGGTGTCAAAATGTACCGTCACACCTTTCTTCTTCAATTCTTCACAAACACTAGACTTCTCATTCTCTACAAACTGCACTATCACTGCTGAATTAGCTGGGATTACTTTTTCAATTACTATGTTTCTATCTACAAAAGCTTTAAGTCTCTCATAAATCTCTGTTACAGCATTAGAAAAGCCAGCAATAATCATTTTATTTTCTTTTCCAACAGAATGCCAAGTGGTGATAATTTCCTGGGAAGAATTATATGTCTTGAGCAAGGAGAGAAGCAGATTCTTCCACTCATCCTTTTTAATGACTTCACCATCCCCCACATTGATGCACTTGTATTCTAAACCTGTTTTTATTTGCTTTTCTGCTTCTAGAAGATCTTTGGGAGCATCTCCATATAGCAACACAGTATCATCCTGAAGTTCATAAAAAGTATTGATTTTTTCCCTAATGAATAACATCTCGGATGTTTTTTTATTATCTACACACTGTAGATAGTGGAAAACATGGGGATCAATGGTAACTGATGTACATGGCATACTCAATACCTTTTCCAGTAAGTCAGCTTTGATTTTATATACTTCTGCAGGCAATCCACACAACTGAACTGTCTTTTTTTTGTCATCATAAAAGACCTTTAGGCACGGGTATTCCTTCTGAATATTCTCTTCTAACCCAGCATTGTGCAGCACAGCATACTTCCCTGGGATCACTGACACAGAAATTTCTATGTTCTGTTTTTCCCTTTCACTTTGCTTCATGCATTCCCTCACTTCTTTCTCTGCGTTGTCCACTGCTGCTCTGGTGCCTGCAATCACCACCATCTCCTCAGAAATATCACTTATGATCAGAGCAACATCTTTTGACAACCTGTTTTTCACATCTTCCCAACCTGACGAATTGACTTTACATTTTATAGCTATGAAACGTGCCATGATACGTGAGAACTCAGTGGAAGCATCTTGCTGCCATGTCTTGAGCAACTTAATCATTGGCTTTTTCTGCTTGCAGAGAGATGGCGATGGGCACAGCGTAACTTCTGGGTTTGCACAGTCTGCCTGGGGCCATTTGAGCTCACAATGGCAAACTGCCATTTCCTGGTTTATGTTTTGGGTCAGACTGGCATGCCTCTGTAAAAACTGCCATACATATGGGTCTAGTGGCACCCCAATGGGGTCTGGCATCTTGACAGTTGGTCTTTCTTCTCCATAGAGAGCTGTTCCCAGGGAGTGGTAATATGGATGCACAGAAATTGGCGTCTGTTCCAGCAAATGCTTCTTTTCCAAGACCATGGTTAGATCTAAAAGTTAGTGCACATATGTACAAATACATATCATTAACTTCAAATCAGGCAAATGTTTCTGTTCTTAGAACTATTACACTGATTTTTCTTTTCTTTTTCTTTCATTTCAAAGATCTATTTTTATGTCTTTCTGATTTCCAAACTACTCTGATCCCTACTGTGTCGGGGACAAGATAAAAGGCTTGGTTCCAGCTTGTTTGGTAAATATGCTCATGTCTGCATTCCCATGCAGAGCTACACCCTGCTTGTTTCCCAAGGAAACCACCACAGAGCAAGGCCATATCAACATACTATGAAATACTCCTTACCCTCAACTTAAAACTCTAAGTGCCAGTACATTTTTACTTCTTTTTTTTTTTTTGCCATTTTTGTTGGAATGGATCAAGCAAAGAGATTATAATGCTTGCAGGAACTTAAAACTCCATTCCAATGATCCAAATTACATTTTAACTTACAGTACAAAATATTCTTCAGAAAATCCTGAGAGTCATAAGAAAATCACCTGGCAGATGAACCTTTTTCTCAAAGTAAATTTACTAAGCCAGAAGTCTCCTAACAGATATTTACCAGAAATTGCGCTGGCACAAAAACTGCGCTATGATTCAAAGAATGTAAGAAATAGTAACAAGATTGTTCTTTAGCTCTGTTCTTCCCTGATAATGAAGATAATTTGTTTGATAATGAAAATACTTGACCTTAGTTTCTGAAAGTTAACTGTGCAAGCTGAAGTCATTGACAGATCCTGCTCTGTCCCTCTACCTTTAAGTACAATTGATTTTATATTGCATATAAAAACCTCTGCAAATGGAGAAAAAACACCAGTGAGAACAGCCCACTCACAAGGCAGGTATTAAAATGAATCTCTGGTAACAAAAAACAAACAAAAAAACCCTCAATAGATTCTGAAGCCCTAGACATGCAGCAGTATTTCTACATCAAGAGCACTTCCCAGAAACAGGACAGTGTACACTGACTTCAGTGACAGAACGCCAGGCTTCTCCTAATGCCCACATTTGCAGTAATTTTCTTGCAGGTCATCTCCCTGTGAGCACCTTGGTCAGGCAAAGGACAGTGTTACCTCTGTGGTCACAGAAAGTAATGATGGCTGAGTTCTCCTCGGGGAAGAGCTGGACATCTGACACGGGTCCCCCTCCGTTCCGTGTGCTCTCAAAGTACACTGTGAGGTAGTCTGTGGGAATGCCGTCTGGTAGGTTTTCAACCTTGATGGTCTGTGTCAATTCAAGAAGCCTGGCAGTAATTTTGAATTCTCTGACTCTCTTGTGTTGTGAACATTTTTTGACAAATTCCTCAGTATCTGAAAACAGAAGAGCAGAATGAACTGACTGTGTTTTCCTGTGTCATTATCAGCCCTGGCTATCAGGCAGAGAAATGAGCAGAGTCTACTCCCTGTATTTGGAACAAAACTGTCTCTGGTGCCAAATAACTCTGTGTTGTAATAAAAAGGGGGGAAAATACATAACCATGTTACTCTCTGCTATTCACTATCACTCTGTCTCTGTTCCCAACTCATAAGTGTACTGTCTTCTCTAAAGGAGACTTTATATAATCCCCACACTCAGTGCACTCTTTATTCTTCTTCATCTAACCCAAAATAAGATAGAAACAACAAAACATTCTTATCCAATTTCAATTAATAAAGATAACACAATTTTCTTTTTTCAGCGTAACATTTGGGTCACAGGCACTTTTGTGAAGCTGTATATAAGACATCTTTCTTGGGAGTCTGCAATCCAGGTACTTTTTTAAACCACTCTGAGTCTCTAATGGGAGAGGAATCAAGCTCTGAAAGCTACTGCTCATACATGGAAATTAATAATGGTGTCATCCGGTCTTACCAATACTTTTTATAAAGGTAGCTACAGCAACATTTATTTCAGGTATCAGTTCAACAGTGAAGTCAACATCTACAGTCAGGCCACTGATGTTCTCCAACAGCATCTGTAAGCAGTTTGCACTGCATCTCTCTATGTTCTCAAACACCACCGAAGGTGAGGCCTCTGCAGAGTCAACCTCCTCCTGGAGTTCACTGTTTGGAACAAAATTCTCGGCTTTCCTCAAGGCTTTTGTATCATCTGCAGCAGAAAGATAAATAAACCACATAAAATGTTGGTACACATTTCCTGGAATAAACAGATTCTTCTTACCCTTTCTCTCCTTTCCTTTCCCAAGAAAAGAGATTGTTAACCAAACAAATACTGCAGGGTACCTCTGGACACTCTGAGATCCCAAAAAGCCTGGATGCAATATTCTGCAGGGCTGCATGCAGTTTCTTTGATGGCACAAAAACAGGCCTGAGCAAACATGTCCAAGGTCACTGGTATGCCTCTGAGTCAGACTAAACTAAAACCCATTGAGATAATAGGCCACAGCTGCTCAGGTGTAGGAAAGGATTGGGAGAGACCTTGCAGCCTCTGCATCTGTTTCTTAGCCAGGGTGCAGACAAAACAAGCCTGAACATAGCTCAGAGCATCCACAGGCATCACAGGCCACAAGTGGCTCTGTGTGAGTTTGATTTAAGCCTCCCAATGAGCGCTGTGCCCTGCCATCAGTGCAGCATGACAGCGCTGGAGGGCCCGTGGGCACAAAGGGCTGACAGGGATGCAACAACATTTTGCAAACAGAAAATATAACAGAGGTGCCACTGAGTACCCCAGAAGTCCAGTGTCTGCCAGAGGCAAGCACGTCTCCAGCTTTGCAGACAGATGAGGGCAGAGGTGTGAGAGAACCTCCAAACTAGAATGACCAAGAGGCTGGCTCTGCCTGCTCACCGAAGTACAAAAACAACTGATACCAAGTCCAGAAGACAGCTGCCTTTGAAGGCTACCACCATAAACAAGAAGAAAAATAAAGAAATAGGAAGCAACAGTTCTTCGGATGCTAGTTACTAATTTCTAGACTAGGCTGAAGGAGTCATCTCCTCCACTCTGTCCAATGAAGAAAATACCAAAAAGCCAAAACCAAAAGCCAGGCTGACCCAAAGAAGCAATTGAGAGCAGCATCTGAAGATTTTCAGGTTCTTCTCTAGTATAACTAAAAAATAGATGACAACTTGGAGAACTGGAACCCATGTGTAGAGAAAAGCACCAACATCTTTGTTTTATGAAGGATCAGCACACAGAGTGATGAATAATATTTTACCTTTTGTTTGAGGGCTGCTCATGGCATCCAAAGCCTAAAATAAAATGAAAGCAAAGTATCAGTGACAGATTAGACACTCTCACCACTATTTCAAAGCTCTGGTTAGGATTACAGTTTTTATTCACCTTTGTGGGAACTGATTTTTCTTCAAATGTCTCCTCTTCAGTAGCTAGTGCTGTTTCAGGCTCTGTGACTATCAACCTCAATTTTCCTTCTCCTCCCAAATGCAGCTGATGAGACTGTCTCTGAAGAACTCGTTGCTTGACTAAATAAAACCAAAAAAGCCCTGTGAAAATCTGAATGGAAACACAGCTTTACATTGCATGGCACTTCTCCACCATTACATTACGACACTGCCGCGGTTTAAGAATGATATTCTGCAGTTTATGGTTTCCACTGAAGCACGCCAGACCTCGCCGCTCGTTCACTTCCCTTCGCCCTCCTTCCCCCTTCCCCCCGCCGTGGCAGGATGGAGAGGGAAACCGAAAGCACAAAAGCGTTTAGGATTACAGGACGAGATGAGAACAATTGACTACAAACAGCAATGAAGTGAGGAAATCGAGTACGAACAACAGCAGTACTGATAACTGATAACAGAGTGTACAACACAGGTGAGCGATTCACACGCCGCCGCTCATCCGACCCCACACTCAACAAAACCCGGAAACCATCCCTCCCTTTCCGTGCCCGCAGCCCATGGCTGAGGTGGGATCGAATATCCCCAGGGGACTGGGAAAGTTAACCTCGCCTTGGCCGGAACAAGGATGTACAGATACACTGTCCCGCAAAACGAAAGAGCTTTAAACTCGTAACACTGACGCGGTATGCACAAGGCTTTCTTCCTCAAAAAGCTCCGCAAGAACAGCAGAGGGCATTACACCTGCGAAAACGCGCCAGAGATGCAAACTCAAGTCTATCACGGGTTTCATGGTGGTACCCGGAGAGTCCCGGTACCGCCCCCCCCCCCCAAGCCTTGAACATCCTCTTCCAGACAGTGCCGAAATGGCTTGGGGCTGTATGTCCTGAATTTACAGCCGGGAGAGCCAGCAACTGGGATGCATGTTAAAGCAAGAAAAGGAAAAATTGGATATAGGTATGTGTGTGTATCTATGTGTTTCCGCACATACGTGCATGTGTATGCATACATTTAACCCAACTGCAGCTAAATCCTTTCCACCTTGCTGCAAGTCTATAAAAACATGCTACAGATGTCTTATTTTTTATATGTATCTTTAACTAATCTAATTGTTAGATTAACACAAGATTTACTATTCCGAGTGCAGTTTAGAGAATACTCCTGTGCATCAAGAAGAATATGTATGTATATTTTCCTCCTGGGATATATTTATTCGCTTACATCCTTTATGCCAAACACAATCCAGAGGCTAGTACTGAGCACCAAATCTAATCATATGTATAAGTAAATATAACATTCTGAGTTAGACGGGACCCACAAAGATCATCGAGTCCAGCTTCTGGACCTGCATAGGACATCCGCAAGAATCACACCATGTTTACATACCGTCTATTCTATAGTACAAAGTAGGGTTGTATACGGCATATTATGTGCTATAGATACCGCACATCACGTACCAGACGGGATATTAGTGCCTATCTTTTAACTTGCAGGAAGTTTAAACTTGGGAGTTACGCCGCCAATACCTCCGCAGGGAGCCCACACAGTAATCAATGGCCCGGCCCCTGCCCTCGCCGGGTGCCCTCACCCCGACCCGCCCCGGCCCGGCCGCTCACCCTCGGGGCGTGCGAAGCAGACGAGGATGGTCCCGGTCCCGGTCCCGGTCCCAACCCGCAGCTCGCACTCGCCGCCGCCCGAGCGCTTCTGGCTCTGGAAGTAGCAGAGCAGCTTCTTCCTGAGGGCTGGCGGCGGCTCGGCGGGGCCCCAGTCCCCTCGCACCAGCAGCGGGAAGGAGCACGGGCGCTGCCCCTCCATGGCCGCCCGACGGCTCCGCTCCGCTCCCCGCTGCGCTATCGCTTTCGATTCCCCGCTTTCGATTCCCCGCTTTCGGTTCCCCGCGCTCCAGGGCGCGGCTTTTCCCGGCAAAGAGGTGCCTGTTGTGTCTCCGCCTCTCGCGATAGCCCTGGCCCCGGGCCGGCTCCTCGGCCCCCCAAGCACAGCTTCACCCTCTCCCCCTTGAACATCCAAAGCACCCCCTCACCTTATCGAGCGCCCTGCCTGCCCCTGTGCCGGGGGCTGACAGCCCGTCTCGCTGTTGTCCCAAGAGAAGTTCTTCCACCTGCTGTGCAGGAGGCCAATCCACACTCAGAGTCGAGGCATTTGATTCATCTACAGCTCTGCACAGAGAGGGGGGCTGGGTGGCAAATCCACAAAGCCAGCACAGCGACTACCAAAACTTTTCACTCCTTGTACATTTTAGCAAAAAATGGCGTTATTGTTCATTGGCTACAAATTATTTAGTTCTCTTGTTTATCAGTATTCTATCTTCTGTTCGTTAATGATTCTGTTGCTTCTCATGCCAGTTAGTTCACATGCTCAGTCTTTCTCTTCTTTTGAGTCAGTGGGTTCAAGAAACTCGGTGGGCCATGAGTTGGTGGCAACAATCTCCCCGTGCCAGAATTACCTTAACCCAGTAAGAGCTGATTGAGCACACCTGCAGAGTTGTCTTTATTAGTTTCTTTCTTATCTTGGGGCTTCTGCCAAATGTCCTTGTGGCCTGTAAATTCTGCATTCTTTGTGCCCACTATCACTGGTAAATCCTTCTTCCCAAGCTTTGTTAACCTCCCCCTAAGTCTCAAATCACTGAAACATGTCGAGCCCTAAACCTTAACAAGGCAATTCTACTAACAAGTGATTTGTTTTCCTAACACTTGGACATCAGTTAGAGCTTACTTGCTAGCTACTTGTTTAATGGATGAAATCTCCATTTTTGTTGATTAAACTTGAAAATATACAAAGATCAAACACCAAAGAACATGGTTCCTTAAGAAAATTTTTAGATATTCCACATTTTGCATCATTCCTGCCTGAGATCAGGGTGGAACAAGTTGTGTAAGGGGCAATTTAGGTTGGATATTAGGAAAAAGTTCTTCACTCAGAGGCTGGTTGTGCACTGCAACATGGCACCAAGCCTGACAGCATTCAAAAAGCATTTGGACAATGCTCCCAGACACGTGGTGTGACTCTAGGGGATGTCCTGTGCAGGATCAGGAGCTGGACTTGATGATCCTTGTGGATCCCTTCCAATTCAGGCTATTCAATGGTTCTTGGTCCCTTTGTACACTCCTGCCCCTGACCTTTGCCTGTTAGAATAAACACATTTGGAAAAGCAGCACCTGTCACTCCTGGCCTGCACAAAGCCCAGGGCAACAGGTTTCAGCTCCAGATTGATGCCCCAGGCACCTGTAATGCAAGCACTGGTGAAAAAACACCTTGGTGTCCTCTGCAGCTTCTTGTGGTGCTGAGGATGCTGAGACCTGATGCAGTACCGGCTCCTGGAGAGAATGGGCAGACTGGTACCAGCGACCCATCAGCAGCAATGAAGCACCTGGAGCCACCGCCTCCTGCTCCCAGCACGCTGATGAACCACTGGCCATAGGTATTTGTTACAGGGATTTAATGAGTTTATTCACTGTACAAGCAAAACTTTGGCCCCTACACCAATACCTTGATTTCCAGCTCTAGGTTAAATTGATTTCAACAGTCAGCAATTTTCAGTGGTTAGAGTGTGGGGATGGATGAGGCTTACAGCAGGCCTGAAAGCCTCTTGGACATGGACTTAGAAGCAATCAGAGTTTACCCATGAGAAAGCAATGGTATGAACACCTGCAGCCACAGTGAAGGACAGCCAAGAAAATAATCAAGGAAGATGTTTGCACCTGACCAAGAGATCGCCTTGCTGAAGAGCATCAAGAATGCAGTGGAGGACTTACAGTGTATAGTTAACTGCTTGTGTAGCTTGTCAGGACGTGCTGGGAAAAGTTCTTGTTATGTAGAGAGCTTTGGTGTTGTCACGTAGCCAATAATAGCATATCACAGTAGCTGGGAAAAAGGGTATAAAGATGTTAGCACAGACGAATAAAGTATTTCTTCTTTGTCCTTGCACTACTCGCGTGTCGTGTGTCCGTCTCTACTGCGACAGTTACAGAACTGACACAGTAAAAAGCAAAAAAAGCCCAAGGGGAGCGGTTCCAGCGCTGCTGCAGAGGGAGTCATGGGATGGGTGCAAATGCACAGCCTGAGGTTTATGGCTGTACTGAGATTCTTGACTTGCAGATTCATGTTATTTCACACCACCCTCCCTAGAAAAGGTGTCCCTTGGCCACAGTTACCCTACAGTAGTTACTGCTCACATGGACACACCAACCCACAGTAAAACTTTCACTGTAACCTAAGTATGTAAAGAAAGCACTGGAAGATTTTTTTTCTTAATCATCCAATGAAGTAAGTCAAACCGAATACATTCAGAGGAGCCTAGGACTTTTTGGAAGTTGGGGGTTCTGCAAAGCAGCAGAGTTATTGTATTAAAAACAAATCAACCCTTATCTGTAATGTCAGGTTCACTGAAGTTCACTGGTTAAAAACCAATGCCAAATGTTCAAAGAGGTTTAGACAAACACAAGCCATTAAGTACAACTGGTTCATTTATTGAAAACTGCTCTAACATAATCCATCATGAGATTGTCACAGAGTATAAGAAGGCATCAGAAATGCAACACTGAACAGTCCATGGCTGCATTATCCCTTCCAATTCTGCACCAGCAATTAGGAAGGCCCTAAGGCTGGATGGAAAGGCTGATACATACAGTACAATGTAATCTAAAAGAGGTTTGCAGTACAATATTGTGCTTGAGTGTTAATGCATTCAGTATAAACAAGCTTCAGGGGGATCAGAAATTGCCAGAGGTTGCTTAAATCAAAACAGAATTTGACACAATTCTTTATTATTTCTGTTGTGTGTTTTGTTTCAGGTGTCTCCATCCTTCGTTAAGGCTGAAAGACATGCAGTTGTGGCTGCCATCAAAATACTTACCTAGTGAAAGTGATAAGGTATTCTGGGTAAGCCTGAATGTCATTAAAAATTATGAACATGGTTGGCTGGTTTATGTTATCAGTTGAACTATCATACAGATCTACAGTGTTGCTACCATTTTTTCGTGCCGGAGTGAGTGATCCTTTTCTCCCCAGAGAATACTCTCCCACAAGGACTCGGGCCAAGTACATGTACTTCTTCCCATTCGCATCTGGTTTGGAGTATGTGTCGTTGGCAGAATAGTTGGCATTAACAGCAAAGTACGTTCCATTTCCAAAGTTTGCAGCTGTAATCAGAAAAACAAAGGGCTGTGAGTGTTTCAGTAGCAGCAATTCCTTATCTGCCACCTTCAGAGCCTGTGAACCTCTGGACAACACTGCTTTTGATTTGCGATAGGGAGATACAACAAAACAAATCATTCTGCATACAAGGCAGGACTACACATGGCATGGCAAATCAGTCCTAGCCCTACACAGGAAAACAAGAGTTGTTTTGAAAGTTCCATTACCGTGCATTCCAGCATAGCTGCGGTTAAATCCACTGCTGTTAATAAAGGCCAGTGACTCCTCACTCGTCCCGTGAAACAGAAGCCTCTCATTATTTCTGCTGCCATTTTTTTTATCCATTTCACACTTTTTTATTTGGTAGGTTTTCCATAAATATACATTCTGTACCCTTTCAATCTGTGAAGTTTGAAAGTAAGACAGAAAGAAAGGAAGTGGGTAGATTGCTGTCATGAAAAAAAATAGCTTATCAATCATTCAATCTGCTTCCTAGATGCCCCTCCTAGCTCCAATGCATATATACCAGGTGATGAAATAAATTAGTCAAATCCTTCCAAACTTTGGCATGGCAGATAGCAGAACCCAGCCCACACCATGAGATAAACACTCCCTAGGAAACAATACAGGAGTATTTCACAGGTTTCCAGGCTGCAGATGCCTGCTGGGCCTGCACAGCACATGTGGCGTATGTGGGCAAAAGATGTGCTCTGCTACAGCAAAAACCATCTCAAGGAAGAGCACTGTCCCCTGGAGCTGAAGAAGTGACTGCTTAAGAGCTGCTCCAAATACCTCAACTGCAACATTAAACTGGTCAAAGCTGAGTAAGGTTAGTGGCAGCCAGAATGACTTGTCCAACTTCAGAAATCCCAGCAGAATTTCTGTTGTTATCAGTATCCTTCATCACTTGCTATCAAGTTATTTATGCTCAGAAATGATTACTTGCTTTTACCTTTTCAATTTTGAATAACTGACAGGTCTGCAGAAACCTTTCCTTCACATCTTTATACTCTCTTGAGTCTGGTTTTAGCCCCACTATTTTGAGTCGCTCATTTTCCATAGGGTCCCACGTTGGAGGGAGCACCATTGACTTTTGATCTGCAGAAGAAACACAATCAATCATATTCACCCAAATCCCCTGCTCAAAATTAAACATGACCTGCTACAAATCCTTCTCAAAGTCCATACATCTTGCTTATGGATGACTCAGAAAGAGGTGTCTCCTTGTATTGTGAAGTACCAGTAGTAAATGGAAGAGGGTACGTTTCAAGAATAGAGATCTAGAATGACAACTGCTACAAGAAAATTATTGCTAGTAAACCTGTTAAGAACATCAGAATTCATTACTCTCTTTTCAAAGTATTTTAAATAGCTGTAAGGTTCTTTTATTTCCCAATTCAATTCCTTTTTACATTCTCCAGAAAAGCACCTGCACAAAGCTCCTAACAGTATTTTAAATATCCTCAATATTCTCATCATTCCCTTCTCCTTTCTCTTACTGGATACAACTGGGTTTTCACACAGGAACATCAATCTGCCAAGATGCTTTTACTTACCTTCAGATTTGTCAACACGTACAATGGGTATCTGTCTGCCTTCAGGATCCACAGCAGTCCTATGTTCCATATCCACTGTGTAGATTTGCTCACCAATGGTGACTTCAATAGTTTTCTGCTTTCCCATGTAAGCATCTTCCAACTCCACATTTGTGAGACTGTTGAAGGGCACATAAGAATCCTTTTCCAAATATTTCCATTCAATTGAATTTAGTAAAAGTTTTGCCTGGGCCTCTATAGCAGCTTTTACCCTGATGATCATTTTCTGAACAGCTAAATCAGCCAGGCAGACATCTTTTGTGACCCCTGAAATTTTAATAGAGGTATTCTTCAAATCAAGAGTAATTTTTAATTTCTTTTCTAGTTCATACAGTTCTTCACTCTCTTCTTCACCGAAATGAGCGATAGACTCATCTACAATTTCTGTTTGAGATTGTTCTCTTGAAATTGCACTTCTCAGCCACTTTTCAGCTTCTTCCACTTTATTTTTATTTTCACCACAAATCTGCACAACAGCCAGGTCGATTTTCTTTTCCGAAACCACTTTGGTTTTTTCCTTTGGGGAACATTTCTCAGAGCTCCAGAACGCTACATTGAAATACATAAATATTGTAATTAATATTAATCTTTATTAGCTGGTGCTAAACAGATTGATCTAGAGCCTGTACTTAAGCGACATCTACTTACATCTACCCACGTTAAGTGCCTTGGAAACCAACGATCTGATTCGTGCTGCAGTAGACTTTTCTCTTTTCTGCATGCTTGCTTGGAACACACTCATCAGATGTGGCTGAAAGATGACAACTTTAACAGTTTTCACAGACGTAGCAGAAGCAGAATTCCTTTTTGCAAAGTCAGTTACTGCATCTATCATGTTGTCAGCTACCTCAGCTGGATTGCGGCCTGCCTGTCCTGAAAAAAGTTGCAGATATTTTGCTCTAAAAAGTATTAATAATGGTTACAGATTATTAAAACATCTTTAAAAGAACACCTGTGAACATACTCACAATCACCTGGATCATAAACAGGTTGAGAATAACATCAGGCTGGCAATTAGGAAAGGTTTCTATTTATCAGGAAGAGAAAGTTGGGGACCACCTTTCCAGCAAGGGAAAAATGGAAGTTTCCTTTTGTTGGCTTGGCAGCCAGTCAGGTTATGATGTAGATGAAATGGTCTGGGTAATTAATAGGCCACAGGCCTGCTGCTCGGTAGTCCATTCCTTGCTCAAAATGCAAGCCTAGTTTTATTCGTGCAAGAGATCCCCACATGCATGGGGTGCAGCTCTGATTGTCCAGCTCCAGGGATTTCTACCAAACCAACTGAAAATAACAAGCGAAGAGAAAGGGCCAATCTGGGCTTTTTGACAGGTTTGTGTTCCATCTGTATCAACCCTACTTGTGCAGCTGCTGGCCAGAGTTGCATCATCAACTAATTTCAGCAACAGAGAAGTAGGTCCCTGGCTGCAGGTCCTTCAGGAAGCACAGGCATACCTTTGGATCCCTGTTAGCAAGGAAGTGCTGGCTTTAGAACACTCATGCTCTTTAGATCACTGCAAGGAGTGAAGCTTTCTAGCTTTCATAAGCCTCTAATAACATTTTTAAAGACTGCAGTTTCCAGATATATTTTCACCAAATAATAACCTCTCCAGATAAATCAAACTCATCACTTGAGCCCTGAGATCAGCAGAATTACATGCACTGAACCCTTTTCAGAAAAGGGAGACACAGACCTGTTCCAATTGCTGGGAAGGCGACAGAGGTGCACTGCTGTACTTCACACTCCTGGAGCACCTGGGAAACCACGAGCTTGATATCATTTTGGGTAACAAAATGAATTATTTTTTTGCATGGCAGGTTTCCTGCCTGGGTGATGATATAGTTGGTGCCAGTTTGCTGGGCTGAAACATAAGTAGGAGAAAATAATCAACAATTATCCCCAATATAGATGTGTACTAGTCCTCATTAGGAAATAAGGAATGGTGACAAATACGGCCCAGGATAAGCTTTGTGCCTCCTTCCATAAGGTAAGCCACCCCTTCGCTCAATTTTAATTTTCAAGGCACAAGAACTCAGTTTATGTTTGTAAACTATTTGCCTCCTTTGGCAAATAAATTTAGCGTGTGTGCCTTTATTTGTCACGCTTGCTCAGTAAACCTGGAGAACTTCATGCAGACTGGCACTCTGTCTTCACACACACACACACACACAAATATGCCATCTACCTGCAGGCCACCTAGCCCAAATTACCCTCTTGGCCTGTGCAAGAGAAGCTGGTTAACCTTGGATCTCTTCCACGTAATTCTTTTCCTTTGGTTGGACTTCCAAGCTGACCTCCACACCTGCATATTTCCCACTTCCCTTATTTTCTGGGATTTTAAACCACATACTCATCCACCTTTACTCCTCTTTCATTATAATTCCTGTCTACTAGCTGAATTTGGCCTGCAAATAAATACCTCTTCTGAGGCAGGAACCCAGTTTCACACTACTGAAAAGTAGTCACACCCAGAGGATGTGGTAGTGAGTTACTAGTTAGGCCAACAGCAAATATCTCACTGAGAAATAACAAAAGGAGTTGCAGCTACACCGTTGTTTCCAGTGAGAGATGGTTTCTCCATTAACATTTTTGACAGCATCACCCCTTGCTCATGGCACTGTGTTTGATGTTGACTCTGTTTTTATCGTGGAAATCTTCACTGGAATAAGAGGATGGAATAACTAGCAGATTTGGATCTTTATGTATGCTTAGAAGCTGTCTCCCCTTGGAAGATTTTTCTTTTCCTTCCCTCATTAGATGTTTCTCAAATACCACATTAACTGATTAAAAACTAGTTGCTGTTACACAGTGCATAATGCAGATGGAACTACAGCAGTCAGTACTGAGAGAGTATTCCAAGAGTTGCCCTGCCATGCATTAACTCCTTTGGAAAGGTCAGAAATGTTGTACCATACCTTGAACAGCACATTCGTCTTCAACCACTTTTCCAGCACCATTCAGGATTGCTCTGGAGACACCTTCAATGAGAAGAGGCACATGAGTCCACTGTTACTGCTGTTAAAGTCCCATCTGAGGAAGAACTGTATGTCTCATCACATCTAAAACATCTCAATTCTGATAACATTACAGATTATAAATGAAAAACACTGTAGCCAAAATTTTAGCCTTATGTGCTTTTCAATTCAAATTGATGTTTTGAGTACCTAACGAGTTTCACTAAGGTCAAAACCTCATTGAGGTTTGTCTCCTCCTTTAATCTGAGAGGTGTTCTATAGAAAGATTCTATATATATATAAAAAGAATTTATTCGTTTCCCTGTCTTCAAAAGTCTTAAACATGCTATCCTGTAACACAGATTAACAAGCAAATAAAGTTTCAGACACTTCCTAATCAAACTTTTGTACCCTAAGAATCAAAACCAAAACGACAATGTGAAACAAATAAAAGGGTTTAAAGTGTTGAAGAAAATACTTCCTCCTCTTCTTCCCCAGGCCCTCCAAGCACACATACTTTTTCCACACATAATATCAAGTAAAATACCTGCTCTGAGGCTGAAGGTGTGGTTTGTTATGTTTACAATGACATCTACCTCCTCCTTGGTAATATCACCTTCTGCCACCCGGAACACGATGGAGCCAATTGTCATTTCAAGCACATTATTTGCTGAGTTTGAAGAGACAGCAGAAAAAGCTGCAGGGAAAGAAATACAGACCCTGAGCAGAAGGGAGTGATGATGTAGAAGAAAAGGGACTTTTTCATGGGTACAATGCCAACAGAGACCACAATTTGGTTACAGACTCAGCCTGTGAAAAGGATTGCCTGCCATGCTAACTGAAAATCATGCCTTCTCACAGGAGTCTGTACTCAACCTGCACTCATTCTCATCATTTCTATTATGGCAGGATGACAGGGAGAATGTGTTTTGCTGCACACCTGGCATGCAGACACTACTTAGTGACATTTTACCATTGCAAAACTCCAATGTAAGAGAGCAGCAAACTTTCCAAGTTTCACTCCCTTGCTCCTGTGTCTCGCAGTTTCCAGGCAGGTTCTCTTCTTCTTGAAAAGGTGGAACTTTTTACCTATGTGTTACTTGTAAAATCATAATTAAGTTTTCAACATTTCAACTAATTTTTCTGCAGGCTGCAGTTCCATTAAGATGGATAAAACCAAAGACATTTCAGATTGGTTTTGCTATTCATGTGAACATGTAAAAGATTAAAGGGTATTTCAAAGAGACCACTTCAACACACATAACCAGGATCTCACCTGCCTTCCCAGGACAGAGGAAGACACTGATTTGTCCACAGTTTAATCTACTGCTGCAGCAATAAAAGAAAAAGCCTTGCTTATGCCCTTGACACCTTATAGCTTCAGCTGTTCCAATTTGTAGGAATGCTGTCCAGATAAGGAATCACAGGAACGCTTCTATTCTTAGCATCTCTAACACTATTTCAGACATAACACACACTCAGCCTGAAAGTACTGCCTTTACAGCAGCCACTCAGACTTTGGGAATTACAAAGTCACCAAACAAGTACCTAAACATCCATGATGAATGCATTCCCTGGAATACTTTAAAAAAAAAATTCAAAGATCAGTAGGCACACAGCTTCTGTGAAAACACCTTACCTATGTTTTGGCTAATGTCATTTGGAGAAGTCTTCTGCACTTTAGATGAAGACCTGTTTTCGAGTTCATCTGAAAATTCCTAGAGAAGGAAATTACAATCAACCCCTGTAGGAGTCTTTGCACAGTAGAAATAAAGGTTTGAAAAGCAAAGCTAAAAAACATTTAGAAAGAGTTAAATGCAAATTACTTCCTGTCATCAGCCACAATGCTAATGGCAAGTTCAGACACATGTTGTTCTCAGAGAGCAAGGCAATGCAGTGTGAGCAACACACAGAATCACAAATAACTGAGTCAAAGCCCTAGCTGCCATTCCACAGGGATACAGCAGCAGAAGGCATCCTTACACTGAGTGAGTAGCTCACATGAACTCAGCTCTTGCAGGTAATGCCACCCTGCTCTATAGCTCAGGCTTTGAGGCAGTAGCCTTCAAGTTTAACCTTTCAAAATGTACTAGCTCTTGCACAAATACAGAAAGCAACAGAACAGGAAACACTTATCTGGACATCAATTCACAGCAGGACTGCTCTCTTTCAGTGTGAAATGAGTAACCTGAGTGTGGATATAGAAAATTTATGCTAATGTGACACTGAAGAGAAGGGGATGCAGAACACTGACATGAAGTTTACCAGCACAGCAATCCTAGCACAATGATTCCTCCTAAAAAGACATCAGCACTCCATTAAAAGCACACCTTTTTTCCAAGGGTGCAGGCACTGATGCAGGAGTTACAGCAAATTTGTCTGACCTACTGACTGGAGAATTAGGTGAGTCCATGAGATAAAGAGTAATTGCAGTTTTGTACGTATTATTCCCAGGAAACAGAAAAGGATAGGAAGAGAGCAGGACTGTCCTGGATACACGGGTGACCATGGGAGGTAGAATCAAAAAGAGAACTTTCAATATAGATGAGACTGTCAGCAAATCTCTTCTTTAGTATAAGAACAAGCACCTTGCAGACTCTTTGAAGATCATCAGACAGCCAAGTATGATGAGACAGACCCAGATACACCAGAATATAATAGAGAGAAGAAACCACAGTAACTCACCTGAATATTAGCTGTGTCTTTTGTGTGCAACAGAAAGTGAACTTCTTCAAGAGAATTTACTCTGTTTTTACTACTGAATTCAAACACTTTGTCAAACAATAATTTAGCAACAACAGATCTTGGGAATTCTAAATTCCCTGTCCCAATTGCTGGAAAAGTAATTGATTTCAGAGATAGTTCTTCAGCAATCTCCAGGCATTTTGTGATTATGTCACCCAAGACCTGTAAAGCACAATTATTTTTTCAGTTACTGGAGGTAATTTTTTTCCCAGTATGTGCAATGTAACACTTTCCCTTTTAGCTATCTCTTGGTATTAAAATACAACTAATTCCATACACAAGGAATTCACAAGGAATTTATTGGTCAGCAAGGGATTGGCCCCACAGTTAAAAAAGAAGAGTCAAACCCTCTCATCTTCTATGACACTGCCCCCCATTTCAAAGGAAAAGTGGCATTAAACATACACTATAAATCCCAGAGAAATTCAGGTGAATAAAAACCCTTTTACCTTTGCAGGTGTGCTTTTCTGGGACCACAAAGGTACAACAGCATGAAGCACGACACAGCAAGCTAGATTGTAACCTTTAGTTTTCAACACAGATCCTTCCTCAGGTGTTCTTCCTCCGCCTTCTTTATGCAAGCCTGTCTGAAGCATTGGCCCTGCCTTGCTTAGCAAAGCTCTACCAAGTGGCCCTTTGTCAAGCTGGAGATCTTTCCCAACACTGATGACAACAATGGATGTCTGAAAAACACACAAGAAAAAACTCTAGTTTGTAAGTGTCGAATTTAACTTTTGCACTGGATAATCAAATGCAGCCTGCCTGATGGTTCACAAGGTAAATTTCTGGGACAGCAACCAGAGCAAACAAATTTTTGGAATAAACCAGAAATTATGCTCAATTCTAATATCATGAGCCTGCCTAAAGACACATTAAACTGAGTTAACAATGAAATTAATTTCAGCCTAATGGGAGAAACAACAATTCTGCATTTCTGGTTTATTAATTCTACCCCCATTTGAAAAACATTTGTGCAAGTTTGTTCTCTAAGAGAGGCTTGCAGACCAAAATCTGAGTTCATGGGGTGGGCAGGGCCTCCCATGCATGGCTGATTTAGCAGGACAAGCAGACACTGATGACAAAAAAGACTGGGGGCAACCTAAGGAGAAAGGAGTGAGAAAAGCAGTAACTTATGAATGAGGGAAATACAAAGGGCACTGAACATTGTGTCAAGCCCTGTATTTAGCTCCTCAGAAGGGCCCCTATGTACATCTTAACCAATACTCTATCATGGCCAGCTGTGTGAGTCACCCACTCCTCAGAGGTTTTGCAGGCCATTACAGGAAGGGTCCTGGATGGAGTTGCTCCCAGTATTGGCAATCCCAGTAAAGTATCTATCAGCCAGCTAAGAGAAATTCAGTGCAGGAGGCAACTGGAAACCAATTAGTGATGCTGGTTCTCCACAGGAAGTGCAATTCCAACTGCATGTTTCATGACAGTGCTCGCCAACGACATTGTTTTCGTATTTGTTAATTTTAAAAGAAGACACAAAAGAACCCACTTGGTATTTCACTAGAAGATAATTTAGAACACTTACTGTAGCATTTTCAATGCTTCCTGTTTGCAGCACGATGTTAAGGCCTTCCTGAGTTGTTATGAATGGGAAGTTCTTCAAAAGCCTGGAAGTTCTCCTCTGCCTAGCTTGAGGAACTGTACTGACACGATGCAGTGACCTGTAGGAAGGTGAAGAATCTGAAAAAACTTCTCTAAATGCCTTCCTGAAAGCCTGAATGTTATCCTGTGCAAAAGCCACAAGATGAACCTCCTTCAAGCTACTGTTCCCCTTGGATTCTTCCAAGGTCTCCTTGACGGAGGATACAATCGAGTAAGTACACAGTTCCAGCGGGAAGCCAAAAATTCCTCCACTTATAGCAGGCAGAGCTATGGAACGATGCTTGTGTGTTTCAGCCAGTTGTAAACAATTTTTCACTGTCTTCCTCAACAAGTTCACACACATTTCTGATCTGTCCTTGCTCCACCTGGGCCCAACAGCGTGGATGACGTTCTTGCAGGGCAGTCTCCCGGCGCTTGTGATCACTGCATCACCAGGATGAAAATTCCCGTGCTTCCTCACCAGATCATCACACTCCTCTTGTAGTACTGGGCCAGCTGCCCTTGAAAGTGCATCAGCAAGGCCACCAATGTGTTTTAGGTCTTCATTAGATGCATTCACCACAACATCGACAGGATGAGTGCACAAGTCAGCTTCATAAAGCTCTATTACAGTTTCACCCATGGTCACCTGTGTACAGGGCTTGCCTCTGTTACTGTGTTCTTTCTGTTCTTCCAGCTGCCCTTCTGGCTGCTCTTCCAGTAGGAATAAACACCTGAACACTTGTTTTACATGCGGGGCCAAAAGGTGAACCTGCTCTTTTATATATGCCTTGGCTCCTGGCAAATCAATTACCACACGCTTGAAATGCAGGCCAGACAGAATTCGCTCAACTAAGCTGACCCCCTCCAGCACTTTTGTCCTCGGCCCACATAAGGATATAACTTCACAATTTTTCTGTGTGCTAAAGTCAACTTTCACACCATTTTTTTGTAAGGCAGCCCAATCATCGACCTTCTCTTTCTCAAAAAACTTTATGAGTGCCATCGGCCTTCCTTCAATGACCCTTTGCACCTCTGTGTTTTCATCTATAAAGCTGGAAAGTTCCTCAAAGGCTTTTGCTACTGCTTCAGAAAGACCAGCAATCATGATCTGACCCTTTGCCTGAGTGACTGTCACAGCTCCACTAGAGCAGTTTTCTTTGGCTAGCATCTGCCATTCCTCCTTCTGGAGGACTGACTCATCCTCCAAAGTAACACTTTTGTGGTCCAGTTCCTTGTTTATTTCTTCCTCTGCTTTTAGGAGATCTTCAGGAGCATTCCCTTTCAGGATGACTGCTCCTGCACCAAGCTCATAAAAGGCACTAATTTGTTTTGATATAAACAGGCTCTGTGACAGAGTTTCATTATCAATATGCTCTAAAAACTGAAAAATGTGAGGGTGGACATTAATTATTTTCTTTACCATTTTGTGTACATGATCGAGTATTTCTCCTTTTACTTTATAAACTTCCTCAGGCACTCCAGATAGGATAACACTCTTCTGCAAATAGTCGTAAGTTATTTGCAGGTCTGGGAACTCTGTACGAAATTTTTCTTCAAGACCAGTAATCTGTAAAATTCCATATTCTCCTGGATTCACTGCCTTGACTTCCAGTTCAGTTCTTTGCTTTTCTCTTTCAATTTCCCTGGTGGCCTTTTTGATCAGAAGCTTCAGTTCTTGTTCAACCTTCTTCACAACTTCTTTTTCACCTACTAGAACATGTAAATCCTCGGAAATGTGTGGGGTTATCAGAACTTCATCATGGGGAAAGCTGTTTCTAATGGCTTCCCACACCTCTGTGCTTACTTGACATTGAATTGCTTGGTATTTTGATATGCTGTGTGAAAATGCTGTGGAAACCTTTTCCTTCCATGCCTTCACCAACTGAGATACTGATCTTTTCCTCTCAGAAAAAATAGCTGAAGGATGCAAAGTCACTTTTGGATCTGCACAGAGGGCATCAGGCCATGTTAGCATGCAATTACACTTTGCCATTTCATGATCTATTGCCTCAATTAAACTAGTATTTCCTTGCAAATACTTCCAGATATAGGGGTCCAGAGGCAATGTAATTGGATCTGGCTTCTTTATCTGCGGCCCTTCCTTTCCATACAGAGCTGTTTCCAGCGAGGTGTAGTAAGGATAGACAAAGATTGGTGTTTTGTTGAGTGAATGCTTCTTTGCCAGGATATTTGCTACATCTAAAACAAACAAACAACCCCCCAAGTTATTAATGTCAGCACTTAAGACCTTCTCTCTTTTTTTTTCTTTTTCTTTCATTGTTTGGGGTTTTTAAAACTGTATTTTTTATATATTTGTTATTTTTAAGAACATTTTTACATTCATTTCCTCCCCTTCCCAGATAGAAATAATTCCAGATTCTTGAAGAATTTCTTATTTTAAATGCCAGAAACTAAGCTGAAGAGAGACAGTCAAGCACAACAGCATCCACCTCTGGGAGGAAGTGTGCAATGTCTCTGCCCCCACTTCTCTTGTATGCTGTACTTGAAGTGCCCAGCTCTGCAGTTGTTTGGGCTTTTTACCCAGCAGTTCAAACCACAGCTCCTCTGTGCCCCCCCAAAAGATCATCTCTTTCCTTCAACTTCCCTTCATCTCTCCCCTTCACTGCAATGCCTCCAGCTTCTGCCTTGTCCTACACCTTCCATAGTCACTCATCTTTCTACCACTGACTGGACAACCCCACAGCACCTGCTCTCCAGCCAAAGAGCTGACCAAGAAATTGTCCTGAGATGAGCCAGACAGGCTCATGGGCAGCTGGTGGTCAAGATGGCAGGTGGGGGGGGGGGGGGAAGTCCCCTGTGCCCATGGGGCTGTGCACTCCACAAACACAAACTGCAACCTGAACTTTGTAAGGATCAAGGCCTGGGTGAAATAAACTGTCTAGAAAATGAAAAAATTCTATGCCTTATGCCCAGCTGTTCCAAAACTGAAGCTTGCACTCCAGTCAGCATGAGACCTGCTGGCAAAGCACCAGATGTGCTGTTTTGCAAGGGCAAAGGAGGCATTTCTTTAGAAAACCCACATTTTGGCCTTATTAAATGAGAGGCTCTCAAAGAAATAAGGGCTCTGCATTTCTGCATTACCTTTGTAGTCACCAAATCTAATGATAGCTGCATCTTCATCAGGCAGCTGTTGAACATCCACAACTTGCGCACCTCCGTACTTCTCATTTTCAAAGTAGACAGTGATATAGTGACTGGAGGTGTTGGGTGGTATATTTTCAGCCCTAACACTTTTTGTTTGCTCAAGGCACCGTGCAGTAATGAGTTGTTTCCTCGCTCTGTGGTTTTGATTAAGCTTTTTAGCAAATTCCTCTGCATCTAGAAAGAGAAAGGAGAAGAAAAAAGAGAAGATCAAACTCAAAGCTTGTTTTTCTACCATGATGTTAGCAGACTATCCCTCTGTGCACTGATCAAAGCACTGAAGTACAAAATCAGCTCAGAGCTGCCCACAAAGCTGCTTCTCTCCACATATTCAGTATCTGTCACCTAGTATTCCCCTCATAGTTGATCACAATTGTTGACTACAATGACCACAGCCAGAATTTGCCACTAGTTTTCTTACTGACTATCACTGGGTCTCTTTAACCCCAGCAGAAAAGATCAGGTTCCCTTTTGGGCTATGCCTTTGTATACAACTAGTAAGACACAAGTTACCAGTTCAAATTTTCTGTTTTATGATTAATACATTCTCATTTTGGCTTTTTCCCCCCTGTTATCCTCACAACAAAAGAAAGTCAAATCCCTTTTCTGTCTGTCAAGGAAAAACAATTAAGTTTCTTAAAGATCTACTTATTTCCTAAAGGTTACACCAAAAATTTAGGACTGGAGCATGACATGAGAGAAAAATCATCTCTGAGGCAGAAAAACCAACACCTTCTCCGAAGGACAGCTTTTGGCAAGGACAGCTTTTACCATCAATCTGTTCTCAGATCAAGTAAATCCTTCGCTGCTCGTTTTAAATTATAGCTGGTTTTAGTCCTACCTGTTGTGTTTACTACCCAAACCAGAGCTAGCTCTCTTTCTGACTTGCACTGGCCTCTACACCTCAAAGATAAAGGTTATGGCATTAACTTTAGTAGAGTAAATCCTCCTTTAAAAGGACACAATATCAGATCAAACCTTAAAATTAAGAAAGAAAATACTCCCAGTTTAATCTCACACACACACTTAAAAACATGTAGCTAATAAGAAAGAGCTTCAACTCTGACTCCTCCTTACCAGTACTTCCAGTAAAAGTAACTACAGCAGCACGCAACTCAGGTATCATTTCTACACTGAAGTCACCATCATCCTCTGACAAGCCACTGACATTCTCTACCAGCATAATTAATATGCTATCTTCTGTATTCTCCTTCACATTTTCCAGCACAACTGCGGGGGGAAGCAGGGATCCTTCAGAGTTCTCCACTCGCCACGACTCCTGGGATGTCTTCACTTGCCACGGCTTCACAACCAGATCAATTTTATTCCAGTGATGCTTTCTTTGCAAAACTTCTTGGGCATCTAGTCCCACAGAAAAACAGAGATGTCACCGCAGAGCAGCATGTTAAACAATTGCAGTAATACAGAATTTCTGCTTGGAGCAATGCCCACAGAGAGATCCTCCACCAGCAAAGGCCTGTTTTTAAAAGGGAGCTTAAGCAGCATAACACTCATAACATACAATCATACCTTGTTCATCCTGAAAGGTGATGATCACTTGATTATCCTTTTTGGCATAGGACTCAATGGTCCCCCCACCAGACCTCCTTTTATTTTCAAAGTACATCGCCAAAATCTCATCTCCTATTTCCTCCCCAAAGGCAGTGGTTACTACTACAGCAGAATTCCTGGAGGTTGCTTTGTCTGCTTCCAATTTCTCACATGATTCTGAAATAAAAAATGACACCCTAAAGCCTTAGGCAAAAGTTAAGAAAAAAACCAACCTTCCCGTCTTTCAAGCTTTCACGCCACTTTTTGTTCAGATCACACTTAAGGTCAAGGAAAAGGACAGGGTAGGAATCCCAAACAAGTTAAGCATATCACCACAGGAGTTGCCATATCAACACGTAGGGAGGAAATGCTTCAGTTCATCACCAGACAAGGACAGCAGAAGTAAAAGATACACAAAAGCTTCTTCACAAACACACAGTGAGGGGAACCAGTGCTCTCCACAGACACTGCTGTGGGTCACCTGGGGTCTATACCTACTGGCTGCCAGGCTGCTCAGGTGTACCTGGGGCACACAGCTCCCAGTGTCCCAGCACAGGTTGCCCCAGCAAGGCTGGCAGCAGCTGGGAAGGGCTGGGTAGGGACATGTTTAGCCAGAACAAAGGCCAGCATCCACAGCTGTTCCCATAGGAACTGACCTGTCTGAGGCAGTCAGGGAAGTGGGGGCTCTAAAGGGACTCATAGAAAGGAAAAAGTACATTTATTTCTTTTAGCCTGGGATCACAATTCGTACACTACATTAGACAAACAACACAAGCCACAAGGGTGACCAGGACACTACTGCAGCAGAAAGGTCCAGAACACCAAAGGAGCAAGAATACAACAGTCACCACTGGATATGTGACACACTTACCTGTCTTCTCCTGCTGAGTACACACAGGAGTTTCCTTTTTCTGGCAGATGGGAACAGACACTTGGGGTTCATTAACTAGAGATAAATGACAACAATTTCTCAGTTGCTGGGTGCTTCAAGAAAATGGACACATTAATGTACACCCAGGAGCTAACACAGCTTGAATTAAGTTTCATTTGAAGCTGTCAGAATCACAGACTTCCACAGATTCCTCCTTTTAAACCATATGTTAGTTACAGAAACACTCTGGTCTCAAGAAGCCTCGGGCATAATGTTAGCACACAGTCATGCTGCATGAACCACTGTGAGCAGGTCCTGCCATACACTACAGCACTTTCCGCGCACAAAAAGCTGCACTGAACATGAGAAGTGCTGGGGACATCCACACTTGGAAGTGCCTTTGAAATCTGGGACCTCAGTCAGGATGCGTTTGCCTCAGCATGAGTCATGCTCAACTTCCTTGTTTAGAACAAGAGGAAATGCAGCTACATTAGAAGACAAAAGACAATGGTAAAATTGAACAAACTGCTTTTCCAACCTGCGACCTCAGCCCTCACCTGTGCAATTGCCCTGCTACACTCAAGCAGGTACTTTGAGAGCAGAGCTCAGAGAGCTGTGTGTGTATTAGCCCTGTGTACATGTACATTCTGTGTGTACTGACAGTCACGTATTGATTAGCTGTGTACTGGCCATATGTGTGTATTGATTAGTCCTATGTGTGTGTATTAGCCAGATGTGTATTGAGTAGCTGTGTGTATGCATTAGCCGTGATAGCGTGGTCAGTCTGTGCGGTGCCTGGGATGTAGCTCGAGGGCTGCACCTTAGGAATTACACCGTGTCTGGGATTCGGGAAGTGAAGGGGAGCGGAATGAAACCGCTACAGCGCCGCTCGCCCGGCCGGGCCGAGCAGGCGGCTCCGCCTCCTTCCCCATCCCCGCTCCTCCGCCCGGGCTCCCCGGGCCGGCGCATCGCCAGCCCCGGAGCCCCCCGCTGCTCCTGCCGCAGCTCCTACCTGGCACCGCGGTCCCGCCGGCCGGTCCCGCGTCCTGCAAGGGAACGAGAGGAGAGCGGTCACCCGCGGTCTCTCCCCCGCCCGGCCCCGCGCCCGCCTCACCTGCGCCCGCCTCACCTGCGCGGGGTCGCCGTCCGCAGGCAGCGCGGTGACCTGCAGCGACAGCCGCCCTCCGGGCCCCCACTCGAGCTCGTGGATCGGCCGGCGCAGCACCCGCTCCCTCACTGCCAACAGAACAGGCAGCGGTCAGGGATATGCGGCCGCCCCCCGCCCGTCTGAGCCGCGGGCATCGCCGTCAGCGCCCCCCGCCCCGGCCCGGCCGCTCACCCTTGGGACAGACGAAGCAGACGAGGATGGTCCCGGTCCCGGTCCCGGTCCCGACCCGCAGCTCGCACTCGCCGCCGCCCGAGCGCTTCTGGCTCTGGAAGTAGCAGAGCAGCTTCTTCCTGAGGGCTGGCGGCGGCTCGGCGGGGCCCCAGTCCCCTCGCACCAGCAGCGGGAAGGAGCACGGGCGCTGCCCCTCCATGGCCGCCCGACGGCTCCGCTCCGCTCCGCTCCCCGCTACGCTATCGCTTTCGGTTTCGCTTCTCGGCGGGGAAACCCGAGGTGCCTGGGACTCCGCCCTGTGCCGGGAACAGCCCTCCTCCTCCTCCTCCCGCTCCGGGCCCATCGGGACGGCCGGAAGCCCCGGGCCCTCCCGCGCCTCCTCACGGGGACAGGACAGGCCCCTCACCCCCCTCGGGCTGCACTGCCCCTTGTGCCTCCGCAGAGTCGGACAAGAACCAAGTGTCACGGTGTTTTCAGCCCCTGAGCTTATCACGGTAACCACTGGCTAACACGCGCTCTCCCTGCCTTACCCTTTCAAATGAAGTCGTGATGCAAAGCAAAATTACCATTTTCGCCATTCTTTGCCAGAGGTGCTTCCACAACCTTGGAAGGTTGCAATGGGTGTTTACTTCAGACCAACTTGTCAACTAGCTGAGAAGTTTTCAGCTGAGTGCTCAGGACTTTCCCTTGCAAAGGTTATTTTTCAGCTATTTTGTGCTGTGTATTTTACCCTTGTGGCCAAATATGGGACACTAAAATAGCAGCTAAATGAAGTTTTTCCCCCTAACTTCACTGAATGTTCATTGAGGAAATGGATAAATAAACAAATGTCATTAAAAGTTATAAGCATCCAGGTAAGCCTAGGTATCATCAGACACTGCTGAGAGACCCATGGGGATGCCTTTGTTTCTTGGTGGGTGACTGATTTATCTGTTGTTTCCTAATGCACTGTTCTCCCACAACTACCCCAGGTACATGCTCTCCTCCCTTGCTGTAACCCTGAAAAAATTCCTGACTGTGATTGTAAATTGAGTATGTTTAATCCTAACCTGTACAACTATGATTAGAAAATAAAGGTCTGTACAGCTGGTTATAGGATAAAGGCTTCAGGAGCTTTCCATGACAGTCACCAGGACTGAGCTGCACAATTCAACCTGCAAACTTTGGCAGGTTGGGAACCGGCGGGTTACCTGATACAGGTCTGACATCAGTGAACTTGCTTACTGGGGCAGAAAGTGAAATGAGAGACCGAAAGTAGCTGAGATTCCATCTTCACATCTGTCTTGGTCTAGAATAGTTACTTTTCTTCTTAGTAGCTGGTACAGGGCTGTGTTGTGGATTTAGTATGAGAACGACGTTGACAACACGCTGACAGTTTAGTTGTTGCTAAGGAGTGTTTACCCCAAGTTGAGGACTTTCTACGAGCAGATTCACAGGAAGCCAGGAAGGAGCATGGCCAGGATGGGTGACACAAAGTGGCCAAAGGGATATTCCATAGCACAGAGCATCATGCTCAGTATAGAAACTGGGGGCAGTCAGCTGAGGGGATGATTGCCCCTCAGTGACGGGCTGGGTATCGCTCAGCAGCTGGTGATCAACCATACTTGTTTCTCTTGGGTTTTATTCTCCCATCCCTCTCATTTTCATTACAACTATTAGTAATAGTATGTTTAATTTTGTTTCACTTAATAAACTGTTCTTATTTCAATGCACAAAGCTTACCTTTCCTTTTTGATTCTCTGCCCAGCAGGGCTGGGGGGTGAGCAAGTGGCTGTGTGGTACCTAGCTGCTGGCTGGGGTTGAAGCACAATGACAGCTTGTTTCCAGCTCAGTCACTTAGAAACAACTGGAATGTTGGTATTTTCCTGCATGGAAAAGGGGGATGGATGTGGAATAATGTCAAATGTTAACACAAATACCGTAACACAAAACCAGGGCTGGAAAGACATCCCAACCCACATGGAAACCAAACAGCACCCGCTACTACTAAACCTGAAAGTCAAGGTGGCAAAGTTGTACTGCCTATTCACAATGTGGGAATCTTAAAATAAAATAAAAAAATTAATACATTTTTTAAAAGGGGGATGGCACAGAGTCCAAATTGCCCCAAAAGATGGTTTTGCAGGGAAGCTCCTACATTTAAATATACAGCAAATTGTATTGCAAAAAGGAGGAAAAACCTGTACATAAGAACGCAGAAACACATATGGTATTTTTATATTTTCTTTATTAGTTGTCCTCAATAGCCCTAGAGAAGTTGTTCAACTCACTAAAAATGGTATCTGTTTGACACACCACCATACAGATAATTAACAGGTTATTTAGGCACTGCACAGTAGCTTTATGATAAAATTTAAACCTATATTGGAGGCAATTGAAAGAATACAGTTTTATAGTTGAAAAGCTGATTTAGAAGTTGTATTTAAGTTTAAGCACAATGGCAGACACAGACCCAGGAGCCCACTATCAGAGATGGCCACAGACACTGTTACTTCCCCTTTGCTCCAACGCAGCTCTCAGCATTCAGCACTTCTGCAGAGCTGAAAATACAGTAGCAGCCATGTACCCACTTGTACATGATAGTGTAAATCACTAATGCCATTTCTCCCATGAAAAGCAAAAGTCCATAGCCTTATCACAGCTAACACTGTCATAGCTGCATAAAATTTTTTGATTAGATGGGTTACATGATGCTAGCCATGCTAACAGATATCTAATAAAAGCCAGCAGTGGATCTAAGGGCTTTAGCAATCAGACTGCAGAGTTGTGGGGAAAAGCGCAGATCAGATTTGCTGGTAAACCAGGATATACGAAGTGCAAACATTACTGATACTACACTGACAAGAATCAAATTCTGTAAAGGCTACAGATATAGGGAAGTAAATGATTTGTGAAAAGAACATATATTGATGAGAAAAGATTACTTTTCTTAGCTAACTGTGAAACACAAGTGATGGCAGTTCAACAAAATAACTTATCTCAGAACTTGAACAGTACATTAACTGCTCTGTGTTCAGTCATTACACTTGAGGGTTGAGAGTTGATAGATTTCCTTATTCAATTCCTTTTGCTTTCAATTCTGATCGAACGCGCTGCAGATAAGAAGGATCCGGGTAGCCAAATCTAGGAGACAAAGAAAAGAATTGTTTGGGCTATTTCTGCAATGAAGCACTTGTCAATTCACAGAACCTTCTCATCACAATCTTTTTAAAAATCTCTTTATAAATTTTATGCAGTTCTTGCCCTACAGAGAAAACAGACTCATACTGCCAGTCACAGATGTGATAGACAGCATAAAGCTACAAACTTAAGAATTTGCTGCATTTTGTTGTCCAATTGGCATGAATAACTTGATTTTCAAAGGTGCCTGGGGTGTGACTTCGAAGTGATAGGGTGTTTGGGTATACCTCTTTTTAAAAGGAAAATCAGACCTGAAGCGTATCCAAGTGAGCATTCGAATCAGAAACATACTGGCACCTCTGAACTTGAAGTAGTACAACACCAGAACAGTGTATGAAGCAAGTGATAAACAAGAGAGAGAATTTGCACAACAGTACTGCATAAACAGAAGACTACTTACTCAGTAGGTCCTCCATCTATGGAAGTTTTGTGGTGAATATCATTCCATGTGATAACACTTTGTTGACCAGTAGTACGTGACTGCCCCACTGTGAAAATCAATTTTTGTTCAAAGGCCCTTCTGAGGAGCTGCAGAATTTCTCGCCCTTCCTCATTGTTAGGTAAATATGCTCTTCGGTAAGCTGGCCCATAAGGCTGCCCTGGGTTTGGATGGCTGCTCTGTTTTGTAGAAAAACAAAACAAAAACACATTGTATATCATAAGTGATTCAGAAGGACCTAACATGACTGATGACTGATTCTGAGATTTTTTCTCTTTAGGTACTTTCTTTCACACAAGTTTCATGCATACTTTCTTGTCATCATTCATGAATCATTGTTATTTTTAAGTTTGTTTTTCCCTCTTTTCTCTCCCGAGTGCATGGCCCTGCACCCATGACTTTCAGATTTACTCCATTCTCAGTCCTAGTCACAAATCCAAGCACATAACAAGGAGATTTCTCACCTGGAAAGCTCTCACCAAGCCAGCCCACTATTTACATGGCAAAATAGTTAATTCTATATTCAATATTTGTTTTGTTGTGGGAAAAATGTATGTAAGAAATATTTAAGTATACTTACAGTTTGAATACCACCACTCATAACGTACTCAATTTGAATAGTGTCACAATTGCCATAACCAGGAAGAGACAATCTGATTGTTTTAGCTGACATTGTTCCCTCTGGTTGGTTTCCTGTCAGGACTCCACAGACAGTATTACAAACAGGACAAGCTTTTTTATAAGTCATGGCTGTGTCAATGCAAGTTTTGCAAAACGCATGTTTACACTTTTCTAGTGTTTTTTTATTTTTAATTGTGTCCCTGCAAATTGGACATTCGTCTTCCTTTTCTTCTGTCTTTGCCTGAGTCTGTCCTTCAGAAGAAAGATTATTCTTCTGCCTAACACTGGATTTCTTCTTAGATGCTCCTGCAGCTTCTTGAAAGCTGAGGTCAGAGGACAGTGGTGCCCTATTTTTAGTTTGTGTTGAGTCTTCAGTGTTAAGAAGGGCCTTCATGTGCTTTTCAGAAGCATAATGATGGTCTGGTAAACCACTTATGATTGACTTATCTTCATTCTTCTTAAGTTTTACATGAAGATCTTCAAATTTCTTAGCATTAAGGAGCATATTTGAAGTTTTCTTCTGATCTGAAGGCTTCATGCTGATGATTTTTTCTCTTAACATTGCAGAGGCACTCTGAAATGCATTGATGAAACTTTCAGTAGCATGTGATGACATATCAAAAGTTTTGGGCTTAGGCCTAAATATTATGACCTTCCGGCCATATGAAAGATCTTTTATTTCTACCAGTGTATCAAATTTGCCATTTATGTTTTCAATTTCTTTGCTTAATATGGTTTCCAACAATTTAAACACAGAACCATCAACTTCAATTCCATTCCTGTATTGGTACCATTCAGATGATATTTTCATATTCTTTTCAGCTTGGCTGTTCTCACCTTCCACTGCCAGAAATTTTTGTGCAGCTAAAATCTCACTCCTTGGACCACGGAGTAGCAACTGATTCCCTTCCTCTTTAACAAGAAGATTTCTAAAGCTTCCACTTAATTTCAGTATTGTCTCCCTTAATGTGTAACTGTTTGTTATGGGAACTTTTTCCTGTGTCAGATCTTTTGTAGTTTCCTGGAAAGTTTTGATAAAAAAATCACTAGCTGCTTGTAAGGATGCAGGACTTTGATCAGAAGATATGTATATTAATGTGTTATCCTCGTCATGACCTTTGGTTCTTATACATGCTCCAAACCTTTTCTGTAGATCTTTGATTTCTTCTTTGCAGATATGACTAAAATACTCATAGAGAGCTGACACAACTGTAAACTCAACCTTTTCTTCAGTATTCAGACCATTTTCATTTTTCAAACCGTTCTTACGTTCAGAAGGTGAAAAATCATGGTTTGGGTATTCGCCTGCAAGGATATCCTCAAAGTAGTGATAAGCTTTTTCAATATCTGCAAAATCTCCTGTCAACTTCTCAGAGCCATCCACACCAGGGTTTCTTTCTCTCTTCAAGTTTGGACACATAATGGTAATTTTCTCCCTTTGGTCTTCAGTGAACATACTGGTATTCAAAATAGCAGATACTGTAAGAAATATCTAAAGAAAAGACAAGAATGTATCAACATTAGTTTTTTCTAAGGTTCTCTGTTTGCTGCTTCTGTACGTTCAGCAAGGAGAACCTGTGACCATTCCAGTAGTGCCAGATTAATATAAACAAGTTTGCACACAATATTTCTTCCACATCATGTACACTAACAGTACAAAGAGGAGAGTAACACAATCTGCTTCTAAGTCAGCAGCAAAAATGAAATGTCTTAATGTCACCAGCATTGCAGGAGCAGAGACAGTAACTCTGCTACACAGACTGAGACTGTGACCAGCACACTCTGCTCCCAATCTCTGACAACAGGGTTAGCATAACTAAAGGTATTTTACACTTATTTTGCAAACAGGCAACCTCATTGTGTGTTAGGCCCTTTTCCCATCATTATCAGACCCTGAAAGTCCTGTGCACCAAGTAGACAAAGCAAACAAATTTTTTCTTTCCCTCCCAATCATCCTCAAGGTTTCTGGGCACCAGGCTGACCAGTGCCCTCCTTACTGGCCTCGAAGGTCCCAGGTATCCTGCTGACCAGGTGGTGTTGACCCCATCACACAGCAGACAGGTTTAATGGCACTGCCTACAAAGTCAACCAGTTACAAGTCCTAACTGGGAATTCACTGTGGCTGGACAGTGAAACCCATGGACCCCTTAGTGCCCAGGGAGGCCTCCACTGCCTTCACTTCCTTAGAGGACCTAACTGGATGACCCATATGCTTTGATGTGTTTTCAAGTCTAGATTGTGATTGTTCTATCAATATAGCAACCCAGGTATTAAGATTTGACATGATTTGCAGAGGGTCCAGGTGACTAGAAACCATAAGCTAAGCTGTGCTATCAAACTTATTTTATTTATAAAACTGTCCTACGCTGATTCTGCTTGTAGGAATGCTCTGGTATTCTGATCATTAATTCTATGCTATGCTAATGATATAATCCTGTTTCAAAACGCAGAAAGCTTTAATTGTAACTAAATCTTAGTACCACATTATTCTGCCAAGGAACCCCAAAAGAACCTGTCTGTCACCTTAGTGCCAGGTTACACAGACACAACGTGTTTTAACACAACCTGAAAGTTATATTTCATTGTTCGTATTAATATCAGACTTTCCAGTTTTCACTTCTTATCTTTAAAACTTTCCCAGAGGTCATGCTTTAATAACTCAAAGAGTTAGGGGAGACAACAGGATTCTGAAAAATAATGACAAACATGTTCACTTCTCTACTTTGCACAGACAGAAGGATAGGGAAATTTGTAGTATAGATGCCAGGTAAACACTACATTAGCACATGCTATACCTCAAAAACCACATCTAGGTTACCATGCATAACAGGGTAAACTGTCTGAGCCAGATATCAGTGTCTTGGCAGAGCCACATCCACATCATGTAGCCCTATTCCATGTTCCTACACATAGCTGATTTTTCTGCCTAACTTACAGTTCAAAGTGGCTGAAATCATGTTTGCTGTGCTACATCACATCACAGCAGACTTTTTCAATGATGAAGTAAGGGATGGAGATAATTAGGGTTGCCTCGAGGTGCAATACATGTTGAAAGAGTGATAGGGGTCTGTGTACGTGGAAAGGATCCCAATCTCATACAATTCTTCACCTTTCAGGAGCAGCCCTTGGTGCATACTGCCCCCTGAAACCTGCCAGGGTGCTGCTTTGGGGAATAGTGTTTGGCACCTGCCAGAGTCAGCCTGGAAAACATGCAACCTGGAGACGTCTGTAGATTGACCTCTGTTCTGGCACTCAAATGTCACTCCTGGCCCCCATTTTATTGGCTAAGATCACGTAACTGACATTTTTTTCGGCATGAAATATTGAGTGCAACCTAAAGAACTCATGGAACTACAAGCAGGGCAGGTTGTGACATTGCTCCTCGTGATGTACCTTTTTGGTAAGGACTTCCTTTGCTGTAGCCCCATGGCCATCGTTGTCCCACTGCTCCTGCTGGGGCAGGGAAGGGCTGGCAGTGATGTTGTTGTAGCTGGCAGAGGCTGTACCCTGGTTCTTGCCCAGGTCCCCTTCTCCCGGCAGGATGACTATCTCCAGGCGTTTTTCACCCAATGCCAAGAAATGTTTTGTGCGGGATTCCACGTTCTTCCTATCTGTGGTAATTTCAGAATGACAGAATCACAGAACTGTTATGGCTGGAAGGGACCTCTGGAGATCATCCCGCCCAATCCCAATGCCAAGGCAGGGTACCAGGAATGTCTCCAGAGACGGAGACTCCACGACCTTCCTGGGTAGCCTGTGCCACTGCTCTGCCACCCTCAAAGTAAAGAAATTCTTCCTCGCGTTAAGGTGAAACTTCTTGTGTATTAGTTTATGCCCCCTGCTCCTTGTCCTGTCGCTGGCTACCACCGAAAAGTCTGGCACACCTTTCAGATATTTATATGCATTTAGGAGATGCCCTGTGAATTTGGACACGGGCAGGTAAGGCTGATAAAGTCACCTGAAAACGTGATGGCTCCCAGCGGCCCTAGAGCCGCCGTGCCCAGGGACGCTAAATGGTGCCTCTGCGGCCATTTCCAGTTCCCTCACAGCCGCCCCCCCCCGCCCGGCCCGGCCCGTCCCGTCCCGTCCCGTCCCGTCAGGCCCCGTACCTTGCTCCTTGGAGAACTGCACCCAGTATGTGCCGGGCTCGGGACCGGCGCTCACGTTGCACTCGCCGCCCCCCGAGCGCTTTCCCGACTGGAAGTACGCCTGGAGCTTGAGGATCGGCTTGTCGCCGGCGGCGGGCGCAGGGCTGAGCCGCACCAGCAGCGGTGCCGCCGCCATGATCGCTCCTCTCCGCCCGCTTTCGCTTTCGTTTCCCGCTCCGCCGCTCGCTTTCGCTTTCGCTTCCCGCTCTGCCCGCGGTTCCCCGCCTCGCTCCCCGCTTCTGCTCCGGGCGCTGAGGATCGGCGCCGAGCCGGCTCATGGGGGTCGTGCAGGTACCGGAGCGGGGCTGGGGGGCAGAGGGCCCGGGGCGGCGGCTGCCTCAGGGGCTCTGGGTGGGAACTCCCGGCGGGGCTGCGGGAACAAAGCAGTGCCGTCCTCTGGCCTGGCGCTCGGGAGTGGCTCTGCCCGGCCTCTCGCTCCTGAGAGTTAGCCGGGGCAACTTCCCCCACAGAGCTCCCGTAACTCCGAGCAGCATTTTAAAAACTAGGAAACTTCGTACAGATGTTTGAAAAGCATTTCTGCTGCCGGGTTGATTTGCAACAGAACCTCTCCTGTAGGAAGGCAGCCGGCGTACTTTGTTGCTTGTAACATGTACTTTCTCTTTTCCTTTTTTCTCTTTTTATTGCAATAGAGTTACGTTTCAGGTTTCTTCAGAGAGAAGCCCGCTTTAGGTAAGCCTCTCATTTAGCCATCTGCGAAGTGTGTACTTGTATGTATGTTGAAAACTGCCAGCTACAGTCAGCAAACTGGAAAACAAAAGCCAAAAGCAACGTGAAATTCGTAATTAATATGAAATAGAAGCGGTTATGAATCAACGTTATTATTAATTACTTCAACAGGACTTGCTTGCATTTCTCTTTTAAAAGCAAGAGGTCAGAAGTGTTTTTATGAGTCGGCGTATATGCTTTGTAAGTGCAAAACGTCAGACTTTTTACAAGCAGGTAGCATACCCTGGAGGAAAGTTCGATTAAACTCACACGAATTGATTTAAACTAATTAACATAACTGCTGCATATAGTACTACTGCCATCTGCCAGGAGAGGGCTGTATAGCCATAGTGAGAATGTAAAAACTGTTCCTTAAAAAAAGTGGTTTAAAAAGCCTTTCTGAGTTCATACAAAGTTCCATACAAAGAAGGAACATTCTTGTGGGCTCTAAGTGTAGATCAAATGAGAGTCACAGAATTAAAACTCAGCATAAGATCTCTGTGGCACAGTTAAATGAACCTTGTTGGGCTCTCTAAACCTCTGAAAAGGGGAGAGAAAAGATTGGACTGTGTAAAAAAATATCATTTAGCAATGATAGTAGGATAAAATTGAGAGCTATAAACCACACTTCTAGATAAAAAGAAATGTTTTGATAGTAATACCTTTTATTTCACTTCATATTCTGTCTCCTAGGGTCAAGCATGGTAATGGAGGAGGTCATTTTGATGATCCCCATCAGTAAAGATGCCTATGAAGCTCTTAAGAGGAGAGACAACTGTCTAAATAGTCTTGTTTCCAAAAAGTTTGCTTGTACGTTGGCCTTCAGAAAAGCAACAAAAAGCACTGGTGAAGTATACAGGAAAAAAATAAAGCCGGGCATTGAGATTTGTGTTTATAAGGATGATCTCACAAGACACAAAGTTGATGCTGTGGTGAATGCAGCCAATGAGTGTCTTAGTCATGGAGGAGGTCTTGCTCTTGCCCTTTTAACAACTGGAGGGCCAGAAATAAGAGAGCAAAGCGATCATTATATTAAAATGAATGGAAGAGTCAAAGGTGGCAATATAGCAGTGACAGGTGGTGGGAAGCTTCCTTGTAAGGAAATTATTCATGCAGTTGGTCCTAAGTGGAGTCCTCATGACAAGGAAAGATGTTGTTACCTACTTCGGGAAGCTATTTGGAATGTTCTGCATTATGTTAGTACTTCAGCAAAAGCTTTAAAGTCTGTGGCTATCCCAGCAGTGAGTTCAGGTCTCTATGGTTTCCCAGTTGATTTATGTTCTCAAGTGATTGTAATGACTGTAAAGGAATTTGTTGAGGCAAGTCCACCAAGCTGTCTCAGGGAAATCCGCCTGGTGAACATTGAAGAGTCTACAGTTGCAGAAATGAAGAAGGCCTGTGAAAAGTTTCTGGGTGATACCAGTTCACTTGAAGACACTGTGTCAGCTTCACCAAGCCAGTTTCCAACTCACCTCATATGTGGAACATCCGCTTGCGCATCATAAAACAATACCCTGAGGATCTGAAGGTAAGTCTGTCCTGTAATTTGTAGAACATGCTGTTGGCTCCAAGTCTTTGTGGGATTTGGAGCCCAGAGAGTTCTGAACACATTTTGTATCAGTCCACTAAATGGTTTTCATGTCAGTTTGATGAGAATTTACACATGGTAATTAAATCATAGTAGCAAGGAGTTGGTTTTTGTCTAAATGGGTATTGAACTTTAGGATGTTTTTATTTCATTTTTGTGTACATGCTGTTACAATAGGAAACAGCTAAAGATTGAATGATTTAATAATACATTTCTAGTTTGGTGATGTATCCTTGCTACCCTAAGGCTGGGATTGCAGCCGTATCCGTACTACTTGTCTGCTGATAATTGGCACTTGGATAGTGAGAATAATACTTCTGTTCAATACACTCTGATGACTGGAACAGCTTTGTGCATGCTGTTGGTTTCTGAACTGCCACTGCAAGGTGCGTACTTAGATGTATTCCAGTGCTGCCTGTAGTAGTAAGCAGTAGGAAAATTCAAGCAGCTGATCTGTGGCAGTCAGCCCTTTGTAGAGGCATTTTGCTTGGAAAGAACGCTCTCTATAAGAGCAAAGCTTGCAAGTAGTCAGTTTGAAGTACACTGAAATTTGCACTCTTTCCTTGCAGAATACAGCTGTTGTTAACCCCCTGAATGCAAGGGGTGAGCCTTCCTCTCAGTTTTCAAGACGACTACTGGAAAAAGAGAGTCCAGCTTTTCAGAAGGAACTTCAAAATCAGTTTAGACAGCTGACACATTTTAAGGTGCCCATAGTAACCAAGAGGCGTGAGCTGCCTGCTGCATTTGTGGTACTGCATGTGCCATTGCAGTACCAGCACCCGGTGTTACAGTGTGAGGTGATGATCACTTACTTTGGATTTTAATGGATTTTCATGTTGGGTGATGTGAGGACTGAAAGATTTTGTTTTTCCTGCAGGAATTAAAAGATGCAGTGAAAAGATGCCTGGGTCACTTTCAGGACCACTCATCTCCCTCAGTTTCTTTTCCAGTAAATTGGTCACCAGTGCTGCCTGTTGACATAGCGACAGAGACCATGATTGAAGCAGTTTTAAATTTTGCCAGGGCATATCCTAAGAAGAAGAGAGAAGTGCAGTTTGTTATTCTCCCAAATGACCTTGATGCCTATGAGGTAACAAATTTGTTGTTAACTACCCATAAGGAAAACAAAACTGTAAAAATATTTCCATGACTAAAAATGAAGATAGTCTGTTCTGTAGTAATGACAATTGTGAGCAGCAGGTCCCTTTATGAAACTATTACTCATTAACAGATACTCAATCTTCGCAAATATTTATTTTCTTTTCACTAAACTAGAAGTCTTCAGCCTGTAGTCTGATAAAAAAGGGAGAGAACTTTAAAATTCTCATGTCTGTCAGTGAATGTATAATAAAGAGTCTACTCTTAACTCATTAGGGAACAAACATTCCTCCTCAGGAAATACTTTCAGTCAGTTTTGGTTTTTTGTATGGAGCTCCTAAGGCAAAATACTATGAACAGATTATAGGAGCTAACATAATAGAAGGGTTTCAAGTAGACAGGCAGGAGAATAGTCTGGATTTTAAAACTGAGTAAGGATGCATCAGCATTAAACTGTAAGTAATGAATACCTTTACCTTACGTGATTACATGAGATATGCCACAACCACAAGGAGCTGGTAAAGGTGCCATTCAGTATGTAAGGTGTGATACCTTAGGAGATGCAGAAGAACAGGAATGCATTTGATATCATCAGGAATAACATTTTGGGAAAAGCTGACAAATGTCAGTGTTAACGATTTCAGAATCGGTGGTGGGGGTATAAACTGCTTGTCTAACAGAGTTCTGAAGAGATGAATTGCATATTTGGTAAGAAATTACAAACTGCTCCTAAACTTTTATCTTTCAAGGTTGTCCTGAGAAAATTTCATTCAGCAAAATACAAACTGGAAAACAGAAGTGATCCTTTGAGTAAGTAGTGAATAGAAGGGGCATTTCCAGTAAATAAGCACTTCAGGTTTGAGAATCTGTAATCACGTTCCTTTAAAATAGGGAAATTGGTATTTACATACATGTCTTGGGGAGAGGAGGAAGCAAAAACTCATGAGCACTTTTTATTTTTACATTTATAGGAATGGAACTGTGCAATCCCTTTTAAGACTTAAAATCCATTGTCACTGCCTAACTTGTTGGAAGTCATTTAGTGAAAGGCAGATAAACTGTCCATATGTGTGTATGTGTATCCTGGAAACCTTACCTCCTTGTAGCTAATCTTTTTTAAGCTTACCAGAAGAGTAGTGTGTTTCTTGCACTGTACAGCTGGGATTACAAGTAGGAATTTGTGTCAGCCTTGAAAGCTCTTCACTCCTCCAATGCACTTGTTCTAAAAAAAAATCTCTTGCAGGTACAAAGTCAGGCAGTCAAACTGCAAAAGAGACTGCGGGCAGTGAACCAGTGATTGAACTTAGAGGGAGCACACCTACAGCACTGGGAGCAGCAGAATCGTGGCTCCAAAATATAATGCAAATTCAGGAAGGTCGCCATGCTGTTATTGAAAACAGCTACATTTTTTGCCTTGGTAAAGAGGAGTTTGCAGAACTCTCTCGAGAGCAGCCTTCTAGTGTATGTGTGTCAGAGGAAGTGAGAGATGGACAAGCGAGACTGCAATTTCAGGGCCCTCCTGATGTTTTGATTGATACAGTGCTTGCAACTGAAGAATTACTGCTTCGTATGCAAGAGAAGACTATAGCTGAACAAGAGGATCTGCTCTACTCAATGTGTATGTAAAGTAAATAATGCCTAAACACTCATTAAGTAAATGCCTTTGCTTCAGACATTATGATATATGAAAATTTTACTTCCTTATTCATATCCAGGTCAGCCAGAAGCAGGCCAGCTTTCAGAAGGAGACTTTTCCAAGACAAGTACTGCTGACTATATCCAGATTTCACTGGTAGAATGTCACCTCCAGGAGTTTAAAGACAGACAGAAAGAGTTTGAAAAAGCTGGACTTCATGTTCTCCGGGTAAAGAGGATATTCATGGAAAAACTGAATCTCAGCTCATATATTTGAAATAACATAATTAATGTAAGCTTAAAAAATTCAGGTGGACTATTTCAATGCATTGGTTTAAAAAATTAAGATCAAATCAACCTCATCCTTAAAACAGATCCAGTCTTTACTCCTAATGAAAAGTATTTTAAACATAACTCAAATGATCACTCAAAAAGTGATTAAATACTGAGAAGTTGTTTTAATTGTACTGTATATTCTCCCTCGTACTTCATGCTTCAAATGCCCCTTTATAGGACTCTAGAGAAGTATGAGATTGGTAGGGTAAATTAAGTACAATATTCCAGGACACTGATTGAGTGTTTTCTTTTTGTAAGCTTGACACCAAAAATGATCACCTGATTCACCAGACTTCTGATCTGATTATGGTTGAAGCTGGAATTATACTTTGGTATCAGTGCTTCACTGAACAAGAGATGGACTGAAATCTCTTCAGCACAGATCAAGTACTGGAAGTCAGTACACCAGGGAATATTCCCAGTGATTTCAATGGGAGGCATGGGATAGTGGTGTGGTTCTTTTCTTTAGATCAGTTGCACACTTCAGATACTTTGTCCACTATGTGTCAACACATACAAGCTGAAGCAAAGGTTCTTGCATTGAAGAACATAGCCTGAATAAAAGCACTTATGGGTTTCATAGACATTGGTCCCCATTTGCTTATGCTGCACTGTTATTTATGTTACAGATTGAAAAGATACATAATCCACTTCTATCTGCTGCATTTCAACAAATGAAAAAAAAAGTAGATGGTAGCTCCAAAATAACTCACAAGTTGTACCAGGATGTTCCTGCCGAGTTCTGTTGCTCAGTTTGCCAAACTGGATTTCACAGGATGTATTCTCCACCAAAAGGTAATAAATCAAAATTAACAGTGACTGACTACTAAACTCAGGTTAAAATTAGAAAAAAATAACATTCCTAAACAAGAACTGATTCTTGTATTTAGATTTGTATGAGCATACTTTATTATATAGGGTAAGGTTTTCCTTCCTGATACTGTACAGCCAGCAAGACTCTAGGAAGATAAGACTGAATTCAAACCTAGTCCAAACACTGGACAGAATTATTAGTATACACATAATTCCATGCCCAAGTTTTATTTTGTTGCATCACTGTAAAGAAAGTCAGTGTCCTTGTGTAGCTGCTGCAAACATGCAGTCAGCAGCTTGGTGCTTTAAAGCATGCTCAAGGGCATCACAGAACACTGAGGCTGGAAGGGGCTTCTGAGGGACACCCAGCCCAGGCCCCTGCTCAGAGCAGGTGTGGTCCGAAACAGCAGATAATCTCATTGCTTGGGCTGCCACTCAGAGGAAAGTACACTTGGAGGAAAAGTGAATCCATGAAATGTTGTAGTAGACGATGTAGTAGACATATGCTTTCAGAAAGGGAAAGAATAGCATTTAGTGCTTCATCCTGCAGTAGGTGAAGGGTGTGATATTTTGCATGTCAATTGCAGAATGCAATTTGAAGCAATAAACTACAACAAGTGGAGATTTGCCTTTCTTTTTCTATGCAAAGTACATGGCACATGTCCACACTTTAAAAGTAATAAATAAGATGATGGTCTAACTTCTTTGCACTTTTCCATGTGATACTGTAACAATACTTTATGTGACATTTTTCATATATATCTCAAAGTGGTTTTTTTGTAGTTTGCATTATTAAGATATTGCTGCCTTTGTTTATCAGAGTCCCTCGTACATGATGACTGAAGTGTGAGTCATGCATTTATTTTACATAAATCCTTTAGACCTTGATGATTCAATCACTGGATTAACAGTTAAATCTGAACAGTTATCACTGGAGTAGCATTTAATTGGAATGGCCATCAGCTGTCATTGCTCATTTTTTCAGTGGGAGATCAGTGCAAGCATCAGAGCCACTCCATGCAAATTAACTTCCAAAAGTATGGCACACATTGAGCATTACATCACCTGTAACCCTGAATCAAGCAGCAGTCTCTTGGAACTATCACCCTGAAAGGACCAACTGCTAAATGCTTTGTCTTCTGAAAATTTTTCTTTCTCTTTCCAGCACAAAAATATGGAGCTGGCATCTACTTTACAAAGAACCTCAGGTACTTGACCAAGGATAAAGCTACATGGGAAACAGATTCTAAAATGTACGTGTTTGAGGCTGACGTGGTAACTGGCTTATACACCACAGGCCAGCCATCTTACATTATGCCACCAGCAGTGGACAGGGATGCCTTTACGTTTTATGACAGTTTAGTAGATTGTGTGTACAGTCCTGACGTCTTTGTCATTTTCAATGGTTTTGCAGCCCTTCCACAGTATTTGCTGACTTGTTCCCCAGTGACTGCTGGAGGAAACCAGCAGCATCCCCAGTGGGAATAAAGCAGAGCTGTAGCTATGGTGAGGACCCTCTGAGAACAAAGCCTAATGATTAGATTTAAGAGGATGCTCTGCCTAGGATGCTATGGTCAGAGTGGTTCCTGAAAAGTACTCTGAAATACTCATGAACAAAAGAGTATGTTAATACCTTAAGGAGTGAGGACAGCATTACCTGTGAATGGAAACAGAAGGAAAAGCATCCCAAAATATAGTTTAACATTTAACATTAACATTTAACATACCTGGTCATTTACTTTATTCCTTAAAGTGATCTCAGTTTGTGAGTATGCACTTGATGTTTGTTTAGGTTGTCATTCTTCCACTGCATTTTCTTAATCTGAGATATTGCATATGTCAGGAAACACAAGAAATCTTGGTTGTGCCTTTTGATTCTTAAGTTTTCTTTTGACTTAAGAGGAATGTAGCAGATGAGAGCTGTTTTCTGCTTAGGAACATGGTATTATATACAGTTACGACAAACATGAGGCAATGCTTCTTGATTTCTTACAGTGGTTGCTGTACAGTTTTTATTAGTTACTTAAAGCATTGTAGATACACATATTCAAAATAAAAAGTATGAATGTCAATATCTGTTAACTTGTATTTTTCTTTACAGTCTTAAGAATGTGATTTGTCTTACACATGAACTTCTCAGCAACATTCAATCTCTTTGAAAGGCTACAAAATAGTAGTGAACTGGTTCAAGCTACAGCTTGAAATTATTTTTCAATTAATCTACCTTTACCAACATCTTTTAAAGATTACATTATCAGCCTTGTAGCCAGGTATTCCCACATTGCTTCTGCAGTGACCTGAAGCAAATACACAGAAAAGCCCAAGAGCTGTTAAAATAATTCCTGTGTAAAAGGGGATTCAGTCCAGCCTTTGGATATGTGGAAACTTTCTCCAGCAAAGCGTGCTAATGGGGAGCAGACTGACCTCTAAAACACAGATGAAAGTAGCATTTAATAAAAGTTTTCAAAATAATTTGCCAATGGATTCCCAGGATGCATGTACTGCACCTGCAGCTCCTGAGCTAGTAGTCAGAGTGGTAGGAACCACTCAAAAGTCCAAAAGAAATTAAGTTATAAAAGTTTAATTCTGAATTCTGAGGTTACAACTGGAAATTTTTAAACCATTACAAAATAAACTTTTAGATTAATATATTAATATTTTGAGTTTTTTAAAAATTATTTTTCAGATTAGCTGAGCTTGGTGTTGCAAAGGGTAGTTTTGTAGTGTCTCTAACACAAGAGTTTTGTTCTCAAGAAATCCAAAGGTTGCTCTTAGAAATTACGCTGCAATTCTGAAAACAGAATTAGTCTATTCCTATTTTAACTATTCCATTTAAGTAACCGATTGTTTTCCATTTCTGTCTGCTTTTCCCTCATATTTGATTCACACATTACTGCCATGAAAACACATAGTTGTAGATTTAAGATTTGTCAGCACTAAGCAAAGATAAATTCTTATGTCAGCATGCTGCAAGAGATATTTTCAAAGGGGTTTAATGGATTTTTTTCTTCTATTTTCTTTTTTGAAAAAACTCAGTAAAGAGTTTCTGAACTACAGTATCAGTTTTCAGAACACCTAAAGGAATGTTATTTTTGGCACAATGTAACATCTTGCTCCTAGAGGGAATACAGTTTTCATGATTCAGTATTAATTTAATACTGTAACACAAGTATTGGTAACTATGTATTTCATTATTAACCTTTTTATTAACTTTGTAACTCCCCTTAACTGCATATGAAAAGGTTCGTAGTCAGTTTAACAGCAAAATAATTTTAGAGAAAGCTTTTAACATCTTACTTCTGTGCCCAGTAGAGGCTTTCTCTTCCCTCCACATACACCTGCAGTTAAGGATTTGGTGTTACTGAATATTTATTTTCCATTTTATTATAGCATGACTTTTTGCTGATGTATAATTTCTGTGTCACCAGTGTTTTCCACACGTAGTGATATGCTATATATTCTAGATATATATAGCTTTTTTAAAAACTGGTAATGTAAGAGGTTGTACATAATTATTTTCATCTGGTCCTCAAAAAGAATAATTTCCTGTACAGAAACTAGAAAATAAACCCAGCACAAACTAGATGTACCAAGTAGTACATATTAAAATAATTACCACAGTAATTGAAAATTCCTGATCTTAGTCCTACCATAATCAGTTAAGCAGAGGCTATTCCACAGCCTCTGGGATTTCTCTGTTGTCCACAATAAGGGTATGAATAATTCCTTCCTTTCGTTTCCCACTACTGACAGCCTTAATGCAACAGCTGTGATCAGCAACAGTGAAATGAGTTTCAGTCCCATCATCCACAAATTCACCCTGGGAGAAAGGAGACAAGAATAAAATCAGACACTTGATATTTTAATAAATGAAAAGCTCAAGTGCATCAATGTCAAGATTACAGCAGCTTTAGGTACCTGTGACAAATACTGTCCAAAAGCTGAACAAAGCTGCTGAATCTCAGGCAGGGCTTTGTCAAGTGTCCAGTTAAAGATTTGTGGGTTTCAGATGATGATGAAAATTTCACACAATCAGAAATGGTAAAGTTGAAGTTTGTGAATCAGTATTATTGATTCACATCAGTAAACAAAACCAGAAAAGGCAGCATCCTGCCAAGTTGTGCTGCACAGTCAGCAGGTGCCTCACAAACCTAGGCTGAAGTGGCAGAAAAAGGTGAAGTATTTAGGATGCTTCTACAGCAGGTCCCTGAACGAAGTACAAGTTATGTGTCTGGGATTCACATCTCCTGCTGTAGTTCTGTAATTTCCTGTTACATTTTGCCAGGCATGGCTGTGTTTTTGTCATGATGTTTGTGACAGCAGAACAATCTGTGTGCTGCTCTAATGGAAGCACAGTTTGGCACTAAACCTGCACTCACAGCTTGCAAGACTACCTCGGAGTGCTTTCAGTACATTCTAGAAAAGGCTGAGCCATCAGGAGCAGAAGTCCTGATTCACTGAGAGAGGAGATTTCTTCCACTGATTACTAAGCAAACATCTGGTGAATCTTTTCATCCTACTCTCAGGTATAGCAGAACGGTTGATTTTACAATTTGTACTGATCCAGGGGCTTCCTTGTGGCAGCAGCAACCACTTTGACACCCCCCTGGTGAGAAAGCACATCCTTCAAGGATGGGGAACCCTACCTTGTCTGCATATTGAGAGAAATCGTAAGGCAGAAAGACACCAAACAGAATCAACCACCTGTCAGCCTGCTCTAAAAATTAATGCAGATGTGACAAAAGATTTGATTTGTTCCAATGAGGCTCTTAAGCTGTAAGTATTAGGAACATCTCTAGATGGAAAAAAGCATGAGTCATAACAGACTACAGGTGTTCAACTTTCAGTGACAACTAACACAAGCAGGTTTGGATGCAGTGTCTACACTCTGCATCAAACTCAAATCTTTCTCACTCCCCAGAAAGTTTTCCCCCTAAAAACCCTGGACAACTGACTCAAATTTTTCACGTCATTTATCGTAAAACAAGCAGATGTTTGGCATCTGAACTGCCCATTATAAAATTCAGTGAAGGACATTGGGAACAGACCAGGAGCATCCTGGCTGCCTTGGCCTCTTTGGTAAAGGGAGACAGTGTGCCCCTCTGAGGCTTGTTCTGCCAAACTTTGGTTACGTATCCATAGCCAGGGAGAGCTTTTGGAAGGGATCACGTACCGCTGTTTCCATTTTTTCACCGTTGCACCACACATCCATAGTGTCCTTTTCTGTGAAGGAAAAGGAAAACAAAGCAGAAAGAACACGGTATTATTTTCTCTACAAAAAGAGATCTAGGGATTTCAAAAATCTGTTGAATTTTACTTTCAATTCCCAAAAGAAGTTCCTAAATAGCCGTAGTACCTGAGCTGCAGGGTTTGTTCTCACATTGGAGAGAGAGGAGGCTCTGTCATCAACTTTTGCTTTGAAGATAACATTTTTACCCCTCCCTAGCCCTGGCTATTAACACTGTGTTGGTCTGAATAGTGCCAGAGATACTCTGACAGTCTTAAACTGAAAAAATTAAAAGATAGAAAACTGAAGTAATTTCTGCTAATTATTTGAGTGCTGTTTATTCAATAAAGCTCTCACTCTTTCTCCAGGTCAGTTTAATTCAAAAGCAGCATTTAACATCCATCAAATTGTATTCTTCACATTTCAAAAACACTAAGTACCACTTTAAATATCAATCTCAGATTTTTTTTTGCATTTGAAACAGAATATTCCTTTACTTCTCCCAGCACATCCTCCTTAAACTACTTTGCTCTAGGACTCCCTTTACTTACACTGTCACTCACACAACATCAGCAGAGAGCTGAACCTTGCTTGCCTTTCCAGTAAGCATAGGGAGATTAAAATTCTGTGAAGAGACTTTTCTGTTTCTGGCACTAAAACTGTCTTTCTTCATTGCTCTCCTTCATCTTAGGGCAGCTCATTCTGTCCTGAGGTTTAAGAAGAAATCATAGTCTGAGATCTCTTGTCTCCAGTTCTAACCATACAGCAATGCCCAAGTGGAAGTTCTCCCATGGACAAATTTCTCAAGGGATCCCTTCCTCCCACCTGCTTGTAATGGAACTGGGAAAGGGGGTCAGAAGAGAAGCAATCTATTGCCTTGCTATTAAGAAAGTCAAAGAACATAATTGAAAGGTTTTAGTTTAAATTTCTAGATAAGTAGTGTTACAGAAAAAAGGATGCTCATCAATCTTATAAAAAATGTAGAATAACAATTCTACAGATAAAGACTTCTTGACTGTGGCTTATGATTTTTGGAAGGAAAGCCTGGTTACTTGCTGAGCAAACTTAGACACAAATGAGGTTTGATCACAATGCAGGTAAAACTTCTTTTAACAGGCTTCACCTAAAGAATTGCCTTGCTAGGGCAGCTCTATGGATGCAGTAGCAGCAACTTTTTTGTTAGTTTTCTTTTTTCCCCCAAATCTAGACCATGCTGCTGTAGGCTCACACATGTATAACACCATTATTTTTCAGCCTGTCTTTGGCATCTCATTGCTAACTTCCGTATCCCCCAGGATTTTATACTGCATCAGAGCTACCCACTGAACTGTGTTTTCTCTTAATTACCAGTTTTTAAATGCACACAAGTTTATTCAAAGGCATCAACATGTAGTCACTTGATGTTTACGTACCTAGAACAATTCTGTAGTCTATACCTCTCAAGTTCAATATCCAAGTATTGGTTGTTTTTAATCTGTTCTCTAGATACTGCTTGAGACTCTTTCCATTGATCTCCAAAGTATATTCATATGCAAAGCCACTGACTGCATCAATGTTAATAGCAGCTTTAGTTTTAGTAGCTCCAACAGTGAATGTTTCTTTACCCACTAATTTAAACATCCATTCTCTTCTTATTTCTTCCTGTAGAAAAAAACAAAGGCAGTGGGTTTTAATTGAAAAACCTCAGTGCATGTTTTCATATTAAAAAATTGAACTGGAATTCAGGAGACAGCTCAGTACTGAACTATTATTTGGGAATGAATGCATACACAGTGCTATGTATGCACAGAGTGCCTCTGCCCAAGGACAGCAAAGCAGTTCATGAATACTCACACCTTAATTGGAATTGAAAAGAAGAATGATGCGGTTTATTAAATTAGTTAGTTTACTGAATGCACCTCACTTGCATTTTTTAGCCATTTGTTTGTTGTGATGTATGTTGCGTGGAAGTGCACTTATATAATCCGTATCACAGTGAATTTTGAGCACATAGCAATTTCACCTTTCCATCAACATAGACAACACGCTTTCCTGAAGTGGTCCCATGTTCAAATTCAATCTTATGAACGCCATCACTTAAAGCTACTTCCCAAACAGCCACCAAATCCGTCATCTTCTCTAAGTGGCTGTAACGGGACCTAAGGAGAGACCAACAAAGTAAATTAATTGTCATTGAAAGTTCAATTTCTGATGTCTGCAGTTCAAAGCTTTACTGCTTCTGGGCAAGTCACTTTTTGCAAATAAAAAATGAGACTTGAAAGAATAAGCTTACAGAACTGCTTATATTTTCATGTTTCTCAGACATTCAAATAGGACAAAACATCACAAAATATAAACAGTGAAACAGACTCACTTTGACAACCAGTACAAAAACACAGCTACCCATCTAACCTCTAAAGCTCCCATTTCAGGTGATAGTAGGTAACAAAATCATATTTAGTTTTAAGATACTCTTGGACAATTCTGCTATTTCTTGGCAGGCATTAAAATATATTATGTGATTGGTCTCAAAGAAAGTGCTTCAGCCTTTTAGACTTGGAAAAATAGAATGACCAGTTTTGCTATTTGCTGTGTTAACAGATTTGTCTGTAATCTCATAAACACTACCTACATCATTCAGCTATGCAACTCTGCACACACAGACACAGGGGAGGGATCTGGCAAGATATCCTTTTATTTCAGCAATTTTTAAAGTTTAGATACAGTCATAAGTGACCACCGGAACCGTGGATATCTTTCCAAATCTGCTCATGTCACAGTTCTGATTTTTTACCTTACTTCATCTTCACAGACAGTAATCTCCTCACCGGATGCCATAGAAGCCAAAAGAGCTTTTAATCCAATTAGCAGCAAGAAAAAATAGAAAAGCAGAATAGTAGCAGAGAAGTGCTGAGGTCTAAAGTTTCATTTTCTCCAGTTAAGATAAAGGACATTTTTACAAGCCTCATTAACTAGCATGCAGTAGTGTTGTATATATGATGAAATAAAACCACTTAAAATACAAGCATCTTTCTCTAAGACAGAATGGCCAGTGTATTTTTTTAAATATTATCTTTTCCAAAACGAGTAAGTGCAGTTTGTCCTGACTTTACTAGTTCATCATAACTTTGTCAGTTACTGGATGGAAAAAATGGGCTGCCTCATTTGTGAGACAAAGCTTAGAAACGAGCAACTTGACCAAAACAATCCAACTGAACCCAATCAGAGCTGCCCATATCAGTCCCAGAATGTAATGAATTTGGGACTGGGAAATAGCACAGGCAGTAATTTCACCTCGTCCCTTTTCTAAACCACTGTAGCAGCTTTCAACAAGCACATTAGTAAATTTGACCTGGCAATTTAGTCACAAAATCTATGTAAGCCACAAGGCACTCATTTCTTACTGAAGAGAATTTTGGACCACGACTTTACAAACACTGGTTTTAATGTATTATTTTCACTAATTAATTTCATCATCATCTGCCTATCAATAAGCAAACAGATCATAACATGTACTAATAAATGCCTAGGAGATTGTCTTGGCCGTCCCTGAAGTTTCTGGTTCCCGTGAAGGCGGGATCCCAGGGGACAGGGTGGGAGTCAGGAAGGGAATATTTATATTTCCCTCCTCTGCTCCAAGGGGCAGGCTCGGCACAGACCCGCGGGTGTCCCCGGCAGGGATCAGCACAAGGAGCCCGCAGGAGATGCCAGAAGAGGTGTCCACAGACAGCCCAGAGCCTTCATCAGCCCGGGCAGGCCGCAATCCTGCGGCGTGGATTGTAGGCATCATTTAGATCTATGCTGAAAGGCTTGGGAAGCACCCCAGAACACACAAATTCCGTTGTGTTTTTTTTTTTTTCCAATTCATGGTAATGAAGCAATAACACATTCATTTTAAACCAAACCCGAACGCAGGCTCTAGGCCGGGGGTGTTTGCTGAGGGGCAGCCGATCCCCCCCGCGTCCCGAGGGAAAGCCTGCGCTGCCCCAGGAGGGAGCCCCGCTGATCCGAGCCAGGGACACGCCTCAGTGCCGCACCCACTGCCTCTACTCACTGAAGCCAGCAGCCCAAGGCGATATTTACTCCTTCACACGGAATGGCTCGTTCTGAAAACTAGGCTGGGATGACGGCTCCCAGACCATCCACCTAATCCCGCATAGTGGGGCGGTGTACCGGGAAAGCGCATGAGCTCCGGGGACGGCAGATCTCCCCCCCACCGTTACCGCCAGCAAAGAGCTTTCTCCTGTTTTTTTTCTCCTGTCTTTATTGTCTGTTTTCATTAGCCCCGCGCCCCGCCGCGCTCCCGCCGTGCCCCCGCTCCTACCTCCGCCCGGTCTCCTCCCCTCGCCTCCCGCGCCGCAAGATGGCGGCGCCCGCGCAGCACCGCCCCCGCCCCCCCCCCGCCCGGCCGCTCCCCGGCTCCGCTCCCGCCCGAGGGCCCCGCGGCCTGAGCAGCGGCTCCTCGCCTGCCCTGCGGCCTCGCCATGACTGAGGTACTCTGCCGGCCCCGGCTGCCGCGGCTGGGTGGTTGGAGCGGGGCAAGACGCGATGGAGCACTCCATCAACCCCCACAGCCGCCGCCGCCGCCTCCCTGAGGGCTCCGCTCGCGACGGGGCCGCTGCGCCCCGGGTTCGTTGGAGGCACCCGAGGACCGGTGGTTTGGGGTTCCCGAAGAGGCGAATTTAACTCACTGCGCGTATTTTGCCTTCAAATAGGGATCAGGAAAACTGTGTGTTGTTAAGTACGCTTTTCCCCAATGTGCTTTGCAGATCCTATTGGAGCTTCTCACAAGCCCTCCTGGGGGTTGGGGTTGGTTTGCTTTAATTTGGGGACATTTGGTACTTTCTGCTGCACAGCTGATGTGAAGAACTCGGGTTTCTGCCTCTGTTTCCCTTTCTCCCAACTGCAGGAGGCAGAGTGGGAAAACCTAAACAAGGCATTAATGCGTCATGGACTGAAACCTGTGAGTCTTGGTGCTCCCCAAAGCTGCAGAGATGCATCAGGTAAGGAGATGTAATTTTGCTCCTTTTTGTATTTGGAAATAGTAAGCCTAAGTTCATAAGGCATCTCTAAAGCTGACAAGTGGCAGCAGACAGGCAGTCTTTGGCTGTTTAAAGCCTTTCATTTTGACTTTACTTACATTTTGTACCTCCAGATATTTTTGTCCTAGACCGTCAGTCTTCTCGAGGAATAAGACTTGCATTAAAAACACTGGTAGAAGACACTGAACGGCAGCAGAAGGTGATGCAGGGACTTATGGAAGCAAATCGATGTCTTAGGTAAGACACAGTGAAAGGAACTCACCTGCTAATGCAGACTAAAAGTATTATCAATGTGCATCTCCTGCCTGGTGGAGATCTTGTCTCACCAGAGGCCTAAGACCTTTTTCCTGAGGTTCTTGTTCAATATACAGCAATGTTGTCCCAGTTCCTTTCAACCTCTTCTGTTATTTAATCTATTGCTTCTTCTCATACCAGTATATTTTCTATACCTGCTGCCACAGGACGTTATCAAAACTCATCACATACTGTCAGGCGTGTGCTTCTTGCACTGTCTATAGTGAAATGAGTTTAATTTAAAAACAAGGATTTGTTTCTATTTTCAGGGATGTGGTACGACTGGAACAAGGTCGGGCATCTCGGCAAGAGCAACGGGCTAACGATTTGGAAAATGTGGTGAAAAACATTAAGGCCAAAATCTGTCAGCTGGAAGATGAAACAATAGCTAAAGCATGCCAGCAACAGAACCAAGTCAAGGAACTTCAAAAAGAGCAACAGGCTTCACGGGTAATTCAGCTAGAGCTGCCTGAGGATTCAAACTTTTGACTTCTGGAAGGTCTCAAAGTGTTTACATTGATTTAAATAAACATGAGTCTTGGGTCGTAGGGTTAGTACACTGTTTATAGCTAAGTTTTTTCAGACTATGCAGAATTTTCTAGAAATAATTTAGAGAAAGACCTGTATCCCTCTCCCACTGTCTCTTCAGCATGGCTAAAACCCAAGTGTTCATCCTCCTTAGGACTAAGTGTGTAGCTGGGCTCATACACTACAGTCAGCTCGTGGGTCAGAACAATTCAGTAACTCCTGTTGCCTGTTCACAGGTGAAATACCAACAGCAGCAGGAAAAGCTGCAAGAACAGGATGAGATTATTGCCCACTTGCAGAAGGAGCTGAGCAGAGTTGGGAAGGAGGAGCGGCAGCGAGTTGCCACTCAAAACAAAATGTTTTGTCAGTTTTGCAAAAGAGCTCCCAAGTCTCTCCTGGATCAGCGGTAAGCGATTCTCTTCTACTGCTGAACCACTCATAATATTCAATGAAGAAACAGATTTTAAAGTAATGCTTCTTGATGTTTATATATGAGACAAAAAATAATCTGGAGACCTTAGGAGTGCAAGATGAAATAGGAATTCTTGTACAGGTACCTCAGTGCAGTGATATTTTTCTTTTGTGAAATTGTAAGCCTGATAAATCCGTGGCAGAAATTTAAAAGTTGCCACCCACTGCCCACACTAGAGGTCAGCAAAGGGAAGGGAATGATTCACTCTGCTCTGTAGCTGCAGTGTCTGTCTGCTAGGATGATCTCATCCTGGGAGTCTAACATTTAAAAATGTAAGTTAAAAACAAACAAACCCCCCAGCAAACACCATTCCTAGCCCCCCAAAAAAGAGCCCCTCCAGTTTTGGGAAGTGATGTTTGCAACTGCTGACTGCAGGCTTACTGTGAGCTTCCAAGTACTTTCAGGTAAGTCCCCAAAGTGTCACAAGGCTGTGTCTCTTGCTAGTAGGATTTCCATAGCTCTGCTACAATCAGACATTTGCCAGTTCCTAGGCCTCAGGTAGCTGTTGCTTTATTGAGCTGTTATCACCTGGCTTTCTAGGCCTGGCCAGCAATGTTTACCTGGGAAGATTTTAAGAGGGCTTGTGCATGCTCAGCTTTTTCCTTGAGCCCTCACTGTATGAGAGGAAGGATCATTGAATTTGGTTCTCTGTCCTCTCTCATCTGTCTCTCCCAAACAGACAATTTCAGAGTGCTCAGTCACTTTGCCTCTCTGTTAATCTTGCTGGGTAACCACAGGTACAAGATGAGGAGGCTGGTGGGCAGATTTAGCTTTTTTCTCCTCTTGAATGTTTTGCTCCTTCTAAACTAGTACAGATTTAATGTGTCTACTTTTCTATTTTGGCAAAGAGTGACCATGTTTGTCTGGTATGAGAGAAATCCCAGTGTTTGGAGTAGCCACTTCCAAAGTGCAGTGCAGCTGTGTGAGCTGACCCTTTCCTCTGGGTTGGTCACAGTATGAGTTTTTTGACAATATCTGAAATTCAAAATTAACATTTTTCCTTTCTTCAGGTACCTTTGTCTAATTGATTATTATGAATCTCAAATTAGTCAGATTAAAAAGGAGCTGAGGTAGGTCTTGTTGAATGCCTTATGGTTCTACTGTTCAAATTTTTTTAGCCCTTACTGTTCTTAAATCTTATAGTGGTAAATATTCTGTGCTCCAGGTATCACTAGCATGTAAGAAACAGCAAAGGGTTATAATGGTCATGGAAAATTGTATTTTTCCAGAGAATAACTGGCAGTCAGGCTAAGCAGTTTCTCAATCAGGAGACCAGAACAGTTAGGAGGTTTGGGGTATTCAGATACTTGAGCTATAAATCTTTTTTTCTTTTTTTTTTTTCTTCCCCTTTCCCTTTCTCTTTTGCCATGGTTCACAGGTAGAATTACTGCATTAGCTGTGCTCAGTTGATCTCCCAAAACTAAAGGTTTTCAGCTCTATCCCAGTGCCTGCATGGCACAAAGCAACAAACAGATAACAGAGGCATTCCTATAGCTTGAGATTACCATTGAGAAAACTGAAATGGGATTTGCTTGTACTGGAGTTTCTCTAGTGCATAAGTGCACTTAATGAGCATATGAAACAGCTTTCCCAGAAATTAGAGCATGGATCTTAGGGCAGAATTTCTATTCTATTTACTTTGTAGTTTATGGAAACATTGTTATCATACATAACTACTAACTAAACCAACTTCAATTTTTGAGCTAATTGAATTGCAGTCGGCTGAACCAATTTATTTTTCCCAACAGGCATTATAAAAAAGATGAAGACGAGGTGCAGAGAGAAGTAAAAAACAAGGAAGAGTTCTTAAATCTAGATGCTACTCCTAATTACAAAGCACTGCTCATGGTATGGAACTGTCAAGAATAAGTCAGTGCAGATCTCTCTATGGTAACTCTTCAAGAGCCACATAGTAACATAAACATATTTGATTTCTGTCCCTTGTTCTTGTTATGTTTTCTGAACTTGTAACTTCTCTGGGCAGAGTTCCCTGTCCTTGTGCAAAGATTCATCAGATTCCTCATCCGTGCTCTTTTGCTGTCTAGGCAGTTGGGAACCCCTCTTAACATGTACATACTTTAAATTGTTGAAACTTGTTGATTATGAAATGAGTGCAGTGGAAGGAATAACCCAGTCTATGTTGCAGTCTTTCCAGAAGCAACTTACTGAAACAAAAGCCAAGAACGAGCAGCTTTTGCTTGAAAATACAAATCTCAAGAAAGATTTGGAAACAAGGTGAGAAAGGATAAGTATCATCCTTTGTAAGGCCTTTTTGGTAGACTTTGCTTTAAAAAGCACCAGCAATTGTAAAAGTGAAGTGTGAAATCTGTGATCAAAAAAATGAGATATGGCAACAACAGCCACACTCTTCTCCCTACACTGTAAATAACAGCTGCTAATGGTTAGTTTGCTCTTTATTGCTGTTGTCATGTAGAAATGTAGCAGAATTTCATTTCCAGGATGATATTTTGGCACTGGCAATACTTTCTTACTTTTTTGCTTGGATGAATGTTATAGATACCTTCCAATGCAAGACATTCAACATGGCACTTTTTCTTTCTAACAGGCCAACTGTACAGGAATTAAAACTTTACAAGTACCATGTGAAGAAACTACAGAAAGCTTTAAAGAAAACTATCCAGTAAGTATATTCTTTCAGGGACTTTCATGAATCCTCTGGACTTCCAAAGGCAAAGTTACTCTGCAACCCATAACGTAGACAGTAGCTTATAGAGCATGTGCCTTATCAGCATTCTTTGGAGCCTGGTACTGGGTAGCAAGTGCTGCTGGACCTCTAAAGCCCTCTGTATTTTTGAACTGATGGCAGGGTCTCCAAATGGGGGCACAAAAGTGTGGGTTTTTTAAATTTAGTTTTGTCTTTGTAGATTTGATTTGAGTTCTTTTGCTGGCAATATGTACAGGGCCATCTGTGGTGTTTACTGCTTCCATGAGCTGTAAAGGAAGTTACTGGTTTCATTATGGATTATGAATGTGAAAGTGTGAGTTGGCAAAATGTTGCAGCTACTGAAGTTATGTCCATATTATTCTTAGAAATTGACTCTTCTTTTCTAAAATATTGCTAAGAAAATACATGGAAGATATTAAAGATCCAGTACTAACAAAGTGGTTTTATATGTAATTTCACTTAGTCATTTGTCCATGTGTCTACTGAATGCTGAATATTTTATAGCCTAAAAAAGACATCACTTAAATGTTAAAATAAATATACACATTGTGTATATTGAAATGATATTTTCTCTTATGTGGTAGGTATCATTTAGATGAAGAGCAGTAGTGAGATTTGTGTAATAAACCAGGAAAGATGTTCCAGCAGAAGCAGATAACTACTGAGCTTGGAATTTGAACTTTTGGAGTAAAATTCTGGATTTTAAGTCTTCAGCCATAGTAGAACTCTGGCAACAGAAAAATTGGTGGTATCCCTTCTAAATCAGCAAGCAGTGTGGCACAGCCTCAGCCTGGAGACTTGAGATAAATTAATGGTATTTGCATGAGGTATTGTGCTGTCTGCTGCTTGGGTGTGATGGAATTCTATTGGCCAGCATCGTAACATGGATATTTACTTTGTAGGTTTGAGTATAAGTGCTGCACACCTGGTTCTTCCATCAAGTTAAAGGTAGCATCTCCTGCTAAGGCTGCTTGTGTGACCATTGTGTGTATTTTTGTGTAGATCTTCAGGAAGCAAGACCGGAGAAAAAAAAGAAGAAAAGAAAGACCCTGAGAGAGTTGCAAGAGAGGATCAGCTGCAGGCAACTTGCCAGCAGTACTTGCAGGTACTCAAATTGTATCTGTTCTGCTTGATTCTAGCAGTGTAACAATGAAACATTATACCTGTTCTGTTTGGCTGTGTCGACTGGAGTGTGCTAGTTTGAGGCTAAGCATGCCATCAAATCATCTGTGCAAGATGAGTCATGTTCTGGATTTGGCAGTCAGTGTAGGCTGGTTCTTGTTCTATCTCAGTGTAAACTACCTGAAACATAGCAAGGAAGCAGACACTAGGCTGGTAAATATGATTTAGCTAAAGTCTGTTCAGGACAGGGGATTTGTTCAAAATCTTGAGTGATAGCTTTTATTTTTCTTTTAATTAAAAAGCCTAAATATAATAAAACTTAGCAAAATGTAAACTGTGGAAGTTACAATGCCTCGAGTGGATAAATGTTAACTATCCTTCAGAGAGAAGTATATACTTGCATTACTTTTGTATATCTTCCAGCTAGTATATGTTTAAATATTTGAGTCTATTGCATGTTGAATGCATGTGTAAAATTCATCAATAGTAATATTGAAGCTATTTATGACTTAATTTCAGGCAATCATGACTGTGATGGAGAGGGGTTTTATTACAAAACATCCTTCATGTTTGAACAATAACATTTGTTGTCTGTTGTTGAAGGTTTTGTCCCGCATTGATTCTATTTTGCAAAGCCCAAGAGCTCCTCCATCAATATTCCGGCCCAGCAAAGGGCCAGTGCAAAATTACATTAAAGAGAATCCACAGGGATGTGGATTTGAGCACCTTCCACTCACTATAGAAATGTGGGCAGATCAGCTCTTAGCCCTAAAGGTAACAACTTATTGTACTCTCTTTCTTGGTCTTCCTTTCATCTGCTCTCCACTCCTCCATCACTCCCTGTGTGTAGTTGTGGGGGTTTTTGTGTGTAGCTTTAGTTATTGCCTGACTTGGTGTTAAATTTTACAAATAATCTGCTGTCCATGTGAAATATGTACTAGAGATACTTCTCTGTGTAAATCTTTAGTTTCTTTTTGTTAACTGTCTGAGTCCCTGAGAAGACACTTGAGCTTTAGAGTCTGGACTTAATGGTGGTGCATTCTCTTCCTTCTGTTTGTCTGACCAGAACAGTGACTTCTTGATCCAAATACAAGTGAAATAGTTTCGTTTAAAACCAAACTCTTTGTGACCAATACTTCCTATTTCACTGAAACTGTAATGCACAGCAAATGTATTTTTTTACTCTGTTCTTTTCAAGTCAGAGAATGTCAGCAAGACACTGTCCTTAAATTCCACAAAAACTAAAACTTTACCCTCTCCAGTGCTGGGATGTTACTGTATGTGAGAAACAGAAAAACGCCTGTTTCTATAATAAAAACAACTTTAGTCAGTTTCTATAATAAGTTGGCTCCCCTTTCTTCTTTTAAAAGGATTTGCATAGGTCCTTGAGAAAACTGTCTCTGGAATTGCTGCCTTGGAACACTGCAGAGCCACAGGATAACAAAGAATCCGTACGAGTTGAAGACCTCCAGTTGATAGTAGATGCAATTTTGGAAGAGTTAGAAAATAAGGAAAAGGTAATTTTTGCCAGGGCTTTATAATCACAGTTACTGTGGAATTCTTAAATGCATTCTTCACACAGTGATTAGATTGGTGTAGTTGAAAGCCTTGCAGCATTTAAGAAGTACCTGTTTGAAGACATTCAATAGTCAAAGATTGTTTTAACATAATGGATAAATTCACCTTGGGGAAGACTGCTTTCATCAAAGGCATTTGACCAGCAGTGTATTTGCATTGCCCTGTAGTCTCAGGAATTACCCTGTTCTGTCTCTCAGGGCTAAGAATACATAAATGCTTCTTTCAGCAACAGAGAAGAAAGTTTCAAGCACAAACATCCACCAAACTCAAAATACTTTTTTGAAAGCTATGTCTTCAGATTTAAGAATATTTGAAACACTGAGATTTGGTAAGGGAGGTTATACCTATTCTTCAGACTGGTTTTAAGAATGTTTCACAGCTAAAATCACCCTTGCCTTGTTAAGCAGTACCATTGACAAATTCTTCCTGCTTGCTCCAGAACAGCCAGACACAGTCCTTGCAAACCCTGTCTGCCATAATCTCTCACTTCCAGAAGTTGTTTGATGTGAATTCTCTGAATGGTGTTTATCCACGGATGAATGAGGTTTACACAAAGCTGGGGGAAATGACCAATGCCATGAGGAATCTCCATGTGCTGCTGGAACTAGGTAAAGACTTACCACCTGCTGCTTGTTCACACCATCCCAAAGAAAGGAGACAAGTGAAAAGCTGACCTCCTTCATAGAAAATAATGTTGAGCTATTGAGAAATTAATTAATTAACTAGGCGTTTTCTTCACTGGAAAGATAAAAATATGTTCCTGTCAATTTACAGTTCAAATAGTGAATCCCCATTATTTGTAAGCCCTTAGCAGTTGCTGAGGAATAACAGGGAGGCAGAAGAAGAGAATAACAGAGGAAATAGAATTTTCATGTTTTCCACAAAGCTTTGTTTTTGGTGAGCTGATGCCATAATTGTCTTTCATTCTCCACTTGAAAGATAACAAGTTTAAGGAAGAACTCAACCTTGGACATAGATTTCTACTCAGTAATTCAGTCAAGTGTAATGGGGTCCAGTCCTCAGAATGTCCCATCTTATGCTGCTAAACTTAAAAACCAAAAGAAGTTGTTGAATGTCAAAAACTGTCAATACTCAGGGATGTAGTCGGTTATTTCCCTTCTGCTGGGAACTTCTGCTGCTGCTCCTGGGTGAAAAGGTTGGGCTGGCCTGTAGCATATCCAGCCCCAGAGCATGGCTCCTGGGCTGCTGAGCCTCATTCAAGGAGGGCAGCAGTGTTCCTGCCTGCAGCCAGCATGGGAGATGAGGAAACCTTGTCTCCCCCTAATAACTGCAGCTCAGAGGATGCCTTGACCAAAGCTAGTTCTTCTGAAATTGAGGGAGAAAAGGATAAGGAGGCTGCTACCTTCAGTCACAGCACTACAGACAGGTTAAAATTCAATACCAAAACATGTTCTGGGTGTTAACAAAATGTTTATTAAGCAGGTTCCTTATTGGCCTAGCCCCTATAGTGTGTCTGCTGTGTCACAAGAACTTAATGAATAACCCCTTCACTGTAATTTCAGTTGGCTGATTTCCACTGACATTGTAGGGTGTACTTTAGTACCCTCTCTGCTGTGAACACACAGCTCTGCCAAAATTTTTTTAGCCACTAAAGGATTAGTGAGAGAATCCCCATTCCTAGCTCACATTTGTTTATTTCTTACCATGGGCACTCTGTTCTCTGTGAATGATGGAATGAATGAAAACCAAATAAAATCTGCGCACCTGCAGGAATTCAACTGTGTCTACAATACTTCCCTGTTATTACTGTTACAAGAATCATGAGGTGTTTGTTTTTCCACAGACAGTTCAGCTCCACCCACTGTGGTAGTGGATACTGTTGGGAAACTGTGTGACATCATTAAAAAGAACGTGACTGAGCAGGTACAGCAGCTTCTGGGCACCCAAGACATCCACAGGTATGTGGGGCTGTTCCACTGCTGACCATTCTCCAAACATCAAATGTAGTAATTGAGAAGTGGCAAAAACTGATGCTGAAAGAAACTTTCATCGTTTGTTACAAAGTCAGTGAGCTGTGACAGCACAGGTGTTAGTTACTGCTGTCCTGCTTGAAACAAATCTTGAATGCTGACAGAGGGAAGAATTGAGGCCAGAAGGTTCCAAAACACCCTCTGGTTTGCATGGATAATGTGATCAAACAAGCCTTAATGGGATGTGTGTTTCATCAGGAGACAAATCCTGCACCTGGGTGGGGAGGAGAAAGTGATGCAAGTTTCTGCTGTAATATTGAAGTGTTCCAGTTGCTAAGGCAGGGTTTGCCTCAAGCTGCCTACAAATGCTTTTAGAAACTGGACAAATCCTGTTATATGTTCAACAGATGACAGCCACATCTAGGTGGTAGCAGACCCTAAGAGCTTGCATTCAGCATGTGCTTTACAGACAGACTAAAAAGGGAGCAGGCACTAAGTCTGACACATGCTGAGTTAACAATACTCACTCCCTCCAGCCTTTCTGCACTCATGTTTCAGTTTTAACTGGAGAACAGGTGCTGATAAAACATTTCTAGCTCTATCTCCAAGGCAGTTATACCAGCCACCCCCAGGCAGTAGCATACGCAGACAAATGTTAGGCCCAGACTACCTGGTGCCATGTGAGGAGGAAAGGCAGGATGTGTATACAGCATTAATAGTGAAATCAGAGTTCCCTGTGACAGCTCCCTTGTTGGCTGCAGGGTTCAGAACTGGAGAACAGAACACTGGTGTCCATGGTTTGATATACTAAGTAGCAGTGTTTTCGCAAAGTCGTGGCACAGAACAACAAAACAGAAAAGGGGATGAACTTGCCATGTCCTTGCACCTCTTACCTGACAATCTCACTTTCCATTCCAGTATCATCAATAAACTTGAAGAACATGAGTGCTTCTTTCCACCCTTTCAAGCTCTCATTCAAGATTTGCTGTGTGTTCTAGGTGAGTAGTATTTGCTTCAGTAATTATCTTCATGCCAACGCTTCCTCATAGGACTCTAAACAGTTAACAAATGTTTTATTTACTCCTGCTGTGCTAAAACAGGAGGACAATGTGAGGGAAGGTGCTGCCTTTTGCCTCACTCTTTTCCACCAAAACACTTTATTTTCATTGAACGTGGGATTGCATTTACTTAATTACTCATAAGCCCAATTGATTTTTTTCTGAAAGCATTAAAAGGTCTGATGAGTTTATTTAATTCACTGGCTGTTAGAATTAAGTTTAAGTTGGAATTTTGGTTGAACTCAAAGGTATTCTGGGTGCATAAGCCTTACTCTTTTGCTTTCCATTCTGTTGCAGAGATCAGTAACCTGGATGATATTTTACCAGCAGTACGAAAGCTGAAATGGGGAGCTGGTTATGGGTGACTCTGCTCCTCCTGAGCAAGATTTCTCTTGCCTGTGAATGTAACTGTTGGTGCACATGACATTGCAGCTACCTCCAAGCACTGTTATCCTAAGCAACAATTCCAGATTTTTTAACATAAATAAAAGTTGCTTCTGTTTTTGTAGTTTTTCTTAAGTCTTGGTCAATTTAAGAAAAACTTTTAACTGCTATCAACTGGTCTACTCAATCCCAGAGAGAACCAATGTACTCTGCATCAGTCCAGGAAACTGAACCCAGCACAACACCAGGCAAACTCCAAGCACTGACCATTTTTAATGTTGCTGACACAGTAAGTATGAGGTAAAGATGCCCTTACTGCCTTAGCCACCACACTTACACAAATACTCACTCTTGGTTTTCTGGAGAGCCTCTTTTAAAACATTGTTGTCGTTTCCAGATCAGTTTGGGATAGGAACACATTGTTACTCAGTGAGTATTCTCTCTGATTATGGACTGAGGCAGACTGAATTAATGTAATCTAAGCCAAAAATACTTGAAATTTGCTTCAGGTGATGGTTTGAAGTTATCATGGTTGTATTTCAAAAGTCAGTTTTAAAAAGGAATAGATCAAGTCTCTTATGCAAGACAATTAGAAGTTTATTGTACAGAAACAAGTACACCAAGCTTCCAAAAATATTTTCCCTCAATATTAATAAAGCTTAGTTTACAAAACTTTGCTGTTCCTCAGACAGAATCTGGGTTTACAAGATTTTGAAATGTACTGTAACAAAGGACAAAACCACTTAAGGCGTCACAAACTAAAACCTTAATGACATCTTGGTAAATTCATCTCCCTGCTTTTGGAAGCTCATTATTTACATACCTGCAGCCACAGTCTGCTAAGGTACTTCAGAACAGTGGAACACCAACTTCTTAGTTTCTCAAAAAAAAAATAGCTGTTAGTGTTAAAGAGTTTCTCTTTTAACAGGTTCTGTAACCCTACAGCTGAAGAATGCTGTTTCAAAATGTATTCTTTTAAAATTACACTTCCATGTTAAAACAACATGAACAAGCTCCTAGGGCCATCAGACTGCAAAGCAAAGTGATGACACGTGGCTGGCAGTCTGAAATCTCCCCAGGTACAACCCTTCTTTATGAGAGGATTCACACTTAGAGGTCCTTTGAGGGGGGATTTGCCAAAAATAGCAAAATTAAAGGACTTATTCTTTGAGGACAAACTATTCCCTGTGTGGGGGAAAACATGTTCAACTTCAGTGAGAACTAATCCCTGAATAGGATCATTAAATTTGCATGTCCTGAGCTGGAGCTTGCTTCAAATTTGCAATGACTGTGCAAAACACATTAATTACAAGAGATATGTACATTCATATAAAGTTGAAAAATTAGTAACTTATGTACATGAGAAGAAATCAGTTTTTCTTGCGTCTGCTCCTTGTCAGCTCATACCTGCAAGACAGACACAATACGTTAAGTAATTACAGTAGTTGAAGACTTTCTTAAAAGTTTTAACTGGCACAGTAGAGAGAACTTGGGTTGTTTTATTGCTTGTGCTTCACAGGCAGCACAGCAAAGGAGACTCCAGAGATGGCCTCAAACTTCAGCTCTTCACCAGGAACTTTGGGTGCGTCCTTTTTTCCTCTTCCCAAAACTGCCCTGAGACACACACACAAGCTGGCCAGGGAAATGTGGTTTTCCTATTAGAATATTGGCTCACTGCCTGTGCAGATGGCAAGCTCCTGGACTACCCACACTGCATTCCTTGGGCTCCACTGAAGGAGAAAGAAGGAAGAACTCCTGCCATTAACTAAAGACACAGAAGTGAAAAAAACACCCAAGCCTGGTTCTCTGTTCTGCCTCAGACCAGGAACATACAAACCTCAGAACGACAATGAACGTACAGGCAAAACTGTAAGTGACTTATTATAATAGTTTCTATAAATGCTTTGTAATTAAAGTTTTATCATACATATATATTGCTGATCAGAGTATTTAGGTAAGATCTTTATCCAAGTTAAAATTTGTTGCAAGGTTACTTTAATAAACAAAATTCTTTTACTTATGTGCCCCTGTGGCTTTTACGGCAATTTAAAATATGCTGAAGACTATAATTGACACAGGCATCTCATTAAAGCTGTCTCACAGGGCAGGCACTGCACAGCCAATGGATTAACACACAATTTAGATAGAACTACCAGATTAGCTCAAGTTAGTCCTGCCTTTGCAGGACAAATATTCTTCTTGCTCACCCAAACACAGCTCAGTTACCAGCACTCACTCCTACAGCAGTCATGCAAGCTCCCAGCAAAACAATGGGCAGGGTTTGGAAGTATGGAGATGAGCACTTACCATTGTGCAAAACCTTTTATTAAATCCTCCTGGGACAAGTCAACGCGCACCTTTAAAAAAGCAAATTTTATTTGTTTGTAGGTTATTCAGCATATAAATTTATTAGCTAAGCTACCACTCCTCCTGAGTCAGACCCACTTTCCAGCTGTGGGGCTGCAGCTCAGGCTCAAGGAAAATGGAGCTCCCCACATTCCCAAGATGGTGCAGGCACGAACCAGCTCAGTTTCCTAGTAGCACTACTTGGAAATTTATCTGTCACTGAAGAAGCAATTGCAGTTTACTTTTCAGAAAATCAAAGTTATTCACAGAAAGCTTCAAGCACTGTTGGCAAATGGTGGGGTTTAGTCCCACGCCTTTCTCAGCTCTGTGTTTGTGCTCTTGGAGCCATTTCCCACACGGGCCCAGCAACCAGGGCTTGCTTCTGAAGCACCCCTCTGAAATGAGACCATGCAGCTCCCACATGGATACAGCCTCATTTCACATGAAAATCTGGCAGAAAAAAGTTGTTTCCAGATTGCCAGTCCTGTTACTGAGAATCAGTTACTGGAGCCACATTTCCGGATTTCAGGAATAGCCCAGAGTGTTCAGCTCTGTTACATCTGTAGTGCAGATTCTTTGAACTTACTTTCCCCAGCTCCTTCCTCTCCTGTGAAATGAACGGCCTGCTGTTTTTCACTGCAATGTCCAGTGTCCTTTTCTTGACATTTTCCAAAGATTCAAAAAATTCAAACCTAAAATATAGTTTAGAAAGAAGAGACTTAAGGCAAAAAGTAAAATCCTGTAAGCATCAGTGAGCAGAATATAGTGACAGATCATCAATGGCCAGGACTTTAACAGTGAAGGAACACAGAAAAGGCAATTCTAGAGTCGGCTTTTATTCACATTGCAGGAAACCTCTTTCAGGCCTCATGAAAGATAACAACACTGTTCAGACTGTTCACCATGCTAGGGGGAAGGAGGAAAACATGCATCCATGATGAAAGACCATTTAATATAATTTTCTCCCCTCCATGGAAGATCAGCATGCTTTCCATGCAACGTCCATTACTCAAGAGGAAACAGTCATGAGCCAACCTCCCAAGTTCACAGAGCAGCCTTGCACCACACCAAGAACAGACAAAGGCTGAAACCTGTGGCAATTAAATTCTTAATGGCTCTGACTCAAGCCTCTGGCACACATGGCTAATGTCAAGTGAGTTTTGTCCATACTAAATCACTCCAGTTCTGCCCACCTGAATAGCTTTTCCTCAAGTCAGAGCTGTGAAACAGGTAACGTGTTTTGGAGCTAAGCATTATCCTTAATTGAGGATGTACAGGATACGTCAGTACTGAGCATGAGGAAAAGGAGATGCTGTTCCCAGCTGCTGGGATGGTACTAAATCAGTGGAGTTACTTAAGAATAGACTTAAGCAGAATCCTCAACTTTGGTGTTTTGAGTGTTAAGGAATATTTTTAAATCTTTTCTCCATTTCTGACTTACACAGAAAGGACACAACACAGAAAAAATATAAGCCACCCAGGATCACCCAATATTCACATACTTTCACGTGTACCTTCCTCTAATTATGGGATTAAAACCACCTCTCAAAAGAGCTCAAGAGCTCTACTTCTAAGCATGACTGTGTTTGGGTTTATGCAAAACACATTCCATTTCAGTGCAGAGCTGTGACACTGTCAGCAAAGAGGCGGGAGCATTTTACTCTGCTCCCACCAGGCCTTGATTACAAGATCCAGCTGTGTGCCCAAAGGGTGGTCCAGTCTCAAAAGGCTCTGTACTTCTAGGAGGTACCTGAGTGGGCAGATTGCCTCTGCTGTGACAGGGAGTTACACAGGGGTAGGAGAATGTCAGTCTGCAAAGAAGGAAACACAGCCTGGGGGCAGGGAAGGGGGCAGGGAAAGGGGCAGGGAAGAAATGTACCCTTATTCCGAGGGACTGACAACACCACAGGTAGAGCAAGACCAGCTTCAAGTACTTATAAATCACAGTCAAAGGGCCATTTGTTCCAGAAAACCTGCAGATGTTCACAAGGAGCTACAGCAGCACACCTTAGGAAGCCCTGTTATTACACAGAGATCATAACTATTCCAACTATAACCATCATTTACATTTTCTTACTTCTCATCGTATTGGGGGTTCAGAGTTTTTTTCTTAACAGAAGTCTTCTTCCTGCTTGTCCATCTTCTGTCTGGAAGCAGGTATATACGAACATATGGATCCACTCCACGATTGGAAGAGGGTACCAAGTTTCTGTTAAAAGAAAGACAAGCAAGGCAGGTTTTCCTACTGTGAACTTTGGCTCTCTTGGAATCAGACCAACCCTTCACAGGCCAAACACATTCATCTCAGGAAGTGGAACACAAGCAAATAAAACTTTAAGGTTGTTTAGTTAAAATTTTTACTCCTAAGGGTGTGGCCATTTACTGGGATTCTTGAATTAACTATTACATATTCAGTCACAGGTATTAGTCTTTGTCACAGTGCCTATCCTGACACCTTAAGACACACACCAGCTGTCAGTGCTGTTCAGAGGAGATTTCGGGTGGATGACAGTTGTAGTATCTCTACTGCAGTGAGCACAACTCACTGGGCTCTCTCCCTGACCTGCTGCTGGCACTGACCAGAGCTGGGCATAGTAGAGGCTGCACAGATGGAAGCCAGCCAGTGCTGAGGCATCTCCTGCTGCACGTGGCTCTGCTCCAGCTTTGCTGGATGACTGACAGAGCTCAGAGAGCTGTTCCCTCTCTGACATCAGCAGCATTACCTGCAGCCATTGACCAGCACGACGAGGCTCTGCCGAATGGACGCGTAGCGCACGGTCAGCTGGATCTCCCCCAGAGGCATCTCGGTTCCACTGCAAGACACGGCACAGTCAAGGTTTCTAAACACAGCCATTGAACAGCCCACAAGCAGACTAAAGGCAGCTTTCAGGGCACCATCCTTCCTGGCATCCTAAGGTTTGCTGTCTAGGAAGCAGCTGGACCACAGAGGTTCCACAGAAGCCCCATCCCTGCCTTCTTTACAAGTACCTGATTTCAGTCCCACAACACAAACTGCCAAAAAAGCTCCTGCGTAGCCCACTGTAGATGGAGCAGCACAGTAGAGGTTACTGTGTTACACATTCCCTCAGGAATGTCTGTATATGCAAAATGGGACCATTTTCATATTTCATTCTCATGTTATTAAAGCAGCTTAAAATCCAAAACATCGCTTAGAAATGGTTTACAAATAGTTTATATATTAAGCCTTGTTCAGAACTAGAGAATTCACCAGTCACCACTTCACCAAACTGCAGCTGGAGCTGAGTTTGATGTTCAGGTTTGTAACTACCCTGATGCTCTCTTAAGTGAGGTGGATCTTTGTAACTTCTGCTCATTAAGGATTCCACAAGCTCCATTCTGTGCGCCAGGAGGGACAAATCCTTCTCTCCATCCTGTCTGACAGAGCAGCCTCACACTGAGCACTGTGGGAAGGACATACACATAAGCCCACCTACCCACAAAAACTTTGTTCACACCATTATCAGTCTTAAAATGTGTTGGACAAACACATTCAGAGTTTTGACCAGCCAGAGGTGCCTATCAAGAGTTTAAGTTATTACAGAAGTGGGATGTTCAGACTTCCAATATCCTAAATGAGTGTTGAGAAGCTCTTCAACAATATAAAGCCAACACATGCAGCACTCTTAGGAGAGCCATAAAGTGAATGCTTTCCTTTTAAACGTGCTCTGACAGTGCCCTGTAATTTACTGTGCTGTTGACTGGAATATTTAGGTCAATTCTTTGTAAGGTGACTGGAGACCCAACACCCCAAACGACTTAGCAGCCTTGAATTAACCTCTGTGCAACAGTAACACCTAAATTTTCCCAAGAGAAGAACAATCCAGCTGGAAGAACACCTACTTATGAATGTCCAGATTGCTGCTGCTTAATTCAAAACAGGAAGAAGGCAGGGACCCCAGTGAAGTGACACTGGGTGCCAGCCTCATCTCCTGCAGGACAGGCAGTGTGGGCATGGCTGCTGCTCCGCTGGGCAACGCTGATGGTGGGCCACGCTCTGGATTTTTCTTGTCCTCTGCTTCATCAAGGCCAGACACAGTTTCACTTGGTACAGGGGCTGCTGAACTGTCTTTAGTGTCCAGGTCTTCTCCACTGTCCTTTTTTGGCAGAGATTCAAGTGCTGCAGAGTCTTTGCTCATAGGAGGTACTTTCGAGACTTGCGGTGGAGGGACAAACTTCTGCTGGTTTCCAGCCTTCTCCGTGACACGCATGGGACCTGGCTTCGAGGCATTGACACCAGCCTTGACTCTTTGTGGATCAGGTTCTTCAACATTCAGTGCCTAAAAATCATAAGGGAAGACAGTGAGTGCTGCTCCCATAGCACTGGGGTGAATGCCAGCATTACAGCCCAGAAGAAAATTTCACCACAAAACTGTAACAGCAGGAATCTGCCATTAGAGATGAAAGGGGGCCCTGAGACTCACTGTGGTGCTCTCTCTCTCATCCTACTGTGTTTGTACTCAGCAGTGTATAAGCACTGATCCAGAGCATGGTGAGGATACAACTCCTACGCATCAGTTTTCCCAGCTTAGATTTTCTCAGTCCAACTCTTTATCGTCATGAGAAAATTTTCAGCCATGGCACTGCACTAAGTTTTTAGGAAGCCTCAGGGATACCTCTCAACTCCACCATACACTCCTAATTTCACTTAAATACCTTGCCATACTTCTACTTCCTACTCAACTGCGAAGCAAAGCTGTCTTTCTCTTTCTTTTGCCTGGTTACAATTGGACACTTCTGCAGGGGAAGCTGAGTGAATACGGGAAAGAACAACTTACCCGCAATACAAGTTTCATCTTAATGAAGCTGTCTGAACTGGAATGGTCCAGCTGGAATCTCTGATCCAGAGTCATGTTTGGGTCTTTAAGTAAGTGGGAGAGACACACCACTGAAGTTCCCAGGGCACTATCCCGCTCCTTGTCTTTTATCTGGGGGACGGAAGAAAACAAAAGTTTTTGTTAACTGGCAAACTGGGAAGCATACCACTGGGCAGCAAAGCATGAAGGTATTTCAGACAGAAACCAAAATTAGCTTATTTGCTTCTGTATGGTTGCATCCAAATGGGTGATGCCATTATTTCAGGAGTGTAACAAATTAGTACATTTGGAGTAAAACTCCCATCTGTAATTATGCAGAGAAAGAACTACTTTAGCAGAAAAAACACACCCTGAAGTTTACTTGATTTTTCTTACTTGCTCTGGGGACAATGTCCTAAGGGGCTGTGATGGCAACTGGTCTAAATCTTTACATGTATTTTAAGTAATAGTTTGTTTAGCCTATTTAACCTCAACACACCTTCCAAGTTTAATCCCTTTCTGTATCCAAGTGACCAGCCAAAGAACTGGCTGTGGCTGCAATGCTGCTAAGGAGAGACAGGGTTGCTTAATGAGCCAGAACACAGAGATGAGAGGTAGGGCTCTGGTTGAGAATCATGAAGGCTGCAATTTCTGACAGCAAAATATTGACGTCTTTATTACACACAGACCTGTATAAAATGTCCTTTGCACTTTGCAGCCAGAAACATCCCACATTTTGAATTAAGATACTGCCCATTTTATGATCCTAGAACAAAGGTAGATACCAAAATAGGTAGATACCACCACATAATACAGAATTGTCTCTGCAACAGGTGCTTCTTCCACCTTTTAGTAGGAGGAGCCCAGTATGTGACAATCCCATACAGAAACAACCAGCACTGAGCTCCACAGAAGATGTTTCTTCCTACAGATGTGCAGTTGGTCTTCAAAGGAAAGGCTTTTCTCTCACCTCAATGTGGAGTGACTGGGAATGAGCACTGTGGACAAAGAAGGTGAAAGCCTGGCCCCACGTGGGATCTTTGCTGAAATTGCAGGTCTGCAACAAGAACATACATTAGCTTAGTCTCTGAGAAGCAAAGAATCCATGGCACTGATCAGCAGAAAAGGCCATGGTGACCCTCAGTGATGACCCCAGCTGTATGGAGAGAGTGGAAATTCCAGGTCAGAAGCACATGGAAGCAAAGTCTCTGGCAAAACCAGAAGAAGTTCTTTGGGGCGTGGGAATGCCAAAGAACAAGTCTGGTGAGCCCCATCAGCACTGCCTGGACCAGCAGCCTGCCTCACCTGTGGCAAGGCACCCCTCCCTCCTTCCCACCTTCCCACCCAGGGAGCAGGGAGAGCCAGAGCTCTGCTTCCAGCCTGCAGCACCCTGAGCCAGCTCCCAAAGCCACAGAGAGCTGACAGGGAAGGGCAGGAAAGCTGGAGGGGCAGTTTCAGGGGTGTAGAATTCATGGGAAGAGTAGGAGGGCACAGCTTCAGCACCATCCACTTCAAAGATGAAAGAGCATGGAAGGCATCCACGAGGACTGTGGCTGCTCTGCAAACCTGCTGTCCCTGCCAGGCCATGAGTGCTGGCAGCAAGTGGAAAGGAGCGGGGAAAGCCTGGAAGTCTGACCTAGCTTAGGAGAGGCAGGTGATATGGTAGGGAAAGGGAAAGCCACAAAAGGTGAAAATGCAAGCAGAACCCAATTTCTGGGTGGAGCAGGTGGAAGAAACAAAGGAAAATAGGTGCCAGTCCTGTATGCTCATGTGCAGCCAACACGATTCATTCCTATTTGCTGGGTGTCCAAAAGAACAAAGGGCTGCCATACACATCCACCTGCAGGACAGTGAACATGACAGCAACTGGGAGGGCAGAGCTCAGCTGTTGCTCATTCTTGTGAAGCAAAAATAATTTTTAAATAACGAAAAATGAACTAAAAGTGAAGTGGAGGAGATGCAGATCCATCTTGTCCAAGTTTAAAAACAGAACAGAACAAAACAAAAAAATTAGGCTGTCATACACAGGAGCCAGGAAAGACTCTGATGAAGGAATAAAGGCCAGATTGATGCAAATGACACCCTGCTCTGAGAAACCATGAGCTGGATTAAAGACTTATAGAACTAGAGAGTCTGGGCCAACATGAACTCTTGGACACAGGCACGGAACTACACATGTGTACCACAGCTGATCAGACACCTCTACCACAACAACTCAGTGTCACAGTGGTTCTTCTCTCAGGCTCTCCAGCTATCACTACAACTACAGCTCTTCACATCAGCTTCACAAGAAGTCCTGTCCTCCCTAGGGGATACTTGGAGACAGTCACTCATAAGATGGAAAGTATCTAACAAAAGCAGAAGAATTAAACAGCCTCACCTTACTCTTCTGAGTCTTATTCCCAACTGTGAGCAGGACGAAGGAGGAAGGTTCTCTTTCCATCTTCTGTCATTTAATGCAAGGAAGAAAGATGAAGGCAGAAAAAAACATTAAGAAATTTATAGTTAACAGGAAACAATATCAAACTACTACTCTTACTTGAAGTAAGTTGCTGGAAAGCTGACAATATTTTCCAGATGTGGGACATCTGAGGAGTGTGGCACACAGGGAAGTCTCCAGCCATAACACAGCACCGTCATACCCTCCACCATCAAGAGTACACATTTAAGCCAAAGTTTTATGTGTTTAGGTTTCAACAGGTGAGCAGTTAAAATTTGTCAGAAGCTGGGAGGAAACAGAGAGGAGAGCTGAAGGCTCAGTGGGAAATCTTGGTCATTCCTGACTGAACCAGAACTCTCAGAATTGGTTTCCAAGGCTCATGACTTGCTCCAACGCAGCTGAAAGTGAGTATTGGCATCAAAAAACTTTGGCATTCCTGTTCAGAAGCAACAATACTGAACCTCTTGCACCTCTTTGCACTAATGCTATAGAAGTTAAGACTGAGGTTCTGGTCTTGGCACAACACTACATGCAAACTTCACACAATGAGGTCCAGAATTAAGAATTATTGAATGTGATGTGTATCACAGTGCTGATAACTCATCCAAATTGTAAAGATGGTATTTAGGAGAGGAGCTACTTAGAGAGAGTGGGAAGCTTTCTTCATAGCTCAGAGCTGTGCTTGTGTGTAGCCTGTTCAAGAAAAAAGGGAGAAAGACATTCTTCCCTATACCTGCCATTTACATCACAGTAGCAAAACACAGCATGTGGGGGAAGAAGTAAATAGAAGCCATGAGAGAGATGGTATGAATGACAAAGAGGCTCCTGAATCCCTCTCAAACAAAGCGGGGAGAAATCTGGTGGTCTGGTCTCCAGTGGACAGGAAAGTTACCAGAAATGAGCATATTCCTCCCAGCTCAATGTCAAGCTGGATCAGCCCAGCAAAGGAAGAACCCCTGCAGCAGCAGAAAGGACAATATGACTTAGCCCGATGTCTGGAGGCTCTCTTTTGTGTAAGGAACAAAGACAACCACACACACAAACATTTCCATGTTGCATTTCCACTTTGGCCTCCTAGACTTCCACTGGGATGGGCTTTCAATCACTATTTTGAACCCCTGGACACTTAGATTCTATGACAGTGGAGAGATTATTTCTTTTTAACCACCACCACCATTTTCAGTCCCTATGAAACTGCATAATCCAGAACATTTTTTTTGCAAGCATGAGAGAAGAATATAAATTTTACCTTGAGGTATTTGTTATTTTTGATCTTCTTTGCTCCACATTCACCATTTGAATACTCAAAGTGGTTTTTCTGAATTAGTAAAAGAGTATTTAAAACAATTAATTTGTGGTCTTAAAAAAAGGAGGTTAGGAGTGAAGGCTGCTGCATGGGGTTTGTACTTACAGGAAGGTTGAAGGCGCTGTCCAAGTAGACAATCAGAATTGCTGTAGACAGACCCTTCTTATCCTGCAAAGGCAGGGAAAGATAAAACAATCCAAAACACAAAGTAGTCATGGTCACCCACCAAGGACAATGTAAAACATAACAAAATTCCAAGGGCAGCTTCTGAAGGCTAAGCAGCTCTTTGCCTTTCTCCTAAAACTTGCAATTTAGAGGAGCACAAGCCAACACAGCATGACAGTTCTAAGCAGACCTGTAAGATGATGTGTAACTTTTTCAGTTAATTGCCTTTAATGTTTGTCAATCTGACAGTGTAGAACTGGTTGGGCTCCCCAGTGCAGCAAGACACCTACAAACATGCTCAACCACATACATCAGCATGAAACCAGTGTCAGCAGAACAAAGCCTGGAAACAATTTTATTCACTTCAGTGGAACTCAAATGGTTTTGGCTTGATTATGAAGAAACAGCCTCTTTGGGAGATGGGCTTTATCCCAAGCAATTCTGCTGGACAAACAATGCACCATTTGGAAACACGGCCCTACCAAACACTAGTGCTGGGTATCTGTCTATGACTAGTACAGACCATTTCAGGGGTCCAGGGTCTTACACAAATCCTAGATGAAGAGGGAGGAGAAAAACTGACAAAGAAAAGAACCTTGAGAAGCCACTTTGCAGTGAGTCAAACAAAGGTTTGCTAATTCAAGCAAAAACAGCTGCCAGATTTGAGTTACTCCCAAATTACCAAGAGACCTGGGGCAAGCAAATGCCCTCCCTCTGCAGGAGCAGCAGGGAGGGAATCACATCAAAACTTTGCCAGACAAAAATAAACTCCTGTGAGTTTGCCTGGGGTTTCTAATTTTACACACTCCTTTGTTGATGACTGGACAGGGATCAGAGTACCTGAATCTTTTAAGCAAATACACTCACCTCATGCAGCTTTTCTTGGTCGTTTACTAGTGAAAGCCACTCCAGTTTTAAATGCAAGTGTCCGCTTGTTGTCTTACTTAAGGGAAACCACTAAATGGAGATAACAAAGAGCAACTTGAGAACTGAAAGGCAGAGTAGTTTTTATATATGTGGGTCAGACTCTGAGACTTACACACAATAGACAACATGAATTTTACTCTGAGCACCTTCGCTTGCATTTTTGACACCTAGATTGTAGCACATCCATCTACTTAGGTACAAGGCAGAAGAAAATTAAAATAAGATGCCCATAAACAGGCAAAGCATGTGGATACTTCCAACCAGCAGCAGCAGCACAAGACAGGCACCCTGGCACTGTTTATAGAGTGCTGGGTTGCAGGGTGAACCACAGTAAGATCAGATCATTCTTCCCTCAGCAAACAGGCTGCTTCATCACACTTTATCTGCAGCTTTGTACAAAACATTTGGTACATACGGGACACAAGGTATCAACAAGATACCCCACTGCTGGCTCAGCATAACCTCAGGGCTCTCTGGGGTTACCAGCCTGGTCGTAAAAATTATTGTAATGGCTACTTTGGTACTATCTTTTTGTGAAAATACCACAGTGCAAGGAAGCTTTAAGCACAAAGAAATGCCATAGTAGCAGAGGAGCAGCACAAATGAGTGCATGTAGGCACACACCACCAACCACATTCAGAAATAAGCTGTGATCTTTACCTCATCAACAGTTCTGTCATTCATTACATCCACTAGGCCTATCAGCAAACTGAAAGGCAAAAGGCAAACATTTCAATGTATATTGAGGCATACAGCATGAACCACCAAAAAAGCCCACTCTCAAATCTGTTCCAAATAACAATTTCTTCACATGACCTGTGTACGTGTGTGCAGGAGCACACACTCCGAAGCCTCCCCTTTGAAATATTTCCAAAACTAAAACAAACTTGAAGTAAATCTCAAGTCTTGTAGTAATTATCACTTCTAATGGCTTCCCAGGATTCCCTGCAGGAGTGTAACCTTGTTCAACATTAGTTGCACTAGGAACTAATTACGTAGTATCAATACCTGGGCAAAAGGAATAACTTCCCCTATTAAACACTATTAAATTATTAAACACCATTAAATTTCCAGTATGAATAATTAAGGTGTCCCAAAGCAGAGGCTACTGGACCCTGACCAAAGGTCTTGCTAATTTACCTGCCCATAAAGTCATCTTTATCTGGATCTTCATCGTACAAATCCACTTCTAAGTCCTGACCAGGCACTTCATGAACAACAAACTGGAGGAGAAAGAGGTATTGATTAAAAATAAAAAGCATTCACATATACATATTCAGGCTCAGGCTGTGGACAAGAACATGAGACTTGACAGCTGTCTAACACATTAAAGACATTCCCTGCTCTTCCCTCATTAAATGCATAACAAATACAACTGATTATAGGTGAAAATATTTCACATTCAAAACATTTGCTTGTTTGTGAGCTACAGGTTAAACCCCTCAACCTGATATCCCTAATAAGCAGAGAGGAACTAATGCCAGAGCAGCCTGCAGCTGCACAGACTGATGCATTGATTTATATTTAAAGCAGTACTTTTCACCTCCTCCAAAAACCCACACATGTAAATCAGATCAACCCGAGTGACATTTCAAGTTTACAATGTAAATTTGAACTTGGTTAAGGGACAGAAACGCCTCAACCAAGAAACAAGGAAGTCAACCTGCTCCAACGCAGTCAGCTAAGAGAGGGTCCTGCAAGCACAGGGATGTAAATGGCTGTGTATCCTACAGATGGAAAGATCAAAAGGTTCAGTACCTCAAATGTCTCATTCCAAATGGGATTAAGGTCTCGAGAGACTGTCTTGCTTCGATACTGCACAGTGCCAACGCGAAGGAGAGCGTACGGATCCGACTTCCCCCTGATGGCACCAAGGAAATTGTCTTTTTGGACAAGGTTTTCAGCTTCTAACAGATGAACCCTTATTACTCCCTGGATAAAATAAGATACAGAATTGGTCATGAAAATGCAATCTTTGGATAATTATAATATGCTGCCTCCTAAAACTGTTTATTTCAGGCAGCAAGGATAGTCACCATGACAGTTCTGCAAAGACTTGAAGTTTGATGCAGTACATATCCAATGACAGCTGTAATAAAACACTCTCTCCACCATTTACCTAGAGGGGGAAAAAGCCCCCTTTTTCCTTTTTCTAGATACACAGTTCCATCTAGATAAGTGTGTAGGAAATATTATTCAATTTATTTTTAAATCAGAAGCATACATATGCACACAACATTACAGCCACAGTCAAATCAAGTGTAAAGATCAACCCCCACTGACTGAAGGAGGAACTGAGCACTCATTGGCAGGTTCTTATTTTATTGCACAGGAGCCATTCCACTTCAATTTAGTGATGCAAGTTTGCAACAGGCAGCATGCCTTTGTCACTCATTTATATTTATCCTCATTAGTAAGTCTATTAGGTATTTGATGGATGAAGGAGATTGAAGACCTGGATATGTTGGGTATTTAGAAGATTTGTTGTTGGGTTTTCTTCCCCATTTTTTTTTCTGTAATGAAGAGATGCCATCCTCCAAGTTCCCTATTTACACCTCTTCACAGCATTAGTAAAAATATTAAATAGCCTGACACTCATTGCTTATGTATTTATCCTCTCATTTGCATGTACCACAGATCTGCAGTTACAGACTAAAGGTTTAATTGGTAAATGAGCTCAGAGTACAAACAGACTCCTTATGACATGTAGAGGGTAGGAACTCCCAGCGTCCATATTCCCTTCTCCCAAATTATAAACTACCCAACAATGCTTTTATATTTCTGAAATATTACCCACTGAAAGCCCACAATTCAGGCTGAAAGAGCTGATGCAGCATCCAAAGACACTAAGCTTAGATGCATCCACATGGTGGCAACTGCACACTCAGGTAGATAAACACTGTGTCATTGAAAAAACAACTCACCTGGGGGACAGGGAACCTCAAGTGGGCAATGTTCATGTTCTTTTTCAGAGGCACTGTGATCCTGTTCGGTAGAACCAGCCGTGCAGCAATGAAGTCTTGAATTAGTGAGTCTGACATTACACTACAGGTGGGGGAAAAAGGCAACCTCAATCTCTACAATCAGTCACAACTCACAATGGAAACATGAGGGACGGTGAAAAGAAATGGGCATTACAAGGTGAGTGGTGCCTCTATCTTCCTCCAAACTGTTGTCAAGCATTAGAACAGGCCATCCAGGGAAATCGTTGAGTCACCATCCGTGGAAGTGTTTAAAAGACCTGTAAAAGTGCTTAGGCACATAGTTTAGTGATGAGCTTGGCAGTGCTAGGTTAATGGTTGGACTTGGTGATCCATAAAGGTCTAGTCCAAAGTTTATGATTCTATGAAAGAGCTGCAGAGTGGTCATTCAACTTCAACTTAGTGATGCAGGTTTGCAATATGGAGCATCCCTGTTGCAGGGTGTGAATTTGGCTCATCATTGTAAACGATGAATGGGAGCTTAGGCTCCCATTTCACACCATTTAGGTGTGAAATCTTCATGCACACACCCAAACAGGTCAAACTCAAGTACCTTCTGGGTTTATTTAGGAATGACACCAGAGATGGGCAAGGGGAGAAGGGAATTAGGAAGTTTCAGCATTTCACAGCAGGCTCAAGGCCTCGTAGTTTGTTTTTACACTTAGAAAAGGCCACAGCACACACTGCTGCCTACTCATAGCTATGTGCTGAGACCTTTTTGTAAAATGGAAGGAGAAGCCAGACACATTAAAAGAAAAAAAAATAAAAGGAGAAAAAAAGGCAAACTCATTTCTCTTCTCAGATGAGGTTCTGGATCTTGGCAGGTTTTGGCACTAAGAAGGAAAATATCATTTGAAGTAACTGGAGATCACACTGGCTGAATCGAGGGCACTATCTTGGAGTTCAGGGAACTTTCCAGCCTAATTACAACTTGCCCATTTTTAGCTTTTCATTCAAATCTTTTCTTTACAACTGCTCTTTTTATATGGCAGATACAAGAAGACCATGGTTATCACAGATGTCCAGTACTCTCCTGGTGATTAACACGAGGATTTCAATACACCACTACAACCTGTGTAGTGGTGCAAAAGTGGAGCAAAAGACAATATTAAGAGGAAAACACATGAGCACCAAGTATCTGAAAGACTCATCCTCTTGATAGATCTAGTGCTTATAAGGGTAGGACTGTGTAACAAAACCATCTCAATTCACAGAGAAGGCTGGATTCACAGATAAAGAATATAAGGGAAGTCTACTCCAAATGTTAAACCAGCAACCTTGGTCAGGCTCTTGGCTTTCCCCACAGGAATGTCACAAAATTGTTCCCCCTCTTGAGTCTCAGGGTACACCCAACTAAACACAGCTTGTATGTGAGGACAGATGACTGCATCCAGTTTCTTTGCTATCTTAAGTGAGCCAAATTCATTTGTCAGGGAGGGCTCTTGTTCAACGTGTACTTTGGCCCATTCATGGTCCAGCATGTTTTGCTCCCAGCTTTCATTGCACTGCTGAGGAGCAAGCAAAGGTTTCTGTGTGCAAATCCCTGTGGGAGAACCAGGGAGTAAAAATTTAGGACACCAAATTTGCACTTAATTATATGAGAGGCTGTAGGCTGGAACACCTACATGCCTTCTCCCTGCAAGGATTAGGGAAACCAAGTTAGAAAAGAACAGATTAATTCCTCTGATAGAAACTGGAGCTCTCAGGCCAAACTTCAGGGCAAAAGGCCATTCAGGCCTCAAATTAAGAGAAAAAGAAAGCTTCCTCTCATTCAACATCAAAAGCCTTCAGAGGATCTTTAATGCATAAACTGGCACCTAAAGTAGCCAGACACTTCCAGTGAGTCTGCAAATCATGAGCTGCAGGGGAGCAGAGAGGAACAGAAGTGTCTGCATTTGCAGTGAAAGGGAGAAAGGCAATGGCTGAGTAATCCAATGTAGTTTCCTCTTGTGTAACAGAATTTTCTCCTTACACTAAGGAACGAGGACAAAGTGAATCCCTAATCTGGTGAAACTGTTTGAAACTTAGAAACCGACTAAGATTTTCATCTTGCAAGTTTAATGTATGTAATACTAACCCAAGAGGCACTGGAGAAGAGCTACACCTAAAAGGTGAGCAGATTACATAGAAAGAAAAGAACTCTTCTCCTCATTAATCTGGTGCAGTTCTCTTTATCATGAATTGACTTGAGTTTGTCAGAGGGACTGCAACTCTGTGATACCTTGCCTTTTTACTTTACTGTAAATAAAAATAAGCAGACTGCCAGTCTAAACCTACTTCATCTACCATGTGCAAGTAACTGGCACATGGGAAACAGAAGGGCTTGTTTTTTAGTTTATAAGTGATTTTTGTTTGGGGGATTTCCTATTTCCATCCTAAGTACAATGAAGCGATTGGAAAACAGTTTTGACAGAATGTAAAAAAATCCTCCTCAGGTTTTGCCACAGCGATACAATGGGATGAACATCAGCACACCACCTTTCACACAATGCTCTCAACAACAGCTTTGATGGTCACTCAAGAACTACATCCCAACTTCCAGAGGCTTTTCAGAGAAGAATAAAGTAAAGCAAAGTAACACTCACTTAATCCCTGGGACATCCAGGAGGTTGCTCATGCCTGCCCAGTTGATTTCCAAATGCTACAACAAGATCAGGGAGAAAATATCATGCAGGTCTATAAATATTTATTTCAAAATACATGTAGAATTTAAAAGGGAAATGCTTTTAGAACAAAGTCAGCTGTTTAAAGAAAGGAAAACCTGCACCACCAATTGACTGCATCTGTACATTAGAACCAACAGCTGGTATCAATTCCCTGATCTATTTTATCTGCCATCCTGAATTGAGGGCATCACTGGAACTTAACCTGCAAGCAGAAGGGAAGACAGCATTCAGCCCTAGCAAAGGCCACTGGCAGATGCCCTGGGGTCATGAAGGAAATTCAGCAACTCTAGTGAGACTTAGAAGTTGTTTTCTCATCCTTTCACTTAGGGGTTGGCCTATGCCCTGAGGCAGGGGGATTTACAAATACTACCGATTTCAGGAGGCTGTATTCCTATTTGTACAATAAACAAAAAGAGGTTTTTTTTCATGTGCTAAAATAATGCTGCTACATCTAAACACAAAAACACCTTATTCAAGATCAAAAATGCATGACTTTCATGTACTCAAGCAGAGCATAAACCACAAGCAAAGCTGTGTGCTGTAAGATAACTGGTTCTTAAAAGACTAGAAGGCTTCTCATATTTTATTAAACCACAATTCAGTACAAGGGACATGACCTTAAACAGGCAAGATTTCAAAAGACAACCATGACTGAATGGTCTCCAAGATGACTGCATTTAAAATCTGTGAATGGGAAGATCCACCAGCCAGAAACCTTGAAGCAAAGGCCTCAGAAACAGGTCCTGTGCTGCCACCATAAGAAAGTCCTCCCTTAGAGTGAAGTAACTGTTTAGGCACTACTGCAGAAGTACAGGGCAAATTAAATCACATCTTCCTAGAGTTCAAGGGGAGCACTGAACAATCAGGAATTTGTTATTAAGCACCTGAACTGTGAGGTATTCCCAGTTATGCAGTTTGGGTTACCAGTGACGGCCAACTTCTGTCACTCACTGAAGACCTGTCCAAGGACTACAGACCAAGAAGCAAGAAGACTGCAGAGAGCAGCTCACTCCTGACTCACCGGTTTCTGCATGAAAAACAAGGTCACTGCCCCAACAAAAGGTGCATCGGTCAGGAGAGGTTCCAGGATCACCCGCAACGTCCCATACAACTGCAAACAGAACAGGAAAGCTGAGTGTTAAGGTACTCTCATGATGCAGCTTCAAAACTGTGAGCTTTTCAGTGATGGAGATAATGTTAGAAATTCTACTTGAAGTAATTTTTATTTAGAATTTAATAACAAAAAACTTTCCCCCTCCCAAACCACTGCTATTGATTTCAGGCAATGCTTTCTATGTTTGTGGAGTCTCTCTGCAATCCTGCCATACAATGGAGCCATTTGTCTACTAGCTTTCAACATTCTAAGACCAGGCTGTTGATTTAATCTACACCAGTTTATGAACATCCTGACTCTTCTGAAGTTCTCTACCAACACTCTTTGCTCCTCTGAACTCCAGTGACAGACACTGGCCTACACATACTCAATGCACCAGCACCGACCCTGTTTAAGAGTCACAATATGAAGCTTAAAAGTGGTATTTAAGTGCTTTCCATGGAAGGCATCACTTCCCCAGACAAGAATAAGGAGTTAAAGCCAATCCTTCCAAGCCTGGACACTGTTGGTTTCCCAGTTAAGTGTCATGACCTCCCCACTGAGAGGTGCTACCTCCTGCCCCACACAGCCTTGAACAGACAATGTTAGCACTGCACGCACCTGTACACCTTTCACGCCAAGATTAAATTTCGATATGTCCATGTGAATCTCACAGTCCCCTATGTAACTGAAAGAAAATTCTCATATTATTACACAGTTTGCAACAGTCCCGTGAGAAATTTGGGGCTGTATGGAGTTTAATGAAATCAGTTTAAGGATTGACAACATGATCCCACAGGCAGAGATGGATTTTCAAGTGACTGAAAAGGGGAAGCTGAACAAAGGTCAGATCTTTCACAAAAGAAACCTTGCAGTCAGCTGGGATATTGATGTACCTGTAAAAGATCAAAGCAACATCTGTATTTCCAGGTTACTTTTCTATTCTTAAGACTGGTGGTTGCCTGAAGCAAGCTTGCTCCAAGGACGGAACCAAAATACTCATTCAAAATTCAAGGTCAGAGCAATTGCCCTCTTGCTCCCTTCTCTGCCAAAAGCCTGATCACACTCCACAACCAGGTGACCCAGCTCCCAGGCTGGTGCAGAGTCATCCTGCCATTACTTATGGGGCTCCCACCATGCCCACACCCAAAAAGCCCATAGATCACCCTTGCCCACAACCCAAAAACCCACTTGAAGGACAAATCCAACACTAAAAATAACCTGGTTTCCTTGAGGCTGAATTCAAAGACAACAACTTAGATCAGATTTTGGTCAGTTGCCATGGAGAACATCAGGCTTTAAATAAAGCAAATACTGAATGCAGTACTTTGGCAATTTGGAAAGCACCTTAGACTTTTATTAAAGTACAAACATCACCTTATGCAGAAACCAATAGCCACTCCCCAGGGAGCAGAACCTCGCAGATCAGTTGATGCCTCTGGCAGAAAACAATTGAAGGGAGCTACCAAGTTCCCTTTCAGCCCTCTGAGAAACAGCTCTGGCTGCAGACACACAAACACCCTGCAGGAAAAGCAGGGTGTAAAGGTATTGCAGCACAGTGAATGTGCTGTGCTTGCTGCCTGCATGCATAACTTCACCTCATAATCAAAGGAAAAGGACAGGAGTTCTGCTCTGACCACATGTATATGGGCAAAAAGTGCTGCAGTTGCCACTAATTCAAATTGTAATTTGCACATAGATTCCCTCCCACCCCAAAAAAAGTGCCAAGAATGTGCTACCCTGTGAATTTGCCTCAATTTTTGCAAGCAAAGTTCTTTGTATATTTGTTTACAGATAGTCACCTAACAGAATTTTAGGAGCTCATAACACATAGATTAAAGCCTTTAATGTTAGAGTATTCTCATTGCTTATTTCCAGCCTCATAAACCATGTCAAAATCAACACAATCTTTCTTAAAAGCTAGTGACATAATTAAACTTATTTGATGTTTGTTAACTTCTACAACTTTGACATTATCTTACAGCTCATTACACTGGGTGCTAATAGAGCATTGTTACAATAAAATTCTAAATGAGAAGCCAAAATTAGTTCCTTAATTTGCAGTAATTAATCCAAGAGGATTTAATCCAGCTTTTGCAAGTGTCTAACACAACAAGAGCTGTGGTGTTTCAATTTAGAGCCTTTCTACCTTTTCTTTCTGCCTTTGGACTTGGGAGATGCACATGCAGAATTACACAAAGTAGAGAGATAAGAAAATGTAACCAGGCAACACAGGGTATGAGAAAAGCCAGATCACCTCTGCCTTTCCCCTCTCCCTGTCCAGTCAGGCTTCTGGGCACACGTATCCCTTTTTGCTCAAGACTGACCAGTTTCCAAAATGCTTTCAATTTCTTCTAAGAGTCTGCAAACTTAGTTATCCCAAACTCCACTAAAGGTCGAAGTATTATTGCACATTTCTTCTGACTTCTTTCATCACACAGAGACTGTCTTTCCAGCTTTGAAAACTTGACAAGAAGTCAGGGACTCTCTTCTAACAGTAAATTGCAATCAATGAATTTTTACACACGCCAATTATTACACTATTCTTCTACGACATTTCATGTACTGTAAATGCCACAGAAGAAAATTCAGAACATTTCCAATGAAAAATGCTATTCCAATGAATAGTAAATCATATTAATGAAATAGGAAGAAACTGGATTGGAAGGTGTTTTTCAGGGAGGTAATAGTGCCCTCAAATACTTGGAGACTGATGATTATAGCCTATGATTATATGGCTGTGCAGCAGCTCAGACAGCTGCAAAATTAGTGGGAAGAAAAACAGCTGTAGGAGGTCAAGTGGCTGCACTTGGACAATTCCATTTTGAAAAATGGAGTATGTAGTCCTTTTGCATGGGACCGTCAGGACTGGAATAAGACAGAGCTCTACATAGCCATGTCCAAAGCTCTGATGCTACAGCCATGCAAGCTGTTAACAGATTTAAAGAAGAACAGATTTAAAGATTAAAAGAGCTTCTCAAGCTCTTTTGGTAACTCCATGCAGTACCAGATCTCCTGCATCCCTGACTCTGTTGACAACTACAGCCTGTACAAACAAGGGACCTCTAAGTGCTGTTTTTCACACTTCCCAAGCAAAGGATGCAATTTGTCATACCACAAATTTAACACAGAGGAAAAGAAGCTCCTCTTCTCGTGGCACAGAACTGAACCACGGCATTCAGCTCTGCATCATGTTGGTGAGATCAGGAGCACAGGTGAAACATAGCCCTTCATGGAACACATGAGTGGCTAATAAAACTACACCAATGGTTACATGCAGACTGCAAAGGAAGGGTAAAAATAAAAGGTTTTTTCTACTCCTCCCCTCTTCCTGCATTTTCTCCATGTCAAATCAAAGATTCTGGGCTTCAGTAACTAATCACCTCCTTGATAAAACTGGAGAAAAAAATATGTCCTCCTGTACTATTGTGAGACTGAAAGCAAGAGGCATTTACAGAGTAAGTCAACATTTTTGGATGCAAGACACTGCCTAACACAACAGGTAACTCGGCACTGCAGTGGGGCAGAGCTGCTGCCAAGGCAGGATTGCAGAACACCAAGATAACAGCACCCTGTGTGAAGTGGCTGCTCAGCCTTCCCTGCTGTAGCCACTCTGGTCAATGGTGACCCAGCCAACACATCCCACTCAGGTGGTTCATCTGAGAGGGAATTCCCACAAAATTACAGTTAGCAAGCACCAAGGCAAAGAAGTCATGTTTATAACATGCAGACACATTAACCCTTTCATGTCCACTGCAACACAGCTCTGCTTCACTGAAACCTAACCCGAGGGAGGAAGATCAGTCAGTGTGGTGCCAGCACTGCACAATGCAGCCCCAGGCACCCACAGCAAATCACCCTCTTCTCCAGTGCTGTGATGCCAGCACACAGCCCTGTAAACAGATCAGCCATTTAAACCTCACCAGCACGGTGACCAAGAGGCAGAGTGAAGGGCAGCCTCACACTGGGGCAACTCAACTCCATCTCCTCTAAGTAGCAGAAAAAACTGTTCTACTGGTAATCTAGAAAAAGACAGGTAAATAATACCATTGCTCATAGATTTGCCTCTCCCTGGTCCTGAAAGCAACACACACACAATCTCCTGCAGACACTGCAGGATGCACAACACAATTTAGTTGCAGAAACTGATGTTAACATATGAACACAAGTGAAGCTGAGGCCTTAATGCAGCCCTGGAGAAGAGACCCCCACCAGAGAGGGGGGGTGAGTACAGGGATTATCAGATGACATCAGTTAGGGTTAGGTTATCATCAGCATGAGGAACAGAAGTGCTTGGCCAGTTTGGAGATGTTGATGGGTTTGCCAGAGGGACGGGAATGTGGAGGTGGGGGAATCCCTTCGCAGAGGATTGCTAAAAGACAGTGAAAACGAGCATGTGGGAGAAGCAGTTTAGCAGAGAGCAGCAGCAACCTTCTGCAATGCTTAAAAGGCATCAGATCTCTCAATGTCAACATGGAAAGCACAGATGATTTGCCAAAGGCCCTAACACTGACCTGGACATTACAAAGAGCACTTCACCAACAGCACTGGAAACCTGACTGGAAATCAAGCATGTGAATTTTCAGGGTGTGATGATGCTCTGCCAGGGCTGGGGATGCTGCCATGCTATTGCCACATTAAGCAGCAGGCACAGTTCTGAGGAGCTCTGTGCTGTTGCCAAGACAGTTTGTAGTTCCACAGTTTTTTCCTAGCACTACCACGAAAAGTCATTTAAATTAGGCAGCTCAGTCACCCACTAAACTTACAGAGCTACAGCAGCATGCAAGTGGTAATTCCCCCAACAATTCCATTCTCCAGGGCTAAACCAGGAGAGAGTTTAGCTCTCCAATGGCTCTGATGTTAACAAAACATACAAGCTCATTCAAAACAGCCTGGGAGGTATTAAATGTTTTATCTAATTTTGTTGTTGTTGTTGATAGAGCTAGAGGCAGTTTTCTGCTCAGAGAACAGCTATAATCAAAAAAGCAAATGTGTTGGATGGTACATAGAACAAATGGTGACTAAAACAAGAGGATTAATTTAGAGGAACAAATTAAAAATAAATAGTTCAAGTAGTTCTGGAAGAACTGGAGAGGCTGGACTAATGAGAAACCATAGTGGGCAAGACAGACTGAGCACCTCCAGACCTGAGAGCTTTCCTGAGAACAGGACACACAGTTTGAAAACTTAAGTTCTCATTGCCATCAATGTCAAAGCCAAGGGACACATTCTTACACCCATGGCAGCCATGATGGGACAGAATAGGTAACACCTACACCTGTGCAGGTTATTTGTGGTTTAGGGGCTGATGCACATTTCACTTCTGGAAGTACTGAGGACATCCAGCTGGGAGGCAGACTATCACATATCATTCTAGGCTCATCTTAGTGGACCATGTCCAGTCCAGCATGACACATATACAGGCAGTAAGTTAAGAACCATCACCATAATCAATGATGCAACCTTACCAAATCTGCAGGTCCAGGGTAACTTGTCTTCTATCAATTTCTTTGGTGTAGGCTTTTATTCCATTAATTCTAGGGCACTGAAATAGAGACAAACAAGATACAACAATTAACATCTATCAAGCTAAGCACAAGTGAAAAGTCCTACTCACTTTGATCAATTTGAGTACTGAAGCATTCATTAAATACTTTGCATGTAAAGTATGAGTATACCATGCTAGTTTGTTTTTTTCTTTAAAGACAGAACAGCCTTGGCAGTCCTCGAACACAGTGCTGGTTACAAGTAGCCCTAGACCATCCTGTAAGCCTTAGAGAGCACTGAAAACTCGTGTCACAAGGATACAACAGAAATAAATATGGATATGGTCCTTTCTATCTCCAGTCCCTGGATACTGACAGCAAGTGGGAAGAGATGTGTGTCTCTCCTGTATGATCCTTCTTTCATGGTGAAGATGCTCAAGTCAACATGAGGAAGAAGCAAAGCTATTACAGAGCTGAACATCTCACTCCCCTTGCACCTGAACTTTTCAGAAAAGAGTGAATCACAAGCCTTACAAAAGACTCCCACTACCTTCTCGCCAAAGTGGATCTTGGTAAAGGTGCATGTTTTCAGATGTACACTCTTTGCTCTGATTTTTGGTTCAAGAACTTCTTTAAATGTTTTTTCCATGATTGTTCCGAAGTATGGCCAAGCCTGTACAAGGACCTAAAGAATGGCAAAAGCAGGAACACACTGAAAATTCTTTGAGTAAGACAACTTTTGTTGAGGAAACAGACACACCCATTACAGAACCCTGGCTATTAATATCTGTCCTTTTAAAATACCAAGTCAATTTTGTGCACTTAAGTCATCTTTATAGAAGGATCTATCTCTGCTCCTCAGAACTGGAATTTGTTTCAGGAACTGAAAGGTAAGTTTTCAGCACCATAGAGTCTACTGACTACTTCTGACTGACAGGAGCCAACAAAGCCCAGGGTTAAATTTCTAAAGCACAATACTCCCTAATTACTCTTAAGTGTCACAAAATTCCCTGGAGTTAGGTTTATTTGGAGAGGATTGAGATGAGCTTTTATATCAAAAGGAAAATTTGCTAAAAAAACCCCAAAAAAGAGGATAGTCACTGGATGCTAATTTGCAAGTTCAGCTGTTTTGCTTTGAGAGGTTGACCACACCTGCTGATGAGAGCATTTGCCTCAGTGCTCCCTGGGAACCTTCCTGGTAAGAGGAGATACCACTAGGTTTGCTAAAATAATAATAATAACATACACATATGTATCCATATGTACACACAAACCCTTGCTTTTTCTTTTTAGTCTCAGAACGAAGTGTTGAATTTATCAAACTTGTATCTATCAGGCTGACATTGCCTCTCAACCTCACTGGCATCCCCACACATTTAAGTGACTCCATACTTCAGCACAGACACTGATACAATTGAGCTACAGTGTAGTAATTTCATAGCTTTTCTAGACTTGTCCCTCAGAGTTTGGACGGGAGTGATGCAGCTCAGAGCAGTGACCCCACCAGCTGGAGTTTCAGAGCTCCTCACCTTGTTCAGCCACTCCACTCGTTCAACATCAGGGAAGTGAACCTGGATGCAAAGAAAAATAAAGTGAGTGCCATGTGCCATCTGTTTGGGCACACTGCAACACATGCAAAATATAGCACGGAGTGTGGAACAAGAGCTAGAGTAAGCTGAGATACCTCTGCCTTCATACATACATCCTTTATAATTTACTACCTCCTTGAAAAATTGTAAAATGCAAATAAGCCAGTAAAGAATAGTAAAAGGCAAAAGAACCCACGTGCACTGAGCCTCTGGGCATATTTACATGATTAAAGCAAGTGTCACATCCTGTTCATGATGTAAAGCAGCATTAGATTTCTCATCCTTCTCTTTGTCATGCCCTGGGAAGCCATGAGAACCTACTTCCCTTTAAGATCATGAGCTGTGCAGGACCTGTTTGAGGTGAGCAGTACTTGCTCACCTCAACCAGGACACCACACTTTGGAGAACAAGAACCTGCTCAGGAAACTCAATTTATTGGTTGTGGCAGCATTTCTGCACCAATATCAACACAGTGCCAATGGCTTCAGGGAAAAGAAGTACTGTAAGAGTTCAAGCCTATTACCATACACTATCATGAGTAACAGTCCAGTGTTTTCACCTCTCAGAGCTTTTTAAGATGGTAAGGACAAATTAAAATGAAATAGTCACTTTTACATCATGTTTTCAATTAAGACACGGCAAATGCCAACAAGAAGCGTGTATGTCCATTACAAAATCCCTCCAGTTCCCTGAAGTGATGACTTGCTTAATCACCATCAGGACAACTGGGTATGAGACCACTTTAAAGTAACTGATCTCTCAGACCCCAGCAAGAAGCTGCTGAGTGAAGAGTTACAATCACCTCACTACAATCACACATTAAAGTCTCATGGATGTGGTATTTGCAGTTGATGTTACAAGCTGGTAGCAGGTTACTGCAGAAGGTTCGGACAGTGCAGCAGCTTCTCAGAACAGACATTTGGGCCCTGCTCAGTTCTACAGGAGCACCTGAATACAAAAGGAATGTGACTATCATCTAGCCTGATAACTGTAATTGGGTAGGACAATACCTCCTCTTACAAGAGCTGTGAATTATACTCTTCAGGCAAAGGCTTGCTGTTCAATTCATCACCTTTCAGAGAGGTGCTCAGAGATGTTTGGATGGAATGGACAGCAGCCTCTTTTAGTACAGCCTCATGTGTGACTGAAGAGCCCATTTTCCTTGCTGAAATAATGCTTCAAATGATCTCATTAAAAAACCCCAAAGTAATATCACCATATTATTTATAAGAAATTTCTTTTGATGATCTAAATAATAACTTTTCCATTAAATAAGAGAATAGAAGTTCACTGAAATGCCAGCCTGCACAGGTCTATTTGCACAATAAAGCAAGAACTCAGCACCAGAAGAGACAATCAACACAGATAAACTGCTGCTGGCATTTTACAGTGAGGCAGATTATGTGAATCAGGGGACCTCCACTTTGCCTGCCAGCCTTTCATCTTTCATCTAAAGGTCCTCCACCAGGGCACATAAACCCTGGGTTCCCAGCTCCAATGCAATTGCCAAGCATGCACATCCCGCAGCATTTGTGCCACAGCTCAGGATCAGATGGAGGAAGGATAGAGCAAGGATGGAAGTAGCAGGGTGAGCTTGTTCTTCAAAACACCTTACACACTGGAGAGAGATGTGACCCAAAAGGAAGGACAGGACAGCAGTTAGGCTACCCCTCCTACAGTCCATATGTGCAGGGGACAAATGTAGGCCATTATAAACCATTAAAGTTGTCTGAGATTATTCACTAGAGGCAAGGCTCCTAGAGACTTGAAACAGCACAAAAAAGCATAAGGAAAGAGGCAAAAGCTATGAGAAGGAGGCTTTATATAGACTCACCTTAAGAAAAAGTAAAATTGAATTTATTATTTCAGCTGCAGACACCTGAACTACAGACAGCCCAAAGCAACTGCAATGAATCACACTGCACTGTCACACCTCAGATGCTGTGATAGCAGACATCTGTGGTACATTTCCACCCCACCTGACACCCCCTCATTCAGGTGTCTGCAACCCAGCTCCTACCCAGGCACTTGGTGCCTCTGTTTCCTCTGACAGACAGAAGGAATGGCACAGCTGGAGCTCAAAGGCTGGGACCAAAGACCACCAGGGGCTCCTGGGCTGACACAACTGGGCCTGCAGAGAACACCACAGAAACTGGCTGATTACATGGCTCTGGTGAAAACCACCTTTCTGCCCTTTATGACAGGCCACCAAATTTCCATGGGTTCCCAATACCCAAGTTCAGCTCCACTCAGTGGTATGAACTAAATGAGCAGCTCTGCAGAGGAAGGAGCTTGGTATCCAGGTGTTGCAACTGCATTATCCACTGTGTAGTAAGACATAAACTCTGAGCATATCCTTTCCTACCCACGGGGTATCCCCATAACATGCATGCTAGCTAGCATGTCACATGGCTAGTTCAGCCCAGTGACACCACCAAGCTCTCTTCTTGACTCAACCATTTATTCCAAGAATTTACCATGTCCTAATATATTTTGAAAATAAATCATCTTCAGTTCCACTTTTGAACCATGTGCTCTGGATTTCAGACTCGCTTCTGGCCCTTGCTACTGGTGAGAGCCCCGCCAGCAAGGTCTTGCCCCGAGTTTGTCATCAGTACAACACAGGTAGGAGGAGCCCAAAACGCTTCCTACTAAGCCCAGAACCAGACACCAAGAGCTGCCAAAGGTAATACTAACACAGAGTAAGATTTAATCCTGTAGCCTTGGGCATGTCCCACTATCAGAATCAATTTTACACATCTACAAAGGCAGGCATACTTCTTGCCAAAGTTTAAGGAATGCACCTAAAATTACTTAGCATTTGAAAAGAGCTTTGAAGATCAAAAACACTCGGTAAGGGGCAATTACTAGCAAGTAAAGAAAATGTGTAAATTCTGCATGACTCCACCTTGCCCTGGAGCAAGCCACACCAAGGATCACAGCAGTAACAAACCACATGTCTGACACAACAGCACCATTCTGTTCAAATACAACACAGCAATCTATCCATCAGGGTTTGGTTTGGTTTTTTGCTTGTTTGTTTGGTTGTTTTGGGTTTTGTTGGGGATTTTGGTGTTTCGTTTGGGTTTTTTTACAAAAAACCCAGGATTTTTAGTTATTCATACAGGAGGGGAAAAAAAGTGTAAACAAGGCTTTTGCATGAACAAGGATTTAAAAGACAACATTTTAAAAGGACAGTTCTGTACCCAGTAGTATTTCTCCTGGTAAAAGGAGTTTAACATCAGGAAGAAACACAGCATACTTGGATTCTGTCATGTGCAGCCAGATAATCACTGGCAAAAGCAACACAGAGCAGTCACCACATCCCCAGGAGCTGGAGTGAAGGTGGAAGCCTGGCTACCTCTGCTCTGAGCACTGCCTGCTTGGACAGAAGTCATGCTAAAGGCTGCACAGGCTGAAGTCAGAAGGTCTCAACTCTCCAAGACATGGATCTGACTATGCTTGTCATGAGCAGATTTCCAGCCTGGTTTCCCGAGGAAGCACAGCCTGCCCACGTACACTGTCTAGCACAGGAATGCATCTATTCCAAACTTATTGGCTGGTTTCAGCCAAGAAACTGGTGCTGCAAAACAACCCTGCAAATTCCCCAAAACAGATGGTTGAGTAGATTAGGGAAACCCTCCCAGCATCTCCCCTGAAGTAAAGGCTGCACTCTGCATATCTCTTAACAACTGATACCAGGACTGAGGAACCCAAGTCAGTTTAAAGAACCCACTTCTTAGGGAGAACAATTTTTAACCAACAGCACAACCAGTGATTACTCTTAATTCTTCACTGGATGGATCCCCCTCATTTTATTACAGACCACATGAAGAGACAAAGATTTATGAATCCCAAGACACTGCCATCATTTCACACCTTCAGAACCTTTCCTAAGATTACAACACTGCAAATCTAAGCCATGCTCCCCTTGAATTGTATTCCTACTGCCACCTCTGTGTGACAAGAGAGAACTCAGCTCCCAACTCAAGGTCCATGAACACTGAAAGATAAAAAAGACACCACCACAGAGAATAAACTGAATAGACATCAGGTGAGAATCAGCCTCCAAGATGTGCACATGAAAGCAGTAGATCAAATAGAGGATAGGGGTGAAAGGAAAATTAAAATTGAGGAGTTAAAAAGCATCAAGGACAAGTGCAGTGTGGAAGCAAACACCCAACTTGTATTGATGAAGAACAAAAGTTACCAACACATAAAAGGAAAGGAAGTGGCAATACAGATGAAACTAAAAGCACACTGTGCAGCCCCTTTATCATCAGCTCCTACATCCTGCATTCCAGCAGTAAATTCCAAGTGTTCACAAGTCAGGAATCAGACCTCTGGAAAGAGTCTGACTCTACCATCTCTATGAGCACATGCTGGACAGTGAGAGATAGAAATGAGATACCTCTTAAACCTTCCCTTCTCCTGAAGAAGGCTGAACAGCCCCAGCGCTGTCAGACACCAGGTGCTCCAGCCCCTGACCATCTCAGTGGCCTCTGTTGGAGCCTCCCCATTTGCCCAAACCCCTCCTGTGTTTGGGGCACCGAGTGCTCTCCGTGCAGCCTTGTGAAGGGCAATCAATGATGGACCACCTGCTCCCACACTAATGAAGCATTAAACTTTCAACCTCAAAACCTAATGGAACTTTTTGAATTTGTGAGCACTGTGGGGGCAAGTCTGATTTTTCAACAGTGACTAAGAGGCTCAGTTTCTGGTTACAATGATTCAGGGCACTTGAGGATAAAACACAACATTGCTCTCACAGCATCAGGGCAAGAGCTTGACACCACCACATTCATTAATGCCCTGAATTGGTTTTTTCAACGCTCTGTCAATACAAACAAGCAGAAACCTCATTCAGAGACAGACTTTTGTGCCTGGCGCGAGGGAACATGTGCAGGGAGCTGCATCAGCCCTGCCAGGAGACCCTGGCCTCACTACTCAGAACTGCCAGCTGCCTTCATTTCCCACAGAAGTAAGGAGAGCCAAGTGCTGTAGGCTATATAAAAGTTTACCGACTATAAAAACCTCCATGAAATACTCTTCACAAATAGAGCTCTTTGATATTGTCTTTCATACAAGAAAAGCATTTCCCTACCAGTCCCTGACAGGTTTTTAAATGCTAAGCAAATGATGACAAAAGAAAAAAAGACCCAAACACCTCATCATCCTTTCCATTAGCCAAACACAGCTGCCCCATAAATAATCTAAGACACAGAATAAAATGTGCAGGTAGGAATTCTAGTTTCTACTTTCTACTTTAAAATGTAGAGTGACTAGAAACAAATGTGAACAACAAACAGGGGTTGGCCTCTCATACTATCCAGAGATGAGTCTTTAAAATTAAATATTTGGTTTCTAGCAGGAAGAGAATGTTATGTTTATATATTTTTTGTTTGTTTTCCAGTGACACTAAAGGGAAAAATCTGATGGATGAGAAAGCCTAAAATAAGTATCCACAACAGCAAAATACCTGCAATGCAACAACAAATATTTGAAGGGAGGTTTCTCTGGCAATAAATCAGTCTGTTTTACACACCTACTTACAGCACATCTCCTGGGCTAAAACTGCTTCTAGTTTAATCCTCGCTTTCCTGAGCAAGACTTCAAAATCAAAGACGCTACTGCTCGGCCCACGGCATCACTGCCGCCCCTTCGGCTGCTCGCTCCGGGACACCCCGCTCTCCGTCCTGCTCCCGCCGCTCAGAACCGCCGGGACCCGCAGCATCCCCGGTGCCTCGGGATGCAGGACAGAGCCCGCGGTCCTCACTCACTCACCCAGGCCGGCAGGTGCCGGGCGGCCAGGCCCCGGCACACCGCCTCCCGCTCGTCCTCCAGCAGCGCGAAGGCGGCGGCCAGGCGGTCGCGCTTCCCCCGCCGGTTGAGTCCCCAGCAGAGCCACAGCGCCAGCGCCAGCAGCACCCAGCTGCCGCTCAGCCCCAGGTACCCCGCCAGGTAGACGGGGCCGAGCCAGAGCAGCGCCCGCGCCGCGGACGAGAGCAGCAGGCGCGGCAGCGCGGCGGGGCGCGGGGCGGGGGCGCGGTGCATGGCCACAGCCGAGCCAGGCTCGCCCCTGCCGAGTGCGCTCGCCCCGCGCCGCCGCCACCACCGCGGCTCCTCCGCCCTCCCGGGCCGGCCCCGCCGCAGATCCGCCCCGCCCCGCCGCGCCGCCCTCCCGGCCAGCCCGGTACCCCGCGGCGCTCGGCTCTCCGGCGGCGTCACCGGCACCCTGTGACCCATCGCCACGGTTGGATGTGGAACGACATGGGGCACGCACAACCTGTTGGCTCTGGACACTTGCTGCTTTCCTTCTTCATTGGCGCTTCTCGTGCTCTTTTGATTTTGGCGGGGATGTTGTGGTAGTTTAGATTCTGAGACACTGATAATCATGGAACCAGTGAACATAGAATCAGCAAGGTTGGAAGAGACCTTTAAGATCAACAAGTCCAACCATCAACTCAGCACTCTCACCCCTAGACCACAGGGAAAATTTTTTTCTAACATTAATCTGAATCTCACCGGCCTCAGCTTGAGGCCATTGTCCTCTCACTGCAGGCACAATAGAAGAGACTGATCCCCACCTCACTACAACCTCCTGTCAGGTAGTTATAGAGTGATGAAGTTCCCCCTAAATCTCCTCTAAACTGAATAAACCCAACTCCCTCCTCCATTCCTTGTAAGACATGTTTTCTAAGACACTTTTTGAGATGCTTGCTTTACCCACTAGCAATACTAATTCTATACCTTTCTGAACAAGCCTTAACATCCAGTCTGTAATTGTACAGCTCTACACTGTGTTTTCCACTGCAGCCTTTCCCGGATCAGGCAAATGCCACTCTTTGTTCAGCGGATAAGTCTAGAACATCAGTGAATAATGCCAGCTTGTATTGTAGCCCCTTTTTTTATATTGGCTGCACAAGATAACAAATGATGAGCCAGATAAAAACCTCCAAGAAAAAGAAGTTGACCATGACTGGGAGAACTAGGTTTGGCCTCTGCTTTGCTATGGAATTAGTATTTAATTATGGGTCAGTCAATAAATCAAACAGCACCACAAGTGATCCTCATTTGTTTGTTAATCATTGCACATGACTGCTCTGGGATAGAAATCAGTTCAGGCATCTGAAAACTCAAATGCCTCACATTAGACAAACTCATGCATGAGACATCTACTAACAGGTGCTTTTGGAAACAACCCTCCTAATCTTTCCCCAGTGTCAAATGAGGATGACTGTGCTCTTCTTCCTGGGGATGTCGCAAAGATAAATCATTATAAAACACACTTGAGGAAGTACACAGTGGGCAGTAAACCTCTAGAACTTGCAAGAGGCTGCAAGGCAGATGGCATCAAGTTTCAAAACCAGATTAGGTACATTCTCAAGGAAAAGGCCCATAAATGTACTCCCTAATATCATGGACACCAACAGCTGTGGAGGCTGGGAGGAAAGGACTGTAGAAAATGCCTGGGTTCATGCCCTCCCCCAAACAGCAACACCTCTGGGAGCAAGTGGACCAGTGGGCTGACCTCAGAGGGCATTTCTGTTTGTAAAGCTGTGAAGGGAAGTCCAGAATCTGACAGAAGCTGAAGTAGTACCTGCCTTCTTGATACCATACATTAAAAACCACAGTGGTTAGTTTGCACAATTACATGTACCAGGAGATAAGTCTATGTGCACAAACCCACCTGGTTTTTCCTGTGACCAAAGACTGAGGCTGACTTGTTACTTACTTTTCCCCACTATCATTTAAAGCTCTGTAAAACATATTCATTAAGTAATTTCAGCCATGTGAAGCTTCACAAGGACAGACTCAGGCCCACCTTTCAGCTTCTGAGAAAAAGTGGGCTCTTTTAGTGATTTGAAGACTTAGAAGGTTGCTTTTGAAACTAGGAGAAGCTATAAAAGGCAGATTCAGCGTTTTCCTCCCTCACATTATTACTCTTACTGAGTTTGAGATATTTATCTCAAACTCAGAGAGCCATGCAATTTAGAAGCATCAACAAGTGTCAGTTTATTGAGTAGGAAAAACAGTGGGGCTGCAGTGAAATCCATACTGGCAAATTTCATAAATAAACCACAGTTTTTGGTTCCTTCATCTTCACTCAGCTGACCACAGCAGTCTAGGCTGAGGTTTAAGGATGATAAAAGTGCTCCCTCTGTACAAATGACCAGAGCACTTCCAGTCCCGCAGCACAGCCTACAGCTGCTCTTTAGAGAAGGAGAAGCTTCCATGAAAGCAGAACTCAAGTTCCTTCCTCCACTGTCCCCTAAGACCCTGAGCTTAGAAACAGCCACACTTTCTCAGGCACTGCTTGTTCCTTTATGGCCAACTCTTCACCTTGGGAAGAGAAAATATCTTTCTGTAATTAAAGGGGTTTTAGGAACTTCAAGCAATTACACAAATAATATAAAATGTCACTAACCTTTTCCTTATCCTATTTAAATTTTTAAAAGATGAACAAAAGAAAAAAAAGTAGAGGTAAAAAATTGCTTTTATCACATCAGGTTACACAGAGATGTGTTCTCAAACCAAATACTGTGCTGATGAGACCAAGATAGATCAATAGCCTTTGAGACCACTGTTAACTCTGTTTATCATGGATAGTAGCTACCCTTTAAAAAACAACCTTTAAAATACTAATTGGTTTCTCCTATTTTCTGAAGTGCCAGAGGAAATACTGAATCACCAATCAAGACGACAACCTAAGACTTACCCATTTCCTCCTGGGGAAAGCATGACCTTGACTACAGCAGGCTGCTTTCAAGCACCAGACATCTGAGCCACTTGAAGCCAACCTTATTTCCAGTTACAGGGGAATTCCACAGTCTGTTTCACCCAATATTCACAGGACAGTCACTAAGGTAATGACCCAAGGTGATTGTTCTGGCCTGTGACAATCTTCTCTCCTTATTTAACTTGATTAGGCATCACCACTATGCTTATCAACACTATGATAAAAGTATATCTTGTAGCTGATTATGACACAGAGATTTTACAGAAACTGCAGAGATTTGAAAATGTATTAGTACTAAATTTGCTGTCTCTCAAGCTGGCCACGGTAACTAAGGCAACCCATTTTAAAGGTGGGGAGTTATGAAAAGCTGCCAACGCTTCTTAACCACAGAGAACACGCAAAGGAATTAACCTGAAGAATCAACTGAAGCACATACCACCAAGCTATCAAAGGGTTTACTGAAGATGACTTTCTAACTTTTTTGTGGCTTCAGAGTTTGTGACCACTGTGAAATTCCCTCTTTAATGCTAGCAAATGTTAGAGGTGCAGTATGGCTTTTTTCTGTGCCCCCACAGTGAAATATAAAACACTTATGTAAGGCTAAAACATTACTCCCTGTATTAACAGAATGACTTCTGTATCAAGACCTGATTAAAGCTGCTGCCCCTTTTGGTACTCCCAGTCACTTGACAAAGCATTATTGTTTAGCTTCTCCTGGTTTCATACTCTCCATCCATGCACTGTTCATCCTGTCAAGAAAGGCCAAATCCAGACCCTGCCTATCACAGGGCAAAAGCCTTTTACCTACTCCTGCTGTCTGTGCTCAAGCAAATCTGGAGTGCATTTCTCCAGTGAAAGCTGTGGTTCCTTCATTCTGGCTGGTTCTGCCCAGAAATTAAATAAGAGTTGGGCAACTCAAAAGTGTCTGGATTACACTGTTCAGCCAGGAATATATTCTGGCTGGACATTTGTAATTTGGTCATGAAAATAATTATTTATGTATGTATGTCCTGTTTTGGGAATCATTGCATTGTCATAAAAAATATACCAATCTAGGACTAACTGGTATCAATATGGTCTGGACTGATAAAGTTTAAGGATCTCCCGTGAAAAATAATCATATGCAAAGGGCTGCAAGCCCTGGACTTTCGCTGGGAATATGTGCAAAGCCAGCCTGGGAGTACATGACCCTTGCTTTAAGGGCTCTGCTTCACAGTGCTCACTCCCCACACTGTGCCTCATGTCTGTCTGGCTGATGGCTCCTCACTGCTTCTGTGCAGCAGGCAGTAGAAAGGCACTGAGGAGCTGGGACTTTTGGCAAGATAACAAAGCAAATGACAGCAATTTATTTCACACATCTACTTGCTCTTTTACAGCAGAGTCATTAATGTGGGGGCAGTGCAGGAGGATGCAGAGTGTCCACCACAGGAGATAAGAGTGTGGTGTGGCCCACAGCCCCTTGCCCAGCCTTGCCCCTCCTGCCAGCAAATCCCACACTGCCCTGGCACTGGACAGCAGGGTCAGCAAAACACTGAGAAAAGCTGTGTCTTGTATACACACAAACTGTGTAACTGCAGAGGTGAGGCACAGGAATGTGAAAGAACACAAGCACAAGATATGATGGCATCAGAGAGTTAAAAAATAAACTTCCCTTACAGTGAGGAAGGCATTATCCAGTGCTGCTGGAGGCGGTCTGTGAGCTGGAGCTGTCACTTCCCTGGCTCTGGGTACCACTCAGATTTTCACACCAGACACTTGAGCACACCTTGGTGTCATCCTGGAGCCAGCAATGCCATGGGCAGCTGGTGCCACCTGCTGAACATTACGACATTTATAATCTGGATTGAGGAAAAATAAATTCCCACCAGAAAAGTCAAATATTGCTGAAATTAAACTATATTTTATGCATAGAAGAATCAGCAGAGAGCTGCAATAAACCCAAGACAATACAGTTTATTTTTCAAAGTCTTTGCCAAGTACAACTTCTATTACTGTATTATATATTTCTCAGAAGCAAAGTCTGTTAAATCTGTTTGGTTAAAATTTTCCCATTGTTATAACATGAATTTATTCAATTTTTCTGTTTGACAAATTGTTTCTGCAACAGGATTTGTGAGCACAATATACAATGTCTTTGGTCTAAAATTAGCACAACACATTTCTTGGAGGATAAAATATTTTATTCATTTTGTTGTCAGTTAGTGAAAGGCAAGCAAGAAAACCCTAGGAAAAAATTGTCTTCCCATCCTTTTAAATCCTTCTTGATTCTGCTGAGTGAAAGAGCTTGCTGGTACAGGCTACTGACAGATATTAGGCTATAAAAATTGCCTCTCAAGTACATGATGAATTTCCAGAACAGTCTTATTAATAATCTACATCTTAGTCTCTAATCTGTACAATTTAGATCTTGCTACGTTTCAAGTGCTTAAAGGACTTGACTGAGCTCACAGAAACATCTTAAAGAAATTTGAGTGCTCAGCCTTCATGAAACACATTGAAAATGTATCTTGTTTTGCTGGCACCTTCTACTTTAAGTGCCACAAAACAAAGGGGGTTCTCAACAAACTGGATCTTATGGCTCTTCACAACTACTTGAAAGGAGGCTGTAGCAAGATGGGTATTAGCCTTTTATAATAAGTGACAAGATGAGAGGAAAGGGCAATTGTGCCAGGGGAGCTTTAAATTGTATTTCAGGAAAATTTTCTTCACTGAAAGGGTTCTCAAGCACTGGAACAGGCTGCCCAGGGATGTGCCTGGGTCACCATCCCTGGAGGAGTTTAAAAGATGTGTAGATGTGGCATTTTGGGACATGGTTAGTGGTGGGCTCAGCAGTGTTAGGTTACTGATTGGACTTGATGATCCTAGAGGTCCTCTCCAATCTAAATGATTCTATGATTCTATGCTTTACCTAATAACACCATCCCTCTTTCACAAGTGTTTTTTACACTCAGGCTTTGAAGAAGTAATAGATACATTATCTGATACTTTTCTCTCCCCAGACTGAGAGAGGTAAAACCTGACACTTTCTGCTCCTCCCTGTCTTCTGCAGGATTCAGATATAACAGCACCTTTAATGTACATTGAAAGGTCATATTTGCCAGAAGAGTCTCCACATCTGTAGTCTGTGCTTGACTCAGCAAGGGACACAGATCACATTCAGACCTACAGAGTAACAACAGGGGCAGTGCACACAAAACTGTGAGGAATGCTGTTCCCAGTTTTGCCTGCTCAACATCCCTTCATCATAATGGATCCTGACACAGGAACACCTGCCTGCCATCTCCCACTTGGAGTGTGGGCTGCCAAGGCCAGCACAGGCACAGTTTGCAATGGCACACCAGGCTGGCACAGGGCTGGGAATCCACTCAAAAGCCTCTTTCCTTGAGCCAACTTATTGCAGAAGGGCAATGACAGCATCTTGCCTCTCTGTGAGGCTGCACCTCCCAGCTTCTGCTGAGTTTCTGCTTAGTGAGTTTAGCTTTTTATTTGAGGATAGGGAAATATATACAGCCTGACTGAGGACCTTCCTCTGATAGCTCTACCACCTGTTTCCAGGGTGAGGTTTCAGCACAGAGCTGGTGCTCTAAAATGAAGACCTGAATTTGGGTAAGTGCTGCCTTCAAAGCTCCGGAAAGGTCAGTGGAAAGCCTGTTCACCAGCAGAACCAGTGCTGAATTCAGTAATGCCTGAAACCCCTTTAAGCAAGCTGAATTGCTCTGTACCAGAGTTTTGCAGTTCAAAATATGCACTGTGTGAATTTTCAGATTATTTTTCTTAGTTTATCATGAGCATTTGCAGCACACCAGCAAGCTCAAGACATAAAGAATTGCACAGTGCTGTGGAAGTAGGCTACTAAGCCAGAATTGGCTTCCTTTACCCAATGCTTCTTCCTTTACAGCAACGTGTACATTAGGACTGAATGAGGTTAGGCACAAAATTATGAATTTCTTTGACTGGGGAAAGATCTGATGATATTAGGTGGGGTTTATAAAGCCAAAGGGACTGAGAAAAACTTGAAGGAAGAAGACATCTTGGAAATAAGCTAACGCTGCTGCTTACAAACACAAAATCCCCATCAACAGGAAAATGAGATTACAGTAAACTCAACAGATTCAAAGCCAACCTCAGCCATTTCACTGGATCCCTGTGACACAGACAACTGGGCCCCACGGGCTACAGCTGAGCTTTTACTACTGTCCATCCAAAAGGGATGACAGGTGACATCTCAGCGTGACCATTAAACCCTGACACAGGCAAGCTGAGAGTGTGGCTTCAGCTGACTGTACCAAAGTGCACAGTGTAGTCACAAAGTCCTCCACAGCACTAGGCACAAGTAAAAGAGTCTCTTGGATCTCTTTTTATAAAGAGTTTTTCCCTCTGCACCTGCTCCAGCTCATTGCTGGCAAGTACCAGCCCACACAGAGAGCAGACCAGCAGCAAAGGCAATATTCATCAAAAGGTTATTTTAAAAATCTTGTAAAGTTTGAAAAACCTCCCAAAAATCCACGTCTCAGATACTATCTCTTCACCAGTGAGTATGCTGAACTACAAGGCCTCTGGGGTCCAGTACAGCTCTTCCTACAATCTCTTAGTGGCCTCTGCTGGCCAGGACTGAGATCCCGGCATCTGTTTAAGTGTGAGCAGTCCTGAATCCAGCTAAGATTTACACAGATATGTTACTGGTGACAGCAGTGGAGACAACATCACCAGGACTGTATTAATCATCAGCAGAAAGTTCTCACTGGAGATTACTGTTCCACTATAGCTGCTTGTTTTAGACTTGAAATATTTATGGCAAAAAAAAAATCTTGGTGGGTGCAAATCAAAATTACTGAATACAAACTTTGGATGTGACTACTGCCTTTGGATTTGAATGGAGTAATCTGTTAAACCTTCAGCTTTATGTGGTGCTGAAGGAAGATCCCAAAAGAAGACAGACTGGGAGTGTGCATGGCTGGGAGTGATCTACTTTTCCAAGAACTGCATTTTTATGCAGTAAAGGTGTGAACAGAAGTGCTCTCAAAGATATGGAAAATATCTTTCTGGTTACTCAGCACTTCAGCTGAGAGATCTTGAAAAAAAATGCAGAAAGCATATGTCTGCTGTTTTCTGAACATCAGAAAAATAAGGCTGCTTTCCTGGTGTTCTCCCTTAGTGAAAACTCAGTTTTCCAGCCCCTATTTTACTTTTCTAGAGAGTGTAAATTCTCTGCAACTGGAAGAATATAAAGTTATCATTATAAACAGGCATTTTCCTCTTTGTTTCTCCGTGGGAGTTTGGTGGTCTTTCACTGAAGAATTTATCTTTGAGAAGTATCATTGCTACAGGTTCTTTTACTCACCTTCCAATCAGCTTCCATTCTCTTATGGGTTTGACTCCAGTAGGTGCCTATGGAAAAGCCTGTTGATACAGAAAAGAGAAAGGTCAATTATTTTGTTAAAAAATAATTATAATAAACCCCCCTCCTCTTCTGCTCAAGAGAATTCCTACAAAATTTGAGTTTCATATATTATAAATAAAACCCAAAAAAATAATGATTGATTTCAAACTGGAAACACAACAGTAGCAGTAATCCCTCTCTTTGTCCAAGTTTTCTTGCATCATTTCTTCTTCCTAGAAATTAGCTTAGAAAAACCTTTTCTTTCCAGTTCCTGCATTTGTTGCTAATGTGTTTGTTACTACAAATTTTTTTGTTCAGAGCAGCAGAGCAAAGGCCCGGTAGACTTAATTATCTCCTTCAAAACTGTTCAGCTTTTCCAGTAGTACTGTGTGATTTTGGTTGGATTTTTTCAATAATGTTTTTTCTTACAAGGAATTTAAGTCAGACCAAAGTGCAGAAAATACATCCACTGGAGGGCAGGCCTGAATCTGGCAGAATGTGCTGAAAAGGTCTAGAAGGAAAGATACTAAAGTTATATTTTGCTGAATGAAAGCTGTCATGAATCAGTCAGGACTGGACATTGAAGAACTAAGAGATGGTCTTTTTTCTGGATGGATTAATGACTACAAATTTATAGCCTATAAAACAAAGACTCCAGTAAGAGCTCATGTCTAATAAGAAGGGCCCTAGATGAAGCTTCTGACATTGACTAAAATTAAAACAAACCTTACATGCCAATTATTAGTTGAAGTCAGCAAATCCCAACAGGACCAATCCATGTGGTGCTGATCAGACAACACCAACTGCAATCAGTGGAGCTGAATTCGAGGCCTGAACTTGGTCTATAGGCTCCCTGTGCTCCCAGGGCAGCACTAAGCTCCAGGAGGACTCGTGATCTGAGCTCTCCAGAGTGAAAGGTGCCTCCTGGGAGGTCCTTTCCATGCTGTGCATGCAATCCAGAGGCACATGGGATGTGCACAGGCAGAGCAGTGTCTGGCTCCACCTCATGCTCACAGCCAGGCCAGTCCCTGGGCATGCTCAGGACAGAACTGCTCTGGGAAGGGCACCTGATGTCTCCTCTCTGGGCTTGCAATCTGTGCATTCTCCACTGCCAGCTCCCCTACTACCACGGAGGTGGCTCTGCCTCAGAGTTAATTACATGTGACTGGACCAAAGTACTTCATGCAGTACTTGTTTCTAGCCAGGACTCAGTTTGGCTCAGCAGTTTGAGATGTTAAACCTTTTACACTCCAGGTATCATTTTTGACTTTGAGTGCGACCAAAATCATAACAAAAGGAAAGAGTTTATTCCATGTGGCAGCTGAAGATCAGATGATATTTAATGCTGTCTGACTTTATCAACCCTCGGTTTTCTTTCAGACAAACTGAAAACTCAGTTTTCTTTTTGCAGTTTTCATGGGAGCACATTAAATGAACTTCCTCCTTTCATCAGTGACTCACTCCTGGAAAGGCTATTTCACAAATAGTATCTCCATTCCGAAGGAAACAAGCTGTTCCCTCTTACATTACTCAAGTAGCTGCAGACAAACTAAAATACATTAAGTTAAAAGACTTCAAAATGCATTAGAAACATAGCTCAGAGACAGTCAGCTTTATTTCAAGTAGTTTTCTGATGCAATTGCTGCCCTTTAATGAAATCAATCAAGCCAAATATTAAAATCAACTAGGAATTTTCAGGGCCTGGCTGGAGACACTTTACAACCCATGGAGTCTGTAAGTTCATAGACGTCTCATAGTCTTTAACAGTGGTCACACAAAAAATTTAGAGCCTATTTTAATCAGAATCAAGATATAAATCAGAACATCTCCAATCTGAGATTGTTAAAAACCAGTCAGACATCTGTTCAAGTCAACAGCTGCAGTTTTTACATATATTAGAATCTGTTTCCTGTAATGTGAATTAAAGTCTTACCCGGAGATGTGAATAAAGTGATGATATGGATGCTTTCGTTAGTAATAACTATGGACGTATTTAGAATTGAGCTCCTGCTGCTGCTAATTTCATCAAAGAAAGCACACTAAAGAATTCCTCAAACAAAGAGTTAAATCCCCAAATAAACAGTTGAAAATATGTTATCTTGAAGGCACGGATCTGAGAAACAGACAGGCTTTCCCCACAAAAGAAAACCAGAAGTATAATCATATTTTTAAACAAAGATGCAAGAGAGAGATTTTATAAAAATAGAAAATATCTCCCTGGCAGTGTGTAGTATTACACAAGAAAATGCAAAACTGGCTTGTTACATGTCAGTCACAGGAAGAATATATTTGAAAAAGATTCTTCTGGGGAATATTTATAAAAGGCAACACTCCTTAAAGCATTCAGAGGTGAAAGTGTTACAAGTGACCAGGAATCTTTCTAGCAGAAGGAGAGTCCAAGAAGCTCTCTGAGATCTGACTACCATGGGTGAAGCCAAAGGACCAGTAATTTCAATATTACATTGAGTGATAAAATTAAAACATTGTTAGTGCCTTCTCTATGAAACTCCAAGACTGTCCTGCTGTTGGTAGTGTAAGAATTTACCTCAGGTATTACCTGTAAATAGGCCTTCCAAGAGTGGTCCATGCAAGGGAACATTTGTATTTTATGACACTATTTCTGTTACACATTGCAAGTGCAACAAATACTCAAAGGGAACAAGATAAGAGGTAGGCAAATGTAGAAATTACAAAGCCAAAGAAAAATCTGGACAGATGCAAGACTTTCCAGTGCTAAGCTATGTATAAATGACTTTAGGTTGATCTGAGTTCTGCCTGCAGGTTAAACAAATAACAGCTCATGCAAATAGTTATTTTTGTCTCTGTGTCATTGTGTCTGGATTTCTTTATTTTCAGAGGCCTGAAATCAGATTGCAAACATCCCCTCCTCACATTTGCATACTTTAACAGACTTGTATATATTCCCTTGTCTTAAGGATAAGAGACTGTCACAACCTCTTGCATGGTCAATGTGTTCAGTCTCATCCAGTAACTTCTGCATAAAGCCAAAAAATCCAGTGATCAAACACAGGCACCTTTTCCCATCACAGATGCCCCCTTTTGGTTTTCTTTATGAATATTTTATCTGACTTGGATTGTTCTGATTTGATGAAGAGACCCTTTGGGAAAATATCTTTTATGTGGGCCACTCTAGTGGTCTTTATTTTCAGTTCATCCTTTTGGGAAGTACTTTCTTCCATTATCTATCCTCCCTACTTTGAATATTTGTTTTAATCTAATACATAAAATCCACTTCAGCAGTGATATTCAATTGTACATCAATCTCCAACTCCTGTAACAGACATTCACTTAAATAATAACCATAAGCACAGCAGTAATTTATTACTTCTTTCTTCAGAGTACAAGAATAGTTTTAGTTCTCCTGTGTGAGATGTCAGCAGTACATAGAGTGGGGAATTTTGATGTCTTTCAGGGTACTTAAAAAATTCTGTACCATATTTTGCTAAAAAGGAGATTTTCACTGTTATGTGCTATGTTTATAGGGTTGGAAGAGCAGATAGGATTGTTGTGCTTTTCCACTCTCTCCTCCCTGATATTTTTCCACAGCTTTTTGGTTATTTTTAGAGTGATTAGTATAAATTAGTAATGTTGCTCTGCCCCTTTGGGAGCCTAGAACACTCCAGAGCAATAAGCAAAAACAACCTGTGGGGTCTGAGAGACTGAAAGGAGGACTGTCCACAATCAGCAAGCTGCTGTAATGCCTGAGATTAAAGATTCCTTTGTTTGCATTCTGGCACAGCTCTTACTCTCAGAACTATGAAGATATTTGGGTGCTTCAATGCCAGGGGCATCCGAGGGAGACAGGTACTTGAATTCTTTGCCATCTGCTCCCTCAGTGATTTGAAGCAGCATATGATGCCATCATAAACACACAAGATTTAACAGAGAACATTTAGCAGCATTTAACAGCAGAACAAAGCAAAGGCTTTTCAAGGGAAGCAGGCTATTGTCAGGCCCCTCCTGTGTAATTCCAGCCTTACAGGATGAAGTGGTCTCTCAGGAACCAAGTTCCAATCTATCACCTTAAATACAGGACTATGTCAGTGGCAAATCTTTGATGTAGAGAGAAACATCCAAGTCTGAAAGGGCTTATGTTAATGGCATTGATGCCAGTGACACAATGCCTTTTGTTTTCAGCCAAGGCACATAAGAACCGAAACTCAGAACTTCTGAAGACACTTCAATATGTGGCTGCTGCAAAGCTAACTTTCCTTTTATCTGTCTATTGGTATAAACAGTCTCCTAAATAATACATCAGGATAATGAGTCCAATAATGACCAGAAATAGCCACAATTATCAAGATGTGACCAGGAACTTGTGACCAACACAGTGTTTGAGTGTCCACAGGAAATGGCAAAAAAGTAGTTTTAACGTTAATAGAGCTCCTGCTGTTTACAGTTTAATTCTTATAGAGATGTTCTGCTGAAGTTTCCTTGAGGGTGGCCACTCCCTTACTGCACCTTCTTTGGACCAGAAAGCACCAAGGATGACAGCCAGTACTCTCAAACAACACTGACCGACAGAAAGAGTCTGCATGTATGTAAATATGGTCACTCTTCAGAGGCTCATTTATACCCATAAAAATGGGATCTGATCCTAAACCAGTCCTTGGCTGAAGCTTCATCTTTACTGATAGCAGAGAAGAAATATCAGTTTTAGGACATCAGCAGTGACATTATCTGGTGCTGTTACAAATAAGTGGTTTGTAGATGATTAATATAAATTGTTTAAAAATATATTTAATATAAATTAAATCAAGGTTCTAGCTTTCACAATTGCAGAAAAGGCTTTAAAATACATTGGGAGCAGAACCTGCAGCTCAGAAATCAGAAATAAAAGAGAAAAAAGTACAGATTGGTTAAGAATAATTCCAACATTCTGGATATCTGTCTTGAGCTTTAAATGTCTGTGTTTTGCATTACTGAGCACATTGGCTAAGATTTAGACAGCAATTTTGCCTTTTGACACTCATTCCTAGTGCTGGAATCATGTGAACCTCTTCTTGCCTCACATCCTAAATGTGAACTACAAAGAACACACTGAAAATCTGTGTGTTCTCCAGAGGGCTGCATCAGTTTGCATCAGCTGAAGCTTTATGGTGATACCCAGGGGTGCTCTTTCAGATATCCTCTCTTTTTTGTTGCTGGTTAATCGAGTACTCAGGATCACTCATTATGTGTGTTATTAGTCACTATTAACATTTAATTCTGAAGAAAAAGAGTTGCACTCTAAAACACAGGAGTCTTCAAGGATGTCTCTTCTGAGGTGGGAGGTCTGACTGCTGCACAAAAAAGCTGTCCATGCCAGTTTTAACCAAGGTTGATTTAAATGTGAGCACCATGAGCCTTCTTGGATGCTGGACACTGATGTTCATGACCGGTCTGCAGTGAAGCCTGTGTTTGTTACTACCAGGATTGGAACAGGTCAGTTAGCTTGGATGACTCCTCTCAGCAAGTCTGTGAATATCAGTACCATGAGTAGAATCTCACAGCCTCTGTATCACCTGCTTTTAGAAAGGCAAGAATGTGATTATACTAATTGGAGTGATAGCAAAATGATGGATGATGTACTGGGAACAGCACTGAAATTGCCCTGGTCCCATAAACCACTATTTCCAGTGGTGCAGATTAAAAGGAAGGCTGCATACAGGAAAATCTCACTGGATTAGGATCTCAGCACTGTGGGAGAGCACAGGTTTGAAAGACAACTCATCAGTAGGATCTTCAGCATTTTCCAGGAGGAAGGATCCACAGAGAAAGGGCTCATCCAAGCAGCAGGATAGGTGCTTGCAGAAGGGACAAATGAGTGACCAAGGTGGATTTTGCTGTCATAGCAGACACAGCTGCTTTGTTCCCTTTCAGCTACTCTACGGTGTTACTAAACAGCTACAGCAAATTATGCTGCCTTCCAGCAGGGGATGGGAATATCCCTCTCATTGACATGGAGGGGTTATTAGCAGGAAGAACTAAACTTCAGAGATCTGGGATTCTCTGGTCTGCATCCTACACAAGGAATCAGATGCTTTTCAGTCACTAGTTCTGGCAGTGCATATAGTTCATCAACACTTTGCAGCATCCAGTATGGAAAATAACTATCTGTGACTGCTGACAGTACCTGTACAGGGACATCTGTGCCTGCTGTGTCACCAGAAGTAGGAAGGAGGGTGAAATGTGACGCTGCCTGCAGGGAAAGGTACTTCAGAGGCAGGGAAGCACAAAGAGAATTGTTTGAAAGCAATTCTCTCTTGATACTTGATGTCCATTTTCAGGGTAACATACAGAGAACTAATCATGCAAATCCAAACTCAAGGGAAATAAGCCTTGGTTTCTTCATCTGGTGCTCTGAAACTCAGCCAGTAACACATACAGCCAAAATCCCTCAGGTGACACAGTGCATTGTTGTTTTGTAGGCAATGCATATTGGATTACTGGAGGCTCCACACTGTGAAATTATTATAAACCAGTAATTAGTTGGTGATGGTGATAATTTGGTTCAGAATTCTGAAGCCAGATAAAATGAACTGATTAAAAATAATGCACTGTTAACTCAGTCTCTTGTGCAATTAAAAACTCATAGAAACTGACTGAAGTATTTAGAAACATAAGGAAAAACTGCAACCATTTAAAAATGTGCTCAGCTAACAATAGGTTTGGGTCCTGAACTGGAAATTTTATTTCTTTAAAGGCAGAAGGACATGTAATTGCTCTTCACCTTGGAGAGCTCTCACTCACTTAAACACAGTTTAACCTTTGGATGGTAAAACATGAACGTGCTGGAACTAAACAGTGTCTGGCACAAGTGAGAAGCTCATCAGAAGATGTTTTCTGATGTACCAGTGCTTTGGAAAAATACTTCCTGCAGGTGTTCTGAAATCACCTGGAGTTTTTCAGGAGCTGCTTGATTTAATTTTCAAGTCCCTGCTGTGGTCATACAGACATAATCTGGTAGGTCCCTCACGACCAATTACCTTCTGCAGGTGTTAAGTGGTAAAGCTAGCCCTGTCAGATGTGTCTGGCTTCTTTTTTGGCCAAATTCAGCTTTCTTGGAGGACACAGAGGAACACAGCCAATGAAAGGATGGCTCAGTACTGCAATATTTATGGGAGACTTCTGACCAATTCGAGCTTTGGAGAGATGACACATTATTTGAGAGGTCCATAAAAATGAGGACTCAGAAGACAATTTTGACCAAATCCTTCAGCCTGTGGGAGTGATATGAATGGGACTGCATTCCTGGGAATGACAGGAGGTCCTTCTGAGCAACTCAAGAGACCTTGCTACTGACAATATCTCAAACCACAAGGCCCAGAGAAGGATTGTGTGACTGTAGCACGGTACTCCTGATGGTTCTCCAGGCCCTACACCAAAGCAGCTACCACTGACCACACTCTGGCAGCAGGTAGAGCTGGAGGATGCCAAGGAGGCTGCTCAAGCTGGAAGAACTGATTCCATACCAGACCAAAAAGCTGCAGACACTGGTCACTGCTTTAAATTCCCCTCTGAAGGCTTTTTACATTTCAGGAAAAAAAACCCAAAACAACAAAAGTATTTTCAGAAGGCTGTCCTATCAAGCTGCATTTCTCCTTGAAGAAAAGGATGGATTCCAAGCAACCAGTACTGGTAGCCAGTGCACACACAGACTGACAGCAGGAAAAGCAAATTTAAAGGAGAAAACCCCCAATTTTTAAACCAATTCTGCCTTAAAATAACTTCTATGCAAAAGCTACGTACATGAGTGACAGCTGTGGTTTTCAAAGATCATAGAAGCCCTCATATGAGCTGTTTGATGTCTCTAAAGGAACCATAAGAATTGTGCATTCACAGATTGCAGAGCAGCACTTTACAATTACATTTCAAAAAAAATTTACCCACACTTGTACACAGAGAAGTCCTTATTCTCTACCTTTATCTAGCCTCCTAAGGAAATGACACCATTTGCACATCACCCAATAAATTATAAACCTGCCTGCTATCTTCAACTAAATGGAAAGAGCAGGAGAGGGCTCAGCAAGAGCTAAAATTCTCTATAGTTAAACAGCTGGAGAGAAGCATTTGAGGTGCTTCCATAAGGCAAAGGATGCAGTATGAGCATAGACAGAAGAAAACCTGTGCAGAAAAAAGAGCAGATGACAAAAAAACTTTCAACTGGGCCTTGGAATAACTGAACCTTGCACTACAAATTCAAAGGTAACAAGGTTTCTTTAGTTCATTAAATATTCTTATGAGCTGAAAATATAATTTCACCCATTTCTTTACATCAGACACACTGCTGTTTTTCTCCCAGCCTTCTTATAAAATATAATTAATTTACATTTTAAAGACCTTGATGGGTTTTCTGTCATCATGGAACAGTAAGTGAGATTAATAACCCTGTTTCTGGGTGCTTAAGCTCATGGATCATTTCCACAGTAACATTTTCTTAATTTTTAAAATGCACCTTTTATTTGATTTAGAGGTTAGTGGAAATTTATGTAACAAGAGGAAGAAAAGCTGAAGAGTGAGCCAGTGTTTATTAACCTTGCTAATAGGACAGGCTTTTTCAGGCAAAATGGATATATCTTAATTAGTAAAACAGTTGCATTGTCATTTAGCCAATTAATCCTTTCCAAATAAGGGAAGCAGTAGCAATTTTACTTGCAGTGAATGGAAATAAGCTTCTCTGCACATTCTGCACATCAATTTACACATTTTGACTTTCCCACTTGCATCAGTAAAAATGCAGCCCTTAGATTCCCAAAATAAGGCACATTTTCCATTAAATCTCTCATTTTTCTTCCAATTAATTTTCTGTAACATCTCAGCCCTTTTCATCAAACACTGAACACAGAACTGTGAAAAGCCACCAACTGCAGGTTATAATTCTTAAGGTTTATGTCCCATTTCTGAAAGTGTTCAGTAGTCAACCAGGGGTTGACTTATAAGGTCTCATGAAACCCAAGACTTCAGATTATTTAGCCAAATTTCATGTTCTTAGACACAGCTGGATTGACTCTGATGGCTTCTCACCTCTGTATCCTGGAGGGATATAATGCACAGACATCAGCACACTACCATCAGTCCCTTTGAATTTAGGAAGATTTTAGCTCAAGGTAATAGTATTTTCTTACCTTCTCTGCACACTGAAACTTAGCTCCTAAAACCCTTAAAACACAGAAAGGGGGATGACTTCTACAGAAAGGGTGTTCATTTCTTTGAAGGCTGGTGTCTACCACTGGAGAATGGAGAAGCATGATTAATTTCCACTGGGATGAACAGGAAACTGTTCCGGAAGAAGGAGGGAAGGTGATACTGCTGTAAGAAAAAGAGATTAACTTTGTTTAATCACTATTTTTTCTAGACACTTATTCCATTCTTACTAGACTAGATGTTTAGCTGATAGATAACAGTTCCAAGGAATTACCTGGGCTTGATTTACCTAAACAGTGAATTATAAACTGGGAATGCTTTCACTGTAAACTGTGAGAATGTTTTTGTCATGATCATGTTAAGAAACATGCTCAGCTCTTAGCTCATCTCTCTTAAAAGCTGAACTGCTTTCCTCAGGACTTGCAGAAGGAAAAAAAACCCAATGTGTACAAATTCAAGCAGTTGTTTGTAGTTATAGAAACCTGCAGATATCCAGACCTGCATTCTGAACAATCCCTTGTCAATTAGACATTTAGCAGAAACTTAACAGCTTTTAAGAGATAAAAGAGAGCAGAGATAGTCTGTAGCTAATATAATACAGGCTATTCTGCAGCTTTTTCACCCTACTTTCCCATTTTCTATCTCCCTGGGCTTTTTACAGATTGTCTACACTGATCACACTCTGAAATAAACCTCTGTTCTTAGGGGTTTTAAGTATGCCTGGAAAGAAGTACGGCTCCTAGGAAAGTAGTCTGTATTGCTGCAATTTCCATGCCTTTTAGTACAGAAGATTGGTGCTTTTCAGCACAAACAGCCCGGACCACTCTTCAAAATGAGCAATCAGCTCACTATTAATAAAATCAATTTTGTCTGAAGTCCAGCTTGCTGACAAGAAAGTAGGAAACATCTCAGCTGCAAGATGATATGCTGAGAAATCTCTTTTCCTAGGGAATACATCGTGAGCATCACAGGTTTCTCATGAGGCTCTGCAGCTCGTTCACTCAACCAATGCACGCTTTTGCCAAGAGCCGTGCACTGAATTAAATACCTGAACAGCTTGTTTAGACATTGTCTTTGTGGACAGTAGCAGTGTTGAAGTCTTCCTTTTCCTTAAAAATACCAAATGTATAGTTTATTGTCAAGTCTGAGATTTAGCAACTTACCTGCAAAAATTCAAGGACAGACCATAACTAAAAAAAACAAAATCAGAAGATTTTGGTCATGAGGTCTTTCCACATTTTATTTGAAAAGAGTGAGCTGCAAACTAATTAACAACCTATTTACATGGTAATACTGAGGTTTCCTTGTCCTTCACACTACAACAAAATAAGCAGGTGCAAGGCTGAGGTTCTCACTGGAATAATTGTGTTTGGGGTAGTGGGCACAGTGAGAGTCCTTGACAGAGGTGGCATTACTGATGGTTCTCTTCTCTTTGCATATGAAGTTGCTGACCTCACTGAACAAATGTAAATGTAGCTGGGACAGGGAAGGCCTCATACATTAACAGGATATCAGGGCCAGGCAAGGGACTTTGCAAAATTACTCTTATCCCAGAATAAGACTTTTATTAAGTGCTTTCCGCTTCAATATCTCCAGATGTTTTCGAACTTTCTCTCCAAGCTCACTGTTTTGGGGTTGAAAATGTCCACCTGGGCCGTTGTGTGGGTCTCTGCAAGAAATTTAAAGCATCACTTGTATTTATAATAATCAGGGAAACTACTTAGGAATGCTGACAAAATCCAAAGAAAGAGGCCCTTGCGATTTCTTTTTTCATAATGAACACAGAGGGTATTCCATTACTTATGCAGAACTGGAAAAGTGAAACAGTGGAAAGAACACTTAACTCTCAGCTTGGCCAGTTAGGAAAGTGAGCCATCTGACAGGTAAACACAAACTGACTGACTTTTAGATTTTATCCATGTAGGAACACATGCTGTGATTGCCAGAACAAGAGCAGCCACATGAAAACCTGATTTGCCTGCAAGGACAAAAATGCTGAAACTGCTGTAGAGAAGCAATATGTTCCCTGTCATCTAGTGAAATACCACCCCCTCAATAACAACAAAGAACCTTTCAGTGACAATATAAAGGATTGGGACTTCTTTGTTTGCTAAGAAATTTTTGCTTCCCTCTTTACAAAAGCAAAATAATAGGGAAGGTTTCAACAAGTAAATATCAATACCCAGAGCTGTCTAATATTGAAAACTATTTCAATTTTTTTTTTCTGAAAACATCTATAATTTAAAACAGAAAGAAACTAAAGATTATAAAACTCACCCAGGAAAAGCACCATTCAGCCCTGTATCACTGTGGAGGAAAAAGGTCACTCTTTAGTTACACAAGCTGTCCCAAATCCCCATGTTCTGACATGCAGTGTCATAAAATGTAAAAAACAGCACTGAGTGCAACACATGTACATTTTTACAGCAAATTGTTTTCAATCAGTGCTGGAGTAATCACAAGACAGCAATCAGTGTTCTGTCAGAGACCTCACAATATGCAGCACTATTTTAAAGTTTAGTGGCTAAAAACTGAATGGGATTTCAACACCAAAGTATTCCCCTCTAAAAGTAAAGCAGACATTCTTGATAGCTCTGAAAGTTTCAGGTTATTTTGCACATACTGGTATCTAAGCCACATCATGACCCCTTTAAAGAGGGGACAACTGCTGGACAGAAATGAATTCACTTGCTCCAAGGTTAGAACTCAGCACTTTCCCCTGTGTTGCTCAGCAGCCACTTGTCACCCACACTGCCTGCCGTGAGGTGTGCTGGGGGAGTGTGAAGCTCAGAGCAAATGCGAAACACTCCTAAGAAAAGCCTGAGAAAAAGCACCATGCCAAGAGGGAATTCTAAGGGCCCTTTCCTCTGCCAGCAGTAATGAATATCTAACCAAAAAATGGTCAATGAAAAGTAAAAGTCACTGATCCAAGAATGCTGAATGTCTCTGAGAAAGCAAGCAAACTGCCTCAAGTGTTAGATCATACTCATATAACCAAAGTCAGAGAGGTCCAGGCCAGTGCATCATTCACAGCTGCTTTCTGAAGTAAAATCCAGAGACTGAATTTGCAGTGCAAATTTGCTCAAAGCACTAGATCTGCATCCCACTTGTGATGGAGCCCCTAGAGCATCTCAGTATGACTTTCTATGCAATTCTGAAAGGCATGTTTGACTTCAGATTCCATTCCTCTCTCCTAATTTCAAATTACACCTACCTTTCTTTTTTTGCTGATCCTGCTTCATCTTCTGAGAGTGCCCCTGCAATCTGTGGAAATTCAGCTCTCACCATCTCTGGAGTAAGAATCATGTTGAACTCAGCTTCATCTGTCTCACTAAAAATTAGTAAGATGATGAACAATTTGTCTTTGTCCTTTTGAAAATATTTTTTTAACCAACAAGAACAAAGGTATGTTTTATGCAAAAGAGACTTTGTGCTTTTGCCTCTGAGGATCTCTTGGGACAGGTTTTGACACATACAAGTGGTTTAGACATAGTCAATCACACCATATACAGAATGGAGAGAAACTTACTGGTCAATTATGTTCTCCTTGTCTCTCTCAGGTAAGTCATACAGCACTGGTGGTACATCTCTTGGAAGCATATCTAAACTGTAAGAATCCCTGTAAAGGAAATGGTATTAGTTTAATGTATTAATACTAATGGTATTTTCATATTTTGAAACTTTACAGCAGTTGCAGTTACCGTGAAGATGATGTACTTTTAAATATTTGTGGAAAATCTGGCTGCACCAGAAACTGCTGTGGTATGAGGGAATGTAAGCCTGAGAGATGTTGGCTACCACTGGGTGCAAGTATCTGTAAGTTAAAGGTTTTACAGACAGACAGAGTTTGTACCTCCTGGGGTCTTCTAGGACTGACTCAACAAGCTTTCAGGAGAGATGTTATTGAAAGCCCAGACTGGAATTCTCCTTCATTTCTTCTAATGATATAGTTCTTAACCCACCCTTCTAAGAGTTCAGTAGGAGTTTTTTCTGTTGGTTTTGGATTTCTGAGTAGCAATTAACTCCACCTGTAGACGCACTTTCATTTGTGGGACTAGTGACTGATCAATATAGTTACAGACAGCAGAAAATAGTGCAGGATAGAGGCACTGTATATTCAAATTCTTTCTTACCTATGTGTTGTATTTGACAATGTAGGAATGTTAGAAAAAGTGGAATATTCCAGTGGTGAGAATTGTCTCCATTCCATTACTCCACAAATCACTTCCTGAAATGACAAGTGCTACAACCATCAGACCTCTAATACATAATGCAGCGGGGAGAGAGACTTGCAGAACACAACATCTTGGCTAAGAACTGAATTTGGGGAGCTGAATATTTCAAAGATTCTTCCATCTCTGTAAAGACTTGAAAATACAACAGTGGACACATGGAAAGAGCAAAAAAGCACTCAGGCATAAATAGGAGACATGGACAAAGCCTAGCTAGAGCTTAGAGTTATTCTGACCCATGTACTGACTATTTAGGTGCATGCATAATTTATATTTGAAAATATCTTCTATCTAGAATGACTCCACCTTCCATTTCGATTCTTTAGAGCAAGTTCTCAGCAAGAACATACCCAAGGTAGGTATTCATACAATAAACTCAAAAGACCATACCTTGTGATCCAGAAATTTCTTTTGTGTGACTGGAATACTGGATCCTTTGGGGCATTCCTTGGTAACGGTATATTTTGGATGAGGACAAAGATGATATTCAATATTTGATTCACAATAGGTCAGAGGAAGTAAAAATGGAACTAATCCTGGAATAGGGTTCTAAAAACAATGAAGACATGATTTCAATAAATTGTTCTGAGTATCATAACAAATCAAATTAATGAAAATTCAGTTCTTACAACTAATGTAGTCTCCCCAGATTCACAGTTTTGTCTCACTGTGACTGTACTGTTTGGTATGACCCTTCATTTTCTGTCTCTTCCCCTCCTACAATCATGTCTGATTTATTAATGATCCCTACTGTCTAAAAGACAGCAATTTAGCTGTTGTCTCCAAGTCTGGAAGAAAAAGCTATTACCTAATTACTCTGAAATCCACTGCTGATTCTCTGAACAGTTCAGAATCCAAGAAGGGAAACTGGACTTGCTATGGTGGAAGCCAGTGAACATTTTGCCAACAATTTCCCTGCACCAGCATCTGTTTCTGGACAAAGCCCAATGCTGGGTAGGGTGGGATCAAGCTGTGCCTGGCTCTTACACTGACATGGCAGAGGGATGAAAGAGATGCACAGAGGATCTCATCAGCAAGTCCACTGGAGTCCTGGCTGCATGCAGGGAGGACAAGTCTACACCATGGATGCTATGCCAAGATCACCAGACTAGCACAGTGGGCTCTTCCCCCACAGCTAGGAAGTGCTGGGAGCCAGAGCCACCCAAGGCAGGCACAGTGCCATGCTGGCTGGGAGATCTGCCTGTGCCGATGCACAGCCCTGCTCTGAGCTCTACAGCTGCCTCTGTCTGCTCAGAGGCACCTCGGGGACCGTCCTGCACTGCGTAGGAAATACCTTCTGCAGCTGGTGCCAAGCAGCACAATCCACATGGCAACACTAACAGAAAACCCTCCCATGCAAGTAGTGGTGATTTTTTTAATGACTTCAAAATGTGGTTTGGGATGCTGTGAGAACTCTTAGAAACTGTAAAGCAGCAGGATGCAATGTGAGCAGAGTTTGACTTCACTCTTCTCAGTTTACTCAAGGATTAGGCAGAACTGTAGTCACCCAGCTGAACAGCAGTAAAAGACTGCACCTGTCCTACATATGTGGGCAAGAGTGTGAGGTTACAGATGGACTGAGATGCCAAGATCATGGCTTTCCCTCTAACATCCAAATGGGGGAACAAATGGAGAAGAACGGAGAGATTCCACGGTCCTCCCAGAAATCTCGTGATCATTGATCATTTGTGGAGTGTCAGACTGGAAAAGGCTCCAGTTCTCTACTTTTATTGGCAAATTTGTCTTATCATCCCTCCCCTAAACCAATCAAAACCAACCCTAAACTGAAATGATGCCCCTCTCAGTGGGATGAGCTCTGTGACTCCTATCTACCAGAGCTCACACCATGAAGGATTACTCTCACTCTGGATAGTTTTATAACCAATTGAAGTAAGAAAACTGCCCACAAATTCCACATCAGGCTTCTGATGAAACAAGCACACTTCTGCTCCTTTCTTAGGTTCTTCATGGAAGCAAACTCCTACTTACAAAAATGCGAAGTGGGTTGCTCTCTGTCGGGTGGAGTAAAGCCTGGGGAGGAACCAGGTTTAACAGGCTGATATCCCCTTCTGCTGCTTCTTTGTCAAAATCTGCCCTCTGAGAGAGCTCCCCTTCAGGAGAAGGAACTACTTGAATCAATTCATCCTTGAAAAACACAGACATCAAAGTTTTTCAGAGTGTAGTAAATCTTTTGGTATAAAATGCTGAGGCAAAATTATTCAAATAATTGTAGAAATGTAGGATTAGGAGTGGATTTGTTACCTGGGCTCCCTGCCTCAGTGGTCGGGAAAGTTTTACAGGTTTGTAACTTGTAGCTGCATAGTGTGTACAAAATGGCTGATACTTCATAATGTTGCAATGCTGAGGAACCTAAGTGCAAAGAAAAAAGATGTGCTGCAGGAAATGACAATAATCGCTTTCAGTTAATTTATAAATGGAGTGGAACATTTGGCTTTATCATGGAGACATCACATCTCCATGGTAAAACACACTTGGAACACTCTCCCAGAACATGGTATATAACCAAAACTTTGAGAAGCCATAGTCCACCAGGACTTTGACGTTTGAGATACAAAAAATTCAGCTGAGGTGATTCATCTCTGCCTGGAGAGAGGGGACTATTGCTGGCTATAAGTTGGTTACTTACAGAAACTGGTGAAATTTGGTTTTAATAAAAGCATGCTAATCATACAGCCTTATTAAGGCAACATTTTTACTGGGCTGCACAGAGGCCACTGAATCAGGCTGTAAATGCTTAACTGGACAGGTTAGAGAAACATGAGGGAGCTGTTCTGACTCACCTTCAAGTCATAAAAAGGAAGAATGTTTTCAACTTTCACGTCTACAGATTCAATGGGAACCAGGCCAAGAGCATCAGGTGCCTGAAACAAAACAGTATTTAAAACCAGTAATATGGTGGGCATTTTGTTTTGTATTGGCAGCAATCCATGAGAACAGCTAATTGAAAACATATGGAAATAATTATGCCAATATTTATTTCATATAGTTTGATATTTCTGCTGTTCTTTCTTGGATTTCAGCATTTCAAGTTTTTTTTCTTTTCTTCTGGAAAATGGATGTTAACTAACTCTGAACATTAAAGTATTGCTCACAATTTTAGGATACAATTAAAGAGAATGAAAAGATTTTTTTTACTGTTTTCAGCAGAACCCTTAGTAAATCTGAAATCCTGAATTAATTTGTCAGAACCCCAGAAGACCAGTCACATTGTGAAATTTTAATAAAGGGACTTCCAGACCTGTGGTCAATGTCCTCAACAAAATTCTGTCTAGAGTGCTGACTAACAGTTTTGTTACTGTACCTACCAAATAACTGTGTAGTTCGTGGGAATGGAAAAAGGGGAATTCAAAAGGCAATATACGATCTTCAGATATTCTGGAAGAAAAGTCCTTACATTCTTCACTCTTCTCTGCTTTGCTGAAACTCCTCCCTTCTGTCATGAGTGGAAACCAAATATTAAGATTTTGTAATGTATCTTAATACACTGTTTCAGAAATAGAATCAAGCCACAAAATGTATTTAACATTTCCCTAAACCAGGATGTCTAGTAATTTTAATATAAAAAGTAAGTTAATACTTCCTAAAGACTTTAAATGTCACATCTACAAGATATGAGCACAATACCTTGACTGGCAGACAGATTTAATTTCCCCTTTCCTAAAAAGACATTACAGTCCACTCCTTCCAGCATGGTACTGAGACAAGTCAGAGGCCTTTCTTACACTAAATGTTGTTACACCTTCTATTTGCAGCATTCCTGCATCTCCTGCATCCTGGGAATGAAAAGTGCCTATCTGCAGAAGCAGGAAAAGACCTGATATGGAACACTATATCTCAGTTGTGGTGTCTACAAGGAAGTGGGAAATAAGAGACTTAAATTTTTCTCTGTCTCCCATTTACCCAACTGTGACTCCTATCCAAAGCCAGTTTTCTTCCATAATGTTAAATAACAAGCCACTTTTCTAGACCAGAACTTTCATTTCAGTGTCCAAATAAAAGTGATTGATTAAAAGCACTTCTATGAGAAAACAATGAGGACAAAAACTCAACCCAGCACTGGCCACCTGGCAATGTGTCTCATGGTTCCTACTGTCTCATTTCACTGGGCTCAGACATCTTGCCTTCCTCACATCCAGGTGTCTTTCCCCCTTCCATCCATCCTGCAATAAGCTCCTCTCATCCCGTGTCTCTCACTTCTTGGGCTCCACCTGATCTGTTCATGTCCCTGTTTCTCACACAGTCCCATCTTCCCTTTCAGTGTTCCTCAGGCCTATACATAGAACCACAGAATGGTTTGGGTTAGAAGGGACCTTTAAAGATCACCTAGTCCAACCCTTCTGCCAAGGGCAGGGACATCTATCGCTACATCAGGTTTCCCAAAGCCCCACCCATCCTGGCCTTGATGTTCCAGTGATGGAGTATCCACAGCTTCTGCCCAGTCATTAAGTAGATAAACTGCAAGGCTCCTAAGAATAGTTAATCTCATTTCTTAAATATGGTAAATAATATGTATAAAAAATAGATATATCTTGACTACAGCCATTCCCACCTTTTAGCAGAGCCTGTTGCCATAGGACAAGTGGTAATGGTTTTGAACTAAAAGAAGGTAGTTTCAGACTAGATGTAAGGAAGACGTTTTTTTGCAACAAGAATGGTAAAACACTGGAACAAGTTGCCCAAAGAGGTGGTAGATGTCTCATCCCTGAAAACATTTAAGGTCAGGCTGGATAGAGCTCTGAGCAACCCGATGTTTGAAGATGACCCTGCTCTTTGCAGGACCTTAAAGGCCATCCAATCCAAATCACTCTATGACTTTACCTTGTCACACTTTTATTTTTTCTGGAAGACTCCTTTGTAAGGACTCTGTCTTTATGTTTAAATGTAATGCACCTGACACACTGCACACAACCTGAATTATCATAGTCCATGGCCAAAATATCAACCTTTTTTTCTAATCCTTACCAGACACAGACCCCTCCTCCAGGCCTCTGGCCTCTCTGGTCAGTCCACGGAACAGACGCAATAAACGATTTAGACGATTCTGAACCAAAATCTGAGAGAATGATTTTTAAATTTAAGTCAAACACCCTAAGATTTACAGCCATAGAAATACTGTGTATGCTAAACCTGTATTTGTTCTCCAGAGCTCACTCAGACATCTCTATTTGAGATTCTGTTCAGGACAAAATGGGAAGGAAAGGTGTAGAATGGATCTCAACTCTATAATGACATCACACAATAAATACAGTTAAAATTTTTAATTTAGTCTTACAGGTTAATCAGACTCTTTTATGACTAGGTAGGTCCTAATCCTTCAGCTGTGTTTACTGCCATATGCAGATTAAACAGAGGGTGAAGAGTCAGTTTACCAATCATTCTGAGTACCATAATAAACCAAATTAATGAAAATTCAGTTCTTACAACTAATGTAGTCTCCCCAGATTCACAGCTTTGTCGTATGAATATTTGTGGCTCTGAGAATGAGGAGAGTAAACAGCAACCTGCACTGTAGTTTTGCCCATATCCCACAGGGTAAAAATGAAGAATACTAGCTTTTATTATCAGATGGGATCATTTAGTCACCTCTTTATTTATGCAACACAGAACATTTAATTTCAAGGCATCAATATTGTGAATAGAATGAAGAATATCCAAACTGGACACTAGAAGAGCAGGACATTTCCATCTTGCTTGCCGCTTTAAGATTTACTGGGGAAAGAGCAGTGGAGATGCAAGATAATATTTAAACCAAATTAAATAAGTGATTTTACTGATTAGTCTTCAGTTTCCAGGTCTATACCTCCCTTATTTAAATTTATATCTGTTGTTTCCCATATTCCCATCATGCACCATTGCAAAGATACTCCACCACCAGTAACCCCAGAGGAGCTGGAAGGTGCTGCTCTCTCCCTCTACTTTCCCTCTCCAGATTTAAGTGTCTCCTTACAGAGTAAGTGCTCTAAGCCCTGAACATCTTGGTGGCTCTACACTGAACTCACTCCAGCTTATTGAAGTCTTTCTTGTACTAGGGGTCCAAAACAGGGTGCAGTATTCTATATGCATTATCAAATCTTCTTTTTTGCGCAAAAGTGCATTTTACTTTCTGAAAAAAATCTGAATTTACCTGCATTTGTTTAGTATCAATTGCAATATGAACGATAGAGCTGAATACAAAATTTACTCCAGATCCTTATTTCCTGGTGAGGTAGGGGCATATTTATCAAACTACCAAATCCCTGGCTAGCTGTGAACACTCCTTACGTGCTGGTTTGCATGTTTTTTGTGCTGTTTCCCAGGTCATGCCCTCACACTGCATTCTGGTTGTTCACTTTACCTTGTATGCTGCTTGTTGGAATTTCCTGAACATTCTCTTTCTGCTGTCCCAAGGGTCATTATGGAGCAAGTCGAATGTGGGATGGACACTTGGTTGCTGCACGGTGTATTTTTAAAAAAGGAAACAGAAAAGAAAAAGGACAACCCTTTTTACAACTAGATAAGGGAGAAATTTTCTCCATCCCAAGCCATTCCTTGGCCTGAATCCGTATGTTATTTCTAAGTACTGAAATTAGGTCCAATGAAAATATTTGCAGCATTGGCATTTAACCAGAAGCCTTCACTGCAGGGCTTAATGGGAGGTAATCACTGAGTATTTGCAGATATAGCATGGGGAATGCAGAGATGACATGGCATGGTCTGCATCCACACAAATGACCAACACAAACCATGAGTCCAGTGCACCCCATGGGCAGTTGGACAGCACACAGAATGGACAGGGGCTCTGCTAAATACATGCTTCATCTTGCACAGACATGAAGTTTGAACAGCTGTAAGGACTCAAACCAGGTGCTCAGCAAAACCAGTATCCTTTCTCCAATAATGGCACATACCCAAAGAAGGGTGAAAGACACCAAAGAGAAGGGCAAAAAAAGTCTAAGTACCAGAAAGGTTCCTGTCAATCTGATCTGCACGTAAAGGTTGCAAATTTTGTGATTTGCTTAACCTTACAAGGAGACATGACAAAGTTTCTGCTGAGAGATCTTTCAGAAACAAGCAATACCAATCTCAGATTAGGCCTTCAGATTTCCACTTGACTCTCATATTTAGATCAGAACATTAGAAGGTGATTGGCATGGTGCTGGCCCTGCCTAAAAGTAAAATGGGAAATAAGGCACTGTCACAGAAATAGGAATAACAGGAGGAAAAGTATTCAATGCAAACATCTATGGCTGTTTGCTAGCTTGGGAGGTGATAATTTAGCATGCATATAATAGGAGGTTATAAAAACATATGAACAAACCTGGTCAACATGCCGGGTAACACGTCTGAAGGAAACTTCTACTTCATCCCTCTGAAACTCCTGTTCTATGGCAGGATCTCCTCTCTGGAGCTAATTTGAAGAAGAAGCACATTATTACAAAGCATTCAGTGAATTCTTTCCTCCATTACAATTAGGGAAACTCAATGTAACATTCTGGAGGTGTTTAACAAAACATAGACTTCATTCCCTTTCAGGGCATGATTATTGCAACCCTTAAGCAAGTCAAATAAAGTAAAACAAAGTCTTTTCAGGTCTGAGTTTCAATCAAATCTCTGTCCTAATGAAATGTGGTTTGCTTTCCACAGCCAGAATCAGCTGGTAAGGAAATAGATTCTTCTAAACAGACTTGACATGTACCTAATTCAGTGATACATCAATCTCACAATTTAGATCCTTTTTTCACTAAATTCCTGCTTTTTAGTATTAAATATAATGTTTTATATTGCCTAATTCAGTGTATAAATCAAGCCTTTACCCTATGTAAAAATAATTTCACTCCCACAAACAGCTGGAAGTCAGTGGGATGTCAGAAGCTACATGAATACCCAGAAGGCAGGATAAGAGGGACAGGCTCCACCTGTCCCTGAGGGCTGTGCCACACTGGGAAAAATATTTCTTATTGTTATTAATTGCTTATTGCTGTTGTCACCTCTGTGGAAGAAGACCTGCAGACTGGTGACTGGAAGAAACCAAAGAGAGAGGGGGTGAAGATGCAGAAATGCAACTTGATGAATTATCTGCCCATGGCTCTGGGGGAGTACTGGCAGGATCTAGCTTTTTGAATGTGAGCCATTCAGGACAGCAGCTCCTCAGAGGTAAAATACAAACAGAATGTTGGATGTGGCTTTGGTGCTGACAGAATTATGCTGGAATGTGGCACTCTGATGAGACTGGGTGCAAATCTGCTCACTTGGGCAAATATTGTTACATTTCTGATAATACCTTACTCTTCTCTATATCTACCTGCAAGATATAATCACCTCTGAAACAGTGATGCAAAGGCACAATAAAGATATAACTGCAGTAACAAGCACAACTAGCACAGGTTTGCATTGAAGTATGAAGAAAAACTGAACATGTAGGGAGCTTGATATAATTCACTAGTGCCCTGCATGATCTGAAAGTATAAGTCTGATTTGAAATTTACAGAAAAAACATCAAAGACTAACCTTATACTGCTCTTCTTCCCTTTGTCGGCTTTCAATAATCTGTTTTTTAAACTCCACAGAGATTGGATCACTTCCCTTATGAACTTGCCTGCATATACAGTGGAGACAAGAAAAATGCTTCACTTAAAGCACAGTTTGCTTTATTCAAAGGCTAACAGACTTACTCCCCTCTTCCTGAGGTTCCTAGTTGTCCATGACATTCAGCGTATGAGCCGATTTGTGGATTTCAAATGAGACCATGATGTGCTTACAGATTCAACTATGTTCTGTTCTGCACTATTTGATGTACAACAGAATCACAGAATAAGTAAGTTTGGACAAACCTCTAAAATCATTGAGTCCAGCCATTAATCTAACACTGCTTAACGCTGCACTGAACTATGTCCACATCTATCAGCACTACGTGACATGTTTTTTGAACACTTCCAAGTGTAATTCTGCTCTTACTCCATTTTTCATTTTAGTGTCAATTTATTGACAACCATGGCAAAATCTTCCTTTGCCCTTAAGGGCACAAGAGGAGATGCCTGAGAACAAAGTTAGGCAAACCAAGTTTTCAGTAGGTTTCTTTCTGAATGGAACAACAAGGTAATCAAAGTCCTCACTGGGTACTACTGTGGATTACTACCGAGTCTGCTCTTAGCAGGAGAGAAAAAAAATTAAATAAAACAACAGTAATTTAGGCTTAAATCAAATGTATTGGGACACAAAATGGCAGCATTCTGCACTAATGGATATTGCATGTGCCATTCATAGAGGTCTTGGTTAAGCAAATCCCAGTCTTGTTAACATAGTTAACTAACATCATTAACTAAAATGGTAAACTAACACTTACCACTTCAGATGATTTGCTTCCTCTTCCTGAACATTTTGTCTGACTTTTACTTGAAACATAGTGTCCTTAATCTGTCTGTTTTTTTTCCCTTCTTTGCCTTGGGACAGGGCTGCAGGAACATCAGAAAGCCATATTACACCTCAGTCTAGAGTTGATTTTTAATCATGAAATCCATCCACTAAGATAACTGTACCCATTAGTACATAAAGCTAAGCTGAGAGTTCTCACAGAAAAAACAGTCACATCACCTCAGCAATTCTGAAGCCAAGTTCCTCATCAGACCTACAAATACTGCTAAGACCAAGTTTATGCGGCTTAATTACTTTACCTTCTTTTATGTCCTTTAACTTCAATTTGCCTGGTTCCTGAATCAAAACAGTAGCTACAGCATACGGATTTGACAAGTCTGTGGGGAATCTGAGGTTCTGGTACTCTATTTCCTATGAGATACAAATTAATAGGAAGAAATAGAAACATGGAAGATTTCCAGCCCAGAAAAGTACTTATTATTATCTTTTCACACCTTTAGTTTTTGAATAGGCTTCAACTGTAGTTGGCTGAACCGGTCTCTTCTCCACACCATGGGTTTTCCAGACAGAGCTTTTTTCTCTGGATGACTTCGTTGTTCATCAAAATGTTCTTTCCTAGATGTCAGAATGACACTTATTGCTTTTATAAGTACTCTCTAAATGGCGTGTAAGTCCAATTTTTTCACAAAAAAAATTAAGTACAGCCCAAAGGCTCAAAGCCCCCTGCATCTTGCAAGGCCTCAACAATAAGAATAATGAGTGGTAATGATAGAAGCTGAGGACGTTCAACACTTTTTAAGGATATAAAACTTATCATTATATTTATTTTGTTTGTTTCAGTTCATATGGATTAAGGATATCCTAAACAAACAGTGTAAAAAAGCAGGTACATGTATCAACGGTAGAATTATATCAGTGCATTGTAAGTCTCCAAAGAAACCAATGATTAAACTGATCATAGCAAAATGGTATGAAATCCTATTACATGAATACTTTTTAGAACTGGGCAAAAACACTCAGAGATCGGTCAGTCACACATACATCAGAGCCACATGTGGTATTGACGTTCCTGTGAATACACACACATAGGGTTTTGAGTGAAACTCTGAAACCTGTAACTGCATTGCCATGTGTGCTGTTCCATACTCAAATGGGGAGTACTTCACAGTTACGTCGACTTTTCCATTGCCTGGAATGATTCCTGTGATTAGAGGAGAAAAACAGTAAGAGTCCATATAACATGAGCCCACTTGAGTGTGCTGGAATTGATTCTGGGCCACTTTTTTTTAAGCAACTTAATTGTTTAAGTGGATGGCAGTAGGCATGAAAAATATTTCAGGTCTCAGAGCATCTTTCAGAAACTATGTCTGCTGCCAGATAGTAAAAGATACTTTGCAATAGCTGAGAGATTTGACAGTAGGGCTATAATACTTCATACTGCTGTGAAACTGACTGCTTGTTTACATGTAGAAATTCTTCACTTGCATCTGCTAGTCTTAAGTCTTTGGCACCTTCTGCTTTCATGGGCAAAGCATTATAAACATATTCCTCTGTGCTTTTCCAAGCTAGGGGACTCATCTGGATTTGATGCATTACCTGCCTCTGCTCGACTTTATTTCTTTACTACCTATTCCATTATTTTCTCAACCACTTTAACCACCATTCATATCCCTAAACATTAAGGGCCTTTCCCAACCTAACTGATTCTATGATACTATGATTACTGTGCGTACAATGGCTTTGAGTAGGAGCTGAAACTTCTCAGTGCTTTTCAGATGGCCTTCAGCCACAGTTTCGGGCTACCAAAATTTCTGACCTAAGTTTTACTGGGACAACCCTTTTTTTCAGGGATACTCTTCTGGGAAGACAAAGGCCACATGAACTGTTTGGAACATCCCATATTTTGTCAGAGCTGGCATTTTGTCATAGCTGGGCATTGCCTAAAGAAACTTACAGCCAAGATGGCTCTTTGCCATGAGGCTGAAAATGATTGGCAGCATTTACCTGCATAAACATTGCCTGAGGCAAAGGTTTTTTCTGTACAGTATTGAATACACTGTCACAAGTAACTACACTTAATAAACACAGATTTAACATTTAGAATTTTAAAGAAGTCAGTCTACCAAATGTTGGCTGGACAGTGAAGGCTCTGTGAGGCTGAATAATATCAATGTGGAATTCAAAGTCTATGGGACAGCTGCACTGCAATGGGATAACATACTCCTTACTGAAAAGAGATAAAGGAAAAATTAAATTAATCAAAGGACAGTTGTTCATCAATTAGAAGCTGGGCAATTGTATTATACACACCATGCACTAAATTACCTGCATTCAGAGGGGTGGGTTACACTTTAATGTGAAGATCATAATTTCTCACTGTTCCAAAATAGCAAAATATTTCACATCTTTCATTCCCCCAGGAAATAAGAGCTAAATCTTGATTTGAATGCTGGGCATTACTTTCTCATATCCATACAGGATTTGATTACAGAAAAAAAATCGTAAATCTACTTTTTGGAAGTTATTTATATCCATCCTCAAATTCTTACAGACTGTAATATCTAGCAAGTACAAACAATGCAGACTGGAGCAACAATGAGTACAGAACCAGAAATCAGCCTTTTCCCATGGCCCTCCTCATGAAAGACAATGAAAAAAGAAAGTGCTGAAAACTCCAACACATCAGAATGACTGGACTTTAACCACTGTAGAAATAATGATGCTGGGGCCTAATTTTCAGAATAGCCCTTTATGTCTCATGCAGGTTGTGTGAGGAGTATTAGCACACATCTTTTCAACCTGTCTTGCCTTTGTATGCAACTGTTTTCACAGACTAAACTGAAGCACAAAAGCACTGGTGCACCACCATTCATCACCCTGCAAATCAAGATCCATTTACGCAGGCTTATTTCTGGTTTTTATCAACTCTCTGACTGAAATCCTACCCTGCTGATTAGCAAAGAATGCATATTATACACAATGTTCCTCTGGAAAGCACCTTTTAAAATGCCTAAAGAAATAAGCAATAATAGCCAATTTCACTCAAATCTTTACACTAACACAAACCACCATAATTACAACTAATACAGCCAATATTCTGCACTAGACCCTACTAAATGGGATCTGCCTTCTCCTTTTCCCCTTCCCAGTTCCTATTAATAACTATTAATAACTTCCTGAGAACAGTGTTACATCCATGCAGTAGACAGAGTCAGATGAAGTTTAGCTCATTAAATACTTTTAAATACAAGAAGCAAAAAAACCTCAGCCCCATCTCCACATATGTTAAGCTTGCACAGCATTAATGGTGAATGTGCCCCTGAAACAGTTCATACACAGAATTATTTTGCAGTCCAGATGGTAGCCAAGTTTCTTAAGGCTTTCAAGACATTAAGTTGTACAAGTAGAGGAAAATGAGATTTTTCAGAGTTTGGGCAGTCTCATCAAATATCAGTCCTTACCTCCGACCAATCGATACATCAGACAGATTTATAAATGATGGAAATTCTACAACATTCATAACAGGGTAAGCATGCATGGGAACAACTAAGGTATCATCTCCCTGCAAACAAACAAACAAACAAAAGGGTCCAAATATTTATCTTTTATATTTAGTAAATCATAGAATCATAGAATGTTAAGGGTTGGAAGGAGCCTTAAATATAATCCAGTCCCACCCTCCCCTGCCATTGGCAGGGACATCTCCCACTAGACCAGGCTGACCAAGGCCTTATCCAACCTGACCTTGAACACTGCCAGGGTTGGGGCATCCATGACCCTGCTGGGCAACAGTTCTAGTGTGTCATCACCTTCACAGTAAAGAATTTCTTCCTAATATCTAACCTAAATTTCCTGTCTTTCAATTTGTACCCATTACTCCTTGTTCTATCACTACAGTTCCTGATGAAGAGTCCCTCTCCAGCTTCCCTGTAGCCCCTTTCAGGTACTGGAAGATTGCTATGAGGTCTCCATGCAACTTTCTCTTCCCCAGACTGACCAGTCCCAACTTTCTCAGCCTGTTATGGAAATAAAAAGTTTCTGTAATAGTTGGCCCATAAGTGGGCATAAAACATCTTCAAGATTATCACTGTGTTGTAGCTCAGAATATTACTATTCTATCTGCTTTCAGTATCCGTCTCTCTATACTTTATGCAACCCTCTAGAGCTCCTCTGAGCTGCTTAGCTAAGACACTACATCAGTGTGGCACAAATATTGATCTACTGGCAAAGAATAGCAGAATACGTTATATAATCTTGCCTCCTGCTCTGGGATGTTTACCGAGAAAAATTTTTAATGCTTTAAGTTAAATATTCCAATCAAGACTCACTGGAAATAAATCCATGTGTCTCTAGAAGATTACTACACCTTCATCATTATCATCGTGCTGCAATAGCTGTTTCATTCCCTTACAACTCCAACTGTATTTTGCAATGAGTCCTCACCTCACAGTGAATTCGGATGCAGTCATAGTAATATCGCCATTCATCAGGGCAAAAATCAACAGTAACCACAAGGGACAAACCAGGGACAAGCCGGTGCTAGAACATGACCCAAAACAAGAGAGAAGGCATGTAAAAGCTGCTTGTATGACACAAAACCTGTGCTGCATGCAAAGAGCAGTGTGAAGACTTTCTGACACTTACTGTTTTGTTGTACTTGATCTGAAAATACATTGTCTGGGGTGGTATTATGTGAGGGTTTACTGCATTGGTGGAAATATTTGTTAGCTTCTGTAGAACAAAAGAAAACCAAAACCACAAAACACTTTACAACGTAAGAGGTCAATTAAGAATGGCAACTGTACTTTTTGTAAAACCTTCCATAGAAAAGAAGTAATCATTTTGATTTTAATAGAAATAATACTAAATAGGCTCTGAATTCAAAAGAAAATTATGCAAAACTTACATCCTGAGTTTTTATTCTTTGGAAACAAGTCACAATTCTTAACCAAAGAATAACACTCAGTCTTGCTAGAAAGATGCTACTATTGAATCAAATTCTGGTGCTGTTTTGCTTATGTGCAAAAGGAACATATAATGAAACAATTTATTGACCACTTTTAGGAACATCTGAAAAAACAGGAATTACATAATACTTCATGGTTCTGTTTTGGTGTACAACAAACAAACTTTTGGATAGTGACAATTCAGCCTGTAAAACCTCCTGCATTTGTTTACTTCCAGTATATTCAGAGAACTCAGTCCACCATGACCACCAGCCTCTGTCTCAACGCACTTAACACATGAATAAAAAAGGCAGACAAAGGGAAAGCAGAGAGTAGAAAAGGAAATACCCAAACCATTCACAAGCAAAGGCAATCAAACCTATGCATAGAATTTCCTTTCTCAGAATAAATTGTTCTTGGCGAAAGACCAGAGGTGCTTTCAAAACTTTCTCACCAGTGAACTTGTTTGCAGACATAGCGACAGTCCAAGGACATTTTGAAAAAACAAGTCTCTTGTGGAGTTAAAGCCCGAATCCTTCACTCCTGTTGTGCAAGTCACATATCTCTAACACTGATGCAGACACGGGAAGCAGGGAGGATAAAGGAGGGTGATGCTCACAGCCTGGCACTCTTCTGTTACCGCAGGACCACTGAATTTAAGTGCTGCTTTTTAGAGCACTCCACAGAGCAAAAGCCTCGTGACCACAAGCAGTCAGCTCAGATTCTGCTGTCCTTTTATGAGCCCCAAGGGGATCCCTGCTCCAAAACTTACCAGCATCTGTTGGTGATGTTTTCCAACTTCATACCCTCCGTAGTGTAACACAGCAGGCTCAGCCTGTACAACCCTGCTCCTCTGATTTTCTGAATAATTCTCTACAGATCACAAAACAGGGAGGAAAAGAGATCAGAAACACACATGATGAGTAGTACTTACATTGATGTAGTCTAGTTATGCTATACTGATTTATTATCAAGAAGAAAAAAAAAAGATTATTTCTCCTTTTAAGTAGGCGTGAATTTATAAATAGAAAGTTATGGCAGCATCCACTACCCCAGCAGAACCATGATCCTGCCACCAGGATCTTGGCATCACAGCTTCAACAAGCCACCCTAAAACTTTAGGGTCAGCCAGGATCAGCACAGCCGCTATTTCTTTCCTGACTACCCCTCCCATGATTTGGGCTTGCAGGAAGCTGCAATTTAAGCAACAGGATGGGAGTTTTCTCTGTGAGTTGCAAAAAAAAAAAAAACCAGCCAAGTGTCTCCTAGAATTGCCACAACGTTGGGAACAGAGAGCAGGAACTTACTTGATTCCAGCAGGTGATTGGGGACAGCAGGTCTTCTTTTAGGTTCCTCCACGAGGTTGCTCAGGACACTGGGTACTTTCTTGAAGGACCTCCGGGTGACCATGATGTCTGTGGAGGCCAACTGAACCGGATCCATGTTAGGACAGAAATGGAATCTCAATGGTGCTAAAATTCCTCTGTGCCTGTGGTCAAACGAAAACAACATAATGATCAAAACATCTTTTCTTGCACTGGTAATATCTGCTGCCTAAAACTGCCTAAATACATTTAGGAGGGGGAGCTGCTTTTGTTCCTTGCTGAAGTAGATTACTCTGTGTGTGTTAAGTACAAGGAGAGAATGATTCCAGGAAACCTTGCACCCACTGCAAGGCCTAGCACTTTGGGCATCTGTTCTAAGGCTTGCTGGGGACATTTGCCTTTCAGGTCGGTGTAAAACATCTCTCTCTTCCTTCATGTCCTCCAGCAGAGAGGAAGAGATCAGGTTCTGTTAATTCCACCATCTGAACTGATTTCTGCAGAGATGTTCTTCCAATCTCTCCTGGGTGTTTGAGTTGTTAACTTGCAGATTAATTTTCAATTTTTAAATATTAATATGAGGGATAAGAAAACTGGCATTTGAATCTTTCATTTGGATAGCATCATCTGGGTTATTTGTTCAGTGAAGATAACGGTAAACACAGAAAGCCACGGGCATTACAGATCCTGTGTTAAGTATGCAGAGTTATCAGAACATAAACTTCTCTAATGACAAGTGCAAATTTTACATAATAAAGACACCAGACATGATCCATCCACCAGAAATTATCTTCGTAAACACAGCACGCAGAGCCCTTGGCTCCTGCCTGAACTGGAGAACTGCGTGGAGAAAAAGACACAATACTTTTGGAACAAGTACTGAATTCAAAAGCCATGCTGGGATTTTCAGCCCTTAAGCAGGCAGCACTCAAAAGTTTCAAAGCTGAATCATTACCCCACCTCCCCCATTACATTTTATGGTCTCATCTCTGGTATTTATCTGGTTTTCCAGCCTGCTTTAGATCTTTCAGGCACAACTTGAGAGGTGCTTCAAGCTCATAAACTGCTATTTTGATTTATGGCTTTGTGCAGTATTAAATAGTAAATAAGCAAGAAACTTAAAATAATGTGCTACCAGGACCCTGGCCTTCATAATATTTTCCACTCAATAACCCCAAGAACAAATTTTCCACTCACAACAGAAAACCTGTAAGAGAAGCTGCATTATTGTGCACAACAGTAAATTTCTTCCGAGGTAGCGAGACTAACCAAACTCAGACAGAAACACCGCAAAAAATTTCTAAACACAATGATAAGGCTTACATTTTTTCCACTTGTGTTCTTCAACTTTAATTTATACCACTGCCACCCTCCTTCTCCTGGTCAGCATTCCACATCAGGAACACAAGGTTGGAGAAGGTGTAGGCAGACATAAGTCTCCTCAAAGGATTCCTGGTGTAACCTTTTCAATAAGTTACAGTGATGATGCCTTTATGTTTCACCAACTTCAGTAACACACTGCGTGCTGCTCAAAGGGCTAATACAGGACAAATCCTTAAGATCCTGGAACGTCTGAAAAACCAGTGTTCTTAGATTTTCCACGGCAGCTGCATCTATAGAGATTTTGTGTGTGTGTGCGAAGCCGCCAACAGGGGTGTGAAACCCTGGGAGCCCATGGCAAAACTCACCCCAAACGCACTCAGACCAGGTTATCGCCCTTCTCCTTGTCAGCGATCGGGCTTTCTGATCCCCTTCTCGTGTCTCGGAGCTCCTCGCACACCTCACCACACCAAAGGATGCGGTGCAAAGCCATTACAGCTGCGTGAGGCTGGAAAAGGCATCGCTGTACACACAGCACGAACCCGCCGCTGCCACAGCCCCCGCAGCCTGAGGGAGCCCCTGCAGAGCTCGGTTCCCCCTCTCAGCCCTCCAGGAGCCCCGGCAGAGCTCGGTTCCCCCTCTCAGCCCTCCAGGAGCCCCGGCACAGCTCGGTTCCCCCTCTCAGCCCTCCAGGAGCCCCGGCACAGCCCGGTTCCCCACTCTGAGCCCTCCAGGAGCCCCGGCACAGCCCGGTTCCCCCTCTCAGCCCTCCAGGAGCCCCGGCAGAGCTCGGTTCCCCCTCTCAGCCCTCCAGGAGCCCCGGCACAGCTCGGTTCCCCCTCTCAGCCCTCCAGGAGCCCCGGCACAGCCCGGTTCCCCACTCTGAGCCCTCCAGGAGCCCCGGCACAGCCCGGTTCCCCCTCTGAGCCCTCCCGCAGCCCCGCGGCCCGGCCCGGCCCTGCCCTCACGGCGGCCCCGCGGCGGTCGCTCGGCAACGGGGCAGCCGCGCTGGGCCGCAGCACCCGGGGCTGGGCGGGATCCCCACAGCGGCACTCCAGCTCCTCTGATGGCGAAAGTACAAAAAAGAGAGAAAAAACCAACTTCTTTCTTTCATTCTTTCTTTCTTTTTTTTTTTTTTTCTTTTTTTTTTTTTTTTCTTTTTCCAGTAAGCCTCATTTTCAGGATTCCCAGTGTCGCCGTGGACAGAGCAAAGGCACCTCTTTCCCTTTAAAAACCCTCATCTATTAACACCTAAATTGTTCTTACTTTTTTCAAAAAACAGATTTTGAGAGTTTTATTACAACATCATTTTTTTAAAAACCTCTTTTTCTCTCCCCGCCCCCCCCCACTACCTATATGTTCTTGCTTTCAGCATTAAAGAACCATCCCTTGAAAAGTAATCCTGAAAACCTTTCTTCAGTGTATTTTTCATACAACCCATACATTATGAGTTTTCTCACCTAAATAGGTATGGGGGAGAATGGAAAGCAAAGTTTTCTTCTTTTTTCCATTCCCCCCCCCATCAGACAGGGGATCTGGACTAAATAAAATTATTCAGTTTCAGTTTTTCTAACACGGGGGTAAAATGTGTCCAAAAGTAGGTAATATTCATTTTGGATAAAAAAAAAAGTAGGGAAGAAAAACTTCAGATCATAAAATTTAGATCCCAGAACATAGTTCCCATATTTATTAACATGTAATTGCTTACAATTAGAAAAAACTATTCCGATATCCTTGACATGGTGTCTTAAATATAGGCTTAATATAGAAAGACAGAATTATTTCCACAATGAGTTTTTTCCTTACATATTCTAAGAATAAAATTTTTCACTTTCAGTTTTTCTAACATAGAGATAAAATAGAACATATTTCTCCTCACAATTCACATGTACATCAGTCTGTTTGGACAGTGATAGTTGAGTGCAAACCTAAAACCACATCTGCTTCCACATCAGAGGGTCTAAACATGATGCACCTCTGGAGAAGCACTCTATAAAGTTTCCTGGGAATCAGCAAATGGGTGGGAAAGGTAGGTGAAAAGAGGGGGTTATCAGCCAACAAACCTCCAGATTCCCTTGGGAAGGCTGATAAAAATAAAGAATGTTAATCAGGATTTATATAGGTGATTCTTGCCTCAGTTTTGTCTCTGTATTCCAAATGTCAAATGAAAAATATGTGGCCTGATTGTCAAGCTGTAGTAAAGGCATTGCAAACAATTTAATTATTTAGCAAAGGGAGGAGAAAAATTAGTTATTTCAAGCACTAATGGAATTTTTAAGTATTAATAAATAAGTATTTACAATCAAAGTTGGTTAGTGCTTGATAAGTAAACAATCCTACAATCAGAGTAGTGCAAAGCAAAGTAATTTATTTGCTCCTAAAGTTAAAGTGAAAAGTCCTTCAAAATTGTGTAAACAAATTCAGATGTTTCTTTCTTGATATCACACTTGAAAGAAATTTCAGCTGTGACAAATTTACAAGGGGTATACTGAGTAGGTATAAAAGCAAATGCACACAGCCATTGTTTAATTAAACAAACACCTCATTTGGGGCTCTGTGAATTCTTGGTAATAACTCTCTGTAGTCTGCTGCTGCTGTTATGTTTCCCAGTCCTCCCTGTCTGTCCCACTGTGCTGATATCTGCTGTGAGTCAAGCAAGGGTTTGCACAGGTGAGAATTTCCCAGGTTTTATTTTGCATCCATCTTCTTTCAAACACTCAGCCTATGCATGAATAAAATAGGAGGATCACAAAATATTAATTCACACCATTGGTGTTTAAACCCAACATTGATTCTCTAGACTCCTGGGCCTATTTTGGAAAAAGCCCCACACTCCAAAGTACGTTCAGAAGCAAAGCTCTCTCAATTACACAAATGCAAGAAAGAGTGCTGGCTTTCAGGGGAAGATGCTGCAATAGGAATGGAATAATAAAATATTCCTTCGGCCAAAGGAAGAGAGAGAGGGACTTGGCACCCCACTGAGATGATGCAGCATCGTCAGTGTGGTTTCTTCAGACTACTACAGTGACATTGTCTGGCTGCCTCTCAGACCCCCTTTCAACAGTTTGTTTAACCCTTTGATATTTTCAACCAAACTGTGGGGAAAAAGATGTCTTCAAGAAATGAAAATCACTACAAGTTTAGTGTGGACTGGGGCAAGGAAGACTGAAGCATTTGGCATTTTGGGGGGAAAGGATGCTGTGTGAGGGTGGGGGATGAGCAGGACAGAGCCAGTGTGAGGTTAAGCAAATGCTGCCGCTTGCCTGCCTGCTGCTTTGGGACTGTGGGGAGAGATGAGGGTAGTGTGTAGGGAAAGAGGGAGCGATCTTCATGAGCACATATAGAGATGAGCTGGAGTCAGAATGGGCATGGAAAGGGCAGAACTTGCTAGGAGACCCAAATTCCTTCATTGTGCTGCTCAGCGAATGACTTGCTAAATCCAATTGCAGGGTTTTCAGTGCACAGGCAATTAGCCATATATTTTTCCTAGTCATTGACTTTACTGGTAAACCTGGAGGACATCTGTGTTCTAGGCAGCCCTTCATTAAATCTGAGCTATCTGGTGGTGGTAAATTGGAATAGGTGGTAAAACATGTTTTGAAACAAGCACTGTTGTCAGAAAGAGCACTGGTACACTTTGGCTCTTTTTTGAAGCCATATTCAGCATTGTGCTACAAGTGAATGTGACAAGCGAGGGTTTGGAGTGCCTGCTTTGGCAGCTGGGAGTTCACACCCAGCTAAACACACAGCCCCTATACAATAGTTCTGCCACAGAAACAAAACCAGGAACAACAAAGAGTGCTCTGCTGACAGGTGAGGGGACTGCCAAGGAACTGTCTTTGGGAAACTCAGGATGTCTGGAATCTACATCCGAACAACAAGTGGGATCTAAATGCAATGACACCTTGCAGCCTATAGCATTGGGATGAAATGCAGACTGGCTGCTTCTTCAGATGCTGGATAAGAGGATGAAGTCTGGGGAGTATTTGGACTCTTCTTTGGAAGGGGAGGGAAGAGCAGATCCCCTGTTTATCCCAGACTAGAAGTTGTCTTTGGCTCTGGCAGCTGTGCTCACCTGGGCTTGGTGGGGCATGCAGGCAGCTGGCTCACCTGCAGCAGGATCTGCCAGCTTCCTGATTTCTGGCTCTCAGGGATGTGTGCTCCCTGTGGAAGCATGTGCAGAGCTGTCAAGAGCAGAAGCAGTGCAGGCAGCCTGAATAACATTCCTCCAACTCGGCTTCTCAGCAGAACACTTATTCCAGGGCTGTACTTCCCCTTGATTGATTGCCCCTGCCATTGTGGGGCTGACATCTTACAGGGGAGTCCTGCTTGGTCCCTTATCGTGGGAGCACGAGGAATGATCATTCCCCAGCGACACCCGTCGATAACAGTGAATAATAGCCAGGAAGGGAGGCAGACAAGAGTAGGAACATGCTCAAGAGAGGTGCTGTAATTCTTGGGACAGGGCTCTTCTGCAGAGGAGGAGGAGAGCTCGCAGGGTGGACGGGAGGGGGGGTCCTGTTGCTGTTGATGCTCTCTAGAGCTCAGCAGTTGGAGAGAAACATTGGCTAAGGATGGTCAAAGCTGGGAAGGGAAAAAAGCAAGGAGAGAAAAGGATGAAGTGAAAAGAGCTAGGAGCCACGCTGGGGAGCATACAAACAGCCTGGTGACCTCTGATGCATGAGGGATGAAGAATACAGACTGTGATTGACTATGTGGACCACCTGGGTGATCTTCTTCTGGATTTCAGCTGTCCCGGTAGGTGCCCAGATCTGTTTGTTCCCATTTGCCTGGAATTACATTATCTAAGTAATTCTGAGCACCTCTATTCCATGAGGTTCTGGTGTCTCTGTTTAAAAAGATTTGTATAGAACTCGGGATTTTAAAATTTTATTCTTGCTTCTGCTGCTTCCTGCACTAATTGACAGTCGACTAGATGCTGGATGCCTCAGTTTCCCCACCTTTATAAAGACAGCAGTGTTTCTAACCCACTTTGACAAACATAGCAGGTGCTGTGATGAAGGAGAAAAGATGTGATGCCCTTCAGAGAAACTTTACTGATTTACACCAGCAATCAATCCCTTTGGGGACAATGCCCACGCCTAGCAGTGCCTCCCTGGACTCAGATTGAAGGAGTGTGAAGCGATGTTTAAACCACAAAGTTTGTTTTCTTTTTTTTTTAAGATTTATCTCTTTACTGAGGTTTATGTGGCAGATTGTCACTACTGAGCTCTAGGTGCTTGGATCACTCAGAAAGGAGAGTGGAACCTGGGCTGTGATCTCCAGGTGCTGCTCAGGTTATTCAGATTTTGAAGGCATCTAAAATGAGAGGTGAAATATGTCCAACTTGGGTGTGAGGAGTTTGGAAAGGATCAAATCACTATTTCATTGCAACGAATGGAAAAATGAATTTATTTGTCCCAGCAGGGGATTTGGTTCCAACTGTGAGAAAACCTGAGCTCTGCCTAGACATTTTAATTGCAGAGTGAATGCAATCTTCAAATCTTTTGCCTTTTGATCATCTTCTGCAATAAAAATAGTGACTGTGATGGTTTTCTTGTAATTTTGGTTTCTTATTCTTAGTACCACCTCAAAGACACTGTAAATAGATGTCATTGCTCAGGGTGTCCCCAGGAGCACCTCCTTCTATTGGCTCTTCTAACATTTCAAAATACCTATTTTGATTTTGCCAGGCATCCTTTGCTTTCATGACATTAAATCCATTTATTTTAAAGTGAAATGGCTGTGAATTCTGAATAATGTTTAGATCCATTCATTTCGCACTTTAAAAACTGTGTTGGCTGTTGCTATCAATATTACAAACTGCAGCTTTTTGCCTATTCTGGAGATCCATTTATCACAGCTATCTCTGTTTGGAATGGGTTTGATATCTTGAATTTAAACAAAATATGAAGATGTCTTGCTCTCTGTCCTGGTTTCAGCTGGGATAGAGTTAATTATCCTTTTATTAACTGGTGAAGTGTCAAGGAGATCAAAACAGTTTCAGGGAACTGTTTAGGGAGAGACATAGAAACCGCACGTAGAGGAGCCCCTTTCCCTGCTGGCTCTCGAGCAGCGGGAGCAGGCTGTTTGCTCCCACTTGTGGAAGGTAAACACGAGTGAGACTGAGCACAGCTGGTGGCAGAGTGGGGTTATCCGGCCATGGCATGGGAAGCGGATTTCGCGTCGCTCCGCAAACATCCGCGCTCACACCCAGCCTGCCCTGTTGGATGCCAGCGTTGGCAAAGACTGGCTCAGGGACAGCATTTGTGGTCTTTAAACCTGCACCTGGAAGCTCTCTGCTTTACTTGGGCTTAAAATCCTGCTAGTTGCATATTTATTACCAGGAGGTCCAGCTGCTTAGGAGAATAGGGTGGACATCACTCTGTGGGGTAAAACAGTAATTGTAAGGCACTACCTATGCTGCATTCCTGCTTGAACAACACATTTAATGCAAGAAAGTAATGCTGTATCAGGTCAACAGAGTGATCTTCACAACTGGATGTACTAAAAGCATGTGGCCTCATTCTAGCCACGAAGAAATAACACAGAATTTAAATATTTCTAAAACAAAAACTTTCTTAGGACCCACATTTCTTAAAAGAAAACTGTGCCCACACAATGTAGAGGCTTTTTTAAGATGAAGTATTCCACTGTTCCTGAGATCATTGTTGACATGATTCCTAGCATTTATTTTTACATATGCTCAGTATCATCTTAACACCTCTCACGCAAACCGGACTGGTTATGTCGGCCACTTCAAATGCTCAGCATTCATATCCTGGCATCAGAAGAGAGTTTCTTTCATATAAAGTCTTTGCATGTGTGATTCCAGAAAATTCATTACATTGGCAAAACCAGGTGGTTTCTAGTTTATTTATTTCATGGCACACAAAGACAAGGGAGAAAGATACTGAGGTTGAACACACCAGACCAATTAGATGAGGTATGATACACTGCTGAAAAGATCAAACTTTATTCAGAAATACAATACTCAAAAAAATTCCAGCCAAAATAGTGGAAATGTGGTCTCTAATGTCTGGTATGCTAAAATTTAATTGTAGAAAAGTAATAGTTCTCATTACAAGGTTTTCAAGGATTGTTCTTTCTCCCAAATCTAATCTGAAAGTGATCAGCAATGCTACAAGATTTATAAGGTTGAGCAGTAATGTGATGCTGCTGGGTCAACTTTCTTGAACAAAGAACATAAACAAATTCTATCTGATACTTTTCAACTAATAGATCGTGATGACTGGCTTTTAATCTCTTCATTCCATACATATACATACACACATACGCATTTATAGATATGTACATAGAAGTTCCATAATGAGAATTTATAGAGATTTGGGGTTTATCCATTTGAGGGAAATTATCTAATTCATTATAATGGGAATCCACTTATATTCAGGTTTCTTATGTCAAAAAGAATAGGCACTGGTAAAATAACAGAAAGGGTAAAAGTACTTTTTTCTGAATGATGGAACTGTTAAGGTCTTGTCTTGCAAATAATTTTGCAATGATTTTCAGTACTCATCATTTTAATGGTCTGTAGCTGTTTGGTTTTTTCATTAACTTTGTTCCAGCTGCATAAAACATAAACATACATTTAATTGCTACATCAGGATTGAGTGAACACTAACATTTCCACATGGTTTTATGAGAAAGGAAGATGGAAGAATGAGAAAATGACCTTAGGACAAATTACTATCTAGGTTCTCATGAAAATCTGGGTGAGATTCTGCTTTCAGGTGGGCTCCTGCAGCTACCAGATGGTAGCAGTGAAACAGGCTTGGGTGGTCTGCAACCAGTGGGCATATTTGGATCACTTGTGCCCAGGAAAATGACCTGCCAGGTGTATGGTTTAACACTGCCATGGGTGAGTGATTAATTCTCTGTTATTCTAGGAATCTCCAGCAGTGTTCTGGATGTTTCTGCAGCCTTTTGGAAGAGCATCCTGTTCATGTACTTAATTTAGCAGAATAACACATTTTTGTCAATGTCAGTAATATCAGCAAAAGGGAGAAGACATAAACTCAGTCTGTGCTTGTCTGCTGCTGCTATAAAAATGCAGACTTAACTGGGAAAATTGCCTATATTTCAGGGAAATATTGTCCATAATCAACTGATAGATTTGCATGGCGAATGTGAGCATAAAAAGGGTAGATTCTGTTGAGATTTTATAAGTTTTAAGAGGAAAAGTGATTCCATTGTTTTTAAAATTTGTAGATCAAAGCTATTCCACCCGTCTGTGACCTTCTGAGTGTCCTGAAAAGGGAGGAAGAAAAGTGTGTGGAGTCTCTTTCCCTGGAGGCAAGGAACAGAACGACTGAAAATGATCTGCTCCTGAGCTCAGGTAAAGGCTGAACAAACACAGATGATAAAAGCTGCTCTCAGATAACTGGGTGTCTCAAACTCAGATAACCCTGCATCCCTTCCCATAGGAGGCATACACTTAGTATACATCTCTCCTTTAGGAGCAGAAAAATAGGTAAGATCTGTTACAAGGCTTTGAGAGTGGGATTTTGACCTTACTGTGAGAGGAAGAGTTGTGGGAGCCTTCTAATCCAGTTGCTCGACTGCAATCCTCACAACTAGGGAACACACCAGCAACAAAATCTTGAAAATTGCAATCAATTCTTCTTGGATGAGGATAATTTAAAAAGTCACCCCAGCAAATTTACTTAACTATATTTGCCTTAAAAATCAATGAAGACCAGCAGCCAACATTTAAATCATGTGGCTTGAAGGTCCTCATTGCTTCCTCCTTGCTCCAAGTAACTGTCACCTAACAGAGTTCTTGAATTTCAGCAAGGATTTATCATCATCTAAAGGAGGTTTTTGGCCTGGGAAAGTTGTGGTACTGAGTCTTCTTCATGTACACAGCTTTGCTTTCACAGCTGAGCAACTGGGGTCATGTGCAAGAGATTATTAAACCTTGCCTGTGAACTGTGTGTTAGCTCCCCCAGGCAGCTGCTGGGTCAGCATCTCTGAGAGAAAGAACATTGGTTGTAGGCAACATATGTGACTATTTTTTGTGTGTGACCAACCATCACCACCAAGGATGGAGTTGTGCCACTCACAGCATCTCGCAGACTGAACTGATTCTGGGTGGCTTTTGTGGACCATGACAGAGGCAAGGTCCTCACCAGCAAGAGACGGGAAGGAGCTCCCATAAGATGGGCTGTGGGCAGACTTTCCTGGCCACAGAGAGGCTGCCATGTGGAGCTAGAGTTAAGGTGTTTTCTTAGTTTCAAAGCCTTCCTCTCTAACAGAGAGTGTTGGAGACACTGAACAGTCTCACTACAGCCTGGCCCAAGGGCAGAACTCAGAGGGAAGATCGATTGCCTGGTTTCTTAGGATGCCTTGCATTTTCCTCTGTCACTGTTTTATCCCTGTCCCTTGCAGACTGATGGGTGTGAGCACAGCTTCAGGGCATTACAGCCACGTAGCAGTGACATGATACCTTGTGGCAGGCTTCCAGGTACTTCACCAGACAGACCTGTCTCATTGCAAGTAAGAAGTTTGATGACACAAATAAATCAGTATTGTTTGTTTCCTTCAGTGAAGAGGAGGATGATTTGCCAGCCTATTTATTTTTCTGCTTAGATCCTGTGATATGCCTCTAATGTTCAGCTCTGTGTTTCCCTGGCACCAGAGCTCCAGAAATGCAGACAAATAAAACTCTATGGGACTGTGCAGGTGTGGACCTGCATTAACATTAGCAGACAGTACCATTTTACAGACAGTCTTGTTTTATCTCAGTCAAATAGTAGCTTGTCAGCAGAGACTTAATCCAGTTTTAAACTGCATCCACATCTCGAAATTTCCCCCAAGTCTTTTCGATATTGGAATTTTTAAACAGGGTAATTCTACCTACAATTCTACCAAATTCTAAGAGGGGTTTGTTTCCTTGGTAAATTAGGCAGTCATGCTTCTATTCTGGGAAGTAAGACACCTGAAAATACCTCCAGTCTTTAAGGTATCTGCATGCCTGAAGCCCATGTGAAGAAAATCCTGTACAGGGATTTCAGTTTGAAGAAGAGAGAAACAAAGCTGACCTTGGAGGGTCGTGCAGGGAGGAAGAAAGGTGGATTGGCAGAGTGTGAGGCACCTTCCACACCCTGTCCTTCCTGCACCTGCCCCAGAAGCTTTGACTGGCACAGGCAGAAAAAAGAACAAAGCAGGGGACAAGCTCCCATCATCTCTGCTGCAGTGCTCACATCTCTCCGGAGATGGCACAAACAAAGGAATTCATTGCTGGGGAATCAGGCACAAAGTACCTGAGCAGTGAGTGTTTCTTAGCCTCCTGCTGTAAAAGGGAAAAAGGAACTCTGCCCTTGTGATAACATTAGCTTGGGAAAGGGAGCAGTGTAATATTAACATAAACCTAGCCATGGTTACGCTCTTTGTTGTGCATGAGTGAAGACAAGGATATTCTCTAGGGAGCAAGAAGCAGAGCAGGGAAGCTCTGGAGACCTGGAACCCCTGCTCATGGTGCCACCGTGTATTGCTGCTGAGAGAATGCTCTGTGTGCTGCTCGAGGGAGATCCCAAAGAGCACAGGGCTGTGTGAGGGAGGTGTTGCTGTGCTTTGTCTCCACCCTGAGGCTCTTTATCTAGCTGGGGGTGGGAGACACCAGCTTTCATCCATGAGGTGTGGCAAGAAGCCCACCTGGAGGAGGAATAGCTCAGCTGGTTTTTGTTTTCTCTTCCTAGATGGAAACCACTCAACATCATATTTTTGCCAGGTTTTTCTGTGCACTGAGTCTGATTTGGGAGTTTTATGCCTGTGGTGTTGGCATGAAGGTTCAATAAACTAAACAATGAAGCACATTAAGGCATAAATATCACCCAAGGTGAAGTTTTGCTTGCCTTTAAACCTTTGCTTTGAAGTAAATCCTTTCCAAGACTTATAAACATTGGCACAGGGAGGACACCGGGGCAGAGGTCCTGCCCTGGCTGTGAACAGCTCTGTATTTTCAGGCACTAGGACTGTTGTACAGGAGGAAATCAATACATTTCTAGAAATGTAAATATTTTTGTCAGTCTAATGGAGGTTGGCCTTATAAAGCATGAAGTGTTTGAGGAGAGTGCTTGGTCAGCACTTCCTCCCCTCAGCTTTCAGGGAGCATGCAGGGCAGACGGCACACGTCCGGATACAGCAGGCACGGGGTAGTCCTGACATGCCCCAGTGGCCTTTTTTTCCCTGTTATGTAGCAGAAACAACAAAAAAAGCTGTGCTAAAACCATTGACAGGGAGTGGAGGCAAAAATGAATGAGCCTAAATGATTTCAATCTGTATTTGGAGAAGAGCAAACCAAGAAAGGATAGGATTGCAATTTCTCTGTGGTACTATGAGAATTGAATATAGGTCTTCTTCACTAACACTCTGTACCTCAGGCCAAAATTAATCCATGCCAGCATCCAGCACCTAAGCAAGATGTCTAAGCAGAGATGACCATCATACTTTGCTCCATTGGCCACCAGATCAGCTCCCTGATGCATCTCTACCAGCCCTATCAGAAGGAAATACAGTCAAGCTGAGGGTGCAGCTGGAAAAGTCTCCCTCCCTGACTGTGAGAGGGGACCATGACAAGCCCATCCTGAAAATAAGCAACCCTTGCACCTAACTGAGAGAAACGGGGCGAGTCTGGGCAGCCAAGCTCAGTGAGTGGTCTTTTGGCATTATTCACTTCAGCACAGCCTTGGCATAGTGAAAGAGAGGAGTATTTATGGTGATAAAAGGAAGACATTGATGCTGTTCCTCTCTATCCTTTCCCAGTATGATGAGATTAGCTCAGCTGGTTAAAGCATAGTGCTAACGATGTCTAGGTTGTGGGTATGATCCCCAAATGGGCCATTCACTTAAGAGTTGTACTCTCTTTGTGGGTCCCTTGCATCTCAGAATAGTGTGTGATTCAAGTGATCTGTGGTTTAGTATCATCCTGAAGCTGTTTAAACTCCCAGTCACAGAATCACAAAATGGGTGAGGCTGGAAGGGACCAATGGATCACCTGGCCCAATCTCCCTGCTCAAGCAGGGTTATCTAGTTGCATTTTCTCCAGTTTACAAAAATATCATGTAAGGAAAACATTACGATGACCTGAAGTGAAAGCTTTAGAAAGACTGAAAGTAAGGTTTAAAATTCTGATTTCCTTCATCTTTCCAGGACCTTTCAGTAGTTACCACCAAACAGTGAGGTAGCAAAAGGCCTGATGTGAAGTTCAGAATTACTCTAATTGCTGTTTGTGTGTCCAGCAGAAACCAGTGGGGTCAATGACCAGAATGGGATTTGCTCTGTCTCATCCAGCTTCCTTTTCAGAGCACTGAGCGTCTTTGTTCCTGTAGCTGCCTTGGTCCGTGGGAGATGTTGCATGGTGTTGTGCTGCTTGGAGATGTTTTCCAGTGTTTCATTGTTGGGAGAAGTTTCACGGTGTTATATCACTGGGAGATGCTGTATTTCCTTGTTGCCCTGCAGGCAGATGTGCTGGAATGTGGGATAACATGAGCTGCTGGCCTTCATCCACTGTGGGACAGACTGTCAATGCCCACTGCCCTGAATTCTTCCAGATGCTGACTGGGAAAAAAGGTAATGCTAAAATTATGTTTGTCTTGCCCAGGTGTTTTTTTATTAAACACTTTTTAATTAAACACTTTGTTTTTTATTTATTTACAAAGATACCACTCTCAGGTCTGAACTTGAAACAAAATTTTTCCTTCTTCTTTTAAAGAATCAACTTAGCAGCTCTGTTTCCAATGCTAAACTAAACGTGAAAAAGCCTGGAAATAAAGTAGCAAGAGCTTTTAAGTGTTTGTTTTTTCTAAGCAGGTGGAAAAATGTGCAGGAAGTAAATGCTATCCTGAAAAGCAGATTTTTAGCATGGTTTCATAAGGAGAAGGGTTTTCTACACTCAGGTTCTGTGTTTATTTCTGTCCTTCCCCTTTTAATAACTACTAGAGCCTGTGGCTAGTCCCAGATGAGCTTGATGGGGACAAAACTTCACACAGCATTAGGTTCACACAAATTTTGGCAAAACATCCAGCTAGGCAGGCAGAATAGATCCTCTTTTCTCTTTTTCATTAAGAAGAAATCTGCACTGGGAATTCCTCTCTTGCCTGTGACAGGATCCATACAACTGACACAATCTCATGGAAATTCAGGTTTCATGGCTCACCAAACAATTCACTCATACAGAAGCGAGCTCAAGCAATGCTTTTTGTCCTTTTTCTGGGATATCTAAGCTAGAAATGAAGTGAAATTTACTCCCAGTAGGCTACAGTAATCATGAGCTATTAGGTAAGGTTGCTTTCTGTTAATTTCTGCTTTTCAGTAATGCCTAAGAAATGTGTTTACATTTCTCTTTAGGGAGTTAATGATTCAAATAAGAAGAGGATTTTGCGTTCTTCAGCTATAGAGCACAGATTAATGAGGTCCAGTACTTACAGGAAAGCAGACAGATTAATTTTATGAAGGGAGGAACAGGAGACAAAGTATTAGATTGTCTAATAAAGATTACATAACTCAGAGGAGAAGCACTTAGTGCTCTTTAAATGAAATCAGACATGAGCCACTCAGATTAAAATAAAAACCGTGGTACTTTCTGTACACACGAACATTATCTGCCCTTTGAGCCCTTTAATCTGGTCTAAAGCCAAAGGATAAACTACACAAAGACATAGATCGCTGAAGAAACCAACCGTCTGGCATCCACATCTTTAGCATGGAGATCCCGGCCCTTAAATGAGGTGACTAAAATCCCTGCTGGTACAGCCAGCCACTAGAGGGAACTGCTCCCTGCCTCTGGCCCTCTCACCGGGGAAGAAAGCAGGAATTTGTACATCCAAAGGTCGTAATTACATCTCAAATGTTCACTGCCCTATCTTGGAGATAGTCTAACAGCTTAAACTTTAATTGCCCTCCTTATCGAGAAGCTGATAAGCAATAATCGAAGTGACAGTGTTCAAAACAGAACCTCAAGACGTGGTCCAACATCATTAGCATCTTATTTCAGTCTCTGCATCTGGCATTTTGGGTCAAAGTCAGCAATAGTTTAACTTCATTCTCATGGCCACTTTCTTCTTTGATTTTATACTGTGGTTGTCTTGTGACTTCTGAGTTTACTTACTGCCACAGTCATTGCCCTGTTTGAAACAATTTGGAAAAAGAAAAACAAAGATCTGCTTGCTTCAAAAGAAAAGCAAAGGCTTTCTCTTCTCACCACTTAAAAAGCAGATGGGCAGCCACAAATGCCAAAGGCCCATATGTTAAGCCATGTGGATGGCTCTGAGCTCTGCCCAAACCCTGGTCTCTGTGCTGACATCTAGACTTGCATTTGCAGCCCAGACTGTCTGGTCCCTTTCTACATAGCAGACCAAAGAAACAAAACTATCTGGAACCAAGTGACAGAACCAACCATGGTGTCTCAGGCAAGGGATGAAGGAAGGCATGACAGTCATGAAGATTCAAAGGCAAAGACCACATCAGATGGCCCCAGTTCCACAGCCATCCCTTTAGCCAGAGCTCCTTCTCACCTAGGCAATTCCAAAGTACCAGTAAACATCAAACCCAATGCTCAGACAGACTGCAGACCCCCAGTCTGCTCTCAGTGGGGCGTGCTGCAGTTTCCCCAGTGTGTGTGTCACCCATAACAAAGGAGTATAGTCCAAGTTTTCCTCGTGCCCATCCATATGATGTGCCTGGCATAATCCCCTGTGCTTTGCATATAATGCAATGGCATGTGCACACCAACACAGAACTTCTCTTCTTGTCTGATCTGCTGCGACAGCCTCGGGCACAAGACAGTCACAGGCATGTTTACAAGCACAGTGCTTTGCTCCGAGTTAAGTAAGTGAGTCTCAATAGCTGATGCTGAAGTACAGAATCTGCCACCACACCATCCTCTTGCTGGGTGCCAAGGCAGGCTGAGGAGAACCTTTTGGGAGAACTGTTTCTTTCCTGTTGTTGCTGCACTGCAGCAAAACACAGAAAACCTGGCTTATAAAGCAAACCTGGCCCTTTCAAAGATGCTAAGCTGGAACAAGGCGTTCAAGAAAGCATGAGAATAATAGTCTGATAAGGACACACCCAGAGCTCTTCCCACTCAGGGTTCTCAGCATGTTTGCTGTGCCTTGCAGGTTTACAGAGATGAGTTCAAATCAAGTACAGACATGCTGTCAGGTCACCAGCATTAGCCCAAAGGTAGCAGGAGCCCTGACTCTGTCCTGACAATTCCAGCAGGGCTCCAAAGAGGAGAAACCATTGCATATACATCTCCCTCAGTTCCTTCAAACTGCAGGAATGTTTTGCAAGAGCCAGACACCCTGAAGTCCTCATGGCTAAATGTGTGGGGAAAAAAATAGACTTTTATGGTGCCCTCTGGCAAGGCTTGTACTAAGAAGGACTGCTAATTTCATGTCCCCTTAAAATACTTGCTAGCATTGCCATCACTGTAACAAAGCCAGGATTTCATTCCATGTTTCTAAAGTAAGATTCTTACCAGACAGATCAATATGATTAGGGCAGTGGTTTTACTTCTTTGTAAAAGTTTCCCTTCAGCACATAACGTACGTGCCTTCTAGGGCCACTTTCTTCCAGTGACATTGTAAGTGGTGCTGGACAGGACTTCCCACTTCCTCTTTAGGGCCAAACATTAATATGGGCAAGTTCAAAACTATCCTATTCAGCCATGTACAGCTTGCTGGCATTCATCTCACTCAGCTTTAGGAGTCTAAAAGTCTGACATCCCAGCAGAAGAGGCTCAGACAAACTGCCCTCTGCGGATACCAGTCTGAAAAATGAGCTGAATTCTGCAAATGCCTATTTTTCTCCAAAGACAGCCACAAGGGACACAGTTGGGCTCAAGTACTCAGCTTTCCAGAAGCTGAGTTTAAGTGAGAGGAATTTCCTCTTAACCTTTAATTTGCAAGTAAGCCAGGAAATCAGCAGTGTAAAATAATGCCCAGTGTGGGGAAAAGACTTTTAGTGTTCATTTAAATCTTACTGAAAATCTGTGACCATGTACGGGTTTGTGCTCTATTTGGAGCATAACAAACCACAGTAAGGAGGTGGGAGCATTCAGCAGCGTATCAGGTTTGCATGGAGTTTGAATCTGTGATTGAACAAGTCATGTGTTTGCTGATCTTGGAATAGCAGCCAAGAAACACCAGATGTACTGAGCAGTATTATTTATGTTGCAATTAATAAAAACACATCAATCACAGTCATCCCTGAGTGGGCAAACAATATTATAACCCACACAAGTACACTGGGCAAGTATCAACAGAATTAGCTTAGCTGCATTTCGCCTCCAGCTATGAAGAGTGCACTGCCTGGGGGGAGCATACTCTCCTGGCTCCTGGAGCAACCCTATGTAGTGACAACCCTGAGGATAACAAAGATACAACTGGAAATGGTCATACCCTATTCTGTCTTTTTTTATTGTTACCACACAGGTTTTGTGTACCGAAACTGTACAAGTGAGGGTTGGTCAGACCCATACCCAAGACCTGACATTGCTTGTGGCTACAATGTCAACGACACAGCCAACGAGGCCAGAGTGAGTCTGAGTGCCCATGACCACAGATCTGCTGCTTTGGGACCCTGGGGAGAAACATGTTAAGGAGAGACTGATTGATGGTGTGATTTAACTCAGGTGGAGCTATTGCTATGGGTGGTTTTCAGAATCAATACTTCCTGCAAATGATGGGAAGTGGTTGGTCAGGGTGAAATTTCAGTAGCTGATTTTACAAGAAAATTTATTCATTAAATAGGAGAAGAGGGCTTTCTCTTGGTGTGGGCTGATCTCTACCAGGTAGATAAGGTAAAGATGTGATTATTGGTTCCCCTGCAGCGTTCCTATTTCATGACCCTGAAGACCATGTACACCATCGGATACTGCACCTCCCTTGTGACGCTGACCGTAGCCTTAGTGGTCCTGGCCTCCTTCAGGTGAGGAGAAGCATCTCTGGTTTGTGTTTGGCCAGGACTTCTGGTCATCTCAGCTGACACAAATCCTTCTACTGATTTTCTGGGCAAATTAAAAATCGAAGTATATCTGAAAACCTTCACAGAAATCACGACAAAATTTATCTCTGAATCTTGTCTCCCAGGAAATGTCAAATTGCCAGATTCATGTTGCAAATGACATTTGCACCAAATCTCTGCTGAGGCCTTCCCATGATTTCAGTGTCCCTTGGGCAGAGTGTCTTTCCCCCTGCTCCTCTTTTCCCCACTTGAGATGGTGGCTAAAACTTTGTTCTAAGTGCCACTGCACTGACTTCTGGCAAGGTGTTTCAGGTTTCTATTAGCAAGCTGACATTCAGCTTATCTTCACTCATCCCTGTGACTTAGAATTTGTACTGTGCTGCTTATTCAGTGAAATTAATTTCCCTTAGAGTAAATGTCAGGGCGGCACCTCTGAGCAAAAGGAAACCTGACTACTTTGCAAATTTATATTCAGGCTGCATGGCCTCTGGCCACAGACTATGTGAAGATTTAACACAGAAAACAGTGCTGGCACAATCGCACTGTGCTGGTAGAGTAAATAAATTCATCCAGGTGTGAATAAACACCTTGGGTTCATGTTACTCCAGAAAGGAGGGAGGGAGGGATGCTAGAACAAGCATATTGGCGTGAAATCACAATTTTCCTGGCAACGTTCAGCTTGTTTTAGTACCTGAGTGGAGCAGATGTTACTGTAGCTTTTTCAGGTCTTCTCTAGGATATCCCTCTTAGGAGATGCATTAGTCTTCCTTTCACAGACAGAACAACACTGTTCTTCATCTGTCAATTTATCACCTCTAGGGATTGAAACCTGCTGTTTACAGCCACAGGCTCCTAACATTGGTCACTTCACTGGATCTCTCTCTCTTTTTTATTTTTTTTGCAGAAGACTTCGCTGCACAAGGAACTACATCCACATGCATCTCTTCACATCATTCATTTTGCGAGCCTCGTCCAACTTCATCAAGGATGCTGTTTTGTTTTCCTCTGAAGACACAAATTACTGTGGGGCATACACGGTAACCCTCTGCCTGCCAACTTGCTCCACCCCTCAGCTTCCCAGCAGGATCCCAGCAGGATTTAGTGTACAGGGAAGGAAACCTCCATCCCAGCTTTATATTCATCATGAAGGGCTATGGGAGAAGAGAGGTATTCTCTGCCCCTTCTCTGAGAACACATTAAATATTGCCGACTTACACTGCAGTGTGAGACCTGATAGTAAGATAAGGACTTGAACCCAGAGAGACCGGGACCTCCCAAATTTTGAAATGTTTTTGCTTTTTGCTTTGTATTGGCAGCAAAATATTTTGAAAATTTGGGGTGAGGAGGGGTGAAGAACACTGGAGGTGATGGCTAATGTTTTAAACTAAAAGACAGGAATTAGGGAAAGTAACAAAAATAGGTTTGTTTTGTTTTGTTTTACTCCACTGGTTTTGCTGGATTTTTGTTGCAGAAAAATAACATTTTGAGAACATTTTAGTTTGTTTTTATCAACTGCTTTTCTTAGAAAAAAAAATTTACAGTACATTAACTTGCTTCTCTAAGGTGATATTAGTGTTACTGGTACTGAGAAGGTAGTGAAATAATAGTGAAATTCCCCTGAGACAGTAACCTGAATCCAAGTGTCCATGACACATTCAGTTCTTCTAGTGATTAATGCATTTAGGATTGCCAGCTCTGCTTTCTTGTCATGTGAACCCCCATCTCAAGGACACCCATTTAGTCCCCTAATTGCTATGAAATCTCTATTTGCCAAGACTAATTTACAGCTTGCTCTTTCTGTTAGAAGGTAGGCACAAACCCAGGCAGGAGCTAATTATCCTCTCTTTCCTCAGGCTGGCTGTAAGCTCACCATGGTCTTCTTTCAGTATTGCATCATGTCTAACTACAGCTGGCTCCTCGTGGAAGGATTGTACCTCCACACTCTCCTGGTGATTTCTTTCTTCTCAGAAAGGAAGTTCCTCTGGTGGTTCATCGCTCTTGGATGGGGTACTGGTTCTCCTTTCAGTAAGAATAACTGGATATTTTTCTGCCTCTGGCATGAACTTGTGAAGTAGTAACTGGTTTTTCCAATTGCAGGTGCCCCAACAGTGTTTGTGGTTGCATGGGCGACTGCTAGGCAACTCCATGAAAATATTGGGTAAGTGGCTTGGAGTGGGGGAAGCTGGCATGCCAGGGGGAGCATGCAGAAATGAGCTGTTCCATGCTGTCCTGCTCATTTCTAATTGCTGGGAGCAAATACATCCACCAACATCCCGCTGTGGTAGTAGCCTGGATCCTGGTGTGGGCGTGAGTAGAGGTACAGCTGAGCAATACCAGAAAAAGCTTCCAATTCCATTTGAGCATTTTCAAGGGTAGGAGATAGCCTTCAGGTATGAATTCAGGCCACGATGTTTTCAGTATCTGTATTCAACTTTCTGATAAGTGAAACTTTGTTTCTTTCTCTTCTCCCGTTCAAAATTTTGAAGTGTTTGTACTTTAAGGGAAGGACCTATTTCTGTCCAGTGCAGGTGGGCAGTTTGCTGTCAGACACGTGATAGCACTGAGTGAGAACAGGAAATTATCTTTGTAGAGAAGGGAATAGGGGCCTCTCTATGGTGCAAAACAGACTAAACCTGTTTGAAAGGATACCAATGTTTTGATAACTGACTGCACCTTCTCTTCTATTTTTACAGGTGTTGGGACATTAACACTGATGCTAATACCTGGTGGATCATTAGAGGCCCCATAGTTTTGTCTATTTTTGTAAGTCTTTTCTGGGACAAGCAGATTCAAATTGTATTTTCAAATACTGTGAAGTTAGAGCTCTTCTACTCAACATGCTTTAGAAGTGTGTTAATGAACTGATCTTAGACTTGTGCCTGAACCCGTGTGACCCGTGAGTTACTGCTTGAGCAACTTCTGCTCAGCAGGACTTAGTCAGTAACTAATGCCCCGAAGCTAAGTTCACAAGGAGAGCTAGAGCGTCCTCCCAAGAAGCAAGAGCCTGAAGAAGATCAGGTTTCCACATCCTGTTGATTTCATATGAACTTGGCTGGTTTGTGGAAGCTTGTTTTGGACTGTTTCAAGGAAAGCTCCGGAGGAGGAACGAGTGGCTGTACATTTCAGTACAATTACTTTTGTGTCTACCGGTCAATGCCTCTCTCAGCAAAGCCAAAACCAACTTGCCTTACATGACCACTGGCTTTTGTTTCCAGGAATGAAAACAACTCACAGGCTGCACGCACCACATATTAGTGGACAGCACGGAGGCACTGCTCAGTGAATTAAGGCACAGGTGTTGAAATTCGGTGTGAGCCTGCCCAGAGCAAGGCAGTAGTGGTGACAAGAGCAGTTTGGTGCATGCAATACTCAGCACCTGTGTTTGGAGCATTTGCTGCTACTCTCCTTCAGAGCCTTAGGTACCAGGGAGCTGGAGCTGCTGCTTGGGATAGTCGTTCTCCCCGATGAAGATGCTCTGGGTCAGACCATGCTGCAATGACCTGTCTGAAACCCTAGCCCGGTAAATTGCTGGTTTACTCTCAAGTAACCTGCTGACACTCCAAGCGAGACCCCAAGGGCTGGTTGAGATTTTCACGTTTCCAGTAAGAACCATTTTGTTTGCAAAACACAAACTGCAACACTTGCACACTTCACAGAAACCCAGGCAGCAGAGATGGTGGATTAAAGTTCTGCTCCCGTTGATCAGTGAGCAATCCTGCGTGCCCACAAGACAAGCAGCAGACCACACAAGTGATTTGTGATCAACTTAACGAGGCCATGGCGTTAATTTTTCTTTGTGAAACAACCCTCATGCTAGGAGCCACTCAGCAATATTTAAAAGCCAACAAGGCCCAGGCATTCTGCAAGACAAAAAGCACAATCTCAGTTTATCTTTCGGCGGCCCCCACCCGCTATCGCCTTCCAAGTGTCCTCAGAATGCTGATCCTGCCTTGTTTAGCCACTGAAGGCAGAAGCCGCCTGCATGACTCTGCAGGTTTTACCCAAAAGAGGCTTTACTCAAGCCCATAACCAAACAAACAGCCAGATCTTAAGAACCCAGATCTAATCTCTGTATTTCTCACAGCCCTCAGCAGTTCAAAGGGCAGAAAATCAGCACCGATAAACACCTTTGTGCTCCCAGGCTCAGGCTCATTCCTGCGCTGCCCGCGGGCAGTCCCTCCGGGCAGGAATCCTGCCGCTCCCCCTTTCCCCGTGGTTTTTATCAGTGGAAAGTCCTGCTCAGCCTACACGGCTCTTCCCTGGCCTAATGGGTTAAAAACCCCTGAATACACTGATCTGAACCTCCTTTGCTGCCCACCACCCCTGAAATATTTCCTTCATGTTCTCCTCCACCTCTAGCTCCTGCCAGCTCTACTCTTTTCCTCGTCCCTCCTCAGCTGCCCCAAACTTCCAGCCCTCTCCAGACTCACTTTGCAGCCACAGTTGCTCCCCTTCCATCCAGTAATTGTAAAGAAGAGACTTGCTGTGTCTGTCCCATCTCCAGGAGACCCGGTTCCTTTAGGGAAACGCATCACCCCAGAGCCCTGCTCCAGTGCCCACAGGCACGCACGACCCACCATGAAGAGGATGCACCTCTGCAGGGGCGTTTCCCGGCTCAGGGAAGGGTTAAGGGCCTTCCACGGTGCACGGTCCTGCAAAAGGGGTGCAGGTCTGCAGGCTGGGCAAGCCAAGGGCAGATCAGCCCGAGGCTGCTCCCCACGGGGTGCAAGGCACCGGCCACGGGACAGAGACACAGACACGGGACAGAGACACAGACACACTCAGGCGGCTCTGCCTCCCCCCGCCCGCAGCTCCCACTCTTTGCCTGAGGGTCAAACGAACAGAAACAGCTGTTGCCTCATCTGCACCCAAACTGAGCAGATCAGCATTTTTATCTGATATCCACCCATCGAGAGGGAGAAAACACAAAAGGAAGAACTCCAGTGTCGACTCTGCCTTCTCCACACTTCTACTTTGCCTCGTGATCCCAAACCACAGGGCGTCTTTTTGGCAGGGAACAAACAGCACTTGCAGTCCCAGTTAACAAGCGACAGCTCCAGTGCTGCCCCTTTGCTGGCATCCAAAGTGGGGCAGAAAAGCAGCAGGGAAAGCAGGCAGCCAAGCCCAGGGTGACCAAGAAGGCTGGAGAAGCAGGAACAGGGGCTGGGATGGGAACATGGACACAAGCAGGCCAATCCCAATCCCTCTGTTCTTTCTGCTTGGTCCAAATCTCTCAAAGTGGCTCTGCTGATACCTGCCAGTTACATAAGTGGATACTGGGCTTGTTGTTTGGTGGGTTGCTTTTGCATTCTTACTTTGTTGTTTTTTTTTGTTTTGTTTTGTTTTGTTTTTCAGATTAATTTCATTCTCTTTGTCAACATTTTAAGAATCCTGATGAGGAAGCTCAGCTCCCCTGAAAAACGAAGCAGTGATTTCAACCAATACAAGTATGTCCCTTACACCCCTTATAAGATGAAAGGGCACCTGAGCATTTCTTGCTCCTTCTACACCAGCTTTCCCCTCTGTTTTCATTCTCAGGAGACTTGCAAAGTCAACACTCCTCCTCATCCCTCTCTTTGGGGTCCACTACATCATCTTTGCTTTTTTCCCTGAGGATGCAAGCAGCGGTGCAATGGAAATTCAGCTGTTTTTTGAATTGGCTCTTGGATCATTCCAGGTAATATTTGACAAGCTATTATCTTTTTAAAATAAGAAGAATAGATAGAACATATAACTCTGCAACAGACTAGAGTTTCCACTGGCAAAGTCAAGCTGTCTGATTTCCCTTGAGATGCCTCATCTCGTTCAAAATCTGAAACTGCAGTCCTGTGACCACGGTTCTTTTATCTTTTAGGGCTTTGTTGTGGCTGTACTTTATTGTTTTCTTAATGGTGAGGTGAGTTTTGTGTGTATAACATTCTTTTTTATTGCTGAAGCATGCCTCATTAATCAGTGGGATACATCTTCCAATGAATTACATGTTTTATCTGAGAGTTTTCTTCTCAGTACCTAACATCACTCGTGAAATTCCTCCTAGACCTGGCAAGCCTAGGTAATTGTATGCCAGATGCAAACTTCACCTCTCAACTACTGCAACCCTTTCATAAATCAGATAACATTATTACTGTCTGGGAAATGAGGTTGGGAGCACCATCCCTCACAGAGTCACACTGACAGCTGACTGGTTCTGACGTATGGTATCATTATCTGCCATCCCATCCACGGTTGTTTTATTTACTCAATCCTTAGGAGGGAATTTATCAAAAGCTATACCCAGTTCAAGCTTATGAGGATTCTTATAAGGTAAAGCTTTTGATAGAGGGACCATTTCCTTTGTAGTTGCATGACAACTCCCAGGCTTCTGGGCTAGAACTTGCACTCTGAAATGCTGCTGCTGGTAGAGGTGGGGGGAAACATTATACAGACCTGAAAGGTCTAGAGCTAATTGAAAGGAAAAAAAAGCAAACCAGTGCCTAAGAAGAAAAAGTCACTTTGAAATGAAGGAGGGTTTTGAAATACCCTGACTGATCTTTTAACAGGGTTCAGAAAAAGTGGTTTTGAAAAGAAAATCTGCTTTTTTTTCTTTTTTTACCTTAAAGTGCCAAAATGTCCTGTTTTGATATCTAAAATTAAGATTCTGGAAAAATCTAAACCAAACACTTCCTAAGGCCAACCAGATTCTGTGAACTGTTTCACCTGCAGTTAAATAGTAAATTGTGTGGCTGCAACAACAGTATCACTAGAAGTGTCAAGAAGCAGGCCCTACCTTAACCCTTTAAACTGGGGTTTAAATAAATAAGCCCAAACCTTGGCAAAGGCAACCCACTCTCATTTTCCTGTTGTGCTGCTCTCTGCAGTGCAGGGTTCCAACATAAACTAGCTGAACTAAGTATTTTGTGACCTTTCTACCTAGGTTCAGCTGGAAGTTCAGAGAAAATGGAGGCAGTGGCATTTGAGCAAACACTGGCGTCAGCATCTCAGCACCTCAGCGAGTAATGGAGGGAGCGGCTTGACTCAAGAGATGCAGATGGTGAGGTCCAGCCCACCAGAGCACAGGAGAGGAACCCTCCAAAGGTCAAGTGTGCTTTAACACTGCACCTGAGGGTACCTCCATGCTCAGATACACGTGGCTGAGTCCCATGAGCTGAGCTGGGAGTTCTGTGTCCATATCCAAACTGGGACTTGGCTGTAGATCAGCGGTTCCTGGAGCACATCTGTTCGTGTATATCCTGTGCAGCACCATGGTTATTTTGCAAAGCAAAATGGGGCCAAAATATTATGCTCTTCCTTGAGTTTCTGGCCACAATAGTTTGTGTTTCTTTCCACACCTGCTGCTAGTTCTGCCTTAAATGTGACCTTCCATTTTCCATGTGGCTCTCCAATATGTTCCAGGCTAAACCAGGCTGGTGAATTTTTGATGTTCTCTATTTCTTCTGCTGCAGAACCTGGGGGGACATTGAATTTTGTATGATGAAGGTTACATGACATCCTCCAACACAGCCCATGGGTTTGAAGTGCAAAACTAATTAACCCCTAAAATGTATCAAGGTTCAAAGTCTTTCTGTTGTGGTGATGTATGATGGACACTGAGAACAAGCAGCACAGCTGAGCTCCAGTTTCCTTTCTTGACTGCACATCCATCCACATGCTCCAGTGACAGCGGCAGGTTCAGACAGATTTTTGCCTTTGCCTCTTTTAACAGTGGAGACATTGGAAACAATGGTGGTCCAATTTGGATATTTGTATCATTTTGAAATAGTAAAAAAGCTATTACAGCATATTCTAAGGGTGACCAAAAAGAAAAAACTTCAGTAAGATAGATCATTCCTATTGTGTCTGTACCTCTGAGACTTGACCAGCTTGTATTTGAAGGGAAGAAATTAAAGCTCTTGAGACATCTAAAGCTCAATTGAACTGGACAGTAGAAGCTATCTGGTGAAAAACAATACCATAGTGGCTACCAAAAATCTCCTTAGAGTCTACAGTCCCTCAGTGTACTGAAATCTGCAAGGCTGTGCACTGTAATATGCTGTCAAAAATATCTGAGGTACCACAGCTTTATGCTCCTAATGACATAATTAAACAAATTTCCCTGTTTTGAATGGGAAAGGGATAAAATAATTCATCTGATAAACGAAATCAAATCTCCTACTTGATTTTGTATCCACATTTCCCTAGTTAGGGTGATTTTTGGCTGGGTTTCTTCAAGGGCAAAGATGATTGAACCGAAAGCAAATGGTGTTTATCACTTCTCCCTCCTCCCAATCACCTCCAAGACATTGGCAAAGCATGCATGGCACGTCAAATGCTGCCTGAGCAGCATTCCCCAACCCCCTCTGTCAAACCTGCTCCAAGGAGCTTTTAATCACATCAAATGCCTACATGGTAGGCTTCTGCCATTTTATCAGAAGGTAAACATGCAGAGAAGTTAAAAGGATACAATCAAGGTCAAATTACTTATACTGAAGCAGGTTTTTTGGGTGCAGTTAGCTCTGTTTGGAATTCCGAGATTCGGGAAAAAATCTTTATTTTTTTTCCACTGGCAGTGCTGACAGTTATCCCACACCCTCCCTGGTGCAGCAGGTGCTGCAGGCAGCAGCACACGGAGGGCAGCCAGGAGAGGAAGGGCACTCAGCAGCAGGGAGAGCTTCGTGGTTGCTCCAGCCTGCCTTGGTTTTTGGAAATAGCAAGGTTTCAAGTTGGCTTTGTCCTTTAAAAGTCAGCCAAAACAAGTGGAAAGAAGAACAGAAGCAGGATCAGTCCCATGACCAAAGGAGAAGTGAAAGCCCCTCCATGATGGCTGGAATGAAAGATCTCACTTTATGCTGACTCACCCAAGCCAAGCAGAGCCTCTGAACTTCTCGGGGTTCACTCTGTCCCAGTGCATTTAGCAAGGCAGATACTTCTGAAAAAATGTAACCTTAGTTTTCTCCCTGGCCTACGAATGAGACCAAGAAGGGTGAAACAACTTGTATGTTCCCTCTCTGAGAATTAAACATTCATCCTTCAAGCCAAAGCAGCTGTTTGTTTTAAATGCAAGTGCCTCCTTCCAGCATAAATGAAGAAATACAGATTCAGAGATACAATAACATGTAATTAATTAGATCTGATGCAATTATTGGCTCTCACACGAGCCAGTGTAAGAGCTCAGCCCTGCAGTGCATAGTTAGGACCAGCACAAGACTGGGAGGGGACCAGGCTGAGCATGATACCTATTTGTACAGGGGCATACCACATACCCCAGAAAGAAATGCTGCTTGTTTTTATATCTAAGAGCTCCCAGTTCTAGCATAAGTTATTGTTTTACATGGCCATTTTGATTTCATTTGTCTTGCCTGAAATAACCAAGAAAAACGAATTATTCCTAGACTGCATATAACATGTTTGCTTCAGGCATCAAGCACAAGCCTTGTTTGTATGAAGAGCTGAGGCTCCATAAATACTCCTGATGTCAGCTGGAATTTGAACTCCTCAGATCCTGGGCAAGAGCACATCCACTCGAGAAGATGCCAGAAGCAGGCAGCCCCTGGAGTTCTGATGCTGTGACCTGGTCCTGGTTTCCGCTGGGTGTAGGAAGCTGCTGCCAAACACCACCACAGGGGAGTGGGTTCTTACCTCCCGCATCTCCTGGGCGGGCACTGCAAAGGCTCCCTGCACTGCTGGGGATCTCGCTTGTTTAGCTGTGCTGAAGGATACTAGAGAAAAGAGCTACTCAGCTCTGGGGACATTGACATGTTTATAAGCAGATGAAGAGGAACAGGAAAGCAGATCTCAGTGAGCAATGCAAAAAGGAGACACGGCACACAGGCTGAACACAAATTCCATATTCATAGAGCCCACCCTCTTCCCTTTCACTACCCTTGCTCCTGGGCATTCAATGTAAAGGAGGTGGCTGTTACCAGTAAATAGGACCTGATCACCACCTTTCACACAAGTAGTTGTCATTGTTCAGGGACACTGGTGACAGCCTGTGGCTATTCACTCCACGTGCCCTGAGGAACCAGTTGTCCTTCTGCAAGCCAGCCCTGCAGGCAGCAGCTCCAGCAGCCTGAGCATCAGCAGCCTAAGAGCTAATGAACTTAAGAGGAAGTCATTAATGGATTTTCCCTCCAACACAGCAACAAGGAAGTTCCTAGCAAAACTGTCAAAAGCAAAAACCAATAGTTGTTATGTGAATAATTACATTGTGCAATGCCTGAGTACAGGGGAGCTGAAACGGGCTGTCTCAAAAGGCTTGAGACAGATTCAGTGGGGTTGGGTCCAGCGAAGGTGAGAGGACTCAGGAATTCAGGCAACACCCCTTCCAGGACACTGCCTGGGGCAGACCTTGTTTTCACCCAGCTGCCCCTTCTTGCACGTACCAGCTGACTCAGAAGGTTGAGAAGAAGGGCCATTACCAGCTTACCATAAGCCCCAGCAGAGGGAAAGAGAAAGCAGGTAAGGACAGTCATGTAATATATCTTTGTAATCACCTTCCTATGGCCTGCAAAAGCAAGCAAGGCTCAATCCCATTCCAGGTGTCCCTCCAAGCACAGCTGATGAAGTTACTGGAGACTCAAAATCAAAATAACATGCTCTAGAGACCCTGCTGGAGCAGGGAGGCTGAACTAGACGACCTCCAGTGTGCCCTTCCAACCTAAACCACTCTGTGATTCTGGAAAAATACAGTCCAGGCAGGACACCTCCCTACCTAGCATGCCCTGTATCAACATTTCCTTATTCTTATCCACAAGCAATGGCTTGTGTACAAGTGTCCAATTAAAGTTAGTAACTAAGTCTAAACGGCTCATTAACAAGAAGTGATGTTCATTACCCTGCTTTTAAGAGACGTTAAACGGTCTGAGACAGCCCAACGACCTCTCCTGTTGGAAAGAGAACACCAGGTGCTAATTAACTTGAGATTACACAAACTAATTGAGAGGTGTAGCTGGGAAGCTATTTTCCTGACATTGAACTAAACCTGCTAAAGCAGCGACCTCTGAGCAAAAAAATACGTAAATACATTTATACTCAGATACCACTTTTTGCAGGCCAAACAATCAGAGCTGAGGAAAAGAGCAAGGATGCTTCAGACACGGGGTGCAGTGTGGGAACAGGAAGGTGAAGGACACAGGAAAGAGCTCTTTAGCTGGTAAACAGAGCACATGCAACAGCAGGAAATCATTAAAGCGCCTACAAGGTTATCTCAAATTCCCACGAAGCAACACAGCTGACTGCCCCTCTTGTTTTGCAAGACAAGCAAGCAGTGCTGGCTTCTTGGGCTGCTGCAGACACACTGGAGGGAAAAGGAGAGCGTGTAGTGGCCTCAGTTCCCTTGGTCAGAACTTGGCAAAGCACCAAGCAGTCATTTCTGCATCAGTTTAGCTGTAAACACACGGAATGGTGCCTGGGAGATTATGTAAAACCCCACTCATCCTCTTAAACCTGCACCCCAATATCTAAAGATAAAAAGAGTGAATTACAGTTCTTATTTCAAATCAATTTATTTAACAAACTTCAGGAATATTCCACACGCTTCAGAAAATGAACAGTGACCCACTGCTGCACAGGTTGCTCTATATAAGGATGTCTCCAAGACAATCAACTCTGTTTTGTAATATTTAGCTGTCAAAAGGCATCTTTTCCCAGCATAATTAAGTTGAGCAGTATTATACAAAACCAGTTGGAAAAAAAGGTTACTCTATTTTCCCCAGAGGACTCCCTACCCCCAACAAAAGGCCTCTTCTTCAGCTACCAGAGGGCATCCTAAAATCATTCACAATTGCACCATGTCTAGGGTGAACTCAATGGCCAATTGTCCAGTGTCCCTCTAACCCGGGCGGGAGGCACCAGCCTGGAACCCAGTCTGGCTGTGGCTGCCTTCCAAGGAAAGGAATGGAGGCACAGCCTCCCACTAGCATGAGGGAGCGTACACACAGAAGTGATTTCCAAGTCTGGATGTCACTCTGAAGTTACATTCATGTTTCCAGACAAGCCATAGGCACCCTGACATGCAGGGGAACTGTCCTGCCTGGCATGGGCACCCCCAGGCACCACAGCTGAGTCACTGGTTAGTTAAGGTACTCCTGCTACACCTGGTAATACCAAAGTGCAACAGTTTGGGACCAGACCTTGCGGGGTCTCTCTGGCTTAAATGACCCTGCTAGAGCCAACAGCACCAGCTCACACAAGCACATTCAAGTTCAGCCCCGCAGCACGTCTTCAACAGTGCCATTCAGCAAATCAAAAGCACCTTCACAGACACAGTCACAGTGCAGTTTTCCAGAGAAAAGGGCACAAGTCCATGTACTTGAGAGTGGACCAAGAAACCCCAACAAAGCCACAGACATTACAAGAGCTTCAGGAGCTGTCTGGGTAGCACAGCTGTGCATCATCTTGACAGAAAGATGAGCAGATTCATGTGCAAAAACACTGTCCAGAGCAAGCCAAGTCGGAACCTGCATTGCAAAACAGGCTTAGGAGTGTTGTCATAAGAAGTTACAAAAGTCCAAGAAGGAATGGAGATTGTCCTCCTGAAGGCAAGTGAGTCCACAGGAGCACATTCATCAAAGTGTGGCACATTCAGCTCAGGCACAGATTCTTAGCTTTCAAAGACCAAGCTGTTTACTCATGGCTCACCTACATAGGCCTTTTGGCCTCTGTGCTGTGATGCATTTGTTTCAGGTGAAAAACTGTGTCAAACTTGTTGCACAGGAAACTAAAACCTTGCTCAACAGACAAGGTTCAGGGATGAAACACATAGAAACATTTGTTCTGGAACAAAGATATAAGCAGCTTTACCAGTGGATACAAAGCAAACAGTTAACCAGAAACGCTGAAATACTCTGGAGACATTTTTAACTGTGGGCAACCGAGTGCTGTGTGTTGGACAGGGAGAACACACGCAGGGCAATCTACTCCATAAATGAGGTCTTCTCTGCTTTTAAGTAAGACACCATGGAGAACTTCAAAGCTGTAGCAATTTTAGAGAACTTGACTCCCATTGGCAGAAGGAAGACCAGCCTTAGTATAATAATTTTGGCCAGGTCTCTCAACATTTCTACCAGCGGTGACAGATTAGAGCTGCACCCATCAGCCCCTCCTTAGGCAATCACGGGCTGCTTCTCCTCCCAGGCTCACTGTTAGTCAGAGGCAGAAAAGGTCCTGATCTGCTCAGGAGGATCTAGGGCTTTCTCCTCCCATAAGAAATGCTACAGGAGACTCTCAGCTACAGGATAAGCAGATTTCTTGCCGCCCCAGTGGAAACTGTGATAACCAAAACACTTCCCAGATGCTGTGGTGGTCTCTGCATGGTCTGCCCAGCCACAACACCCCATGAAGCCTCTGCAGAGCTTGCCCCTCTTGCCCCAAAGAAACAAAGAAGAAACCAAGAACAATGCCCTGTTACTGTAAACTTTGCAAGGGTTGTGAGAGAGCCAGTTTGGTACACCAGTTGGCACATGTCCTTCGGGGTGGCAGGAGAGTGGTGACACTGGGGAGAGGCCACAAGCACAGGGACATGCACTGCTGCCCGAGGAAAGCATCACATCCCTTCCCTGTACACCTGCATCACCCAACACCTACCCCTGGCCCCAGGTCAGCACCTCTGTCTAAAGTGTACCCAAAAGAATGACCAAGAAAAGGACAGATAAAGGGAATGTGCCAGAAGGAAACAAAACCTGTGACCAGATCAAGTTCTGTGTGCCTTCTCATTCGAAAGAAAAATGGAGGATTAAGATCCAGTGAAGAGTTCCAATACTCCACACCAGTTAGCATGGCCAGGCAGAAATCATCTGTCCCTGAGCCAGAACAAAGCCATGAGACACGCTGAAGTTGTATCACACTGTTCACAGGCTCTGGAATATGTGGAAAAGCACAGCAACACCAAACCCACAGCAGTACAGGTGTTGTGCAAGCCTCGCATCAACACGTGGGATAGACTGCAGTCTTCCAAACCTCTGTGCATTTAACAGGACACCCTCTGCTTTAATCCACTCCTCCAGAAAACCACATTGCAGTAGCAGCCAGTCCCAGTCTCTGCTTTGCTGGTGTTGCACAGCCCTCCATGCTGACCAGTGGGTGGGTATGTCTTCTACAGGCATCAAGACTGACTCATGCTTCCCCTCCTTGCACACGAATTAAGACAGGGCATCCTTTTCAAACTTCATTAGACTCTCTTTTTTCCAGTCTAATTGGCAAAGCTGATTACACAAAGGCAGAGGTACATCCTTTGTGCCTAGATTTTGCCCACCCCGTTCCTGAGGTGTGTGAGGCTGTTGATGTGAAGTCCACTGATCCCATTAAGGAAGAAGAGAAAGGCAGCAGTGAACTCACACCAGTATGTCAGCGTGAAGCCTGTAAAGGTGAGGTGATTCTTCATGAGGATGGAGAAGCTCAGAACACCAGTGGCTGACAGCAAAAAAGAGACGAGGATGAGAACGGAGCCCATTGCCCATTTCCGCCTCGCATTGGCATCATCACAGACTTGGGACACCATCAGCAGCTCCAGGCCGAATATAGCAACCACAACAGCAAAGGACACCATGCTCCTGATGGGAATCACCCCCACGCTCAGCCCCTCCACCTGGGCCAGGCTGAGGTCGGTGACACACTTCAGGACGCTGTCGTTGCTAACGGTGCAGAAGTGCCACAGTCCAAAGAGCTGCCCCCTCGCAAAGAGCCAGCGGCCATCGCAGATGGAGATGGAGGACAAGACCACGGCTATGGCCACGCACAGGATGATCAGGCTTCTGATGAATGTCTCAAAGAAGGATTTCTGTGGTCTCCGGTGCGCCAGCAGCCGCTGTGCCTGAAAGGAGAGTGTGAGGAAAAAACAAAACAGAGTTAACAGTGCTCCTTCAGGGTGAAATGAAGCCAGAGGGATAAAGCTGCAGGATTCGGTATTTGAAAATATTTACTTGTGCACATCAAACCCCTTCTCGCAGGGGAAGGCTATACACTGGAGAAAGGAAGGGTGGGTGAAGCTCTCTCGGTTCCTTGGCTGCACAAACAATGCTCCCACGTCAAGGCCCGGGACCAGGATCACAAAAGCACTCAGCTGAGCAAGGTCCCTGCCCCACGGTCTTGCGGCACAGCCTCCTGCTCTGGCAGGGCTGGAGGAAGCCACCGGCCCCTGGGAGGATGGAGGCCGGTGGCTGGGACGGGGGAGGCAGCAGCAGCGGGCAGGGGGGGCTCCGAATTCCCGGCACTGCCCTCCTGAGCTGCAGCCAGCCGGTCTCTCCTCCTCCGGTCGGCAGCAGCAGCGGCCCGGACCTGGGTCCTCACGCCAGGGTCGCACGGCTCAGCTGCCCCGGAGCTTGGGGGAGATCTTCGCCCGCAGCCGCCGCGGACCCGTGTGGGCAACACACTTCCCCTCCTGACCGAAAACCTCCACGGGGCCCGAGATGTAATGGAAAGTCGAGCCAAGAGCCCGCAGCCCCCTCGGAGAGCCACGTGTGGCGGGGAGGGGGGAGCCGCGGCCCCGGGGAGCTGCCGCCGGCCGGAGAAGGCGGGAAGAGGGAATCCGGCCGGCTGCGCCCCGCTGCTCCGGGAAGGGTCAGAGCTGCTCCGGGAAGGGTGGGAGTGACCCCGGCCACGCAGGGACAGGCTGGGGCAGAGCCTCGCGGCGCGGCGATGCGCGGCCGCGGGAGGGAGGGAGCGAGCGAGCGGCAGACGTACCTGCGCCCCGATGGCCGTCATGCTGCCGGCGGCGCCGAGAGACGCGGGCGGGCTGCGGCCGCCGCTCTTTATCTCCCCGGAGGGCGGAGGGCAGCCCCCCCGCCCGCCACGCCCGCGGGGCCGGGGCGCCCTCCGGGCCCCCCCGCGGCTGAGTCAGCAGCGCGGCCCCGACGGGCGGAGCCGGGCTGGGCCGGGCCGAGCCGAACTGAGCTGAACCGAGTCGAGTCGGGCAGAGCGGAGATCAGCGGGACTGCTCCCCCAGGGCCCGGCACAGAGCGGGGGGCAGCGCTGCCCTGGCCCGGGGCACGGACTCGCCCAAGCCCGCTGTAGAGCACGGCCGCCGGGCAGGAGGTGTCCCGGGCCGTGGCGATGCCTCTCGCCGCGCCGCAGCCTCACAGCGTCCCGTGTCCCCGCTTGTCCCCGGCTGCCGGAGGGCTCGAGGTGTGTTCCTGCCACCAGGAACTGTTTGTGGTGCAGCGCCGGTGTCAAGCCTTGGTGGACGGGGAGGCTCCCCCAGCCCTGCCCGCTCGCCCGGGACACCGCAGGAGCCCCCGGCAGCGGCTCTGGGGCGGCAGCGATGGGCTGAGGTGACACCGAGCCCCGTAGGCGCCTGTGGGGACGGGAACACCGCGTCCTGCCCTGGCCGCCCGCTCCCCGCCGTGCCTGCTCCGGTGTCTGTGTTCCCGAAGCTGCTCGGCACCGGCCCCGGTGCAGCGACGGCCTCGCACCTTGGGCTGTGTGCGTGCTCTTATCTGCTACCAGCCTGCTCTACCTTACCTATCTCTACCTGTACCGTCAGCAAAAACCTCTCTGCTCATAAAGTTTTACGGCTTTGCTCTTTTTCTCACTCATGTTTTGCCATCCTCTAATGAATTACTGACTGCTCTACTTTATTTTTTTTTTGTCTGAAACAGCTTTTTAAAAGCCCAAGAGAGTTGGGTGTTGCTGTGTCATTAGAAACTCTTGTTTTACTGCCAAATTCTGATTTTGACTCCAGCAGAGTCTGAGGTCCAGTGGACAGCCCCACGGGTCGTTGTTCTGGGCCTCCCTCATATTCACGGGGGTCAGAATTTGACCATTCCACTTCTAGCCAAAAGTAGTTGGAAGGATCTCCTCCTCCAATATGGGGTGGTAGAAGTTATTGTTACTTTACCTTTCTTGCAGTTTCCATTTCTGAACTAATAATCTGTCTATACAGATTGTCTCGTTATTTTAATCTCTATGCAATTTCGTAAGGGCTTTCTGTGCTTCCTTTAAAACACCATCTATGTCTGCTGTGATCTGTCTGGGGGTGTTTTCCATAACACTGTTTCTAGTAAGAGTCAGTGTTCTGAACAATATTTACTTTCATTTTCATACTTTTAATTTTAATGATAAATGCTGACCTTTTTATTTCTTTCCTCCTGCAGAATCTTTTGCTTAAACATTTCTCTACAAAGCTGTATACAATGTTAGATTATATTTCTATCAGACACAGAATTGAGATTTTCTCCTTTTGCAACCCATGGCAAATCTTTGCAAGTTCTGTTGTTAAAACTTACTTTGTGGTTTAGTGGTCTGCACCATATTTTGTTTCTGAACATGCTATCCAAGCTAGAAAACTTGATGCTTGCCACATCCCTTTCATCTTATGTTCATGAGTTGATAGAAGAGCTTTATGAACATCCCGGGCTCTTTATTCCACAGGTTAATCAGTATTTCTGCATTGCATTGTGCAGACTGATCACATGCATTTGCTGTTATACCCTTCCACCTCAAAGTTCCAAATTCAACAATATATTTATTTTTAGCTTAAAAAGTACAAGCAGGTTTTGTTGACTTATTTGTTGCATGAGCTGAATAAATGCTTCTTGCATGTAACCATGCTGAGCAAATGCAGACTTGGAGCAGACAAAATATACCAACTCTTATCTGGCAAAAACCTCACATAACTTATGCTTTCTGTAACATTGGCTCAATCCTGCAAAGCATTAGCCAATTTGGCCCACAATTAGCAAAATCATTAAGCATAAATCTGCATTTAAAACATCAGAGTCATCCTAACGACTTCAGCAATGAAAAATCTTAATTTTTAACTGTGAGGGGTATTCTGCTGAGCAAGATAGTATTTTTTTTTCTGTAAAAGCCCATGGTAAGGCTCACATGAGTAAACACATGCATAAAAATTTTGATGTATGAGGAAATTAAAGTGGTTACTTTTGAAACCAAAACTGCTCCCCTGTCATACTTGGATTCTTTAGTAAATATATAGTTATGTGCCAAGCCTGTTCTTTGAGGGAAAAGGGTGTTTGGGGATGGTACTTTTTCTGCAAACAAGAAATTGCTTTAATGTTTCGTATTTAATTCAGTTTCCCCAAATAGAAACGAGACTGAAACTGGACCTGGAATTATCATCAGCATTGAACAGGCATTTTCAGAGTCACTTTCCTGAAGTCACCCTGGAGAGGATGATTGTAACAGTGAGTGCTTCATTTCTGCACTTGCCTGGCTGGAGATACCTTCTGGTAAAGCTGTCTGGGTTTAGAAAGCCTGTGAGAACTCTGCACCTTTTTCATGTGTAATGACTATCTTCATTTGTCATTACAAAACAAGCCAAACATATTATCTGACTTTAAAAGAAAAAAAAAAAAACAAACTGGGAAGATGCCTCTATACTATTTTTGAAAACCATACGTGAATATGGTATTTTACAATAAAAAGAGCTCAGTGCCATAAAAGAAAAAAAACCATTTTTTTGTCTGAAAAATACATCACCTATGTAATAACAACAGAGTAAATGACCTTTAAAGCACTTTAGGAGTATTTTTGTGTTAATGTAGAGTTCTTGGTGTATTGCCAATTTCATTATTTTGTTTAGAAAGTCCGTTTTCTCTATTGTTTAAGTAGGCATTTCACATCCTATCCCTGGAGAGAAAGTTTTCAGGGAAATGTGTTCATAAATAATGGAAATTACCAGAAACTGCTGTACAACACAGAAATAGGTTCATCTGGTTCATTTAAAACCATGAGAAGTTTAACACTGAAGACCCTGTTCCAGCTTTTCTGCTGCAGAAGCTTGGAGAAGGTTCAGGACCGAAATCTGAGCGTCACCAGGGGCTTAGGGAACAGTTGCCCAATGAAGTGAAATCATTTAGAGGTGAAGCAGAATGCAAGTGGCTGAGGCACCACCAGTCCAGCTTTGTCTAATCTTGAAGCTGGTTACTTCTGTGAATGCATTTTTCCGTTTAATAAAATTCTTTCTGGTCACATCTTTAATTCTTGGCATAGCAACTCACCTGATGAAGCGTTTAAACCCTCATTTTTGCCAGATCCCTAGTTCAAGGTGTCTCTCCAGAGAGACGTGGATCTGATCTTCGAGACAAATAGATCTTGAGTATCTTGCAGACTGAGACTTCGAGAGGTGTTCGAGGTCTGTATGGAGGAAAAAATGTTACTATTTTTTTTGTATCTTCCCAAAGCAGTGAGCATGTAGAAAATGTTAAGAGAAAGAAGGAAGAGCTGTCTCCTGTCACTGCTCTTTTGCCTTCTTTTTTTCCTGGTAGTAGACTGATAATCCAAGTTGAAGAAGCTGCATTCAGCTCAGGCTGGGTTCAGCCTAGCTGGACCAAAACAGAGCTTCTGGAATGGGGCGAAATGTCAGCAAGTTGCTTGGCAAGCTGCTCCAGCCCAGCAGCTTCTGGGAACACAGGCACTCATCCTGGCTGAGTCGTGCCCCAGGCAGCAGCATATGTACCAAAAGGAGGTTTGGGTTGTGCCAAGGCCCACACAGCTCAGACCAGCCCCTTATCACAACTACTTTACCTCAGGATTTTCCTCCTATCACTGGAAGTCACTGCTGCCAAGCGGACAAACTCATCCTGGCGGTAAAAGCCAAAAGAGGAGCAAGCTCCTGGGCCAGATGGTTTCACTTTGCCTCCTGCCTGGACACCTCTGCTGTGCCACAGGAAGGCAGGCTGGCCACCGGACAGGGGCTACCACGTGTCCCTGCAGCCCCAGGCTCTCACTCTCACTGCTGGTTGTGCATGGGAGGCCTGGGCTGCTGCACATGGCAATAACAGCCAGTAACACCCAGCACCCAGGTCTGGGTTCTATTGTCCACCCACACCAAACTGAGGGACTCAGAGGGATTTGCTGAGGGACTCAGAGCTGGGTTAGAAACGTGCTGGTAATGTCAGAGTCCATTATGTGACTTTATCCCCCACCTCAGTTAAGTCTAGGAAGAAGAGAGACTTTAAGCAGGACAGGCTTAGAGGAATAAATGTTGTATCCCAGTAAGAATTGTGTTTTCATTTCTGGTCAGTTTTTGGACCTACCTCAGCATTGCATTGCAGAGATCCAAAACTGGGTGCTCTCTCATTCTGCTTCAGTTTTAGCCTTTTTCAGGGACCTCTGGCAATAGTTACACTGGCTTAGGATATACCTCAAAATATTTGCATCTGACCATTCTGACAAATTGACTTTGAAATATACATTCAACACAAAAAACCAAAACCAAAACCAAAACCAAAACCAAAACAAAGCAAAACAAAAACCACCAAAAAAAACCCCAAAAAACTTTAGGACTTTTAGCACTACCAGAAAAATTTGGGTCTATATTTCAATACTACATAAGTTGGGGGAAATAATTTTATTCAGGTTCTAAGCTGTCACATACATATTTCTCTCAGTAAGAACTCAAATAAATGGATTTAAAAATGCCAAGTACAATTAACTGGTGAGTCCTTCTCTCAGATTCAGAACTTACTCAGAGGAGCAGTGTTTGTTAGGAGGAGATGACATACCATTACCTCAGCTTTCTGGGGAACACAAAACAAGTTGGTGCCTTGCACATTTTGGTGGGGACAAACAAGGTGTCTGCCTGGCTGTGTTGGCCAAGCAATGTAATTGTTTTTCTTTCCAAGGTGTGGAAAGAAACATTGTGGTGATGCTTCTTTTGATGCAGCTCCAGTACTGGGAGTAACTGGGAATGAAAGTTAGAAGATCACTGCAGCCAAGCTCCATGTGAATTCCCTATTCTAAAGATAATACAACTAAGCTGTGTTTAACTTTCACAGATACTCTGGTTCTAGAAGAAATACAAGCTCTTTCTATAAATGATGAAGACACATCTAAAATGGATTGATGTTATTTAGACTTTAAGCGAGCAGCTGAAGATTGGCTAATTCATAATCAGAAGGTACTTCACAGACTTGTGGAAAGGACAAAAAAAAATTAGATTCTATTTTTGTTCTATTAACTTTTACCCTTCTGAGTTTATTACTGTGAATGCACTCAAATGTCTTATATCAATGCAGTATCAAATTGTCTTACTTCTGCAGAGCTTTGACAACTTTGAAGACTGTGTAACCCACTTCCGGGGTGACAGCTGTGGTATTTAGAAAGCTGTCCCAATCAAAATACATTTTCTTTTTGCCTCCCCAATTTATAATCAATCTCATGAGGATGGCTTAGACAGCCAGTCACTCCAAAGTGGTATTGCCCAACACTGTTTGCTCTGAACACTCAGGGGGAAGAATATTTTGAGCAGCAAATGCAATTGTCATTTATTTTTAGCAGTATTGTTAGGGTCAAATAAGTTCCAAGTTTAAAATTCTTGCATCATGAAACAAGATCACTCCAGATGAGTATTGAAGAATTTTGGGTCAGTTGCACACTACAGTGGCCTTGGAGGGCATTTTAACCAAACTGAAAAATTTACTCCACAGGGTTGAAAAATCTATTACGGGCCTTAAGCAACACAGCAATACTGATTTGTTAAATCTGTGCTAGGAGTGTTGCACCTTCACATTTGTTAAAAGCAGGCAAAACCCATCCAAGGAAAACATCATCCCCTTTCTTATCTCTACCCGCAGTGGGTGCCAATCAGCTGTGTTGCTCAGTGCAAGAGCTAATCATGGAAGCGTGATAGAAGGAACACTGTCTTATCACACACACAGGAGTTAACATTTATTATTGCCATATCCAAAGTCCAGGTTCCGTCCTGCACACTGCAAGCTCAGCAGAGCAGAGCTGAGTGTGTGTGTGCCAGCTGGCCTCTGACCTCCTGCGTGCTGGGCTGGCTGCAGGCACGTCTCCCCTCCTTCCAAGCACTGCGAGGATCAGGATGTTGCTGGCCTTTCTTTGATCTAAAAAAGAGGAAATAGCAGCAACTCCCTGAGCGGGTGTCAGAACAATCCCCTGTTTTGCAGCACTGCCCAGCCGTCAAAATCATCTGATCCTCCACCAAAAGTACCTTACTGCAGGCAGAGCAATGGCTCTGGAATTATACTTTGGTTTGAGGCTTGCTGCTTCTGTTTCTGGTCTCAAGCCTGTATACCATAATAGTTGTCTACTTTTACCACCTTATTAGTTTAATAAAAGCAATTTCTCTACCTACCAATCTATTTGTAGATACCCTTAAACCACCACTGCCCTGGTGTCACTGCTGCCCAAGTGTTATTTATGCAGCCCAGGTGCCTCACACACCTCACCTGCGAGCACTAGGTAGTCACTAGGTCAGCAACATTTTCAGGCAGCCCAGCATCGTTACACATTTACAGACAGACATCCTGCTGCTAGACAACCACAACGAGCACCTCAGCTCAGTCTGTTTCAACTCTTCCCTGCAGTGGTAGCACCCACAATTACCACCCCTGCAGCCAAATTTTGTGTTGCTGCTTCTTGTCACAACCACTGTGCACAGTCACCACCAGTATCTTTGCTTCTGCCTTTTGTAGTCACTTACTGCAGATCTATTTCCACATCTTGAATTTTTCAGCTTGCTCCTGACAGACAGCTGATTGCCAAAAGGCAAGCTAAATAGTAAGACCACTGATGTTACTTTCTTAAAGATGAAGCTGGAAGCAGAAAGGTGTTACTACAGTAAAAAAATAAAGTATCCAAATAAAGACATACAAGGTAGAGTTCTCAGTCATTTGTATTACTTGGCAAAGAGCATTATTTGTAAGCCTAGCCAAGAGCAAACCCTCTCTGGGATAAGAGGGGTGTACACTCTGTGTACAGAGTGATGTTTTCCTAATGCCAAAGGTACAAGAAAGGAGAGCAGCACTGTAACAATTAATTGTCACAGGGGAAACTAAGCCAAATGAGGACTGGGATATGGAACTTGCTACTCCCAGCCCATCCTTTAGATCCAGCTCTACTGCTTTGGCAGTCAAAAATTCTGACTGCACCTGTTTTGACAGAAAACATGCTGGCAAAGCACAGTGTGCTCACAGTGCATCAGCTTCCAGCAAACAAGAGCAAGGTGAGAGCACTTGCTGGTATGAGCTCTGCTCTGGTAAAGGCTGGCAGAATCCCTCAAGGATAACCAGCTTCACAAACTACAGCTGCCAAGGTGGAGCTGTATCACAAAGATGTAGAATTTTGGGAGAATGGAGAAGCATTTCTTATATTGAACATCTGCTCTTACCCTCTTTTGCAAGGTGAATTTAATTACGACAATCTCAAATAACAGAGGATACAAGAGCAGGTAAAAAAAACCCAAATGCTTATTTTACTTACCCAGAAGAACAAGGAGGAACAAGAATAAACAGCCTTTTTTTTTGTTCTTTATTGTAACACATTTTAAAGGACAAAAAGCAGCTCTAAGTGCAATTCCCATTAAAAGTAGTAAAGGGAGAAGTTACAATTTTTGAAAGCATGTGAAGTAATCTCTTAATCTACTACTCACCACATGTAACTAGCTACAAAACTGTATTTACCTAGACAGATAAATGATAGTTTTCATCCCTATATAGTTCTATAAATCGATTGCTTATCTGAAGAATGCTTGAAGTCCTCACCTATTCAGATGCTTACCAGTGCAGCAGGAATTACAATGCCTTATTTGTGTAGAAGGTTGTGATTTCATTCCCAAATGCTCTATGCTGGAATACTTCAATGTCACATTTTAAAAGCAAAAATCTTCCCTTTCCATCATGAGCAGCTCCAAAAGACTACACTAGGCAGATGAAAAACAATTCAAAGCCTACTAGAGATGGTCACAACCGTGTGTTTTGTAATGGAACTTTTGCTGATGATCACTGTAAGTCCTACTCTTCGAGCAGCCCTGCCAGTGTTCAGCCAGCCTATATGTGATTCACCCTTCACTGCAGCCCAGTTCATGGCAAGACTAAGTTGATTCGCTTGCTTGTCCAGCATTAAGAGAATCAACTCCACTGCCTGTGGAACCTTTCCTTTCCCAGGGAAGGTTTTTTGTTCAGCATTTGCCTTTTCTCTAGAAGCCCAACATTGTTGTTGGGAAATAAGTCCCAGAAATGTTTTATGAAAGATGATTTGGCAGTTGCTGACTAAGTCTCTGAAAGCCCCAGGCAACAAGTATCAAGCACCTTGTTCTTAGCACACACAGCACTGAAGATAACCTTTTCCAGACGGGCTCTGTGGTGCTCCAGCTGCTGTAGGTTGGCACTCACCTACCTGGAAAGGAGTGGTTTGGACAGGAGTCGGCAGTGCCCGAGCGCAGGTGACCGACCCCCTCTAGTGGCACAAGGACGGGGGACGCGGCTCTGCTCGGCAGCTGCGGGATGAGCTCACAGCGACCGCGAAGGGATGACCAGCACAACAGCTAAAGTACCAAAAGCACTTTAATGAGTTCCAGATTTTCGCTCCCAGAAGGAATTTACACCGTGTCAGTACATTAGGCAGGTACATAATTTCTCCTGAACTACAGGCATGAGGAGAACCGACTATGACATGCTAGGTGTCTAAGGTTACTCTTAGAAACCAGTTTTCCACATTAGAAATAAGGCAGGTTTCAGGCGTGCATGTTACTGATTTATCCAGTCCTCAGATGCCGTATTTGCCCTTTAGTTCTTCCACTTTTGCTATGTAAGCTTTCATTGCATCTTCTTTGGACATTCCTGAAGGACAGAACACAGGGAACAGTCAGATACCTTTTACAAGTAATAGCCCATGCCACCAGAGAGCAAAGGAGCCAGGAAGGTCACTTGGCTGTGAATCCACTACTAAAGTTTAAAACAAATGTGCTCCATCAGTCACAAAAAAACAGTGTTCCAAGCAAAGCTGTTTTTGCACAGACAGCAACTAAGCAGTGTGTTAGTTCCATTAATGTCATTGACAATTATTACAGGAAAGCTATTCCTTAAAACTTCAGGAAAAAGCCCCATTGCCATAGATCAGACCACTTGTTTGGTCCCTCATTTACAGCTGGGAGCTCAGTTGTTTCTTCCAAACCTTTCCTAACTGGAAGATGCTCAGCAGCTGGAGGGAGAGCTCAGTCTTTCGGGTACTAGGCTGGGACCAGGAAAATAAATTTAGATTTCTTCTGCTGTTCTTCTTTATTTAACATCTTCAGCCAGCCAGGCATTTTGCATCATAATTCCCTTTCACACAGGCCATATTCTTCAGGATTACTTCTGCTTGCAGAGGTAATTAAAGTTTATTATCATGGCATTCTGAACTTCTAGAACTCTTGTATTAAAAGGCAACACTATTCTGTTTCTTGCTGAACTATAAGTGCCTTTCTGACTAGTTTCCCAGTAGCAATTTTATTAATTTCTTTAATCAGACACTTACCTTTCAATGCACTCCAGGCATCCCACTTTGCTTTGCCTTTGAAGTCCAGCATACCAGGGCGCTCTGGAAGAGACAGGATAAGCAGCAGGATTAGTTTGTGTGATCTGGGTGTAGGTAATACCTACTTGAAGGCTTAGCTAGCTCTTAGCCCTGACAAAATACAACGGCTCATCTCTGCAGCTGTTACTTGCTAACCTGTTAGCCAGCAGATCACCTCGGGGGAATATGTTACAACATAAATAGACTCTTTCAAATTCCCTTGAGACAGCAGCATTTGAGCAGAAGAGCACCAACTATCGTGAATTGGTTTAGCTGTACTTTCTGAAGAGCCTGCTGTCACGTAAGAGCTATCCAATTAAAGAACACCAGCTCTAAAGTAAAGCAGAAATACCGAGGTCCATTACAGGCAGGGACATGAAAACAGACAGTTGTTTGTAGTAACATGCAGCTCAGAACTCAGTATCATCAAGTTAGCAGTGTGTTTCTAACCTATAGCATCTGCATTCGAAATTTTGAAAATCTGACTCACTTCTCTGCAGGCTGTGGTGTGGCCAATTAGAAAGTGAACGACGTTAATCTTCGTGGTTTTACTTCCTCTCTCTCTCCTTAAAGACAGTTCTTAGAACTCACAAATGGAACTGGGCAGTATCCACAGAAACACCCTTGTGCAGCTCCCATGGCACAGTGACCTGCAGCTCCAGTTGGCAGCTCCCCTTCTGTCCAGCACAAACCCCACCAGCCACCCTCCCCCAGGCTGATGCTCTGGCCAACTCACGCTGGCTGCTGCTTCACAGGAGGGCAGACTCTCGCAGGGATGGTGGCACAATCACAGCTCTGGAGCACCGTTTCACCCTGTCAAGCACTAATAACGCTGAGGGTCCAGCCACACCAAAAGGATCACATCTTAAACCCAAAGCCACTTCTTTTCTCCCTCACGCTGCCAACTTTGGAAAAAGGAGATTAAATTACTTACCGTTTCCTGTACACTTCACTGCCAGCTTTTAAATCAATGGACACTCAATAAACTCTGCCAGCTACTGGGTTAGGAGGCCAGCACTCCAAAGAAATGACCTTTTCCCTAATTTTAGCTACTCCAGTGTTACACAAGGTCGATAGAGACACGCTTCACTTTAAATGTTATTCCAAAGGCTGAGCCGCCATCAACAGCTTTGAAGCGAGAGAAGTAGCCAGAAACATTTTGCACTGTGAACTTGCAGACGTATTTTTGGTACAGTCTTTCTACAGTATGATATTTAACTGCAGCTCCTATGAAAGTTTTCTCATGTTCTTCTGGTTTTGCTTTCCAATACTATTTTTAGCAGCCAATCCAGTCTAAATAAACCGTACGTGTCACCCTCTCCAGTATTGCAATTCCACACTTGTATCGTTTGCCTTGCTGTTTTAAATCTGTATAACCGAGAAGTGCTCGCATTAAAGCGGCGCCCCTCGGCCCAAGCAGCTCCTTACTGACAGAGGTCTCCAAAAATCCCCATGCCAATATTTGCACAGAGCTAACACCAAGCATCCTCAGGCCCTGGCTGCACGGCGGTAGCCGGGTTAATCTAAAACCCGCGAATTGCACAAAGCCTTATCGGGTCAGCCCGTGCCCTCCCGCACACAAATCCGTGCCAAGTCGGTTCTGAGTCACTTTCGCCGAGCCGCGGGATTGCGGGAAGAGCAACGGGGGCGAGGTTTTGCCTCCCGAAGCGTCCCCAGCCCGGGCGGCACCTACCCGTGTTCACGTCGCCCACCGTGGCCTGCTTGTAGTGGCTGTAGATGTCCAGCATCTCCTGGTCCGTGGGCTGCGACTTCAGCTGCTTCACCTCCTCGGCAGCCTTCTGGAACGCGGCCTGGGGGGAAGGCGGCAGCGGGTGAGTGAGGGGAGGGTGCCCGCAGCCCCCCGGCGCCCCCCGGCTCCCCGCAGCCCCGGCGCCCCCCGCACCTCGGCCATCGCTGCGAGCCCTGCGCGCTCCCGGCCCCGCCGCTTCTGCCGCGCCGCCCCCGCCGCGCGCCCGCCTCACCCCTCGCCAGACCCGCCGCCGGCCAATGGCCGCGCCGCGGGCCCCGCGGGAACCAATCAGCGCGGGCCGAGGGCGGGCACAGGGCGGGCAGGGAGCCAATGCGGAGGCGGCGCAGGTGCCTCCCATTCATCAGGGCATGGGGAGACCGCGGCCAGCGGCGGGGCGAGGGGCGGGGCGAGGGGCGGGGCGAGGGGCGGGGCGAGGGGAGGAGCGGAGCACTCTCAGCCAATCCCGCGTTCCGAGGGGAGCCACCGAAAGGACGCGATTGGCGGAGCTGGCGGGGGGCGGGACCCGGAAGTGCCGGCGGAGAGCGGTAAGGGGCCGGGCGGGATGGCGGCGGGGCGAGGCCGGGGCCGCGCTGGGGCGGGCGGCGGGCCCGGGGCTGCTGCGGCTCCGGGAGGCTCCTCTCAATTTCTGTCTCCCAGAGGAATGCGCCACCAGCACCTCCCACCTGCCTGTTTGTCCTCGTGGAGGCGCGGGCACTACATGGTCCCAGCCCTACGAGCGGTCGGTTTGAGCAGTAAATGTGAAAATGGGCGGTTTCTGGCTGTGCTCCCGGTGCTGCGTTCCCGCAGTGTTTTTCACACTGCTGAGGAGACAGTGAGTTGAATGCTGTGCCCTTTACTGCACCCTCCGAGTCACCAACCCATGAGGAACACCAAGGAAACATCCATCTTTGCTGTTTAGTGTAAATCGGTTTATTTTCTGGTGCAAAGTATGGGGTTTTTTTTGATTGGCATGTGTTATTTGTGGGGTGTGTGATATACGCAGCTCATTTGAAATGGAATTGGAACAACTCGGGGAATTATTAACCGAGGGGTGTAAAAGCGAGTTGCACTGTCTGGTGGAAGGTCTTTTTTCCCCTCCTGCAGACAGTGCTTGATGAAAATATTGGTGGTTTGCTGGGACAAACAGAGCCAAGGCTGCGATGCACCTGCAGGATGGTGGGGTGCTTAAATAACCCCACAGCAAAAAAAAAGAAAAAAAAAAAAAAAGAAAGACGCACAAAAAAGGACATAAAAATAACATAAGGGGGTGAATAGGTAAAAGATTGCCTCTCAGGACTGGCGCGGTGGCTGAGATGGCTGCTCAGGGATGGGAGGTGCAAAGGCCGTGCTGATGTTGCAGCACATGGGCTGCAGTCCTTGCTCCTTGCTGCAGCAGCCACGGCACTTTAGCACATGGCCAGGAAGCTGAGGGATGCCCAGCGCCAAAAGTAGAGAAGTTTGTCAAGACAGAAAAATGCTTACTTTCCTGTGGAGAGAAAATACCCAATGGAACAATACGTGGGCTTGTTTGAAGAGGGGTTTGGGTTGACAAGGCCACTCTGTTTCAGGCTCTGCTCTCTAGTATAAGCCCACAGAGCCATTCTAGAGACTGACTATTCTAAATTAAATCCCTTAATTGTGCAGTAGTGTACCAGGAAAATGATTTGCCTGCGTATGTGGGGGCGGTTTTTCACTTTCCCTGGGGAGGTGAAAACGAACATTGTGCAACAGCTTAGGCATTCTTCAGGGTATTACACTCTCTACAACATAAGTATGTTAAAAAGTATGTTTGGGTTTGTTTGTATTTGGACATTCTTCTAGAGCACAGGGTTACTCGCCCAGCAGGAAAAGTCTCCAGTCACTTAGAACCCAAACAACACACTTGCATTTATTCATAGCATTTTCCCATGTTTAGTAGGGAGTCTGGTGTGGCATTAGGAATCACAGAAGTGAAATCCTGGAAGTCACAGTGCTGGTGGATTTCTCACCATGATTTATTCTTTGCGTGAGGCCCCACCTGCCCTTTGTCTTCCAGCTGTGCTTGTGTGTGGAGCAAAGGCAATAATTCCTGCCTTTAATGTTTCCCAGGTTATTCAGAATTAATTCTGATGTCAGCAGAAGGCTCGACTGTCACAGTTCGTCTCGTGCGCTCGTTTGAGCACCGGAATTTCAGGCCTGTGGTGTACCATGGAGTTCCCCTGGATCAGACAGTGAGGGAGTTCATTGCCTTTGTGAGGAAGGGTAAGAGGTGCTTGTCTCATTCGTCCCCTTCAGTCCCAAGTTTTGCTGTCCCTGCACAAGAAAGTGGAGGGGAGCAAATGAATGGGAATCCTGTGGGTTTGATAGAGATGCCAGATTTTTGTTTCCATCCCCTGTGTGCATTTCCTTCCTTGGATGAAAGGTCTGGAGTTAATAAAAGCTTCCATGGTCAGTGTGCCATGCCTGAATTTGCATGGACTGCTCCTCCTGCCCAAATCCCCACGTTGTGTCTAAAAGAAATGAGGGCATTGCTGCATTTGGCTCAGTGCCTCAGGCTCTTTGAGTGGTGCTGTAAGGCAGATATTCATAAATTAATAGGAATAAATTAATAGAATTTAGGAAGTCTTTGATCCTAACTACACAAATATGTGGAATGTGGGAACACAAGTCTGTTTGCTATTTGTGAGAAGAGAGAATCTTGAAAATTTGTTTTTGACACTGTGTGGTCTCACTGTGCATGTTTATTTCTGAGTTTCTGTCTCCATCTTGAGCTTTGTGGTGCAGATTTACTCATCTGTGGGCTTTCTGTTTTAGAAGCCTGGTTGAAAGTGGCAGTGAATCTAAAATTTGAGTACTGCAGACCAGCCCACACAGTGACTTGGTAATTAGGGTGTTACCCTTAATCTTGCAGGTGTATTTCCACACACCTACATGGAGACATTCAAAGGGTACAGAATAACATAATTTAATTTTTTTGCATGAAGTCAGCTTAAACAAGTCTTGAGCTGTTACAGATGATAACATTTGAGCAACTCCTAGGACATTGCCCTGGGACTCATGGGTGTCTTGTGTTTGGCAAGTTCCACACTTCTAGACCGTGATAGGCATGGCAAGATCTTAGGATGCTTTTAGAAAACAGCAGGCACTTTCAGAACATGTGGCACAGCTGCTGTTATGAAGAAGAAAATAAACAATGCTAAGAAACTTGCTTTTGATGTGTGCAGTATTGCAACTCGCTGTTACTTGAGGCAAAGCCAACGTCAAGCAAGGCTTTTTAGAACCTCACTCCACAGGGGTTCAAAAGCCCTGTTCCTTTCTTTTGAAGAGGCAGTTTGAGATAAATGGTTAAACTACTGAAGAAATCATGGCTTCAGCCACCTTGCTGCTGGGCACTCCACAGGTGGCTGGGCCTTCTGAGGTGCTGGTTAAGTCACTGGGGGCACTGGCACCAGGGAAGGTGTCAGTGTTCCTACAGTTACTTATGGGCTGTGTCCTACAAGCAGCTGAAGAATTAATTTTCTACAGTTTGGTTTCCTTTTCGTGGCTGGTTCTCATGGCTGTGTTTACCTTCAGTTCTGAGCCACAGTTGTCAGCTGTTTGTATAAGGTAAAGAGAGACGCTGGGCAAACCATTAAAGGGATGTTCCTGGCAGATTTCTGAAGATCAGAGTCCCCTGATCATCCTGTAATTGCACTGACTCACTGTCCTCGTGGGGTGTTTTGTTCAGAGGGACTTCATGCTCAGATGAAGTTATTCACATATGGAGTCACTACAGAATCTGAGCCAAAGGCTGTGTTTTAGCATTTGATGCTCAAACAAGTCTCCTGTGTTGCAGATTTGTTTTGATGTAAAAGCTGCCCAGGGGGTGCATACACTGCACAATAATGGAAAATGAAATATTGGAAATAATGTAAAAATAGAACTTTGTTTTAACTTTGTGCTTTTATTTTATTAGATGTGTCTTCAAGAGCAGGACTTCCTCCTCCTTTTAAAAATTACAAGTATGGTATGTGTTTTTCATTTTCCTTGTTCTAATTACTGTCAAATGACCACATAATATTTTACACCAGCATTTATACAACTTAAAAGATAACTGCTCTACAATACTAATGTTGGTTCCAGTTCCTGCCTACATTTGCAACTTTATCTAGCTCTTTTAGCTGGAGTTACGCCAGTGGGATCATGTCTACAGAAATTGAACATTATTTTGAAGATCTGTTTTAATCTTTGAATCAGGCTGCATGGTTTACATTATTTGCTACTGGGAACTGATGGATTTTGCTATTAATTTTTTATTACTTTTATAAGTGCCTTTTAACTGTCTTTACCCTAATGAGCAGCTTGTGATCTCAAAACACTTGCACTTATGTATTTCAGTATCCATTTACTGATGGTGAAGCAGAAGCTGAAGGCAAGAAGTAGAAAATGCTTAAGACTTACATACTTAAATAGTGTACAATGTAAGAGAACTTTGGTACAAGGGAACTTTGCTCCAACTAGATATGAAAGCTTTTAAATACAAGCTGGTGGTATGAAATAGCATGATGGAAAATTCAAACTGACTTTATCCTCTAAAGCTACATGTAAATTTCCTTTTTGTGCATATTGGAAAGCTTTTTAAATAGACTAAATTTCCTTCTTTTTTGGAGTTTGCAAACTCAGATATCAGTAACATATCTTTTCCTAAACTTGGCAATTCTCAAAGTTCCCTTGGAGTTTTCCTGCAAGTGATCTTCTGTCTCCCACATTCTTGGAGTTGATAAAGTCCTCTATGGTGATTCAAAGAACTGAGTGAGAAACCTACTTAATACATGTAAATGCTAATAAACTCTATTTGCCTATTTAAAACAAAAGCCAAGGATTTCATTTTGTGCTCTTGCTGACGGTGAAACAGGGAGTGCAAATTGAAGCCAGAAAAGGAGTTAAGGATTGAGATTGATGATACATCAATGGCAAGGATTTGAATGTTACTATTATTCTTAATATGTTACTTAAGGTCTTAACATCTATAAGTGTTTGATTTCAGAGATGCCCTTTACCCCATCTGTGGCTTTGGCTGGATGAGGGGTTCCTGTCTAGAGCTGCTGCTCTCAGTTATATCCCTGGTGCTGCCTATCCCAGCTGCTAGTTCTTTCATCACTTAGAAATCAGTTTAGCTTTTCCCAAGGTGTATGTGGTGGCTGAGGGCCTGGTTGTGCTGTGTGGGGCTGAGCATAACTTTAAAACCTGTTGCACCAGTTACTGGGGGCCTGCTCTTACTGTGATGGTGCTGACTGCAGGAAAATTTTCATACAGGAAAATCAAAGCCAGGTTCCTCACCTTCCCCTCAGGCTGTGAATCATCTAGGTTTCATGTTTTTGGCATCTCTGCTGTCTCTACAGTGCTCTGCTGTCTTTCTTGTGTTTTTGTGAGGAAAGGGCAGTGAGATTTCTGCATGAATAGTACCAGTAAGAGTCAGACTTTTCCTCCTGTTCTGTTTGGCAGTGTCAGAAATCTTGGTTGGATCTGGTTGTCTCTCACCTTGCCTGTTTCACCTTCCTTCCCTGCAGAATTCAGCACCACTTTGTTTTCTTAATGCCATCACATTTTTGCTCTTGCATTAGTGCTCCAATTCACATCTCAAAGCTTCTGACTTCCATTTTCTCTTCATGTCTTTGTATGGTTCATTCTTGTTCTTGGTCTAGAACTCTTCTGAGTCAGTCTTATCTTAGTACCTTGTCATTGCCATCTTTTCACTGATGTTGGCAGTCTGGGTGCCAGCTTGTTCCATAAGCTGCTTCTCAGTTATATTTCTTTCATCCATGAATGTAAAGCAGTATGGCAAGTAGTTAATAAAATCACTTAGAAAGTGGTATCTTATCAATTGCCATGATAGACCTATTATCAGAAAAGGCAAGATAAAATATTGGCAGTATGATTGAGTGGGACTGAATGGGGATGAAATAGCAAAGGCTGGTCAGAGGACTTAACTTATGAGAAGAGACTGTGGTTTCATCTCTGTAACAGAGTTAAAGAAGCCATTTAATAGCTCCGATGAACCCATGGTAAACTGCTGAGTGCCAGTGGTGGAGTTCTGAGCAAGTAAAACTGGGACAATACTCCAGGGCATGACTGGACAAAGACTAGAGAAAAGGGGATGTGTCAAAGTAGGCAGAGGAGCTTAAAACTAACAGGCACAGGCTGGGTTTAACTGCTGTAGCAGAAAGGTTTCATTATTGCAATATTTTTTTCTGTGATTTCTTGGTCTTTTTGTAATGTTTCTATGCAAAATGGATCCTGGTAATTGCAATTTAATGTCTGTCTTGCTTCTAATACCAGTTATTGCAACATGCCAAGGCTGGCTTCTCAGTGACCTCTGCAGTGAGAATACTTATGTAATGTTTTAAATAGTGTTCAAAATGGGCCAGAATGGTATGGAAGCAAATTTCTGAGTGGGAATGTGATCTCTGTTATTTTGAATATTTGTTCCTGGTAATTTGAAAGTTGGTTTAGCCAATAGTTAACTTTGCTGCATCCTTCTTTTATCAGACTATTTCACCATGTAATGTTCACTCAATGCACAGAACTAAACTAGAACAGAAAACGAGCAGACAAGCAGAACTGGTTTTTCTTCTTTGCTGGGAAGGGATTGATGTGTTTCTCCAAATTTGTTCAAACACAGAGTCTTCAGAGTTCAATCTTTTTTTTTTTTTTTTTTTTTTAGTGTTGCATGGCTTTAAGCCATTCCCTCTGGATCTTTGCACTCATCCAGTTGCTTTAGTGACTGTGTTATTTTCCCCTGTTTTTTCCTTCTGTTAGCAAAGCCCTGCCCATGTTGCCAGTTGCTAAAAGCACTACACTGCACAAAACATAAGATAAAAATTATTGAAAAGGGTATAGCATTAAAGAGAAGAGGCTGTACATGTTCATGGAAAATGAACTTGCTTAATGAAATTTCTGCCGTGGATGGTAGGTGTTGTATTCATGAGAAGGAAAATTTCAAGGGATGATCTGAAGTGATCAAGTTACTGTGTCTTAATCACTTGCTGCCTTTCAACTTAGCTGTGACAGTTGACAGTGCATAAATGCTGTTGGTCCTGCCCCAATTGCATGCGTAAAAACTATTAAGTTAAAACACCCTAAGTGGCATTTAAATTGATGTGTTTTGACTGGCAATTGAGGTGGTCATTAGCTGGTTATTGTAATTCAGGCAGCAGGCAGAAGCCCAATAGGATGTGGTACCTTAATGTTGCATTGACTGCTCTAAGACTGTGGCTGTAGGACTGTGAGATTAAGATGTTTTCTCCTCTTTCAGGTTGAATACACAAAATTGTTAATAGCAAAAGATTTTGCACCTTCCCCCTTTGTTTGTTTGTCTTTCCCCAAGTGCAACTTTGAGCGTTATCTCCTTATTAAGCCTTATTTTAGGAAAACACTGTATTTTCTTTCAGATACAATGAAGATTATTCACCAAGCACACAAATCTAAGGTAAGACTATTAGCTGTGTTCTTCCCCTTTTTGCATGCTTTGATGCAGGCAGATCTCTGCACTGCCAAACAAGACTGGAGCAGAGGCAATCAGTAAATTCTTCTTCTTATCTTTGTTTTCTGGTTCTCTGATTTGTAGACTGGTGAGCTTGTCGTGAGTTTGGAGGATGATGACAAACTGATTTTGAAGGAAGACAGTACGCTGAAAGCAGCTGGAGTAGGTAGGAGTACATTTGTATTGACTGAAGATGCTGTTCCTTGTGGTAGCATTAAACTGATAACTGGTTGATTATGTTTGGACAGGCTGCTGAAAAGTAAATGCTATTTCTGATGCTCTTTACACGACTTGATAATTATTCAGGGAAGCATTATTCAAATCATTGGTCTGAGGGCAGCAGGTATCTGCACTCCAAATGTTCAGAATGCAAATTATGATTTTTAGAGGGTATGCTTATAATTCTGCTGAGAGTAATTTTAAATGATTGACAGATAGGTTATTAGTACCGTGTCTGCTTAGTCTTATCAGTAACATTTAAACTGATGTTTTGGTTAGAAATGTAAGTAGTGGAACCAGCATGGAATAATGAAATAAGATTAGATTTGTTTAATGTGCAGCATACAGTGCCTGATAGCCAGATTGCTCAGGAAAGCTTGAGCAGTATCATTTAGAGAATGTGCTGAACATAGCAAAGAGTTGAAACTTGACCTGATTTCTCACATTTTGACAGGAGACTACATATAGGGCATGTCTTTTGGTAATAATGTAAAGAAATGTCTGTCATGATAAAATTGATGGTCCCTGAATGTCCTTTGGGCTTCTCATAAATGTGGCTGAGTGACTTTGTGGCAGCAGGGTACTTAAGGGATGTGGTTGCATTCCACCTTGATATGGACGTTTTCTCATTTGAATCTGATTTGCCTGGCTGGAAAGCTTTAACTGCCTGTGCTCTAAGTGCAGGGGCTTCACAGAGGAGGCTCCCTCCTGCTCCTGGTGCTCACTCATTGCTCCCCAGCTACAGAGTGGGGTTTTTTCCTCACAGGTTGCTTGGCTCTCCTGTTTCCTGCGATTTATTTTCTGGTTTTAAGTGACTTGGGATGTCTCTTCAATATTTTTTCTCTGGTGTGAAATACAACTGGTCTCAATATACCTTTCCTAAAGGTCTTTGAGAATTCCTATAATATGAATCATAGTTTTTACTACACCAGGTCTTTTTGTCTGTAGGGGAGAAAAAGGGAGGATTACAGGCACCCAAGCCTCATAGATTTGTAATTTAGTTAGCAAAAGATTCATTTAAGCATGATCTTTATCTAGGTAAGGCATAAGAGGCAGTGCAGTTCAGGAGAGGGACTGATGACAGGCTGTCTTCTTTCCAAAAGGTATGGGTAAATATTTGTATATATTATCTGTCTGTCTTTGAAACTGGGTTTGTAGCTACAGCAGTGAAACACTTGGATGTGATCTCAAAAAAGGTGTCAAAACATCAGACTGAGTGTTACAGTGAAAGGAAATAGGAAACAGCAGCCTGCTCTGTGTCTCTGTACAAAGGGAGGGGTGGTTCACTTAGGACAGAAGGTGGTTTAAAGCTGCATTTTTTTTTCTTTTTTTCTGAATAACAGCAGTTATTAGCCATAAGTATCCAGAGGATATTTGTGATAGAAGAGGAAAACCCTTTCTTTGGAAAATGCAATGTGCCATGATGCCATTTTGAATATGGATATGTTCCAGTGTATCTTGATGTGAAAATTAGCAAAGTTAGGAGTGGGGTCTTTGTAGTAAAATCGTGAAGATTTTACCTTTCTCCTTCAACAAGAAGTGGAAAAGAATAGGCCAAGAAGTGATAGCATGTATCATGTACCACTGGTCCTCATTTTGTACAAAATGATAATTTTGTACATTTTCTTTAACTCAATAAGAAAATTTGAAATCTCCTATAGAGATATTATGTTTTTCTAACAGTCTAGTCTGGACAAGACTTGCTAGAATAAAACAGAGAATCACCATTAGAAAATCTGGGAAATTCTGATACATACAGAACATTTTTCCTAAGCTACAGTTGATTGCCCTTGGCACTATCCAGGGCTGGGCTAGAGAGTTATAAATTATGAGGACATTAGATAAGTATCCTCAGGAAAGCCTCTGTAGTAGTGATTATTATTACAGTTATTATCCAGTCAGCAAAGTTAATGCTTGCATTTTTTTTTTTAAAGCAGGGTGTATGTTAATAAAGTGTTCAGTATTCATTACAAACAGTCTTGTCTGTTTTCTAGTTGAGATTCTAAAATCTCTTCTACTCTTTTTTTTTCTTTTTTTTACAAGACAGGCAGACTTCATTAACTTAAGGTTTAATTTAAAAAACGAATGTGGAACTTATTGGCTCAGCACCTTAAAGAATTTCATGTTTAATAATTGTGAAGGCTTTCCATCAGATTTGTCTCTGTTCTGAATTAGTAATGTTGCTGACTTATTGTTTTAGAAGAGGAAGTCCTTGACCTACTGGGTTGAAAGAATTGTGACTGTTCTGAACCTTTGTGGGTCCTTTAGCTCTGCCATATCCCCTGTGAATAATTAGAGGTATTTGAAGGTATTGCTCGAGAAGCCAATTTGTGTCTTTCACTTTGCATATTGTCGAAGCCTCATGAATTAATCATCAGCAGGGCAAAAAATTAACTTCTTCAGACACACATTTTGATGGGTCATGAGGGAGAATGTAAAGTGATCTGTAAAATATTCTACTGATCCTCTAAGTATTAAATTATTATACCTACAGGCTAATTTAATGGAAAAAAGAAGTTTCTTTCTCCCTTTCCTAACAAAAAAATGCACAAAAAAAGAGTATATCATGCTTCATTACTTTCCTAGCATTTGAAGGTGTTAGAAATGCAGTCACTTAATTTGCTGAATTCTTATACAAACAATTCTGAAGACTGAACAAATTGTGAGGGGTCTTGTGTACATATTTACTTCTATATATACATGTTCTTGGTGGTTTTGTTTCTTGGGGCATTTTTTAACGAGGTTAAATGACATCTTTCATACTGGAATCTTTTTTGCAAATATATGAGGAGGAAAAAGAAAAGTGTGTGGTGATTTAGAATTGTCTTTGACCATAAAGTTGCTAATTGTCTTCTAAGGTTCTAAATAGCTGGCTGTTGGTGGTTCATTTACTGGTGTTCTAAATATTTGATTTTTTTATTCATTCTAGCAAATGAGACGGAATTAGCATTCTTCTGTGAGGAAGATTACAGAAACTACAGAGCTAATCCTGTTTCGGCCTGGTGAAGATCCCAAGAGATTGTTTTGTTTTCCCATACCTGTTGTAAATTTTCCTTATTCTGCTTAATGAGATTTTTCTTAAAGATCAATAAATCCTAGAGGATTTCTTTGCAAACAGTGCAATTCCCTTCCTATAGAAATTAATTTCTGTCAATATGCTAAGGCTGAGAGAAGGAAAACTGGGGGACATAAATGAATTTTTTTCTTCCTCCCTTTTCTTTCTGCCGTGCTTGGCTCTTGAGCCTCAGGCAATGCCATCCCTGACCTGTGACACAGGTTCTTGGTGTGATCCCACAGCAGACAGTAACTGCACATGGAAATTATACAGTGCACAGGAAGATCCCATCACAGTTCTAACTTCTACTGAAAATGAAGTGAAACCTCCTTCAAATGAAATGAAATGTGTTATGACCAAATCACGGGGTATTTTAAAGAACTTGAGAAGAGAATCTCTCTGTTCTGAGCCACAGCTTTACTTCTCTCATTTTATGTTTGGTCTCTTTTGTTTAAATAGTGCAAACTGGCCAGTGTTTCATGCTTTTCAGTGGTGAATGCTTTCCATTATCCTCTCTTCCAGCCCTCTTTAGTATGCTGGAAGGGACAAATGTCTGTTGGGAGGCTTTTGTGTCCAAGGACCAGCTCGCCTGTTTCCAGCTTTACTTCATGGAGACACCTTCACATAGGGGTAGCAGCTCGAGTTCTGCCAGGACATCAGTGTGCCTTAGCAGGAATTGGGCATTTTTCCAAATGGAGTGAAAGCTCATGGTTTCAGTTTAAAGAATAAAACCTGAATGGTTGCATTTTTTGCAAGGAGAGGCCCAGTCTGTGAGCCACATGTCTTCAAGACTGGAATTGATTCCTTTATGCTTTCCATGAGCCAAATACTCTGTTGCTATGTGTTTGTTCTTGGTAATTCCAGGCTTTCCTACTACATGAACCAAATTAAGAATAATAGGAAATAACCATGCATCCAATAAAGTACCTTTAGATAGATGCCACTTATGAAATGCTTTTTAGGGGGTACCAACATGGGACACTGTGCCTTTAAGCCTGCCTTCACTGAAACAGGAATGATGCTGGCTCTCTGCCTTAAGCAGGGTTTTTGTGCTCTGCTAAATCAAATGAGACCTCACATGCAATTGCTTTAGACCTACACATCTACACTGAGCTCTGGGTGAGAGCTGACAATGCTACATCCATGAGACTTTCTGGAGGAGTAACCTTACCATTTCCTAGAGTTTTGATTCTTGCTTTTATTGACATGTGTGGTTTCCAAAGTATCTAAATAAAATTTCCCTTTATTTTAGATGTAGGGCCAAAGAACCCTCTGTGTATTGTTCCCACGTCGTTTTCCTCATCCTTCCTGACAACTCTCTGGTTTAGGCTGTTTTACTCACCAACAGCTTTGCTTCAGTTTTATTTTCTAGTGAAAGAACTCTGCCACTTCCTTAGCTGTGATTAAATGATTGTATCTTTATCTTGTAAGGAGGAGTCCTGTGTCACTGGAGTCACCTATGTTCTCCTGGGATGTAGATGCTGTTATGCATGCCCTGATGAGTTTATGAGGAGAAGTTACCTCTTGCCTTCTCTTTCTGTCCACGCAGCCTGTTGCTGGTACCTGGTCCCCAAACATGGGCTACCTTCTTAGGCAGTCTGTCATGTTTGCAGATTTATGTGGTTAATACAAGTTTGTGCTCATCTTCTCAGTTCAAGCTGATGCGTTGCACTCCAGACTATCCCATCTTTGTTCAGCCAGATTTACAATAGTGAAGGTAACTTTGTAAGAATAGATGAGAGAGATCAGTGTCTCAGGCTGGCCTACCAAGGCATCTAAATGGTGTCTGTCAGCACATGCAGGCTCTCAGACTGAGCAAGCACTGCCATTCTTTTCCTCCTGTTCTGGGAATTTGAATTTGGTCTCCAGCCCTTTCAGGCAGATTTGGATTAGTTTTGTGATCCCTTTTCTCTAAAGCATTTGTGTTTGAAAGAGTCACCACATTTCAACAATTGTCCTTTCTGGGCTTGTACAGTTCCAAATTTGCAGTGTCACATCAAGTGTGGTACAGTGGAAGAGCAATTCTACAGCATCAGTGAGAAAAACCCTAAATGTTCTACTGCAAATATTCAAGAATGATGTGCCTGGCACTCCAGATTAACTTCTCTTTCCAAGGGAAGAGTTAAGCTACTGCTTTGTGAGCTCAGTTTGCTCTGGCAATGGCACTTGATTGGCTTCTTTCTCCAGCAGCACAGTGGAGCCTTTTGTAATGCTCTCAATGGCCATACTTGTAAACTTGGTTTCTTCCTGAAGTGTTTTTCTACTGTGTTGTTCTTTTGTTTTTTGCTTCTAATGGGACTTTCTATTATGCTTCTTTAAAGTAAATCCCACAAAACCACAGATAATAACTGAAAACTTGTTAGGAAAGATGCTGTTCCAACATTTTCTTGGTGGGATATGGTACAGCCTTGTATCAAAGTAGGTTTGATTCCAGGATTGTTGAGTACTGAATGAAATCTCTGAACACTGGCTAAAAAATTAGTAAAGACTGAGATGTCTTTGCCCTTGTTTTGAAATCCTCTTTCTGCTGAAGGAAATCACAGAGATAGTGCTGTGGTTTGTTATCCTGGCAGAAATCATGAACTGCATTAGTTTACAAAGCTTTTAATCAAAGGTGTAGTGGGGTAAATCATACAGCTTTGCCAGTGATCTTAGGCATTGTGGGGTTAATAAGGATTCGTGTTACAGTGGGATGTTCTTGGAACCATTCACCATTTTTTTGTTAAACAAAAGAACAATATCCAGAGAGGACACTGAAAGAAGATAAAATTTATCCTGGGTTATAATACTGTAGCTGGGAAAGGTGGTCAAACTGGAACCCTGGGATGGTGTGTCGGGCTTGGCTGTTTCTTAGAGAAAAAAATCACTTCAGAGTGACTGGAGTTTTGATTAGGAGGTGTGAAAAAATTGCTACTGAAGAAGAAGATAGGAAATCTAGAAAGGAATTATCATAAATAAATAAGAAGAGGTAACAGTGTAACTGAATAAACAGCAAAATTTGCATGTGCAACACTCTTGGTGCAGAGATACCAGAGCAGTGCTGCTTTCTGTAGAACTAAAGATACAAAAATGGTGCTTTTTCACAATTTTGGAATTGAATTAATGAACTGCTCAAATAGGCATCTTGTTTTTTCTGGCTTTGTCACATTATACTTTCTGCAGCCAGCAGTTTAAATTACTTTTCTGCCCAGAGGTAGTTATGTGTCCTTTAGAAGAAGCTAGAGTTAAGAAAAATCTGCTGACATGCACAGCTGAGTTAAATGTTGACCGATGGCATAGAGGAGAACTCAAAGATCTGATAAGCACCACTGTTACAGTTAAGTGCTTTATCTGATGTAAACATTGTGGCTTAAAGGCGATCCAGAAATGTGTTGCAAGCTGTGGTGTTTCTCTTTCACTCCCTGGCAGTATTTAACATCCCCTGACAGATCCCTTATTTAAAAATGAGCCTGCAGGTAGCAGACCAAGAGTTCCCAGCCACACGGGACATCCATGGGCCCTGTCCTTGGAAGCCAATGGCCACAGAAATCATGAGTGTCCAAAGGTCAAGAAGATAAAATCCGAGCGTGGGATACTCGTTCTTGGCGTCCTGTGACTGACAATATCCCAGATACAGAGCAGGGCAGATGTCTGGAGACATTACAAGTGCCTAAGGCAAGGGCACACTTCTGGGTATTGAAGGGTTTGGACTGAGCTCAGGCTTCCTGGTTGGCACCTGATCCTCCTCCCATTGCTCCCTTTCCATAGTACTCCTTGGCACAGATTTGCAGGTGACTAGTAAGTCAAGAAACACCCAGCAGACAAGTTTTTCTGCTTTTCTTTTTATCAGGATATTCACTTTTCTCTACTCCCCATTTCCTATTGAGTCAGAAACAGCTTCAAACGTTTCCCCAACCACTTCCCTTTGCTTCTTGCTGCCACTTCTGCTGATTTGCAGGGCTTTAATGGTTAGGTTTGCACCTCATCTGATATGCAATAGCAGCATTTCCTGTGGCAGTGAATATACATTTTTAAAAATTTTTTCATGAAAAAATATGCTCTGAAATGGAGACCTTTTCTATCTACACTGTCACTAATAATGCACAACAAAGGCTCCTTTCTTGCTTTGCAGGAAGACTTGTATTGTAAGTACAGTCCACGGGTCAGTGGAAACAAAAATGTTTTTTTCATAATGCTTTGTGTCTTGTAAGGAAATGAAAGAGTTACATCAGGAATGCAAAAGAAAAAAAAAGGCAGTGAAAAGCCAAGACCTATTGCCATGAACCCTTTTCATGCAGAGAAAGCCACCAGATGTCAGCACAGCCTGTTCTTTGCTCCTCCAGAACCTCTGTAAGCCAAGAGATGTGTCATGTTTATGAAAAGTGCTTATCTGTGAACTGGTTTAGCCTGCGAAGTCTGTGCTAGGGTTCTGGTGATGAAAGCTGAGTCTTTCCTTGCAGAAAGTATTTCTTTTTATATTAAAATCAAACAGCGGCAAATTGAACTGGTTTCAGTGCTTAAATTCCTCTTGTTAGAGGGCATCCTTTGCAGAGCCAGTTCCCAGCGTATCTAAATCTTTGCATGCTGTGAGGAGGCATTTGCAGAACATTCATTTGAGGAATTGTCTGGAAAAGATCAGTGTTAATTTGCTGAGGTTTTGTAAAGTGGATTTTAAGTATGCCTATTTCTTTTAAACACAAGGAGAACCATCTGGAACAGACACACATGCAAAGCAGAGCAAAACATCTTCAGCAACAGAGCTTAAACACACAACAAATGTAACCTCCATGCTTCTGACCCTGAGCTCCCACTGTTTCTTCCTTGTAGTGCAAGGGCTAAGGAGAACCTGGTAGTGCATTCTTTGGGCTGTGCTTCCTGAGCTGGGATGAGCTGAGGTGGGATATGAATTTTGGAGCCCAGATCCAAGCACGGTGCACAGCTTTATGCTGTCAGTGATTAGCGCATGCATAGATGCTGCCTGGTTAAGAGGCTAAATTTGACTTTTTGCACAGGGACAAGGTGTGACAGAGCTTTCTGCTCAGATTCCTGTCACTTTTCTTGCAGCAGCTTGCAGGTGCCAGGGAGGTATTGAAGAGAAGGAAGTTAAAGTGGTAGGTAGAGCCTGGGTTATGTAAATATTCCCTCCTGTTTTGGGCTGCTTGTTTAGTTCCTTTCTTGTAGCCTCATCACACTGGTGTGTTAGGGGCTTGCCACAGCTTGCTGTGTATGGGAACTGCTTCTCAATTCCAAACTGTCAGGATAACCCTCAAACACTGCTCACACTCTGGAGCTGATGCAAGGGAAATTGCAGCTCTGCAGTCTTGGGCTGTGTGCAGGGGAAGACTGGTGTGCATGGGTGCAGCCAGCGTGGTGTGCAGGTTTGGGAGGTGTTATTCTTTCTTCTGTCCCTTCTGCAGCTCTCAGTTCTGCTTTGCTGGGGACCAGGACCTCGTCTGGAAGATTGGCATGCAGGGCAGATAGATGAGAGGAGAGGTGGGTGTTTGGGGTGGTGATGGAGTGGGGGAGAGGATGGGGCACAGGGCTTTCATGTCCCAGTAGATGTGGTATTTTTGATCAGATATGGATTGTAACTTCTGTTTGTTATCATCCTCCTCTGATACCAGTAGATTCATTCCTTTGTAGTGGGACAGAAGCAGCTAGCCAGAAGAGTGGGAGTTTCAGTTGGTAGTGAATAAATTAATGGGGTCAGTATGACAGATTATTATAAGAATTTACCTTTGTCTGTCCATTCCTGCTCCCTGGTAGGTGACTTACAGTGTTGTGTACCAGGAATGTCAGCAAGTACTGTAAGAACTGCTGCTGTCTGCTCTCATTCCATACCTGGGAAGGTTTAATTCTGCTTTCTAACCTAAAGCCCATGGAACATATTCTTTTAATAACAGTTTGGGAAGCCCCTTTTCTTCAGTGAACTGGGATTTTTAAAATGGAAGGCATGGTTGTGGTCTGATTCTAACAGTACTCTGAGGTCACGTTTGACTCTAGGCTTGTATTTGGGTGTCAGTCTCTTCCTTCAAGTTAACAGTGACAGGACAAGAGGAAATGTCCTCAAGTTGTGTCAGAGGAGGTTTAGATTGGATATTTGGAAATACTTATTCACCAAAAGGGCTGTGAAGCTTTGGAACAGGCTGCCCTGGAATGTGGAGTCACCAACCCTGCAGGGATTTACAAGACTTGCAGGTGTGGCACTTTGGGACATGGTTGAGTGGTGGGGCTTGACAGTGCTGGGGTAACAGTTGGACTCGATGATCTTAAAGGTCTCTTTCAACCTAAACAATTCTATGATTCTATGATTGTATCCATCCAACTGGGAGACATCAGCTGGCTTTAGAGTCAAAGCAGCAATCTAGCCATGACAGCTTTATATCCCAGCAGTTATATCATGGCCATTTCTTACAACTATTCCTCTGCCCTATCCCTCCCAAATCAAACACAACTGGTTCTGCAGAACACAGACCTGAATCTTGCACAGCAACTTTGTTTTCCAGAGTGCTGAATGAGACAGCTACTTGAAAGCAGACATCTGGCTGCAGACAGCTCTTTAAGGCAGCAGGCTGGCATGCAGCAGCTGAAGGTAGCTAATTGCACATCAGATACGGGAAACAGATAACAAGAGTAACTAACCAGCTGAACAGCAGCTGCAGTGCATCCTCCAGTGTTGAGATTTCTAAATCTAAAGCAGATTATCTTCCTAGGAGGATGCACTTGTGCCACTTTAAGTCTTTGAAAGGTTTCAGTAATACTATGGCTTGTGATATGTGATCCTCCTGACTGGCCCCAGACAATGCTTATTTTTAGTCTTTGATTATGAACGTCCTGTACATGCTCTGCTAACAAGAACTGTCCCTAATCATAGATGGTATCTGTGTATTCTGTGCTGAGCTTTAAAATGTGAGTGGTTCTCACTTGCACTAAAAAAAACTTGTGCAGAAATTCTGCAAAGCTGATGCTGCTTATTAAGGCACAATAAACAGATAAAAGAAAACTGTCCTAGTGTAACAAATCTCGTTCCTCAAACCCAAGGCACAGTCTGCAAATCCCACTAGCTCAGTGTGTGAAATTTGGAGCTCAAGGATAACACCAGGTTTTGTTGCTGATTGTAGTTGTGCTGGCCATCTTGGAGAGACTGGAGGAAATATATTGCTCAGAAGTGCTGAAGCAAGTGCATCCCCCTAAAGATTTAACTATAGTTTGATGTATCACTTTGTGAGTAAATCCCTGAAGAGCAAGAAACCAATTGCACCATTTAAAGCCTTGTATTATAAAACTGAAGGAGTGAGAGAACTGTACCTGCAGAGGTTAATCTTCAGCTCAGGAATTTAAATGAACTCATTAAAATCAACTTACAAATTAGCTCATTAAAATGCAGTGCTGCAGATCCAGAAGTTGGTTGATCTGGCATGCCACTTGTATGAAAAAGCGACTTAAGAAGCAGAGAACAAATTTATAGTATTAAAACTCCATCTTTCTTTGCAGTCCCCCATCTGGAACTCCTTCTTCCTTGAACTCTGTATCAACAGCACTTATTTAGTGAATTAAGCTTGTTTGATCCTGTGCTACAAGTGCAGTATCAGTAGCCCCCTGTAATGAAATATATGTCCGTACACACTTGAGCCCTCTCACATGGAGGGAACTCTGTAATTGAGCCCTGGCACCATGGGTCACAGCAATGATCATTTTATTACCTTCATAATGAGATTCTACAAGCTGCTGGCTGTAGTGGGTTTTACTTCTTAGTGGTTAAATTCTAGATAATCACACTACTCTACTACTGCCATTAAAGTAATGGTTTTGTTTAGGGCGAGGCGGGAAAAAAGACTCACACCAGTTCTGATATAATTATGTAGACCTGTTCAGAATATCTTTATATAACTACAGGCCAGTGATTAATACTGGCCTTACTCTTACAGCTTTTCATTTGGTTCTTACATATCCCAGAGGCACATAGTAGGCAGTACAGAAAATAAAAATACAAAGGTTTTTACATTCCAGCTATATATTCTGCAATAAGATATATATATATATATATGTGTGTGTATGTGTGTACATATATACAGAGAGAGAGAGAAAAACTTCAAGTACAAAACCAGTTAAATGGTAAATTTTAAACCAATCTCACCGAATGTCCTATGCACATCAAAAAAATGCTTAGGGAAAAGATAATTGAAAAATTCCTCAGTTTCATTTTCAGGATTCCAGAATCAGAAGAAATTACTCAAACTGTTGTTGTCACATGTTTTAAGGACCAGATGCATACAGAGGGCATCATGTGAAATGCTGTTCTGCATTTATAGGAAATGGGTTTGGTTTTCAGAAGGGATGGTGGCTGGCTGGCCAGTCTGTTGGCACAGGCATTACCTGGAGACGCTTGACCAGCTTTTTTTTCTAGATGCTGTAGGGCTGCAGTAGCTGTGGGGATTTTGAGCTGGCTTGTCTGTCCCTTTGGGCTTGTGTCCATCTGAAAAGCCCAATGCTGACTCACTGACTTCCCTTCTGCTCATGGAAACTGTCCCTTTGCCATGGGAAAGGGTTTGTAGGCATGGAAGTCATGTAAACAAAGCGAGGGTGCAAACCTTCTTCTGGGCAGAAAGGTGAGTCTTTAACCTTGCAGCAACTCACAGTAAAGCCATGCTTTCCCCCTTGCAGACAAAGCCTGTGAGCCTGTGTAATGTTCTTTCCCTGCCTCCTAATCTTTTTTGGCTGCCAGACAGTAGTTGTGCCTGACCTAAAGATGTTAAAAGAAACCTAGATGGGAAAAAAATACACCATGAAGTGTGTAAACTGGTGCTTTTATGTTGTCTTTGCCTGATGATGAAATGGAAAACCAGGCTTGCTGAATCCAGTCTTCCCTCAAGGATGAGTTAAACTGGGGTAGGAGAATTGTATTCAGGTGAAACTGTCTCAAATCCATGTGTAAACTTAACCTATCACCTAACTAGAAATAAATAGTGTTGGGTCATCAGTCTGCTTGGAGAGTGATTTGGTCAGGTGCCAATCTGGGCAAAGTTCTGGAGGTGGATGGAGAAACCTAATAAACTCAGCCTGCTGAGGGGGACAGTGGGAAAGAATGTTATGTTCACCATATTGCCCAAACCCCATCAAAACAGCAACAAAAAATCACCTGATTATGAAATCTAGGCTTTTCCCTCAAGCCAGTTTCTTTTTATTCAGCAAAGGGAAGCAGCATTTGGAGATTTACTGTAAGTGTTAGGCAAGAGCTGACACTCAATATCATCACTGGCCATGTGAGCAGTATTTGAAGAATATTACTCACTGTAGTTACTTGAGGCTAAACAGGGAATTCTTATGATTGTCTGTCTGTGTAGAACTCTTCCAGGTTACAGGAGCAATGTAGAAGGGCTTATGTGCCCCAAATCTGATAATTCCCCCTGCCCTTTATATTAACTGGTTTGGTAACAAGTACATCCTTGTCCCACAAGCTGCACCTCATTTGGTGCTGACAGCTCCTGTTTCTCAAAGCAATACTGAACACTGAGTCTTTTCCTTAGCTGTAGGAAAATGAGGCTATTCCAGGCATGTCCTTGTATCTGACCTTATTGAGGTAGTCTTCTTGTGTCATCCTGATTGCTTGCTTTTAAATCAGCTTTAGTGGATGGCTGTCCATTCACTGTTTGGTGATTGGATGTCCAAAACCTAAAGAATTATTCTGATAAAAACTTGACAGAAAGCGACAGGTGAAACACAAAATTAGGACAGAAATCTTCTTTGCCCTGTGCCTTGTCCACGGTGGGTGTGAATTCAGAAGAGCATTTCTTACCTGTTCTGTGATCTAGCGAGTGACTTTTTAAGGTGCAAGGCAATGAAGGACTGTGCCCAAAATGTACAACTACCATGTTTTCATGTTGTGGTCAAGACTTGATGATCCCTTTACAGGACTGTTCAAAGCTCTTATTATTGCTAGTGAAACCAGTGGGTTTAGAGCTGCTGTTTTGTTTGCTTAAATGGGAATGTTCAGGTGACAGCGATTTCTAAAAGCTTCACCCTATTATTTGATGTAAGGCCAGCTGGATGGCCTTGGTTTTCTCCATGTAATTTTGTGAAGCAGCAGGCCTTTCCAATAATTATCCTCGCTCTATTTCAATCAAATACTGCTTGAAACTTTGGCTCAGTATAACAGAGAGCATGCAGCAGTAGCTGTCATCTCAGAGCCAGCAGTGCAGACCAGACGTCTGGTGTTGAGGATGTCTCTCTCCCAAATGCTTTTATACTTTTGGAAAAGGTGCTTTATTTCCTTAGCTTATAAACATGCACCAGGCACAGCTTCCAGAACCAGAAGTGCTGTCTGTATTTGAGAGAACAGGGATACTGGGCTTGCTGTCAGATTTGATGATTTTAGTAAAATCTGCTGTCACAATAATATGGATATTGCTGTTCTGACTTGTCCACAGAGTTCATTGAGGAGAGCAGAACTAGAGGCAATTGATCTTTCTAAACCTCACTGCCTTGATTGATCCATACACTCAAGAGGCAGGGTATCTTTGCTGTCATAAACCCCAGAAAATCTGTACAACGTCGTATTAAAAAAAAAAAGGCATTGAAATTTATGAGAGCAGCTAGGAAAGCAACCAAGAAGTACTGGTTTGGGGAGCTGCCAGCCAGCACCTCAAGTGACTGATCTGACCAACAGAGTCCATCAGTTTCCCATGTACATTAGTGCTGCTAGCTCGGCTCTCACAGTCATTTTTAAGGCAATAATTGTCCTAGCAAATCAGCAATTTAATTTAACTACTACCATCTAACCTAGTCTGATGGTCATCCATTTTCTAAAGTCACCAAATTTTATTTTTTTATCCACAATACCATAATACCAAAACATACATATATTTAAGAAAAAGAAACACCTTTATAGAAATGTTGATAGTGCTTTGAAATCCTCAAATCCTGTGGCTGTTAGACATTGCTGGAGGTCTCCCCACTTGAAAACTCCCCCGTTGCACTGGGCAGAACAAACTTGACGTATCTGCCCTTCTCCCAGCCCCTCCTGATTCGCTGAAGTCTGTGCTGGATGCAGGGCAAACTGAAGATGATTTTTGCTATGATCACAGTGCATGGGACCAGCAGTGTGAGGGTGTAGGTGGGGGGCAGGTAGAACTTGTACTGGTTCTCATCGAAGGCCCTCGACCAGCCGTACGTGAGTGTGTGCAGAGTGCTGATCACCAGGGCAATAAATCCAAGGGAGGACTGAAAGGAAAAGAAACACACACCAGTTAGCAGAGTGCCTTGTGCCTGGCTGTTTTCCTGTGTTTTTGACATTATTGTGGCTCTGGACCGCAGCTGGCACTGCTGGAAGTGGGTGAAGCCACAGCTCCATGCAGAGCAAAGGCATCTCCAGGTGACTGGCGTCATCTACAGGAAAATGAGATTGTGCAGGCAGAAGTGCTCTGTTCTGAGGTGGGCAACAGCCCTCAAGGGTTTCCTCCTCTGCCTTAGAGATCTGTGTTGGTTCAAGGGCTGTGTGATAGGCTAAGCCCTTGGAATGGGGAGTCAAGAGCCCTTTACCCACTCAGGGAGGCAGCAAGATCCCAGCCCCTGTTCTACAGGCAAGAACTTCCACAATTTTCAGCTGAGATTATGCTCCCAAGCACCCACAGGGACAACATCTCCTCCTGAATATTTCCAGCTCCCTCTGAGGGTTGCTGTCAAAGACAAGTTTTGAACTGTTTCCCTCACTGATGGCTTCCTGCCAGCATCAGAGGTGGTGGCTCCCGAGCCTGCCAGCTCCCACTGCCTGCTGGCACTCAGCAGCAGCACTGGGTATTTGCTGTATTTTCCTTTGTACAGCCTTTGCTGATGTGTTTTCAGAGGAAAGCACAGGTGTAGCATCTTGCTCTGCTGCCCTACTTTGAATGCTTGGTCTAAGCCTGAAGTAACAACCAAATTTCAAGATGCCCAGACAGGGAAAATATTGCTGCATATGTCCCCAACTTAGGGAAGAAAGCCTCCACAAGCCAAAATATTTGTCTTGGTGCAGAGACCAGCAAGAAACATGATCTTCCTGAAGGTATGTCCAGGAAAAAGGACATGGCAGGGAAATAAGGAACAAGGGAAAAATGGGAGGAAGGACTCATCATCTTTTGAAAAAACAGTTTCAGCCAAAAAACTAAATTCACAGCTTCCCCTTCTATTTTTGATTGGTGAAGAACAATTAAAAAACCCAGATAACTTTTAAAAATGTACCACATTGTTACCAAAAAACCAGACCAAGACTCCCCTGAACTTCAGAGCTAATCTTTTAAGCAGCTGAGGTGACTGGGCAAGGGGAGGGAGGGAGAGCTCTAAGAAGTGCTAGCAGATCTAGGTACTTCACTTTTACAGTATCTATCAGGCAGTCATGTGGGTGCTGCTGAGTCCTGCCAAGGCAGGGAAGAACTCTTCTGTGTTATAGCTGAGCATTACTCAAGGTCATGCCAGGAGCTGGGAACAGAGATGGGAACTGAACCTCAGTCTTGTGTGCAACCCCACATTTATCCTTTCTTTCAGGGACAGATGTCCTTCTCACCAGAAGCCATGTCCATGTCCTAAACCAAAGTGGTAACAAGCAGCAAACCCAACAGGGTCAAGACTACTTGCACTTGGAAAATTAAGGAGGAGTTTGCTGAAATATGCCATGGTCACTGTTGAACCTAACAGCACGACCTGGCCCACAGATCATCCATCTTTTATAGGTTGAGCTTCACTCCAACAGGCAAAAAAAAAAAAAAACCAAACAACCCTGAGTGGCAAAAGGCTGGGAGTATTGGTTTAGGACTCATCTGGCAAAGCAGGGAAGGGAAAAGGAGACAGAGTGAATCCAAGAGCAGCAGATGCTTTCTGCCCTGGGCAGGAGGTGCATTCAGTCAGCCCGAGCAGAGCTCTGTGCATGGCAGAGATGTCAGAGCTGGAGATAATTACTTTGTTCCTTTACAGTTTCTCTTTAAACCACTGCTGGTACTGGGGGAGAGCAGGAGTGGAAAGGAATAGGACAAAAGGTGACAGACCACCACCTTTGTGTGTGGACGGTGGGGATGAAACAAAAAAGCTAATTGGCAACAAACACATGGCTAAGCTGCTAGTGGCTGGAGACAGGGCTGGCAGCTCCTCTGAGGGCAGCAAGGGGCTGATCTGCTTGTACCACAAACCAGGAGCTGACTGGGGAGAACAGGGGGTGCCTGGGGGGTCCCAGGGGGGTCCCAGTGCTGATGCTGCCTGAAGGACCCATGGCTGCACCCACCAGACAGCTGGATACAGGCAGGTTTGTAAGTGCACAAAACCCCAAAGTTTTGCTGATTGCAGCTTGGCTCAGTACTTACAGCTCAATATACACTCAGTAGTACAAAGCAGAGCCTGCTGAGCACCACAGGGGGCCGATTTGCCAACGTGCTTAGCCCTGATACCACTCTTTTGCTCTCATTGATCCTCTCTGTGCAGTTTCTGGCTATGAAATCTTTTGTTTGAAACAGTGGCAGAGCTTTTTTTTTGTACTGTCACAACACGGGGAGTGTGGGGCCAGCAGTCCTGTTGGGTGTTAAAGCCCTCTGAAAGATGCTGTATGAAGATGCAGGTTTTGCATGTATTTTCTATTCTGCATTAACTCTTCTACCTCCCCCATCTCCTTGGTGCCTGCAGGCTCCCTGTAATGCATCAGCAAAGGTGATCCAGTCACATGTGGCTCATTTAGAAATGCTTGGGCAGCACTGAAAGCAAAGAGTCCCTTCCTGACCCAGATATGTTTCTGACTTGTGCAGCCATCAGTACTATGAAATTATTAGCTCAATGAAAGCAGCTCTGGCCCCTTGCACTGCCTCGACAGGAGGGTTAGAAAAGGTCTGATTACCTATTCTTTACATCTTATGCTACATGAACTATGAAAGAAACCAGGTCAAGTCAACCTTCAAATTCCAGGAGGACTTCTCAGGATGGGAAGGTAAAGGCAATCATACACATTTTTACTTCTCAGGCAATTAGAGTTGATTTGTAAATCACTGGGGAGCATTAAAAATGTCTCCTATAAGTTGAATTACATACAAACCATTCCTGTTAGCCAGTGTTTCGATCCTGTACATTTTCTGTAAAAACTGGACACCCAGGGGAACTGTGTATCTAATTTAACTATATTTAATTGAAATTTGTGTATGTGCAGGAGCTACTGTGAAAATTAACCTTTTTTCCTATATAACTCTGGCAATAACACAAATGGGATTTTCAACCCGTCAGGCAACAGATGTGCATTTTAATACTGTGGCAGTAAATGGCACTAATACAGGTGTACACACTGGCTGCTGGAAAATGTCAGACTTGGGAAGCTCTAGGTAAGGAGGGGACTAAAGTGGCTCCTGAATTTGTCTCACATGTGGCTTTTGGTACTGCATCTCTCAAACACCATCCAGTTCAACTTGATATTGGAACGAATTGCTGCATTTTCTGGAGGGCATCTACCTGGGGCATCTGCGCTCTGCATTTCACCCCTTTTATTCTGTAGAAGTGCTAGAAATCCCAAATATTTGAGAAAGCAGCCTCATGCTTCACCCCTTGTATTTACACTGTGCCACTGTGCATTAATTCAGGGAGGCTCCCACTGAGCTATGTGAATGTAACCTCTGGAGCCTGGAAGCAGTAGCTGTAGCTGCTCTTTTAATTTCCCCAAGAAAGGCACCACCAACTTATTGAGGAGTACATAATTTAAAAGATCCCTCATTTAAAAAAAATACATATATGGAAGCTAACATGCCAGGAGTTCTGTAACCTGCTCTTTTTACATGGTATTTCCACAGTAAGGCACAACACCAGCCGTGCCTCTCCTGAATGTGATCAGCTGGGAGCTCATGTCACACTGTCACGCTTTATTCCGTGCAGACAGAAATAGGTGCGAGTATCTTTCCATGAACTACGCCAGCCAGGTCCCATGTGGGGCAGCCAAGAGCTATTTTGGAGCCGACCATCACGCATTTGTCTGGTCCCAGTGCTGACATACCCTTAGAAAGGCTCGGGAAGGAGTCCCAAAGGGCAGATGGGACAGTTGTGTTACATGCACTGCCTGCCACGACCATGTTTGTGTTACATGACACAACGCCAGCACCCTCCAGGACAGCTGCCAGGCTGCCTGGGGAGCCAAAGGGAAATGCAGGGGGGTTCAAAGCCTCCTTCCAGGCTGCAAGCAGATACTTCCCTTCGTTTGGGATTCCTGGTATGAGATGTGTAAGTCAGGATTGATTTATCCAATGTCCCAGCAGCTGCAGCCCTCCCCTGAGACATGGTGGTGGGAATTAATATGCTCCCATTGTCCAGTCTGAAAGAGAGGTTTAAAGCCAGGTCTCCCTTCTCCTTGAGGGATGATCTCTTGGGGTCAAGCTCTCCTGGTGCAGCTCTTCTACTCAGTGTAAATAATTACTGGCTAGCCCACAGCAAGAGGGGAAAGAAGACAAACTGGATTGCTCGTTTGGTGATCAGGGCACTCGTGGGAGAAGCAGGGGGAGCAGGCTTCAAACTCCTGCTCTAATGAATATTGAATTATTTATACACCACTGAAGAGCTTCAGCAGAGCTTAACAGAGGCTGGATGATAGATATTCACCTCTGCATCCCTGAACCCTGCCCTCCCCTTTGGAAGGGTTGTGTGTGCCAGTGTGGTGCAAAGGGAGGCTCCACAGGGGAGCTGCAGGGGGATGGGGTCCTGGGGGGCTCACGTGTGTTGGGTGCCACGGGGTCACTGCAGTGGGACACGAAGCCTGGTGCATGCCAAGCAGCCCTGGTGCAGGAAGCACAAATAACATGGGGTTTTAGGGCTGTGGGATACGACTGTGACACAGTGAGTGGAATCTGGCCTCAAAATTAGCTTGTATGTGCAGGGGATACTTGGAAGGTTCATTCTCTGCTATCTCTGTTAATTAGCCCTAAGCCTGGCTCCAAATGCATCCCTGAAAAAGCTGCAGCCACTGAATATGGTGTCTGTGAATATCCCATGGGGTAAACTCAAGTCAGCAAGGGAATTTGGCCCTTGGGAGCGTGGCTATCACTGCAAGTGGGAGGAAGGCTCCTCAACCACTGGGGAAAAACTACATTCCTAATTCAGCTTTTAGAATCAGACATGAACTTTCCATTAAAATCATACCTATTTCTCTGTGCTGTGTGGGCTCTGGCAGTTTACAGACCACTCTAAGCCTTTTTGAACTTGTCTACTGAACACTTGGGTGCATGCAAGCTCTGCCAAACCTGTCTGTCCCCTGCACTGTCCTCCCAGGCGCTCTCCTTTTCAGCAGCTCACTCTCCCTGAACAGCAAGGGCAGATCTGTGTCCTGTAGCCAGCTGTCTCCGCAGCGAGCTCCCTGCCTGCCCTCTGCAGCCTGGTGCTGCTCATGTGGATGCCCGTGACACCTTGCATTTTCCCTTCTCCTGAGAAATGCACCCTCCTCAGATAGGACAAGCCCTGTGTGAGAGCAGCACGGCCCCAGGACACACCACAGCCCTTTGCCCCTCACTGCCCCTGGGTCTCACCTCCTGGCCGAGGGGTCTGTGGCTCTGGGGTGCACGGGGAGGCTTTGCTGCTGACACCAGTGCACAGCTTGCAGCTGGGTGTGCTGGGATGTGCTGGGAAAGCAGGTCAACCCCTGTCCTGTCTGCGTGAGGGCCTGACTGATTCTGCAGAATCCCTCTCTGGCATCAGCAAATGTCAACTTTACCTGAATGAAACTGAATTCCCTCCAGTTGAGAGAGTTTGCGATGGATGGAAGTGAAGTGATGGCAAGTAACGACAGCAAGCCCAGGGCAATTATTCCAACAGAGATATAAATCTCCATCCTCCAGACTTCCTCCTCTACCCAGATTGTCATCTTCTTCTCCACAGCCTGGCATGACAATGAAGGTTTGTTAAAACGGAGCGCTTAGGGACAGAGGAACTGAATTTTATCTGTTCTGGTTTTGGAAGCAGGTTTCCTGGATGAGCACTGGGTCCTATTCACACCCCCAGCACTATTTTCCTGTTTGGGAGATGTGGAAATGCTCTCTTATCCCAAAGCATTTGGCCAAAGCTAGACCTGATTTGAAGCCTGCTGGGAAGAACTGCTGAATGCTCTCAGCTCCCATGCCTGTAACCACAGCAGCAAGCCCCAAAGTCGCATTTGGAAAGATAATTACAATGAGAACTCCGTTTAAAGCCATGAAAACAAATACAGATGCTTGAATATGCAGTAGTCTCCTAATAACCTTTGTTTTAAGTGCATTTAGGGGGGAAATTGTTCATGCTAATGGAAGGGAAGATGGGTTTTATACTGCATGGCAAAGAGGAACATTTAGAACTGTCCTCTTTAGCCCATTTAATGGGTTTAATTTACTAAACAAAGATGTTGCTAGAAAACAGGAGGTAGAGGGGAAATGAACACAGGATGCTTGCCTGAGATTAATGTGCAACTGTGGCAATTGAGAAGAACCTGCTCAAGGCTGGAGCTGAGAGGCTAGGAATGGTGTTTGATGGACACTCTGAACAGGCACTGCTGCCAAAAACAGCCATCCTGCTCCCCTCTGCCCCCACAGCCCCTTCCCTCCTTTTTGGGGCAAACATTTGGAATCACTTGGGCAAATACCCCAGCACAGAAAGCAGAAGGTTGTGGGCCAATTCCTTGATCAGGTTCCCCACTCAGCTGCACGAAGCTTGTACCATCCCAGGAGGGAGCAGTGAGAAGTCACGGCACGAAAGAGCTAATCCCATCCTCCCATGGTAGTGCTGAGTTACAGAGCTGGCTGAACTGCCTGAAGGCAGCAATCCTACGCTGGATAAACACTGCTGAGAGTCTCCATAAAGCAATAAAGTTCTTTTCCATTTCCTTGTTCTTATATAACCGGTTCTTCACCACCGTTTTGTTAAACTCCTGCAGGCACAATGTGATGAGGACACACAACCCTCCCTGGGTTATGATTTGGTTACTCCAGCAGGCACAGTTATGAACATCAGTGTGAATAAACAGGGATCTCCCAAGATTTTGGGAGCTGAAGGGAACTCTGCTCCTCCTACCATTGGATTTCCCCTCTCCTTGCATTCTTCCTGCCTCTAACCTAATCTCAGACACACCAGTGCCAGGCAAGGCTGGTTTCAAAGGCTTGTCAGTGCTTCTGGGAAGCAATGGCAGGGGGGGTTGATCCTAGCCCTGGCTATAAATGCAGAGGGAGCTGTGTATCCAGGGAGATGGCAGGTCCTCAGCACAGATGGGTGAGTGCCGAGGGCGTGGCGTGCGGCTGACCTGCGGGGGGAAGTGCTCCTAGAGGCACAACTTATTCCCACTGCCCCACACCTGCTTTGAAAAATGAACTAAAAACCCAAGCTATTAAGCCTGCCACCCAACATCTGTGTGAGTTTAGAGGATTCCTGCAGGTGCTGACCCGAGGAGCAGCCCCATTACCTGCTTGACGGCCGTGTCGATTAGCAGGTAGCGGTGGGAGCGGCGCATGGGCAGGCACAGGCTGTACACGGCGTGCAGGGCTGCACAGAAGAAGCTCAGGAGACCAATCTGCTTTCGGTGCTGCAGCCACTGGTCCAGCCAGTCTGGGAAACGCCTGTACTTGGTGCCATAGTAGAGCTGGGAGCAGGCTGCCAGCACCCCAGGCAGGTAGACGAGGGACAGCATGACGTAGGACACGCACGGCAGCGTGGTGTTGACCACCTCGATGGGGATCTTGTACATCTTGTTCTTCTGCTCCCTGATGTAAGGGTGGATGACCTGCCGGATCAGGTTGTAGGTGAAGAAGCAAAGAAAAAGCCCCAGAGCCAAAAAGATGGGGATTTTCCAGGCTGGCAAGAGGCGCAGGGGAATGTTCTCAATCTCACAGGCTGATGACATGCAGCCCATGTCCACAGGGGTGAACCCCATGACTTGAGCAATTTCTGCTACGGCGCGCTTGGCTTCTTGATTATTTGAGCAGATCAGAACCTGCAATGAACAGAAATACACACATAGGGCAGAGAAATCAGGCTGCTGGGATGGAGTGCATCAAGAGGGATTCTGTGTCACAGGGAGCCTACACTACTCCACTGAGCATCATGGTTCTTGGCAGGCTTTTTGACAGGGATTTACCATGGCTGCCAAAGACCTCTCTCCTGGACAGGTTTCCTTTCATGTGTGCACTGCCAGTTTGTTTTACTGGCTCTGTTCAGATAAACAAACAATTGAATAATACTTTTCACTTAGGCAGATGCTCTAAAGACTACAAAGTGTGAACTGAGTCAGGGTACCACTTCTGGACAAAGAAATGCAGAAGCTATGGGGTGGTGTCTGGATGCCACAGCCAGCACTCAAGACTCCTTCTCCTGGAGCCTAAGGCCATTTGCTGATGCTGCCAGACCTCAGCTGCTGAAACAGTTGGGATTCAGCCCTTGCTGGAAGAAAACAATACCTGCTTATTTCCATCCCTGGCACCCGACTGCAGCGTCCACGCAGAAATCACATTAAACCCCTTTACCACGGTGCAGGCCGGGAACAGGGAGGCCAAGTACTCCGCGTTGGATTCCTTGTGGTGGTTGATCTCGGTGTTGTTGCTGACATCCACCAGGATCTTGCCCGCCAGCACATCAGCCAGGTCACAGAGCGTGGAGTAATGTTCCCTGAAAATGGCCACGAAGATGACATCCGCCTTCTTCACCGCCTCGGCCTGGAAGGTGACCTCAGCTGCAGCAGGGAAGAGGCTGGCTTTGCGCTTGGGGTTGCGGCTGCCGACCACCACCTTGAACCCGGAGCACACCAGGCGCACGGCCAAGGACCGCGCAAAGTCCCCGCTGCCCAGCACGCCCACGGTGCGCCCGGCTGGCGGCGTGGGGCTGCAGTCACCCTCTGTGCCCCGATGGCCCAGCAGAGGTTTGGCCATATCTCCTCTGGACATCCTGGCAGGACAAACAAGGAGAAACGCAAATTCATTGTGGAGCTCTCGCAGAGACCCAGACCACATATGAGGTCACGGGGGAAAATGCCACTTAGGCCACTCAAACACATGGTTTTGGTCCCAGAAGCCAAACCCACCAGGAAATGTGCAATAATGCACAGGCACCACTGGAGGGGCACAAAACACCATGCTGGGTTGGAAGGTGAAGACTTTTAGGGAGGTTTCCCAGGGCTGTGTGATCCAACACCTGCTGGATGCACTTATCCATCCTCTGCTGTCCTTCATGCTGGCATCTCACACTGCAAAGCCAGGCCAAAACTGACAGCAATCAGGACCAGAAACTCCAAAATTCCCACAGAGCTACCAGATATCTCCTAAAGAAGGGGTCCATGGAGATCCTTGAGACTACGCTTGGAAAAGCTGGAGGAGTGCTTCTGATTTGCTGGAGAATAAGGGCAGGAAGTCAAATTGAAATGAAAGTGTCCTAAAAGTGGTAAACGAAGAGAGTTGCAGCCCTTGCCTGTTCCAATATTTGGGTCTGGCAAGCGCTGTTTGCTTCAGCTCTTTAATGAGTAATGAGAATTTACTCGTGACATTTAAAAAATATATTAAAACATGATGGGATTTGCTCATGAAAGATCTGATGAGCTTTACAAACGTTAATGAATTTTGCCCTGTAACAGATTAGATATTGAGGGCATGGAGAGGTTTTAAGCAGATCAATAAATTCACAGGCAGCACAGCAGCTGAAGCTGGAGGTCAGAAGAAACTCGGGCAGGGAACTGCCAGACTGCTCATGAGCTGTGTCAGTGGCTCAAATCTGCCTCCCAACTTAAGGAACAGCAAATTTACCCTAAAGGAATGGCAAATTCCTGAGGATGGGATTTTTAAAGGACTCAGAAGACAGCCCAGGGAACTTACACAACAGGACATCTGGCTTTTGTATTGGCACACTGCTAGAGGTTACAATAAAGACTGTAATTAACAGACTCGTGATATATTGGGGATGGGGACGACTTGGCTTTGGTGGAGTGCAGTCTTGCCTTGTACCTGGTAAAGTTCTTTCAAAGTGAAGGTGATCATTGGGATGGGGTGACCTGGTCCCTGGGCAGGTGTGTTTTTCATAGGCTTTTGGAAATGTCCTTCACCCAAGGCTCTTCTGGGATTGGCACAGTAGTGGTGCAAAGGGGAAGGGCACTTCTGCATGAACAGCTACCAATGGGAAACAAAGGGTGAGGAGAAAAAAATTATTTTCATAATGGGAATAGGTTGCCAAGGGATTTCCCTGAGGATTTTTGCTGTTCAACATGCTCATAAGTGATCTGGGTAAGGGAATGAATATTGAGAAGATGGAAGTCATGCATAGTAAACACGGAATCATAGAATGGTTCAGGTTGGAAGGGACTTGAAGATCATCTACTTCCAACCCCTTGCCATGGGCAGGGACACCTTCCACTAGACCAGGCAGGTCAAAGCCCCATCCAGCCTGGTCCTGAACACCTCCAGGGATATGGGGCATCCACAGGATCTCTGTGCAACCTGCTCCCATGCCTCACCACCCTTGTACTAAAGAATTTCTTCCTAATATCTACTCTAAATCATTTAGGACAGGCAATCTTTCTTGTGAAGAATCTGCAAAAAGATCTCATTTGAAGTGCCTGAGTACCAAAATTCATTACAGACACTAAAGACATGTGGCAAGAACTGCCTATGGGCATAAACTCCCCATACCATATAGACACTTTAATGAGCTGTAAGTTTGTTAAAACTACTCAGAAAAATGATCAAAGGGTCACATTATTCCTAAAATACCAACTTGGTGGTCCCTGGCAGACACACATCAAGCACAGCCAAGTTACTGGAAGAGATCTCTCACACAGCAACCATGATCTCAATCCTGCTCCTCATTGAAAGCCTGCAAAACACCTTCACCAGATGGACTTTGAAACTATAATTCACTGTCCTGGGTACAAAACCATCAAGGTTTCAGTGACAATACTGTTTCTATGGCAGAGGTCTGTCTGTTCTCCTTGCCTCTCACCAAGCACCCCCTTGTCCCCAAGACCAAAACGTGCTCATGGAAGAAGTGCTATCAGGGGAAAACAAGTGCCAAAGAAAGGCATGCTGACTTCTTCCCTTTAAAAACACGTCCACTGTATAAATACAGAGATCAAACAGCACACTGCAGTGCTCCTCATTCCACTGCAAAAAAAAAAAAAAAAAGTGGGGGGTGAGGGGAATAAACATAGGAAAGAGCCACAGGGAAAAAGTGAGAGAGATGACTTTCAGAGCTCTGTCTGCAAAGATGCTGGTTTTTTTTTCCTGGTCCTTCCTTATCAGAAGCTTTATCAAACACTCACTGCTTTACTTTTTAGAAACCTTCTGGCTTCACCTAAATTTATTCATGTCTAGAACTATTTGTTCTAGGGCCAGTGCTATTGTTCAGCGTAATTAGCTTGCTCTCCCATACCCCCCCTCCCCTTTTCCACCACCTGTGTACACAAAATATTACCCCAAAATAAAGAAACACATCTCTGGCTCTCAGCCATGGGAGAAGAAATCAGTATTCAGGGTGACAAAGTGATTGTTACCCACAGACTCATTTCATAATCGATTTAAGGCACCTCAAAAGTTCTGTGATCCCACTGGGATGTAAATTTTGCTGTAAGCAATTTTTCTTGTAGTGTGTTTCCTCTGTCCTGCAGCTGCCACTGAACATGTAGAGAGATGTTGGCAATGTTTGGAGATAAACATCTTTGCTGTCTCCAGTTATTTTGATTAAAAGGGATGACAGAATTAAACAGCCTTTGAAGTCAGCGGGATAGTTACAAATCAAGGGGACTCAAAATCTTTTCTGTGAATTTTGGCATGATTATTTCAGTCATGCTCTGGCTGGTGGGGCTTTGGAGCAGGACCCATCCCTGCTGCAAGCCCTTGGTGGGGTGGTGTCTGCTGCTGGCTGCTGCCTGTGGGCTGCATTGCTGTCACTGCCATGCACTGAAATCCTCCTGAGAAAGGAGGGGAACGTCCCTCTCTCACCATAAACACATTTCACCAAGACAAACACTGTGGCCTCTGCCTAACAGATGCCTGGCAATGGACTGTCTGATTAGGCAACAGCTTTTTTTCACTCCTGTATCTCTGGGAAGCACGCAGACCCCCTGCCTTCTGCCACCACCCCTGACTTACTGTGCCCATGCTGCTTTTTCTGCACCTATGGACAATGTGTCACCTGCTTGAAACTCTCCCTCCCAAAGCTAATTCACCATAGCAAGGTCAACCCATCCAGAGTGGGTGTGAAGCACCCTGGCCAGGATGCTGCAGAGTCACTCAGAGGCAGAAGAGGCCACGAGTGAATACCATGGTGCTTGGACACATCTTAAGCATCTCCAAACTCAGGTAAACCTCATTTATGGATTTTCCTTATCAAGGAAACTGCACCCCTGCTTAGTTATGGCACGTGCGATTCAAGGAGATCGTTTCTTACCAAGGAAGCTACAAGATGATTTAAAGCCCAGCCCAGTGGGAATAAACAAGCTCCAATTCTTACTGGGCATGAGTTCCCTAACTAAAATACTGAATGCAATGTACAGCTGCCCTTCAGGCAGTGACACCTGCTAATGACACCCTTCCATCACTGCTGTGTCCAGCTGTTGCACACCTGTTCCCATGTGCAGTTCAGTGACTGCACTGCCATTACTGCCATTAATTGCAGGGCAACAGCAGTGATGGGCACTGAGCAAGATGGGGAGCTCCCCTCTGCTGGGCACCCTACAAAAACTGGCCAGAAGGCAACTTCTGCTCCAAGGAGTGGGATCAGACAGACAGCAGCTGCCTGAAACACCGCAGTCAAATCTCTGTTGCCCAGGCAGAGGGAGGGAGGGGTTCTCACAGAAGAAAAACAGGGATAATTCTACATCTTTTGCACCTGAGGCTTGGCAGAGGCTGTTAGCTTAGGCTCGGTGCCAGGCAAACAAGGTTTTTCTGCCTCTCTGCCCACACGGAGAGGCCTCACTCAGGTTCTGCAGCAGGACAGCTATTCTGGATGGAGCTGGGCTGCAGGAGCCCACTCAGGTGTTGCTGGGCTGACAGCAGAGTCAATCTGCAGAGCAGATCACTCCCCACAGCTACTGGGGAATTTGTTATCCTCTTTCAACAGATGTGGGGGACAGAGATACTAACAATGATGGGACTCCAGCAAGTTTGTCTGGGACGACTCAGATATCTCTGACCACGTCTTTAACAACAAGACCGTCCTTAGGGGCCCCTTTCATATCCTCTGGTGCAGGAGGATAGTCTCGCTGGTCCCTGTAATTCGCAGTCCAGAGGTGTTTGAATTGCACACCCTGAAGAAGGATGGACCTGTGGTGGCAAAGCATGAGCTCTGCTTCAGTTCTGGACAAAAAAAATCAAGATTTATTTCAATGCCCTGGTATTCAGATTTATCAGATAAGAGACAAATTAGTTTTACCATAACTCCAATAAAAAGGCAGTGTTTTAAACATATCAAACTATGCTGAAGAGTAGGGCAGCAATCTCATATGGAGCTCCCATGAATGTCCTGTCCAGGGAAACCAAACTGGTTCCTCTTTGCACAGAAAGTCATCTTTGAGCCTTACATACTCAGTCTGCACCACCTTGGCTAAAACAACTGCTTTTGTGTCTTCCCCTGAAGTCAGTGTTTGTTTAGACTGACCACAACCGAGTCTCCATAAGCTGTGGATTCAGCTCATGCAGGTCTTCAAAGAGCCTGCCTGCTCTGTGCTTCAGCTTCTGCTTGGGTGTTACTCAAGATAAAGCACATGATTATTATCCACATTCCTTAACAAGCACATGGATTGAAAGACCAGCATGAGGAACCCACTGATGCAGCAGAGCCTTTGGTCAGGACATTGCAGAGGAATGTCACCATTTCTGCACTGGGAAGGTGCCTTTGGGCCCTGCCAGCCATGGCTGGCACCTGCAGCACGGTCTCACAAACACACACTGCAGGGACAGGGTGATCTCTGCCCCCAGGGGACTTCCAATCTGCATGGAGGGACCTTTGAACCATGGAGCCAAAGCCCTCCGGCCTCTGTTTGCAGAGCATCTCTTGCTGTGTTAACCCTCCAAAAGCCACAGCCGGAGAGGAGCATTCAGCACCTGAAGCCTTCCACTCAGGTCTTGCTCTGAGCAGAAATACTCATTTTTTTGGCTACCACCATTTTATTTCCAGGGAAAATCAAACATTTAAGCCTCTTTCCCACACACAGAGCATCCCTCCCAGGAGCACAGCAAGTGCCATGAACCTGAACCTGCTGGAACTGGAACAGATTTAAGTAATAAAAGAGCTTATCCAAAGCTGCTTTAATCTCAGCTCTGGTGCACATTTCTGAAGACCTTTCAGTCCTGCCCAGGCTGACTAGAAATGACTTTCCCAGCTCTGCAGGCAAGAGGAGGACTCAGGAAAACCAAGCTTGCTGCCCGTTTTCTTCTTTCTCTTTCCAAAGAGATTCCCCAATGGCGCAAACCAGGAACTGGCAAAGGATGCAAATCACCCTTCCAGGAAAGCCGTGTTGCAAACCCACCTGGGCTGCCAGCCAGGACGCGAGAATGAGGAAATGCTGGGAGCTGGGCTGTCCCTGCTGCTGTCCTTCAGCCCCTTTGCCCACAGGCACACGGGACTGGGATCGGGGGGCTGTGCACCCCATGCCTCTGCTGCTGCTGGGGTTGGGAGGTGGGACAGGGACCCGCGGCAGGGGAGGTGGCCCTGCCCCGAGCTGGCATCACTGGGTGCTGAGTCTGTTCCCTGCGATGCTGTGACCCCAGACCTGCTGTGGGGCTCCAAGGAGCTGTGACCCCACACCTGCCACGGGACCCGCGGGGCTGCTGTGACCCCAGACCTGCTGTGGGGCTCCAGGAGTTGCCATAAATCCCCCTACAACTGTTCTCCACCCTGCATTCACAGCTTCTCACCCCTCCTCCTGCCCCAGGGCAGCTCTTTATCTGATTACCTCATTTATCGGGTATTTATCTGCTAAAACCACCTCCATAAGCTCCTGCAGAGCCCAGCTTTCTCTCCTCTTTATCTCTCAATCCAGTTAACCTTATCTCTTCCTCTTTTACCCCCAAAGGACACGGCAAATGATTTGCCTTCCCCTCTGCAGCCAGACACATTCTGTATTTTGGAGAACAGGTTTCACATCTCCCTTCAGTTTTTTCTGCACAAGTGAAACCCAGCTCTATCATCAGAGCTGTTATTTACCGACTGTCCAACAACTCAGCCTCTGTTCCTTGCTCTCATTTTTCTTGGAGGATGCCCAGAACTGCATTTTCCAACTGAGCCCCTAAAAGGCACCAGCTGGAGCAGAGACGCTGCTTCCCCAATGACCACTTCTCTTTCCTCATCCCAAGAAGACTGTTTGCTTTTCACAACTGTGTGACCCTGTTGACTCATGGGCACAGTGTCCCTGTCCTCTGGCTCCCCGTGGCCACTGTCTGGCTGGTCGCTCACCTGGTGTCCAGGCGGTCACTCAGTCCTCCCACACAGGACAGAACATGTGCCCTGTTTTTTCAAACCAGCTCTCCAGCTTGTCACAATCTTTAATTCTTAGTCTCTTCACTAAAATGTTTCCAGACCCTCCTAGCTCAGTGTCACCTACAAATTCAAAATGTGCCTCCCTACTCCATCACACACTAATGAAAACATGGGCTGACAGGCACTGACCCTCCCTACTCCATACACCCTCTGGTTTATACACTGAAAAATATTGAGAATGTTGTTCTTGGAAGCCAGCAGTGAAGCCTAAGGCAGATCCATGTCCCTGACCACAAGATGTTCTTCACCAGGACCAAAATTCAAAAACATTTTTCAGAACAAGGGAAAATAGAGGAGAAAGGGTTACCAGAGTTTCCCACAGGGACAAAATAGCCTCTTTTTCCCACACAAGTTCAGATATTTTGGCTACAGTTCTCTTATAGAACTAGACCAGCCTGTGACCACTTTGCAGGGACCATTTCCCTCTCCAAGGATAAACCCTCCACTTTAACGCTGAGCACAAACATTATCCATCTATGATGAACAGCTGGAAAACAAACCTTTGGCCTGTTTTCATCAAAACAATGTACTTTAAAGCACAGTTACCAATGGGTGCTGCCACAGATATCCTACAACTCTTCTTCCCCAAATTTGCCTCTATTTGCAGTACCACTGCTCTGCAGCAAAGTCCTTGTCTGAAGGGCTTCCTCTGCTCTTCTGCAAAAACATCTTGCTGCCTGTACCCACTGTGTTGATAGAGTAATGAGAAGCCTGAGAAAGACCTCCCCTGTAATAAAACATCATAAAATGGGAATCTGAAAGTCTGGGAAATCCTGAGGTTTTACTGTAAGACTGTGGAAAGCATAGACCTGAAGCAAGGTGGGGTTTGCTAGAGCAGTGCAGATGCTGACAGCACACAGGAGCTTATCTGGCTGATGTGACCCTGAATGAGCAGGTTATTTTCTCAGCATCTCACAATTCTTAAGTGACATAAAGGGGTAGTTTACAACTTCAGGTGCTATACTTAAGTCTTTTGTGGCTTCTCTTGCTTTCTTTTGGGGCCTTCATTCTCTTGCTGCTCTCACCAAGTTAACAACTCAGTGAACTCCCCCATTTCTGAGCCTTCCCCTCCCCAAGTGCGAGGAGAGCAGGAAAGCAACCCAAAGGCTGGATGGTGGAAGCTTCTCAGGTAGATCTAGTAATTCCCTGCAGCCAGGCACGATGGGAGGAGGTGTTCCTGCCTAAAATGAGCTGGGGCTTCCACCCTTCCCCGGGCCTTCAGAGATGGGAAGACCTGACTTCAGCGGTCACCACAGGGGGCTGGCAGGCTCCAGCTCTTTAAAACCTCTTTGTTTCTTTCCAGGAAAGACACAGAGGAATTGTGCTGCGTGCACATGGAAATATTTGTATTGGCCATTTCCGTGCCACAGCGTCTGTCAGAAGGGTCTCCAACATCAGCACTCCCTCCCCTTTCTGGTTTTGCTTTTCCCACTCACTCAGAAGAAGCACAGGACCACATGGGGAGAAGACGGCCTGGGAGGCAGTGTGGGGTGGGAGGAAGACACAGCCTATGGCAGAGGGCCAGCTCAGCTCCTGCTGATCCCTTTTTCCCCCTCCATGGAGCACAGGCATGACACACAGTACAGAGGAAGCTCTGAGCCAGCCCTGAGTAAGCACAGCAGTGAAAACAGGGAGCTCTGCCCAGGAAAGGCAATGAAGCTCACGCAGAGCCATGTACTGCCTCTTCTGATTTTCCCAGCAGCTCCTGGGAAGCTCCTGGAAGAGAGGCAAACACAACTGGCTGACCACACAGTTCATTATCTTTGGGGATCCAGATGGGTGGGAGAGAGATGCTCTTTGCTGGAAATCAATTCACTGCCCTAAGGTGCCAGGACCCCACAGCACTCTGCCTTCCCCTTCCTCTTGCACTGTTTGCCTTCAGTCCAGCATCCTCACATCAGATCCAGCTTGATTCCACCTTCTCCCCTGCACTGGCAAGGGTCTTGCATGTCAGCCCAGAGAGAGAAACATCCGCAGTGTGAACATGTCTCCCCTAGGATCCAAATGATTTAGCGAGCCCCACGTGTGCTGGACAAGTACAAACACCACGTACTTCACCAAGCTGCACTGGCACAGGTTCTGTCCTAATGTAAGAAGGATGTGGACCTGCTGGAGTGAGCCCAAAGAAGGGTCACAGAGATGCTCAGAAGGCTGGAGCATCTCTCCTATTAAGATAGGCTGAGAGAGTTGGGGTTGTTCAGCCTGGAGAAGGCACCAGGAAGGTCTTAGAGCAACTTGCAGTACCTGAAGAGAGCTGGAGAGGGACTTTTTACAAGGGGTGGGTGGTAGGACAATGGGGAATGTCCTCATGGTGAAGGAGGTTAGGTTTGTATTAGATACAAGGATGATTTTCTTTACTATCAGGATGGTGAGGCACTGGCACAGGTTGCCCAGAGAAGCTGTGGGTGACCCATCCCTGGAAGTGTTCAGGACCAGGCTGGACAGGGTTTAGAGCAACGTGGTCTAGTGCAAGGTGTCCCTGACCATGGTGGGAGTTGAAATGAGATGATCTTTAAGGTTCCTTCCAACCCAAACCATCCTGTAGCTCTATGACCTATTAGTGCTTGCACATGATCAGCAGTTGCTGTCAGCCTCCTTCAGGGGTGGACACGTTATCTACGGACCCTGGTTCTTGAAGCCCACATCCCATGGACATTTTTTCCAAAGACTACAGTGGTGTATTCATACTAAATGGAAATGCACATGTTACCACAACTAAGGCTTTAGAGAGATTCACTGAAAATCTGAGAACCTGGAAAAAAGGATGGGAAGAATTTCTGTCTCCGTACCTTAAAGCCCAGTAAAAATTTCAAAATGTTTAGGCCCCAGAGTATGTAAAGGCTTTTGGAAATGTGTTGGAAGCTCACACGTCACTGACATACTTTAAGAAACTTTTTACTTTCAGTTAAGTGACAGTTCACTTAAACTTAGATGAAGATGGGAAGCTGCTTAATCCACTGTAAGTCAGCAGGGAAAACTACCCTATGAAGAAACAATAAATTCAAAATTGAAAATAGCATTTTCTTCCATTACGAGATTGACAAAACGCTAACTGTAATCAGTGACAGTAAACTTACAGGTAACAAATTGGTGGGTTTTAATTCATGGTGTGTGACATTTCTTATCACAGCTGCCACTGCCTTTCCCACCTCTCAAGAGAGCTGGCATGGTTGGCCTACTTCTTCCATAATCGGAAAAAATGTGTTTCCCCTGAATCTAAACCTGCTTCTATTTATGGGTGTGATGTTACAAGGTCACAGTCAAAGCAAAGTTCTTGACAATAAAAATCAAAATAACGCCAAAACAAAAATAAAAAGCAAAGTAAACAGCAAAAGAAATTATTATGCTTTCAAAGAGCATGTTTTCCTGGGGTTTGATGTGGTTTTGTTAAACATAGACTTGTTGAGTCATCAACATTTTCTTCTTTACAATCACAGAGGAAATCAAATATGTGCAGTGACTGTGGCATCTTATATTACTGTACATTTGTTTCATAGCAAATGTGATTTTGGAAGAAGCGAAAACGAAAGCCTGATGCAGTATTTAAATCTTATTAGTCCTGCATCTCCTCAGCCCACAGGAGTATTGATGCTGTAGGCGACAGCCTTCCTCTCCTGCTGTCTCTCAGTTTTGGTTTCTTGCCACAGGAGGCAATTTTCTGTGTGTTAGTTTTATTTAGACTACTCTGATGGAAATGATCTGGGGTGCTCTGTCCCCCTCTGCCCAGCTCAGGCATTAGGAACACAAATGCTCCCCCAAGCTCCCTGGTGTTCAGCAAAGGGGCTGTCATGGGCAGATGTCACACCCTGACCAGGGCCACAGGACAGGCACAGTCCCACCCCAGCTTCCATCACCTGTGGGATGCTCCTACGGCAAAGTCACCTCTACAATCCCTTCACAGCTTTCATCCCTCGCTATTCTCACATGGATCAAATGCTGAAGTTCCCCCGCAAAAGCATCCAACCTTTGTGGCTTTTACAAGTCCCTGCATCGGTACAGAAACCACACAGCCGCTCCCTGCTCGCCTCTGAGGGACCCTGGGCCCCGGCCAAGATTTTCCTCAAGTTTTTTTTTTTTTTTTATATCTCAGTGCTGATTTCTCCCTGGCTGGAAGAAGCCACTCATCTCCTCAAAGCATTTAGCGATCTGAGAATGAAAAGTGAAACCTAAGCGCCAAGTGCTGCTCCCTGAGGAGCACAGCCTGAACGTCCGTCCATCCATCCATCCATCCATCCATCCATCCATCCATCCATCCATCCATCCATCCATCCCCGCTGAGCTCACGAGGACCACATCACTCGGAACAACGAACCCGACCCCTTCCAGGGGGTTTGTGCCCGGTGCCAGGGAGTTTCCCGCATCCGCACGGATGTGCCCAACAGCCACAGGAAGGAAAGCGCTTCCCACGGGCACCCCGCACCGCGGGCACCCCGCACCGCAGCCCGGCGGAGCTGCCGGGGACGGGCATCCCACCGACCTGTCCGCAGCGACCGCCCGGGCCGAGACACACCGCTCCCCGCGGAAATCTCCGCGCGGGACCCGGCCCAGCCCCAACACCCCCCCTCGCACCGAGGCGGCCGCGTCCGAAAGCGCCCCGGGGCCCCGGACCCCTGCCCGAGCGCAGGGGCGGAGCGGGCCGCGGGCACGGAGCAGCCCCGCCGCGGGGAGCCCGGGCCGGGGGGCGCCGGAACGGGGGCCGGGACCCAGCGCTCGGCGGCGGGGGAGCCCCCGCGGCCCCGGGATGGTGCCCCCGGGCAGGGCAGCCCCGGCGGCGCCGAGCCGAGCCGAGCCGAGCCGCCCCCGCCCCGCACTGCCCGCCTGGCGCGGGGGGTCCGAGCCCCGGCCGCGGTTCCTCGCTCCGATGGCAGTGCCCGTCCCCGCCGTGCCCGTCCCCTGCTCTCCTCACCTCTGCGCGGCGGCGGGAGGGCGAGCGGCGCCGTCCGGGAGCGGGGAGCGGAGTCGTGATGTCAGGCTGCGGGCTCCGCCCTCCTGCCCATGTGCCCGCCGGGGCCGCGGGCACCGCTCGGCTCCGCTCGGCACGGCTCGGCTCGGCAGAGCCTGGCCCAGCAAGCCCGGCTCAGGGTGAGGAGGGGGTGGTCAGTGAGACCCCAGCCCCGTCCCCGCGGTGCTGCCCGGGCGTCACTGCCGTGCCCAGGTTAAACACACGCGGGCAGGAGGGCATCGCTGCCAGGGCAGCCGGGCCGCGGCGTCCATTGCGGACAGGAGTCGAAGGCAGACCTTAATTCTCTATTTATAAACGCATTTCAGAGCCAGCCGGTGTCTCACTTCAATGGGCGGGTGCGGCTTGTTGCGCCTCTGCCCCTGCTATCAGGGGCCATGCACTTGTTCCGAAAAGCTGTGCCGCGAGGCGTGGAACAGATAATGGTTCTTCCCCCCACGCTGGGAAAGACTTGTCCTGCTGCAAACACCCCAACACTGCCGATAGACCGGCGGCAGCACGCTCCCAAAGCTCCCGGGAGCTGGCACTGAAGAGAGTGTCTGCAGGCAAAAGCGCTGGGACAAACCCGCAGGGACTTGAAAACAAATCTCTCTGGAGCTTTGGTTTGCTCACTCAGTAGAGGAGAGGACCACGGAGGGAAGGGACCTGAAGGTCTGATATGTCCCCGAACCGTGGCACAGCTGGGGGCATGCGGTTGGAGTGCGTGTTTGATGCCCGGACAGAGGGATGTGCAGCCCCTCTGAACCCTGCCCTAAGTGCTTCACCGCCCCTGTCATCAGGAGGGTTTTCCTAATCTTTGCCGACTGCCGTCCCCTCTGTGTCCTCCTTGCACACGGGATGTGTCTTCCTGGGATGAAACAAGCCCCACTTTTTTCCTCTCTCCTGGGCAGGCTGTGATTTTAACTATCTCAGCCCATTCTCACCGCTGTCCTATGCAGATGTCCCCTCTCTCCAGTCTCTGTGCTGCCTACAAACGGGCCCAGATGTCAGCCAGGACTGTCCCAGCTTGCAAGGGTACTCGCCACCTCTCACAAGTGTGGGGCGGGAGATACAGAAACCTGTAGATATGGGAAGTCTGCAGCAAAATTGTGGGATTACTACGGAAAGCTCCCATTGGTGTCTCCCGGTGACTAGACCCTGGATAAGAGAGAGCTCCAGAGGCTTGGGATGTTCAAGCTTCAAACTTTGAGGTGCCGTGAGTTCCCTGGGTATTGAACAATACTGGAGAGGTGAGAAAACCTGTTGGCATGGTTAGGAGGAGGATCATTGGGATAGCTGTGCCTCATCACAGCTCTGCACAGGCCATCTGTGACTAAATGCGTCTGGAAGAATGAGATTACTCCTTAGCCCCTTCTTGCCTGTTGTGGCCTCTGCCTCCTCATGCCTATCATGATGATAATTTATACGCCACAATCAACTCTTTGTGGAGACTGAAGGACAGAAATCATTGAACTCTCCTGCACCTGCTGTATCTTGTTACCTGCTCTCCCACAAATTTTGCCTTTAAATTTATTTACAGAACCCATATTCATTGCCTTGTTTGCCTCGGTCATTGCAATTCATTTCACAGATTCCTCTTTGCTCTCTCGGATCTCTGCACTGTGTGAGTCTCTCCCTGTACCCTTCCCTGCATGGGGCAAGGCTGCTGCCATGGCAGTATGATCACTTCTGAAAGTAATGACCAATCCTCTGGAAACGCTGAAATCTACTTCTTTTTTAGATTGCACTTCCTTTTTTGTAAATTGGCAAACTTTTCATCCCTCTGCTTTTCCACCTTTATGTCACAGAGAAGTGCCTCAGAATGAACACCCAGTTTATACCTGTTTTCCTCTTCTCAGACCTGGGGCTAGCCTTGTCCAGGCCACCTGTTTGCTGGACAGTTTGAGTCCTGCAGCTCCATTTATCCTGCAGCCATCTCAGTAGGCAGCTAAAGCTTCCCCAGCTCCCAGACCTTGAGTGACTTTATTGGTTACTCAAAAGATTCCCTTGGGTACCCTTTTTCTGATGAGAGATCTGATGTGGGCTTGCACATTGGCTTAATTTCTCTTCTACCCAGAGAGACCCAGTGTGCAAGGATTGTGCTGAATTTGGCCAGTGTTTCTGGGTGTATATCTGGGGGTTTTTCCGCTTTTTTCCTTGCTGGTCCTTAGCAAGGGCTTTTCCCTGTGTCATCTGGACTGTCTTCTCCCAGCAATCATCTTTCCTGGCCCATCACTCACTGATCAGAGCTGCAGCTCTCTGGCAGCACCATCTGTGTCCCTGTGCCCAGCTGGCTGTGTCCTGCTGTCCCCTCAGCCACGATGCCACCTGCACCCCCTCCTCCCTGTCCTTCCCGTCCATGGGGACAGGGAGTTGCTTTGGATCTGCTCAGGGCTGGGGCTGCCAGGCTCCTCCAGTGCCCATGGGCTGGCACAGTGGCACTGGTGAGCAGATGAACCTCGACAGCTCCTTCCTGGCTGCTGTGCCAGGGAGCCATGGGGAGTCCCCACCTCCCACACTGTGTCCTGGGGGGCTGGAGCCATCTGAGGTGACAGCGTGGAGGGGAGCACCGAGCCAGCTCAGCTCCTGCCCCATACCCAGTCAATAAGGGGGATGACCCAGGGCATGCCCGGGCTTTGCTGTACTGTACTAAGACACAAAGGCAGTGGTCCCTGAGCCTGGCTGTGCCCCTTCTGCTTTGCCAGCTCCCTCGGGTGCATCATGTGCCAGCCCAAGGGCCGCTGTGCACCCGGAGCCTATGGGGATGCAGAAGTGGCTGCACCTGAGCAGATGCTGTGACAAAAGCAGAGTCTGGGGACACCGCCTCACCCTGCCACTCGCACTGTCACAGCACGGGAATGGCCCAGCTTGCCCCTGAAATCCAGGGGTATGAAATGGCAAACTTACCACTGGAAAACCAAACCTATTTGGCAGGGCAGTCAGTAAACGTGGCTCCTCCTCTGGCCGTCCCAAAGCTGTGTTTTGGGCTGGAATCTGCTTTCTTGGGGCTCGGTGGTACCGTTTGGGTTGGGAAATTGGGTTATCAGCACAACAGCGTTCTGTCTGCTCTGGACTGGCACATGGCCCAGGGCTGCCGAAAATGCCAGGCTCAGAAAGGAACTGAGAGGTTGGAACATGTACGATGTACAGGTACAACAGAGGTGGAGTGCGGAGATAACATGTGGTTAATTATTGCCAGTGAGCAGAGGCCAGGAGTTAGTTTGGCATGGTTGTGAAACAGAGAGCTCGTGTAAGGGAGTGAGCTGGGGACTGCAAAAGTGGGATGTGGGAAGCTGTGATGGCTCTGTGAAGTCAGAGCTGGGCACACAGTGTCTGTGTTGGATGAAGAAGTGGTAGCTCATGCTCTCACTCGACCTTTCTGGAGTTACCTGGAAGGACTGGGAGTGATGCTGACACCTGACAGCTCTGGCTGAATCCTCATGGGGCTGCCAGGAGGGAGCAGGCAGAGGGAAGCAGCCTCCAGGCGGGTTTCAGGCATGACAAAGCACTGCTGTGTCCCTCCAGGGGGGGAGGGATGGGCTGTACCCCCACAACCTTGCTCCCACCTGAGGGCTGTGTGGGGGCATTGGTGGCTGTGTGGTGCTAAAAGTCTGCTCTGTAGCCACACCAATCCCGCTATCGGCTGCCTGTCTCCCACTGCTGATCCAGAAATGCCAATTAAATGCCTGTTTTTTAAACTAGGCTTTTGAGATGAGCTGTGGCCGAGTGTGGGTGACTGCACAGCCGTGCCAGATGCTTCAGCCCCAGCATCCTCCTTGCCACTGCCGTGCCAACCGTGCTTGCCAGGGTGCTCAGCAGGATGTTTGGACTGAAAGTATCCGTACAGGGCTTATGCACACCTGGGCTACGCTGGATAGAGCTTCTGGATGGCCCCCATTACCCCCCTCCCTCCTGGGGTCTGGCAGCATCCCCTGGGGAAGCGCAGTTAACGTGGCGCTACCAGAAAACTGCTTCTTGCTGCTAATCAGCTCCCGGCAGGTTATCGCCTTCTCAACTGCCTGGCTTTTCGGGGAAAAGTGTCATTTATCGGCCCTTTCACGGAGGAGACCTGTTAGAGATGCTCCCCGCCGGGGCTCGTCTGTCATGCAGGCGCCATCTAGTAGGAAAAGGAGAAAACAGACCAAAAGTCAAAGAAGGTGGATGTAGAAATTCAGTTTCTCTCTGGGAAAACTGTTTAATCCAGCACAAAGCTGCTCTGTGGCACGGCTGTAGGGCTGAGCCCATGGTTTGGGTACTTGAAGCAGAATTCACTCTTGAGAAATGATGAAGTGTGGAAATGCCCCAAACTGGAGCACAGCTTGTCCAGGATGGGTCTGGATTTATTTGATCTAAAAATAGACTTTGACATAAAGAATCATTTCCAGGCAGCTCCTTGATAACATTGTCAGGGCTGGATTTGATTAATTAGCTGTATGGGTTAATTGCATTATGCTACCTTCTGCGCTGGTGGGTGACAGATGCTCCTGTTTTGAGCACTGAGGTCGTCCCATCAGCTGGAGGCTTTACTTACAGCTGGAAACCTCTCTCTGCCATCCATGCATGTACAGTTCACATCATTCAGGGATCCACTTTGGTCATATTGTATGATTTTACCACAAAGACCATGCTGCTGTTGAGGTCTTCTAACAATCACATGGATTTTCTGTGTGATTTCTCAGCCCTAAAAAACCTCCCAAAAGCAGCCCCTCCCATAATAAAAGGGGGCTATAACAATAATTTCCCTTGAACAGGAAAAAAAAATCATGATTTTATACCAATCTTGTGATTTTTGTGCAGCTTGGCTCACCCTTTCCTGTGTGGGGAGATGATAAATGCTGGGTGTGTGTTATCTGCTGAATTCCCACTGGCAGGCAGTGTGTCCCCTGCCATGGACACACGGCTGCACACCCCCATGCAGCAGGTCTCTCGTGATATCTGCATGCTGTGGGGAGTCCTGCTCGAGGCATGTCACCCTCTGGCCTTTCCCCTTCATCCCTCAAAATATCAAGAACCAGCAGCCAGGGATGCTGCAGCATGAGCAGTGTCACCCAGGTCCTGGGGGGTCCAGTGGCTTCACCCTGCCAGGGACTGCACAACCATCATTGCCCTTTGCCTAGAGCACAACCTTAATTCATCTCCACTTTCACAGATAAAAGCCTGAATTAATTAAAGAAGAGAATAGAAACCACTTTGATTTCCAGAGCACTGGAAACTCCTAATTATCACAGCTCCCAAAAGCACTGCTATAATTAAGGGGCTCTCACTGTTGCCACTGTAGACCCAATTTTTGCAGGGATTTACAAGTGGCACCTACATTTTTTGCTTTTGGTGAAGTGCAGCAACTGAAGGCATGAATTCTGGCTCCAGGTGCATCCCTTAAATCATCCAGAACACCACTGAAACAGCATCTAATTCCCTCATGGATTTCTTATTAGAAAACCAGAGTCCCCAATGGCAGTGTGCTACAGACAGCGTCTGCTCTCCAATTATAGTCTGATTATACAAAATAATAAAACTGGGGGCCTTTTTTCTTTGCCGGCTGGTCTTCCCATCTTCAAAATACACTTGGGGGCTGTTTCTGGCTTTTTTATCATAACCAGCATTTATTAGTATTTAAAAAAGGCGGCGGAAACTGGATTTCTCACCTGATCTCTGGTCCTCTGGTTCCCGTAACCTTTCCAGAAGCGCTGAAAGCATCATGATGACACTGATGGTGAAACAGCCAGACTTTACTACAGCAAAACACCCCTAATGCAATAACTGAGCAAATCCCAGGAGCATTTTCCCTGCAAATGCCAGGTTTCGTGGCTACTGGGCAGGACAGGGTGCTCCCAGCTGCCTTTTGCACTCCTGTGTCAGGTACTTAAAACCCATGTTTAACACCATGTTTTCCATGGGACACTTCCTTTTCTCCCTCTAGAAGGGGTAAATGCATAAAGGCTGTGCTTTGAAGGGACACTTGAAAAAGCAGGGGGATGCTCCTTGACCTCCAACCACCAGGCTTTCCACCATCACCTGCTGATGCAGGAGCCTGCCCCAGGTTTGCTGCCCCATGGCTCTGAGATTCCTCCCTGACCGTGGGGATCATGAGCACCCTGACAGCAGAGGCAGGTGGCCTGTAAAAAACACGTTTTCCCTCTCAGCAGTGCTGCTTTAGTAGCCATCACTCGTGCATGGGCAATGCATACCAAGCCATGGCTCTGCTCTGATCACGTTGCTGGAAATTGGTTTTGTTTTGTTAAGCAAAATGTTACCAGCTTGGAAAATGCAAAAAAAAAAAAAGGGGGGGGAAAGTAAAAGGAACAAATGCAAAATTTGCCTGTATTAGAGATGCAGAGAAGCACTGGAAGTTAGGAAGATCACAGACAATTGAATTTAATTGAAAAATATGATTAACTAGAATGAGACTTGAATACGAAGATCTAATTTGAATTAAAGAAACAAGCTGATTGCCTGAAGAAAGAAGTTCGAGAATTAAAATTATTTTGTATAATATGGATTCCAGTATAATGGGTTCCAACTCTGCTTTTATAGGCTAGCTCATTAAAAAAACCCCAACCCCACCCTCAAAATGGTTTTACCATTGAAATTACAATTTTTTGGTGATGGTCACAGGGAAATGTGGCTCTTCCTTGATCTTGTGGGCTTAAGGGAGATTTGAACTATGGATGGTAAAATGGGAGATCTTGATCCAAGACTCAGAACGTCCCAGCATCATCTCAGGTCTGGTAGCCAGGCTTACAGCTCCCACCTTACCGGGAGGGGAACAAAACACAAACCCTTGGAGCAAACCAGGGGTCAGTGACAGGTGAACCCTTGCCTCAGGAAGGACAGTGGAAGGAACATTTCCAGGACTGCCAAAGCCTGGTGCAAGTGGCTCTGAGCAGAAGCCCCAGGGGCAGGCAGTGGTGGCAGCTCATGCACAGTGGTCATGTCCAGGCTCTGCTCCCACACCGACTCCTGAAAGCAAAATCAACAAGAAAATAGTTCTAGGGAAAATGAACAGTCTATATTCACAGCACAAACAGGAAAATTATATACCAGCAAGTAGCACAAATGGGAAAAATAAGAGCTTAATTTACAGTATTTTTGTACTTATAAGCATCTTTATTCCAAGGGAGTTCTCCTCAAAGTGGCAAAATGGTTTAGTGCATCCTCCTGCAGCTTTTTAAATTTCCTCTTGTCTGCTGCACCCTCTGCCCCAGCATTTCCAGCCACCAGCATCCTCCTCCCCACTGAACAGTCCCAGTGGCCACGGTGACACCATTATGGCCATGTTCCTCTGCTCCCCATGAGCAGGCAGGATCAGTTCTCTGTGGGATGGGTCATCTGGGAGCCCATGGGAGACCACTGGCTGTGTGCTGGGAGCAGCTGGGAGTGCTGGGTGCTGTGGATGAGCCAGCAAAGGGCACTCCCACGTCCCCCTGTGGCCTGGAGAAAGCTGCGGGCACAGCGGCCGGCACGGCGTGGCACAGAGCCCGGCCAAAGGGCCACCAGAGCTCTCGTGCTGGGGGTGGGGATGGGGATGGGGGAGAGGGAGGGCTCTGGGAGGATGGAGAATTTGTTGGACCCTTTCCAGATGATAATTTTGACATTTTGTTGTCTCTTGAGGATTTTGAAGTAGGAATAAATGCAGCGTCAGTGCTCATTTGTACTGGCTGTCGCTGCCAGGCTGGGGGCTGACCTGAGTGTGCTTTTAATGAATATTTAATGGGGAAAGTGGTTGCTCGTCCCTGTCTTTAGCTGCTGCACACCTGCACTTTGACACCACGCACCTGAGCCCATCACAGGGCATCCACTGCCTGCCCCTCCTCACCCATCCCTACCTTTGGCTCCATTTCCAGCCTCCCCTCGCCTCCTCCAGTCCCTGCCCAAGCAGCATCTGCTCCATCCCAAGAAAACACAGACAGGGATGCATTTCCTCAGCACTCTGTGGAAGAACATGTGCAAGGAAGTGCACATCCTGCAAGCTGGTGTGGTAGCACTTCCCAGATCAGGTGATAACCTGCCGCACACCCCAGGGATTACCCCAGATATCCTCTGCCCCAATATTGCGTGAGGATCTCATTTCTGAGCAAAATCCAGCTGTGGTTTCATTAAAAAGGCTCTTGCTCCTTGTGCTCAATATTTAATTTAGCATAAGTGTGTGTGTGTTGAGTTCAGGGTGTTGATTAAGCATGACTTGAGATAGAGGGAAATTAGTAATATGGGAAAGTGCAGTCAGTATTTCATGGCAAAGAGTAATTGAGCTAACAGTTGACATATGGAGTTGTGTGGGCAAACTAATTAAATTTTACATCTTCCCAAGCATTTGTGAGTTTTATAAGCGTTTGATTTATATATTAATTAAACCTCAGAGTGAAATAAAGAGGACACAACTATTTATACTGCAAATGTGTCCATCAAGAGGAAGGGCTTTAATGTATTTTCAAGCAGATGCTGAAGTACCTCTATGAGTCCCCAGCTCAGCTCAGTGATGACATCTCCAGTGATGTCTCTTCCTCCTCTTCACCATCAGGGAGACGCTCTGTGCTTTTTGTATCTCCCTCATGGGCTGCAGAGCCCAGGTTTCCCATTGATCTGGGTGCTTTGCAAGTAGCTAGTGAGAAAGCTATTACATGATTTAAATATTTTTCTGACCCATTAGCAAGGCACTGGAGGTAGTTATGGCATGTCCTGGGATGATCTTGCTGAGCTTTTCTGGAGTTGTCTTATTCACATTATTTCAAATTTGAAGGGAATGTGCACTGTGGTTATTTGCAGATGGACAGAAGGACACGTGGAGCATTCATGGTGATCAGCATTGTTTTCAGCCTGGCCGAGGCTCTGTGGAAAGGAGTTCCTGCAGTTATAGGATCAGTCGTGCTCCTTGGGGTTTGCACCCTGGGATCTTGGGCATGGAGCCATTGCTGCAGCTGGGGGGAGATGGTATTTGGGTTCAGTGACAGTGAGGAGTCCTAAAATGTGCAGCCCTGGCCCTGATTTTTCTTTTAGGCTGTTGTGCATTCCCCACACTGACCCATCTCTCTGGAGCACACATCTCCCAGGTCTGTTTGGGTGAGCTGGGAGGCCACTGCTCGGCTGATGTTGGGGCAGTCCTGGGAGGTGCAGGGCTGGCTGGGGACTGCTGCCTGTGCTGGGATGAGTTGAGAGCCTTTGTGGAGCAGGAGAACTGAGTTTAGTTCCAGGGTTGAGTTCCAGAGCTTGGGCTGCTCCTGCCCAGGGCAGTCTGGCTTATTGCTTCAGTGAGTGTCCCTGCTGCTCTCCAGAGCTGCTCCTGCTAAGCCTCCAAACTGCCCTTACTGCCATGAATATTTTATTCCCAGGGGTTATGATGCCTGTAAACCCCTCTGATTCCAAAATAAATAAGGAAGTGTTTTTATTCTGCTTTGCCATGATGCTTCCCCAGCAGCACAGGTGATGGGGCCATGCCACAGCACTTGCATCCATTTCTGTATCCTGGCTCTGAAATCCTGGTGATGCTAAAAAAATAAATCTACCCTTTACATGACCTATTATTGATGGGTTATTTTTTGCCTCTTTTGAATGGAGAAACAGGAGCTGATTATGTCAGCAGTGACACAGGATTCAGAAGACATTAGGTTTTAGTAGGAAAGTGGAATTACAGCTAAAACATGGGTATTAAAACTCCCTTAAATTTAGTAAATTATTCAGGTGTGTAGCATATTCAAATCTATAAGTACTATGGAATAGATGCTACATTAAGAGTCATTCTGCGTGCCACCTCGCTGTCCCACCTGGCCTCTGGGGACTCCATCAATCTTGGGATGGCCAATGATTCCCGTTCACAGTGTCAGTGACTAATATATTGGCCCACTGGAGAGGAGGAATTACAAAATCTTCGTGTTTGTGTGCAGTCAGAAGCTGTGGGGGCAGGAGCATCCGGGACCAGGTTGGAATGAAAATGGGAGGAAAGGAGAGGCTGGTGCTCAGCATCAACTACTTTTAAGAATTAGTGCTTTGTAGAGCATCTTCCTGAGAAACCTTGAGGGAAGGAAGATGCCAAAGGCTCCATGTCACATGGCATGGGGGGGTCGTGGTGCCTCCTGCAATGCTGCACTGCAATCGATATCTCAAACCCTGGAAAAATGCAGTCCACTGCCAAATATGTCCTGAGGGCTCTGCCCTGGCTCTGATGAAGGATTCACTATGTGACAAGCAAAGACCTACTGACACCTATGCCCGTCTGCCTGGATGTGACTGAAAGGTTTTCATGGTGCAGGACCAACCTTATGGAAATCAAAGCTACCTGGGAGCTCATTGTCTGGGATGAAAATCAGATTCTGCTGCAGGTACATGCTGGTGTTTGGAGAAGACCAGGGGCTAATCCACCACCAGTGATTAAACATCCATAATTAAATAGTTGACAGCATCTGTAGCAGGACTCAGGGTATTGATGATCCTTGAAAAACCTTGGGACAAGCATGCCCTTGCTGAGGATAACATCCCGTGTGGTCCAACAGACCAGCACCACTTTACCACACAGGATTTCAAGAATATTCAGCAGCAAACAGACCAGCACCTTTTTCCCCCAATTCAGCCTGACTATTAATACACTTGGGAACAGCTCACATCTCTCTACACAACATCACATTTCACTGGCATTTTCGCTCTAATGTTGCAGTACGATGTGCCACCAGTTTGTGCATTCCTCATCCACAAATCAGTGTAGCTCATACAACACGTGGCACCTCAGTTTTGCTAGCAGTGCCAATACATTAAACCTAGGAATGCAACCAGCACTGAGTGAATTTTCATTTCGTATGATAATGGGACCTGCAGATCTCTTCTCCATATGGTATTAAAAACAAGAATATTAGAATAGGGTGCTTTGGAAACAGCCATGTGCTGTGTGATGGGGGGGCAGAGCTGGAAGATCACCTTGAAAAGGTCTCACTTGATGTGTTGGAATACCAGAAAGTGTCCTTAATGGTCATGTGGTCCATGGTGGCTTTAGTGTAATGTCACCTGTAGAATCAATAACCAGCCTGGAGGACTGAATAGGTGAAGCAATGTAAAATCTAAGCAGCCTCTATCCTCTGCTGCAAGTGATTTTGAACAGGCGCATGCAAGGCTGTTCTTGCATATCCTGCATAAGTGCTGTTTGTCCTGCTGGAGCACGTACCAGGCCAATGCTGCAGCCCTTTCTAGGACTGGGGCTCTGCAGGAGGTGGGGATGCCCATCCTGGGGCCTCTCTGCTCCTCAGCATCCCTCAGCCCTGATGACATTGACCTTCTCTGCATCATCCCTATGCCCCTAGCTGCTTTCAGAGTAGTGAGGACTGGAAGAGCTGCTCAAAATAACATATAAATAGGAAGTGAAAGGTCAAGACTTCCTACAGAGTAATTTTGCCCAGAGCATCAGAAAACATAAGGGATGAAAAGGGATGAAAGACTCATATGGTGATCAGCCACTGATCAGCTCCAGGTAGCACAGCCCTGGCCCTGGGCAGCCTTCTGGTTTCTGTTTCCTCTCTGGTTCTTGCAAACTGTCCTGTCAGACCTCACTTACTGAGAAGACCCATGTGCAATTTTTAAGATGCCGTTGGCTGCCCCCTGTTCCTTCTCCATCCTAATGTGAAATCTGTCACTGCACTCTATCAGGGTGCCTTTCTGCCTGCATCGTGTGTGAGCTCCAGATTGCTACTGATAGGCAGGAGAGCCACGACAATCTTGAGGAAATTTGTGATCTGGCCCTGGCATATTTGACAGATAACACTCCAAATACAAATGTCGAAACGCATTTAGGTTATTTCCCTTTTCCAACTCGCCCTGAAGAAAATGCAAACACTTTTTGACAGAATCAGTTCAGGAGCCTCCTCTAAGCCAGGCCCTGAGTGTTAGAAGAATCTGCCTCTTAAAGCCATATAGATCCACTGCTGTTGTATAAAAAATATTCTTTACTCTGAGGCAGAATTACTTAAGAAAATCCTGACGTGATTAGACACCACTCTATTCTGAGAAAAGAGTAACTATACTATTAAAGGATAACTGAGATGCTGCATCAACTGACAGTATTTAAATTACTCGATGTCGCAGTTCTGAAACGTCATTTGGCATGAGGGCACAGGGAAGGACTTGAATATTTTCTGGCTACCAGCTATTCTGTAGCCTGAATATGATCTGCTGGAAGCACTTGCAGGTGCTGCCACTGCCCTTCATTTGCTGACATGAGGTATATTTAGGCTCTGGGTTTGTAAAATTTATAAATGCAGGCTTGAACAATTTATAACAATTAATAAATAAATAAACAGGACTTTTTGCATATGCTTTAGCATGCAGGAATTCCTCTTGCCTTAAATCAGTATAATGATGTCAGTTAAACAATTATCTTACTTGTAGTGCCTAAGAGCCTGGCCTCACCACTCTGTTCAGTGATATAAAATTTAAACACAAAGCCAGGGTCTATATTTATATGCAAATATCATCGAGTTCAAGCTTGAATTACAATGTTTTTGAAGTCAAGATCGTGTGTTAAATAATACTCCATGCATGTATGTAATTATATATCAGTGGTGTAAAACCCTTCAGACTTCAACCCTAAACCAAAGCAGACAGAAGGGCTGAGCCCAGAGCACGTGGATAACCACAGCCCTCGCTGGCTTGTGTAGATTTTGGGGGACAGTGTGAGTATTTTGTGTTAGCTCAGAGCTCAGGTCCAACCAGCTTTGATAGCTCTTGGGAATATGTGTGATTAACCAGCCCAGCCACAATATGTCACCAGCACTCCACACAAACAGCTCTGCTACTGCTGGAGAGCGGGCAGAGAGGGAAAACATCACATCCTGCAGCCAGGGGAGGGGAAAACAGCATCAAAGGACAGGGAAGAAACCTGAGGGGAAGGTGATAAGGGAGAAAATGGAGATTCCTGGAAAAATTATCTCAGGGAAGGTGAGGTCAGCAGTAGGTTAGGTGGAGCTGCATGAGTATGAGAGGAACTGTCCTGGTTCCTGGGATACCCTGGCACTCCAGCACTGGGCTTTACAGGCTGTGACTTAAAAGCACTCATTCCTTCAACTTTGCTTTCCATTTTGAATGATTGGTTTTTCTCCTGATCATATTAAGCTTTGCCTGTTGCAAACTGAAACCACTCAGTACACTGATTAATCCCCATTCCCAGTTCTCCTCTCCTCTCCTCTCCTCTCCTCTCCTCTCCTCTCCTCTCCTCTCCTCTCCTCTCCTCTCCTCTCCTCTCCTCTCCTCTCCTCTCCTCTCCTCTCCCAGCTGCAGGGAGGTGGCTGAAAGCCCTGCTCAGCACCAAGTCCTGGGTATTACCAACAAAAAAAGCTGTGTCAGAAATAAAATGCATAAAAATAATGGAGCTTCAGCAGCTACATGCAAGTGTAAAGAAAACACATCCCGATGCAATGAGCGTAGAGCCCTGATAGAGCACAACCTTTGTCAGGGGCTAGTAATCATTTTTGGCAGTGTTTGCTCATGAGGATTAGGAAATGTGGGCAGCCCATTAACCTGTGCCACTCAGGATCCCCATGGCTGAGCATCATGAGCATGGAGTGACTGAAACAGCCCTTGCAGCTCTCAGCTCCCCGTGCTGGGTCCCACAGCACTGACAGAGACCAGGGAATTCACTCAGGGCCTCATGGGTTTGGAATGGATGGGATGCAGTGCAGCCCTATCCAGTGCTGTAGTGCAGCTCTTCCCTTCCCTTCCCTTCCCTTCCCTTCCCTTCCCTTCCCTTCCCTTCCCTTCCCTTCCCTTCCCTTCCCTTCCCTTCCCTTCCCTTCCCTTCCCGGCCGTGGCAAAGCCATCAGGCCATGTTGCTGCTTGGCCAAGTGGCAGGGGGTCAGTCAATCTTGCAGGCACCTGGAGCTTTGGGAAGCCCAGCTCTGTGTGTTTGCATGAGCATTGTACATGCTGATAGCACTGGAAACACAGCTGGGCTGATTACCAGGCACTGCCTGGGATTTAAGCAAGCATAATGTATTCAGAAAGAGAAAAGAGGATGCATCTCTTCATGGATTTGCTGTCTTTTTGCAATTGGGTTAGGGTTTAAGAATCTTTAATTCCCAATTTATAGGATAAAATGCAGTTCACCTATAGATGTGCATTAGTGTGTTTGAAAAATACCACTTTGTGCCTTTATATGGGGTACAAAGCTGCAGGGAGAGAGGAGAAAACCCTTTTGATCATACACCAAAAAGCTTTAATCAGTTTGCCTGGCACTATGTGGGTTTGGGGATGCTGAGGAAGTAGAGGTGTGATGTCAAGGTACAGTACTCAGCACGTGTAACACCAGGGGAGTCTCACTGGGGAGTGACAACCCTGCCAGCCCACCCCAGCTCGGATGGAGTTCCTCTGGTCAAACCCCAGGAGACTCAGCAGCAATGCTGGGGTCTCTGTAGCTGGAGGTGAAGGCTCAACCAGCCAAATTTATCATGCAGTATAGCCTGAGATGTGTAAAGATGTGTCCTGGCTCTATTTGTATATGAAACTTTTTTCTTTAACATGAGCTACATAGTAAAATTATTTACTGGATAACGAAGTGGGAGGCACAGGAAATAAAACCATACAGGATATTTGTGCTGTGTGATGCTAAGCACCTGATTTAAAGGCTGAGTCTCTCTACAGGTGACGGAGAGAGATGTTCCCCCAGAGCACAGCAGTGTCGTGGGTGCTCTGAATTCTCTCCTTTTCCCTCTCACTCTGCAGAGACACTGGTTGCATGTGATCCCTGGAAGGAAGGAAGAAGTCGCTTCCGTGGTATCCAGGTGGATGCCCTGGTTTCACAGTTTCTGAACTATTTTTGGTTGTGTGCACTCATGCTGATAGCCAGCCCTGCAGGCTGCCTGCTGTGCTGGCTGGGTCGGTGACAGTGTGACGGGGTGTCTGACACGGGCTCGGGGGGGCTCCACGCTGCCGTGTGGGGACATCAGCCCGGGAGCAAAGCCAGCTCCTGGCTGACACTGCCACGCAGGTAAAACCACAGCTTTATGCAATGGTGTGTGCAGCACGGCCGGGCCAATTAACTTGGAAAAGGATTACTGGGATGCATCTGTGACAGGTTCAACCTCTGATGGTCGCTGCGAACGGCGGTGCTGATGCCAATATGCAAAGCATCCCAAATTGTCAATGAATTAATAAAACCAGGAGCAGGAACTCCCTAAGGGTGATTAAAACATTTAAGTCAGCATTGATTTAAGGCTGACAACTCTTATGGGCACTGGGGAGTAGGAGAGGGAGGATTTGGGGCCGAAGTCCCTGCAGTGGCCCTGGGGACATGGGGAGGCATGTGGCCGTGGTGCAGGAGGCACGGCTTCCTGGGGAGGTTTATCGGGAGACCCTGGAGGATATTGCGGGGCTAAAGCAAAATGCAAGGCAGAGATGAAGAAAAGGCAATGACAAATCTGAAGCGCTTTGTTTCTGTTTTTCTACCCGTGTTGAGGACGGGCTGTGCCGCTCAGCCCTCGCTGCAGAGCTGTCGCTCAAGGGCAGCCCGGAGCGGCTCCGTGTGCGGGCTGTGACGCGCGGCCCGTGCTGCTGCCAGCCTCGGACACGTCACGCTCTCCTGAGCAGCCATACAGGGCTTTCGCTTGCTTAAACAGTGTTCGAGTCCAGGGGAGGTTCTCCAGTGCTGGCTCCACAGCAGGGTTCTGTCTTTCTGTGGCATCTTGCACCCACCGCTGGCGGATTGTGTTTACCTGTGCCCAGCTCCCTCCCACCTGCAGCAGCGCTTTGTGTGCTCTTTGCCCCTCAGTCCCCTCACTGACAACCAGCCAGGAGGAAAAATAGGGGGGGATTTGGACCGTAAAACTTTTGGACCTTTCCTCCTGAGGGTCCTCCTGTCAGTTTTGTCCCAGCTCTGTCTTGTGTCTGCCTGACTGTGGGGCTGAGCGTGACTTTGTGGAACTAAAGTGGCCAGTGAAGTGTCACAGTCCCTGCCTTAACTGAGGCAGGCCCCTGCCTTGGCTTTGTGTCCTGTCAAACATTGCCCAAGTCTCAAACTCTGCATGATGAGTAACAAGGATGGTGCTGAAACCAGCCAAGAGGACTCCTCACCCCACCAGGGTGTCAGCAAGCGAGCAAGACACCAAATGGGACAGGGAGCAGAGCAGCTGGGACAAGATGGACTTGATGTGAGGGCCTGATCTCACATCCTTGTAACAGCTGAACTTCAATTTTACACCGTGTTGTACACAACTGCTCTGTCAGAAAAGCCCTCTATATCCTTTCAGCACCTTTGTTCTACATATTTTGCTGTTAATGGGGCCAGGAATTGAGGTGGGATTTCGTGGTGGATCTGCAGGCTCAGCAATGCTGCATCTGCAGCAAAAAGCCCCTTCCATCCCCATGTGGGGCTGTACCACCGTGCCAGCTGCAATCCACAAGCAATTAAAACTTCTTAGTAAGGCAGACAACTCACTTACTACATTTTCGACCCTCTCCTTTTCCATTTTTATATCTGTTGATTAGGCAGACACAGCTTTTGCAGAAGTCCTGAAAGGGAGTTTTAAAAGCCGTTCTGCCTTCCCATTTGTTTAAATGTGTTTGTAGTGAGATTCTGTCAGTGCTGGCAGACTCAGAGGATGAGAATCCTCCAGGGATCTCCCCTAAATGACACTTTCAAAGTCAGATCTGCATATGCACTGCATCAGACACCATTTAGAGAGTACATATAAGATCCTGGTTAAAAGAATCACATTTGCTAATATTTTCCCTCTGTTTATTCTGGGTCAGCGTGCATCATAGAAGAGGTAGAGATGACTGTGCTGCAGAGTGTGATGGGATAATGGCAAAGGGAGAACAGATGAGTTCACAGAGATGGGCGATGCTGATGCGGTTTTGTAGGACAAGGTAGGATTTGCAGGGCATCATTCAAAATAACTGTGAAAAGTATAACTGAAATGGTAGAAGCAGAACAAATCTGAATGTGCTTTTTTTGTGGCAAAGCATTATTTTCAGCTAACATTGATTTGATTTGAAAGGGAGTTTCAGTGGAGTGAAGAATAAATGAAATCTGAACATTGTTTTCAGATTTCTCTGTGATATAGAGTGATGTAGAAATTAATCCTTACCCTGCTCTAAGTAATACAGACTGTGATATCTAGTTAAGATGTCTAAACATGATAAGATTAAGGTTTTCACTGGATTATAACTTTACTAAACATTACCTCTTTGGATGGAAGTTTTTCAGCCTGTGGTTGGTACAAACGTGGACATTCTATATTTGCTTATGTGTATCAGCGCAAATTTTCAGCTCAGAGAATACAGTTACTCTTGTGAATAAATTTAGAGAAATGCAGGTAATTAATTCACATTATAGAAGTTGCCATGGATGTTTTGCCTAGAAGAAACCCCATGCTTTGGAGTGGAAGCTCCAGGTTTGACAGCAGGGATTCTCTCCAGGTGGTATCACCCCTATTTACAACCCCAGACTGGGTGAAGTGGTAAGCCTGGAAAATCTCAGTCACATGAACATCACAGAGAGACAAGGGGCCCAGTGGCTCCTTTCCTGAAGGATTCTGCCAGCACCCAGAGCCTTTGTGTGCACACTCTGGAGGGTGATGGGAGAGACCTTTACTGACCAGGCTTTCCCTGTCCCTGCCCATCCCATTGGAATGCTGGGCACGGCCTAGGGAGTGTCTCCTGGTGCCCTCCTGGTTCCTGGGGTGGGTGCAGGAGGCATGGACCATGCTGGGTTGCTGTTGTAGGGAGCTGTGTGGAGTGCAGTGTTCAAAGTGTTCAGTGAGAGATGGGGGTTATATTTGGTGTGGGACAGACCTCAGTGTGAGGGAGAACCACAGACAAAGCCTGGCTCCAGGTCTTCTCCAGGGCTGGTTCTCCAGCAGGATGCACTCATTTGGCTCATCAGCATCCAGAGTGACAAAATCTGGGCTCTGGAACTCCAATTCGCCTTCCTGCTCTCTGCCCCCATCCTGCACTCTCCCTGACCCTTGGAAGTAGGACAGTTCCTCATCAGGAAGCTTTAAAATTCCTTTGCTTTTAAAAAACAGAGGAAAAGACACAGTGCTTCACTTCAAACTCATTTCCAGGGGCAAGGTCTCCAAAGGCCAGCGTCTCTCTGCCCGGTGCCATTTGATTTCCTCCTGCATTAGCATTACACACTGGGATTTGGGATGATGTACAAGTTTCTTTTCCAAGATGCCAGCCTCGGTTGGTGCTGTTTTGCCTTGTTTTGGGATGCAGGCTGGGAAGCCAGGGGCAGTGGGGAGGCAGCCCCAGCTCCTCTCTGCCAGCCAGGCAGCAGTGACTTTGGGGAGAAGGTGAAGCAGATCAGGCGGTGTTGGACACCACCAGTGCAAGGTTTGCTGGAGCTCATTTATTGTCGCCTCCAGTTAGTAACCCCAGCTGACCTCAGGGGGTGTTCTAAGGTTGCATTCATTAGTGCCTGTAAGAAATTAAGATGCTTCAGTGCTACAGCTGTGGAAAAGTACAGGATGAAATTTGTGCGGGATTTAGATGCACCGAGTCAGATGTGCAGACTGATGAAGAACAGAAGCCTGTTTTTCAATGGATTTGCACATTTTTCTCCCTCCATCCACCTCCTCCCTCTGCACTGCAAACACCACCCTGTGTGTATCACTCCTGGTGGCTGAAAGTGGCCTGGTGTAACCCTTGGGGATGCTGTGTCCTCTCACCAGAGCACTGATTTGTGCCTCTCTGATTTTCATGACACTTGTAGGAACATAATGTTTTGAAAGGCATTGTCACAGTTTGGTTGAAGCTGTGAGTATGAGCCTTATCCACTGATGGAGAGACAGTGTGGTTACTCAAGTGTCATCTCTTTTCAGTAACCTGGATAAATATCCTCCTCACCACCAAGGAGTAAAAACCATCCTGTCCTGGGGTGCTCAGGGAGGCCTCAGGGAGCCCTGCATCCTCTTCCTTGCAGGCAGGCAGGGATGGAAGAGTGTTACTTTGATGTATATTTAATGTAACATATACAACAAGGGTAATCAGGAATATTGCAAAATTTTAGTGTCCTTAATTACATTTCTTTTCTTCACATTTTCTTGCTCATTCTTAGCATCAATTTGGGGTCAGCTGATAGCACCACAGTGCTGGTGTCCGTTCAACAGAGTCTTGCAGATGATTTGGGACTGGGCCCAGTGACTTAAAATAATTTTACTCCTGATGTAAACAAGAGCAGAATAGAGCTGTGATAGTTTATAAATAACAAGAGCTGGGTTTTGACTAAATCTATAGTATTTTTTTTCTGGCATTCACCTTGCATAAATTAAGACATTTCCATAAATAAAAAGAAACTTAATAAGCCTCAGAAAGGCTAGACTGTTTCCACTGGATTTTATGCCTGTTGCATAAATCCTACCAAAGTAATTCCATGCTTTGTGTGGACATAATTTTTTTACAGTTTAAATTCCATTAACACATTCATGCCATATGGGCCATATATTAAAACAAGCAGCCTCTTGCACTCCCAGTAAATCACCAGCATCCATGCCTGCTTCCCAATTCCATCAGCATGGATCTGCTTGGGCAGTGCAGTGGTGAGAGATCCCATATGGAGAGGGCTGCAAAACCAGCCTGTCTGGGCTACATCCCTGGCTGTAGTGAGGCTCTTCCATGATAAAAGATGATATTCTTGCTGTGATCCCATGATAAAGAGGATAATCCCATTGCATTGGCTTCTCTCTCTTCTCTTCTCTCTTCTCTCTTATTTCTTCTCTCTTTTCTCTCTTTTCTCTCCTCTTCTCTTCTCTTCTCTTCTCTTCTCTTCTCTTCTCTTCTCTTCTCTTCTCTTCTCTTCTCTTCTCTTCTCCTCTTCTCTTCTCGACACTAATAACCTGGCATGCAAAGAATTGCTTTAATTTCCAGATGTTCTGAATATCCTGAGAATTTGTAAAAGAAAATTATCCTCTTTATCCTAATCAAAAGTAATTAAAAGTACACTTAAATAGAGCACAGATCTGTGCTTAATTCCAAATGTTTTGCATGTATAAACAACAGGAGTTGTTACTCACTCTTCAGCTCCAGAAGCAACACCATAGCTCACGTTTTGCTGTCACAGGTGCTTTGCAAACATACAGTGACAGACTTTCTGACTGGAATACTTCACCTTGGTAATGGCCTGTGCAGATCAAAACTCCATAAAATAAGATGAAGTTTCATTGCTTGCCACAACCAGTGCCAGGATTTAGCACTTTCAAGAATTGGTTTACTGTGCACAACAGGAGAGTGCAAAATGCCGCGTTCTCAGTTACTTTGCCTTGCAGCCTTGGAGTGGATGCGTTTTACTCATTCACTTCACATAACTATATCCTTGCCATTTTTCCTTCCTTTGGACAGAGCTCTTGGCTTTCAGACAATTCCTGCAGACCCTGCAGCAGTTGTGTCACCATAAGATGTGTCACTCAGACTGGGAGCAGTCAGTTTTGAAAACTGAGGAGCTGCCTGACTCGCATCCGAGGTGGAGCAGACAGCGAGTGAGCAGACAGCAAGAGGGATGCAGACAAAGTCTTTTAGACTTAAGCAATGCTTAGTGCAGTTAAAATCAAGCCTTAGATGTGGCTCTTGATAATGCTGGTAATAACTACTCTTTTGAGACTTCTAGAAAGAAGTGGTTACCTCATTTTGTGATAAAACAGGTGTGCAGAATGAATGTTCTCATTTTCCCAGATAAGTGTGATAAGGAAGGAGTTGGCATGTGGCATGTGGCTTGTTTCTGTATTCTAGGAATTCTTGGATTTTCAGAGAAATTAGTGTCTGTTGTCACTGTTTGAGGTCACCATTGAGGACCCATTCTCAGAACAGTATTTTGGGTGTCATGTGGAATCATATCCATAACATTGAACTTTGTATTGACAACAATATGCGGCCAGACATCCGTGATGTTACCTTTTCTGTCTAGCAGGAGCTAAAACAGATGGACTTAATATTTACTCCATCTACAGAGCACAAGAGTCAGGGGGCCTCAGACCTACCACACAGGGGGGACACTTCTGGCTCACAGAAGCCCATTAACTCACACCAGGCTTTTATTCCACACCATGTGAGGTGTGGAGAAGGGCTTGCAACCCTGCTGCCCTTGGAGGAAGGTGACCAGCCGTTCCTTCTGTCATTGCCTCTCCTTCTCCTGTGTCTCTGTGGTCTGCAGTTGGCCCTGCTTGCTCAGGAAGAGATGGCTGGAGGTGAGCACTTCGGGAGGGCTCTCCTCCTCCTTCCACCTGTTTTTCATTCCTTGACTCACTGGCTCTAAGCCGTAAGCAGTGACGTGACAGCTGAGTCACGGACTCACCACCTGGATGCTGTCAGCATCAATCTCTCTTATAAGGATCATAGAAGAACAAATAGAGAAGACTCTTAGGGCTTCTCATTCGTCTTCCTGCCAGCGGGGCAGCGAGCCCTGCAGTGCGGTCTCTGGCTTTGCCCAGCCTTGCTCTCAAAATCCCAAGCAGTGGGATTCCACTGCCCTTCCCCAGGAGCTGCTCTGTGATTCAATAAACATCATTACCAAGGAGAACACTGCTTTTCTGTGATTGTTATTTACCCTGAGTATTCCTAATGTGAGCAAATAACTTCTAACTGATATCCACACTAGAGGGTTTTTTTCTTGAGAAGAAATTCAGTAAAGTTGCAAAATCGGAGATGAAATGTTTTATTTGTGTTCTGTTTAACAGTTTTAAGAATGTCCCTGCTGCATGCATTGTTGTATACAGTGGATGAGAAAATCCAGAGATGCAGCCCTATGCCCTGAAGAGCTTACACTTTTCATTTAAGCAGGATACAGTGACTGAGAATGACAAGTAACGAGAAGGCAGGACGAGTCATACGACAAAGGTCAGGATGTTTCTAAATAAAACCTATTGTTGTGCTTTTAATTTGAGCTTAAATTGAAAACATCATACATGGCTACATATTTTTGAGACAATTTCACCATATTTTAATCAAACATTTTTAATCTCACGAAGTTATCTGGCCTACTTTGGTGTGTTGCTTATTTAAAGCTTCATTTTTATGGAAATTTCTGTTTTTCTCTCAGCTTGGTGGGGTTTTTGCAGAAATAGTTAGTCTGGTTATTAATTCCCTGGGTGTCTCAGAGGTATGGGAGGTTTTCTGGCTCATCCATGCCACTGGACTGCTTCTCCTTGACCTTTGTCTCCAGGTCTCTGTCTCCTCTCTGCCACACCCCAAATTGTTCTTGCTCCAGAGGTGGCAGTCAAACCTCTTCATCTGTTTGCCTGAGACTAACAAAAGCACCTTCTCCCTGCACAGACCTTACAGCTGCCTCAGAGCAGCAGTGACTCCTCTCCTGGGCACCAGTAAACCAGAGCAGAGCATCAGGGAGAAAAACCATCTGCCCCACCTCCTCCATATGCCTTCTCCAGCTCTTACACCCTGCTCACTGTGCGTTTCCTACAGCTGATGGAGGTGTAAAGCCAATTCCTGACATCCTTAGCTTTGGGTTTCCAATCCACACATCTTCCTCTTCATGCTACATGAAGCAGAGGAGGACATTTAATTTTGGGGGATGCAGGGTAAAAGTCTATCATGGTAACTCAATGTTATTCCAACAGATGTCCATTCAATGCCATCTGTCCCACCTGTGGCTTTGGCTATTATTTCTCACTAATTTTAATCTTGTCTTCGCCTTAAGGGGACAAATTCTTTCTGGTACCTGACTGCAGGTTTAGCAAACTCCCTGAGGGAAGCCCAAATGCATTTCAAAAGCATTTTTAATGTGTGTCTTTCATCCTGGTGAAACCAGCTGTCCATGCACATCAATTCCCTGCAGCAATTTTTCTTTTCATGGAATAGAAATATTCAGCCTCATGGTTGGCTATGGAAATTTTGCTGAATTGAGACAAGGGGTCTGCATAAATGGACTGAATTTAGTACTCTGACTTTTCAGCCTCCCTCTTAACTCTTCTAAAGGAAGTCATGAAGGCTTGAGAGCTGAGTCCTGCTGGGAATTTCAGAGGGCTTGGAAGAGAGATGGGTGATTTTCAGCTGGAGAACCTGCCAGGGGTTTGGTTTTATGCATACACATTTTACTGAGCAGTTTGGCTAAGTGCACACCTTGTACTCAGAAGGCAAGGGGAGGATGTCTTTCTTCTACTAGACCTCCCAATTCATGTTAAAAAATTAATATAATTAACTATTACTTAATTATTTGTATTTTGTGTGGAAGGCCCTAGCTCAATTTAAAAAGCAGATGCTTGTTTGTATAGATAGTGCAGAGTTATTGCAGCAGTCACACTGGAAAAGCATTAGTTATCTAAGGAGACAAATTGAACAAGACAAATCTAGGGCCAACCTGTTTCTCCTCAAGCAGTTTGTAAACACACACTGAGAAGCAGAGAATTAGGAAAGGAGAGTTGAACTTGCTCTTGCTGTGACCCAAATTCAGCTGGTTAAAGACAAGCTTCATTTTAATTTACTGTTTCCAAGCACAGCATCATTCAAAGCTGATGTTTGACAGGTGGTGATGCTCATATCCTGCCTTTTCTTCAGGACAGTTTTGTTTCTCTCTAAACCTGCTTTACATTCAGCTGAAGACCTGCTCTGGGAGCAGGGAGCTCCCAAACAGCTTGGAGCTCCTTTGATGTTTCCTCCACCACCTCAGCTGCTGGGGCCAGGTATCAGCTGCTGCTCCCTTGCAGTTCCTAACAGTTTCCTGGGCACAGGAGCAGCCACACATGCTGGGACCAGGCATCTTCAGCACCAGCTTTAGTCATTGCCTGAGGCTGCTCTGTTCTCACTGAATTTATCTAAGTTTTGATGCATTAACTTCAGGCTGTGACCCTGCTGTGAGAAAAGGCAAGGGCAAAAGTCCCAGCGGGGCAAAAGTGGAAGCAAGGTTCAGTTGTTCTGATTGATTTTTTTTTCCCAGAAAATACAGGCTGATTTCTTCTGAGTTTGGTGAACAGTACCTGTTTTGGGAATATGAAGGCATTTGGCTCTCACTGATCCTCTCCACACCTTTCGGTATTTCTCCAAGCAGTGCCCTGAAGGCAGCTCTGGGGTTTGTGAGCTGCTCTCTTGTAAACACTCAAAGGTATTTGTCCAACAGAGGGAGAGCCAGCTTCCCTGCACAGCAGGTGGATGTGGCAAAGTGCAAATAGCAGCAGTTCACAGGGATCGATACATCCAACAAAGCCCATGCAGCTGCAGTGTTTGGACGGTCTGCAAGCCCCTCCTTGTGCAGGATCTCTAATGGACCCTGTGCCAGTACAGGGGGCTGATTCTGGCTATGGACAGAAATTTATGCATTGCTACAGCAACTCAAGTGCCTGTGGGCTATCGCATCTCTGCCTTACAGACAGTCAGACAAGAGCCAGTTCCCCTCCTTGTTCTATGCAATAAAATGTTCTTGCTGCTGTGCAGGACCTCATGTACCCACGGGGGTACACCAAATGGGAGCAAATTGAGCTTTGTGCTCTTAATACAAGTCCTGTTGGAAACCCCAGCATAAAAGGAGGTTAAAAAAAGTGCACAATATTTGTGGGGAATGATGGCTGCTAATACAATAAGCCTAACCATTTCTGAACTTTTCCCTCCATTAAGCAAAAATAATCAGTGTCATTTCATTTTATATTTTGTGAATGGAAATAATATCATATGCATTCTGAACATTAGCAGATCTGAATTTGCTTTTAGCATGAAATGTGAACATTTTAATGTAAGGACTACATGTATTATGTTTTACTAGCTGTTGAATACACCAAGTTCCAGATAGTTAATTTTGGCAATGAGAAATATCTTGTGATGTGATAAAGGCAATGAATGAAGCACTTCAGAGATCAGAGTGTAATGTTATCCATAACTTCCATCAATCATGACAAAAGACAGCAAAACAAAGCTACACACTGGGATGGATGAGGGCACTGATCTAAGGGTACTGTGCCTTTACTCAAAGTAAATCTTCATTTCAGCTTCTTAAAAGTATTTTACCATGGCTCAGGAAGTCCTTAAGCCATGGATTGATGGAGATTAAGAGCAAATACCAGGGAACTATCAGCATAGACTTACTTTGATCTTGACATTCTTGCTAAATAGGGTATCTGAGCTGGTATGACTCTTATAGTTTCAAGTTAATGGCCAAATACAAAAAGTAGCTAAAAGAAGGAATTAAAGCAGAATATAAACATCTAAGTCCAGCATTGAAATAAAAAGGTTCTCTCAGCTCCTGTCCAATCCTAGAAGCACCTAACTCGGGAGGTGCCTACCTTCAATCTCTAAGAACCTCAAATGTACAACAGTCAGCTTGCACCTGTGCCTGGAACCTCCACCTCCTCCGTGGGTCTGAATCCTGCTGTGTCCTGCCAGGGTTACAGATGGCTCAGCTCCTGTTGGACATGGAACAAACCACATGCTTGAGTTCATGAGCTCAGTTTGTGCAGCTGAGAAGGCAAAAAAAAAAGTAAACCTTCTGAGAGAAAGGAAACAAGTGCAGAAGTCTTTAGTTCAGCAGTTGGGATTGCTCTTTCAGGAACAAGGATTGTGTCCTCCTGGCTGGAATTCACAAACAGCTTCTGGAGGAAGACTGAAACTCCAGATCAGGTAGGTGTTCTCACCACTAAACTAAAAATTATACTCACCTTTGATCTTCCTCTTATAGCTCAATGAATCTTTAATACTTTTTATGCAAAGAAGAAAAGGCTCAGCATAAGGGCATGCAGTGACTTCCTTCCTGCTCTCCCCATCTTCCCTTGGTATCTTGCACCCTGGAAGATTTTTGTAGCTCCCCAGGGAACACGTTGGTATTTCCTCAGGCAGCAAATCATGCTGAACCCAGATCTCCTCCTTGTCACCCTGCTGACAGCCTCTCTGAGAAATACAGCCTGCAGGAGTGTCCTGTTCTGCCTCTGGATGGACAGACTCTTCCCATATCCTGAAAGGTGGCTCAGCCCCAGTGACAGGCATGGTTTGAAAGCTCATCCCTGAGCTCCTTCAGTCATCAGATTGTTTTCTTTCTGTCTCTTGGGAGAGGGCATCTTACAGCAGAATAAACCCAAGGAGAAGAAATCCAACTCACAACACCCAACACTTGGAAGTCTGAGACTCCTCTCCTGGAAGACTGGAAAGAGTTTTAAAAACCTGCTCCCAATCTGGTAAATGGTGAAACAATGGAATAAACATCCAACATCCCAGGCTGGTGTCCTCACCACTGCCTGGTATGTATGTAAATGCATGTAATAGTTGTGAGAGGCCCAGTCCAGCAGACACTCTGGAATGACTGTAGGAAGTGGATCTGATGGAGCACAGTACCTCTTGAAGGTTACTAGCAACATGAAGAGGGTGGGTGACAGTCCCTCGAAGCAGAAATTAAGGAATGGAAATTCTTGTGCTCCTGGAATTTTGGAGCTTCAGGGCAAAGTGTCTGGGTTCTTGGCCTGTCCAAACTTGGGAACTGTGTCTGAACTGTCAAGTGCTTCCCTGAGTGGTCAGGTACCCACATCCTTATGCTACATCTTAAAATGAAGTTGCAAGGTGCTTAACCATTGCTTTGACCAACAACAGCACTCACCGAAGCTCCTGCTCAGCCACCATCAGCCGAGGTTCAGATAGCTTCTGTTTTCCACCAGGGATGCCCTGTGGGGGCCTTATCCCTCTTTGGGCACACCTAGAGGCACCTGAGTCTTGCCAGCCCTCAGCAGCCTGCAATGGAGCACCAGCCTGACCCACTTTTTGAAAGATGTGAAGTGCCTAACTCTAAGAGGGGCTTTGGTACTTGTCACCCCAAATGAAGAAAGGTACCTCCCTGCAGGGCTGGCAGTACCTCAGACACTGCCTCATTAGCTGATTTGGTAATTCCCTGCTTCTTTTGCTGCTGTGGTGCATCCCATTGGATATGGAAAGCAGGCTCCCAGCAGCGTAGTAACAGCCTGTATCAAAATTGCAACCTAAGTGTTGCTGTGTACCTTTTTGCAACTCTATTCCTAATTACTAGTGAAGGTTCAGTAAGTGGTACCAGCTGCCTCAAGGATCACAGTCTTGGGGCACAAGATGCATTGCATCAGTCAGGCAATAACTCCAGGTCTCCAGGAATATAGATCCTACTGGAATTATACATTAAAGTCACATTGTGCTTACCTTAAAGCAATCTGACGAGGGATTAACTAGGTGATCAGTCCATCTCACCACATCACAGAGGAGTAATTAAATTATTCCCAAACAGAATTGCTAGAATTTGACACCTAATCTAACTGCTGCTAACTCTGTAATCTTTTCTTCCTACTTGCTCAAATGCTCAACTCTCCTTATTAAGAAAAATGCCGATTTTGTCCTGTAGAAAGTTAGAATTTATTTCTTCTTCTTCATCTGTCCTTGCTGATCTGTGAGAATAACAGACCCCATGAAATAAAATTATTCTGACTTCGCAGAAGGGGCTGGTGAGTCTCTATTTGGAATATAGTTCCCAGTACTGGTCACCTCATTAGAGAACTGAGTTGCTGCAAATTCGGACGTTGCAACTGAGTCCAAACGATGCAAGAACTTAATTATTCAGAAAAGGGTTAGAAAAGCTACGGTGTGGCTGCTGCCTTTGGAAAAGAGGAGATTAAAAAGCCACTTTAGGGGGGCTTGCAGAGCTCTGGGGGAATAGCAAGGATTCACATACACAGGGAGAACAGAGCGAGTGACAAATACCAGAACAAAAGGGAAATTAACAGAAGCTTAAGTAGGGATGAGCAGCAAAGCAGTGTAATTTATTTGTGAATTTATTTGTATTTAGCACAGTTAATATATGGAAAATTATACTAAAGCTGGAACAGAAACAACTATTAGAAATCATTTTACAAGGCTTTAGACACGTGTGGGGGCTTAAAATAACTCTGTGGGATGCAACTCATAATTCAGAGAGGAAAAGGACTTACATCTTCCTCACAATCTCGTCTCTTAAAACATTTAGCTCCATTGTGCTAAGTAATAGACATAGTTACTTTAATGTGACTATCCATACAATTCTCAGGGAAAGGTTTGCATTTACAAGATTAATTTCCCTTCCAGCTTCAAGTATATAGATGTGGGTGCAAATAATCAGAGCCACTCGAGAAGACAGGGCTGAACCCTGACCTCAGCAAAAGCAGAGCAAAGCCCGAATAACTCCAAGAAAAATTCTGGATGTACGCAGGGATATAACTGAGATGAGATCTGGTCCTGAAGTGCTGCACTCCAGACAGAAAAACCTTGATGTGCCCTCCTTAAATTAAAGAAAAACTATCAAAAGAATCCCAAGTCCTTTTAGGGCATTTCCACAGCTCTTGGAAGAAGCCTGTATGTTCCATTTGCATATAATGCCTCCAGGCCATCAGCTTCAGCAGACGCTGGATCAGACTGGGCGGCTCGCTCCTTCGACCCGCAGCTCTGCCTGCGTTAAGACCAAACAGACTGCCTTGAGCTCCGGCGAGCCCGCTGGGAATTCACCCTTACGCACCGAGGGAGCGTGGGACACCGGAATGTTGCCCCGAGGCAATGTGTGTGATCCCTGTATCTTTTTCTTTCCTCCCAGGACGGGTGCTTAACCCGCCGCTTGGAGCCACGTGGGTGAGATCCCAACTTTCTCTCCAGGGGAGATCCCCGCAGGCAGTTTACGATGCCAGAGCTCCCGCTGTGCTACCGCCGTTTACTCGGAAAATCACAGGCAATTAATCATAGTTTTCTCGGGGGAAAACCCACTTGATTTGGACCCATCATTACGCAGGGAAACTACAGAACACCGTGCTGTAACCTAACCTGAACTCTGCTAAAGGCATTTCTTTCTAGGGCTCCCCTTCCTCTTTGCAAGCCCTGCCTGCCTTTGGAAAACCGGGACGGGTGTACCGGACTTGGGTTACACTTGGATGTGCTGAGGAGCAAGATGCACCCGCGATGTTGTCCCGCTCGTCTTTGGGCCGCCGAGGCAGGACGCGGGGAGCCTGAGGAAGCCGCGGGGAACGCTCTGAGGTGACCTGCTGCCTGCGCGGGGCTTCCCCCGGCCCCTCCCGCAGAAAGCTGTGCGTGTCGGCGGCGACAGGGAGCTCACCCCGGCGGGACCGGGGCTCCGGCCGCCGTCCGGGCATCGCGCAGGGGCCGTCCCGCTGCGGGCAGAGGGATGCAGGGATGCAGGGAAGAAGCAGTTCAGGCGGCAGATGAACGGGGCAATGCGATGCGTCCCTGACCGTCCCGGTTTCAGCGGGGCGCACTTTGGGCGGCACCCGCAGTGACTCCGCCGGTGACGGCGGGGCGGGCGCGGTTCCCCCCCGCAGCCGGAGTGCCAGGGGACGTGCGGGACGCCCCGCCGCTTCTCCCCTCCCCTCCGCCCGCCCCGCCCGGGGCGCCGCGCCGCCACCGGCGCTCGGCGCTGCGAGCGGGCGGGCGGGCGGTGGCGGACGGGCGCCCCGCGGACCGCAACGACGGCGGCGCCCCGGAGCCCCCCAGGCGGCTCCGCCCCGGCCCCCCGCAGGTGGGTCCGCCCTGCCCGCGCCCCACACGTCGGGGCGGTGACGGGGGCGGGCGAGCCCGTCCCCCCACGCGGGGCCGAGGGGTAGAGCCGGGCGCCCGCTCGCCGCGGCGACGCCCCCGCGCCCGCCCAGCCCCGCCGGGCGCACGGGGCGCCGAGTCCCCTCGGAGCGGAGCGGGGCGGCTCTCGGCGGCTCTCGGCATGGCGGGGCTCCCCGCCGGCCGGCGGGCGGGCTGAGGCGGGGGCCGGGCGGGGAGGCGCCGGCGGCGGGGTCTCACCGCCTCTTCTTGCCGTCCCCCGCAGGGAGCGGCCGGCCCCCCGCGCCACCATTGCCTCGCACGGCAAGGAGGACCTGCTCGCCGCCGCCGCCCGGCTCTGGCAGCGGAGGAGGCGGCTGCTGGCCGCCGCCGGGCTCGCCCTGGCCATGGCCGTCGCGCTGCTGGTCGCCGTGCCCCTGCTGCTCCTGCAAGCGCCCGCCGACACCGGCGCCCACTACGAGATGATGGGCACCTGCCGCATGATCTGCGACCCGTATAGCGGCGGGCGGCCGCCCGGCCCCAGCAGCACCGCCGCCGTGGAGGCCCTGCAGGACCTGGGGGCCAACCCCCCGCCACCCTTCGTCCAGGGACCCAAGGGGGAGCCGGGCCGGCCGGGCAAGCCGGGCCCCCGCGGGCCGCCCGGGGAGCCGGGTCCGCCGGGTCCGCGGGGCCCGCCGGGGGAGCGGGGCGACGCGGGGAAGCCGGGGCTGCCCGGGCTGGCGCTGGCGGGCGCGGGCGGCGGCGGGAGCGGCGGCGGGGCGGCGGCGGGCGGCGAGGCGGCGGGCGGGCTGAGCGCCGCCTTCAGCGGGCCGCGCATCGCCTTCTACGTGGGGCTCAAGAGCCCCCACGAGGGCTACGAAGTCCTCAAGTTCGACGACGTGGTCACCAACCTGGGCAACCACTACGACCCGGCTAGCGGCAAGTTCACCTGCCAGGTGCGCGGCATCTACTTCTTCACCTACCACATCCTCATGCGCGGCGGCGACGGCACCAGCATGTGGGCCGACCTCTGCAAAAACGGCCAGGTGGGTTCCGCCGCTCCCCTGCGCGTCCTCCCCGCCCGGGGTCCCCCGGTCGTCCCCCTCCCACCGTCCCCGTCCTCCGGGCGCGGCACCGGCCGCCGCCGCTCCCGGGAGAAGGAGCATCGGGAGCATCCTTCGCGCCGTCGGGGCGGGGGTGCACCTCCAGAGCCGCGACAAATTCCGAACTCCCGGCTTGCGAGCTTTCCTGCCGCGTTGGGGAGAAGAAGCGAGGACGGTGGTGGGAGGGAGGACACGGGGAAGTGGAGGGGTTGGTGAAGAGCACTCAGGGCTCTGATGGAGGGGCTTGGGGGACTGATGGAGGAACCGGAAAAGGGGGATGCAGAGGACAGATGGAGGGGCTGTGGAAGAGTGACTCGGGAGGCTGATAGGGATGCTGGGCAAGAGGGGCTGGGGAGCTGATGTGCCCAGCGGCTGTGTTGGCAGGTGCGGGCCAGTGCCATCGCCCAAGACGCAGACCAGAACTATGACTATGCCAGCAACAGCGTGGTGCTGCACCTGGACTCCGGCGACGAAGTGTACGTCAAGCTGGATGGAGGCAAAGCACACGGAGGCAACAACAATAAGTACAGCACTTTCTCTGGCTTTCTTTTATACCCTGATTAACACACAACAAGTGACAAGACACAACTGGCCCTGCCACTGATGCACATGGGGCTGTTTGGCATTTCCATACCCCATCGCGCTGCTGTTCCTGCTGGTGTCCGCTGTCTCTGCAGGTCACTCTAGCTTCATTATCAGTTTGTATGTTTTTATTTTCATCCTTGTGGAAATGAAATAGAAATGAAACAAAGTGATCCCCTTCCTTACTCTCCCCCATTTCTTCTGGCCCCCCTCTCCTTTTGTGAGTCTGAGTGTTTTGTGTGTCACATGAGGAACTCAGCAGCTTGAAACTCTTGAGTGGTTCCAGGGGGGTTTAAAAGAGCCCGGAGTTTGGACTGTGTCACACATGGAATTTGAACAGGTCACATTTTTTCATCAATAAGTATTAATGACGATGATGAATTTTCAGATCGACTATTCACGAAGTGGGACTGGATCATAACTGTTTTTTCCTCTGCTGCTTTGTATGGGGTTAAGTGTAAACTTTTCTTTCTGTGCACTGCAATGCTCGTGTGAATGATGGTGTCATTAACGTCAAACCTGTTTCTGTCTGCAAAAGAATTTGGTCATTGACCACAGTCACCCAAATACCACATTAAATTATGTTTTTAGACAATGCCTTCTTGCTTTCTGTCTTTTCCAGTGCTACAGAGAAGCACTGTGGTGGTGCCACAGGAGGGTGGGAATTAAAGGATGGGGTCACTTCAGTCCCTTAGGTTTGTAGCAATATTTAAAGTTAGGATGGGATACCTTGCTTAGGTCTTGATTGTGGTTCAATGGGACTGGGAAGAAGTAGAGAGAGAGGAAAAAAGGTTCACCTTTACACAGCTTTTTGAAAAGGCACACAGTCATCAAGAGGTGAAAGTGGGGGTTTGGAGCGGATCTCCTAAACAGATTTACTGGGTTAAAACCTGATCCAGAGGTTAGTGAAGCACAGGAAAAGCTGTTTAATCAGTGATTATGGAAAGCCATGTTTCTGAAACATGCTTGACAAATATAAGAAGGCAGCAGGGGAGAGAGTTTGTCTAAACTCTTGCACTTGCATTGTGTTTATGGGTTGGAAACCACACCTGACTGGAGGTGGGTCTGCACAGTGCCTGAGACAGGCTGGGTGAGAAAGCTCACTCAAGACTGATGGATTCAGACCATTCAGAAGGGTTTTTTCCTGGTGGTCGTCTGTAAATCCCAGCCACTCTTGGTCTGTTTCAAAATGCACGGGTGTGTCAGTAGTGCATGTGGTCCTGAGCCCTTGGCCGAGCGGGTGCATTTTTCATCATCACCCCAGTAGGTAACTTCCTCACTTTGGGTAAATTGGGACTGCGCTGCTGAAGCTGAAAGAGCTAAATTGATTTACAAAAGCACTTACTTTCATTTTACTGTCTTGCCATTTCATTTTTCCCTCCTGAAGGTCTTGCCTCCCTATCAGCTTTCTGCCCTTTGCAGTGTTAGTGCAGTTTCATGGGTAAGAGAGGCAGGAGCTGGTCTGAAACAGCTCTGCCAAGGCTGGAGCTTTGCCCCTGCCCTGATGTTGCAGGAGGAAATGGAGCCACAGCCAGGTGGACTTGTTCCAGCCCCACTTTGGGGCAGCACCACGATGACCAGGTTCTTACAGTCACTCCTGTCTCCTACCTAGTCCTCAGTGGGTATTGTCTTCTCGTTGGCTGGAAGAGGAGGATCAAAGGGAGAAAGCAATTCTTCCATCCCATCCTCAAACATCCCGCTGCTGAGGGAAGCAGAGTTCATAACCAGGTACACGTGTTAGACACTTATCAATCTCTTATGTCTTGTCGATTTGTACTATTTAGAATACGATTAAAACCAGTGTCTGAGACCATCCAAATGAAGTATAATTGCTATGGATCCTCAATTCCCACCGGATCCGTAATCCTTTTTGACTATTCCTCCCCCCTCTTTCAATGAAATGGAGCTTAGACACAAAGCCCTTGGTTTAAATTTCAAAAAATTAAAATTGACATGCAGCAGCATTAGCAGGAGCCAGGAGGAATTCTAAGGAGGTGCCTGGGCTCTGCTTTATCCTTTGCATTAAGAAGCAATTTGTACTTCTAACAAAGACCCAACTGTTCCCCCTTGGCAAAAGGGCAATGAAGATGCCTTGCAAGGGAATTGCTGTTCACAATACTTAAACAAATTTGAATCTTAGATTTTTAAATCTGTATTCCCTGGTGGAGCCTGCTCCTCTCAATTCAAATGCAGGGCTGGTGGTGTGTGCCTGCCAAGGTGTCAGTAGCTAAGCGGATGATGGATTGATGAGGCAATGGGAAGACACAGGCTCACAGTGGCAGTTTGCCCCGACAGTGATCTATGTATCTGCACATTATCAATGTCATGAGGAGGCTTGAACCACCCTCGCTAGATGTCTCATTTTCCACTTATCTCTTATGTACTAATTATCAGGCTGGATTATTCCCCAGGATAGAAACAAAAAAAAATTGCTCATTGCCACTCCACTGACAGTTTACACAATCGATAGAATGAACGTCTCCCTCAGCTGCTCACAGGTTTTTTTGTTTCCTCTCCTCTTTGCAGGGTCTTCCGAGATTGCCTCTGTGGGGGGTTGATGGCTCTCACTCAGCATTTGTTGTGGTGCTGCTTGGACAAGGCTCCTCTGTCCCAGTCATCTTGGTGGTAGCTCAGTGTGTGGGTTGTGTTTTTTTTCTGAAGTAACACAGGGAAAAGCAATTGGGAGATGAAAAACTTCAGTGCTCAGTGGTGCAGTTATCCAGAAAAGCAGAGGCAGCACTGCGGATGGGGATGGTGGTCCCTGTGCTGCGGGTGGCTGTGGGTGAGAGCAGGGTCACACACAGTCCAGCAAACAGCCTGAGGTTGCTGTGTTGTAACCCTCTGGGCTTCAAGTGAGTTTTCCTGCCCTTTTCCTGCGAGTTCTGCACGTTTCATGTCACAAAGAGAGGGGGTTGTTTGTAAGGGGGATACCCTGATCCCCTGGTTGGATGGGAAGAGGAGAATTAAAGTGTCCTTGAGGGGCTGGCTTCAGCTTTCTCTGGGACTGGCTTTCCCAAATGATACTGCATCTCAAGCATTAGCCAGTGTCTGCTCTGGAGGTCTGAGCCCTCAGAGATGTTATCTACTTGATGAGTTAAGCAAATGCTCTTAAGAATTGGGATGTGATCAGGTGTGATGTGAATAGGGAAAGCCTCCAGAAAAGAGTAGAAGTTTGGAGTTTTAGACAGAAGGTGCTCTTTGTTTCTGAACCCAGCCATGTGCTTAAGTTAAAATTATAATACAAAACTTAAGATTAAAACAAACAAAAAAAAGACAGGTGTTCATGCTGTCAAAGTAACTTAGATACTGCACTAGCAAATCGCTGATCTTTGTGCTACCAGTGTTCACCTTGACCCTCGTCCTGCGCCTCGTCAGTAGTGGCCATGGAAGGGATCCCTGGAGGAGAGGTGAGCAGGGAGATGTTGAAGCACACAAACATTGTGAAAGGGGAAATGGGGATGCTGCTGAGAGCCCTGAGGGGAGTGCCAGCCCCCCCTGCTCTGTGGCTGTTCCCTGGAGGAAGGTGCTCAGGTTACTCTGCTCTCCTGCAAGCCAGTGCATTTGTGGCTGGACTCTTGTTTTCTTCTGTCTTGGCCTTCATTGGTTTGGGAAATTCCTGGCAAGCCTCTAGGGAGGTGGGTGAGGAAATCCTGCTTTGTCCAGGGTGAAGAGGGTGAGCTGCTTGTGCTGAGTTTTCTCCAGCCAGGGAACAGAGTTGAGGAATCCATGCTGTGAGAGCAGGTGTCCTGTGCCAAGTCTGATGCCTCTGTTTTTTCCCAGGATCTCAGCTTGCAGATTTCCTGCTTGACACTCATTACCTTACAGAGCAGTACCTGGATCAGTGAGGCTCCCTATCTTGGATTCTCTTTCCCTTTTGCTGTAAGAAAAGCAAAGTGTTGCCTTCTGTGCCTCATGTCTTTACACACATGCATTGAACCATGCATTGTTCTTTGTCTTGCTGCTTTTGGAACTCACTCTGGGCATTTTTCTAGGTGATTTAATGCTTGTTTATCTCTTTGCTTGGCTCCTTCAGTGGCTCACAGTGCCTGGACAGGTTTAATTTGTGAGCTCAAGAAGTAGGGTGGATGGGATGCTCATGTGTTCTTTTTCTGTTTATGACACAGACTAATTATATTAAGGGGTCTGTGACAATAGAGGCAAAATGACATATAAATCTATTTCAAATCTGTGTTAAATACATTTTTGGGTTTTCTGTAACATGCTAATTTTTTTTTTCCTTTTTGTGATTGGACTGAACTCTGGGGAAAAAATCCTGGTAAAATCATGTGTCTTAGCATTGTCTCTGGGATAAAGAAGCCTGTCAGAATAAAATAATGACCAACTGAATCTTCACTGACTTTGAGACTGCAAGAGGTTTGGTCCTTTTTACTGTGAAAGCCTACACGATGCAGAGACTTGGAAGATTAATCACAGACAAGCGAGGTAAACTGTTACTGTGTACACACCCTGTCAGTTTTGGGTGAGAGCCTGCTCTCAGCTGGTTCCACATTTAATGGCAGAAAGGGGTTCAGCTTGTTCATAAACTGCAGGTAACATGCAAATACAGACCCATTTCTCTAGACCAAGCCCGTGCCAGTTCAGAAGTGAATCCCTTGATCACAGAGCAGGTGCCACAGCAGCAGTGGAAGAGATACTTCACTATTTCTTGAGCCCGCTTGCTCTTGAATGAGCTTCATTTTTGAAGTTTGTGGGGGCATTGCAGCAGGGGCATTAAAGATTAAAGAGGCTGAGCTCCTGATTCCTCTCTCTTTAGGAGCAGTTTGGCAATTGCCTCAATGGTAAGTTACAAAGAGGCCAGTAAAGGCCAAGGCTTGTGCCCTGGATCAGCCAGAGGGACAGGGGCATTTCCTCCTGGGTAGGTGGCAGGCTGAGGCTGGGGTAGGATTTTGTGTCCTAGGCTTGAACATACATTGGAATTCCCCTTCTTTCCCCCTGCATTTCAGGCTGAAGCCCTGAGAGCTGGTGGTTTCAGGGGAAAACTTGAAGGGTGCCAAGCCACTGTTGTGTCCTGGCCCCTGTCACAGAGTGCTCAGCAGGATTCTCTCCGGGTTTTGCAGAGCATAATTCAGAGGGAGCTCTGAGTGATGATCCTGTTTCCTTGCAGAAAAAGCCACAAATGCCCACAAACTGGGTCCTTCCAGTTATAAAATAGCCTGAATTAGCCATTCAGCTGTGTGGCACAGCTCTTTCTATATCCTGATAAACGGGAGTAGATTTTCTTCACAGGGGCTGATGGCATATCCCTCTCTCAATGCATTTGCTCCCATTTTGGTTTTTCTGGCACCAACTAGGGTAGAAACAGAAAAGGCCTGCTTGATCTCTATGATCTGCTGCCCTATTAATGCAGGATTATTTCCTCCAGTGCTCTGTGAGCACGGTGACACAGAGAGCATGGTTTGCCTGCAGCCTTTGACTGCGCTCCTCCCAGCGAGGGCACATTCACATGATCCTGGCTCTTCGTTTTGCTTGCAGCTGCCAGATCATGTCTAGAAAAACAAACAAAAAAACGTATCCAGCCCCAGTCTTGAATGCAGCTGAAATGTTTTCTTGGTGACATTTCTCTTTGTCAACAAATTGCTTATCACTTAAGTGTTGTGATGAGATCGCCATCCCAAAGAGGAGGCATCTGCTGCTGAGGATGGGGGGTAGGAATGCCCAGGAGAATAACTTGTTTGAAGATGTGAGCACAGGCTTTATGAACAATGATTCTTTGTTGGATCTTAGCTTTAAGGTGCAATTTCGGTGGTATGATAATGCAGAAAATGTTTTAAGTCCTTGGGGAGGAAGCTGCTTTTCAGGTGGTGTCTTGCTCTTCCCTCATTATTGTAATGCTGTTCCTGAAGCTTTGTGTCAGTCATGCTGTGCTGCAGCATGTGAATGCAGGGGGTGATGGAGATCAGATCCAGGTGGATCTCTCTGTTTTGTTTTGGTATACACCTGAATTCTTGACATTTGCTTCCCGTTCTTCCAGCACCTTATTTTTCACAGAGCTGAGCTTCCTGGGAGCTGGGAGCCCAAGGGCCAAAGTTTGCTTGCAGGTACACTTCTCTAATTCTTTTCACACTTAGTTTTTTTCACCCATGGATTCAGAGTCAATTAAGTACATTACACGTATCTTCCCTCGGATTGCCAGTGTGGCGACTGGTTAAGCAGCGTTTGGGGATGTAAAATGCTCAAGCTCAGTTTTCATACCCTGGAGGTGGAAATGGTGCAGGTCTGTTTTTTTGTCCTGCCCAGTGTCACTCTGTAAACGCCTTTCAGCAAAAACACCCCGAGAGGGCAGGGCAGCGCCTTTTGCCAAAGTCTAGCAACCTGCTGAGGAAAGAGAGGTGTCAAATACCTTTGAAGCTCAGCTCCTCCAAGCCTCTGCTGAGTGCATCACTGCAGCTGAGAGAGATTGGATCGTAAACTTCAGCCTCCCCTCTCAAAAGGCAAAGCATCCTTGAGGAGCAGCACTGCTGCTATTTATCAATTTGTGTAAGAATGAAGCCTGAATGCTATTAGAGCTGAAACACTAATTAAGCCAATAAATTCCTTTGTCTTTTTGGGTGTGTTTGCAATTAATATGCAAAATCCCATTGATTCCAGCAACTCCATAATTCACGATGCAGTGTTATTACTTATTGACGGCGTACCCTGAGAAGCCTCCAAAAGACACTGCTGTGCATAGTAAGAATCCTGCTGTGATCCCAGTTAAACTGTTACAGCCTGGGTGAGTCACGGCGCTCCACCAGGTTCTTCCAAAAGCTTGGCTGTCGGTGGAGGGGGTAGGAAGACCACACAGAAATGTGTCTCTGCTGAGCATACGCTGTGTCTCAAGGGCTATTTGCACTTTTTATTGCTTTCGGAATTACAGCGGGGGAAAAAAAAAAAAGGAAAGATGTTCCAGCTGATTTTAAAGAAAAGGCTGAAACTGATGCAAATAGAAACAGATCGTAAAGGAAATATGTATTTGGATCAAAGCAAGGCAGTTCTTTAAAGCTGCCTTAGCTTTAATTTGCATCTGTTGGGGCAATCTAAATAATCTTTCCTCAAGGTTTGTTCAAAGCTAAGAGAAGGGAGAGAGGACAAGAAGGCTTCTGAGAGATGGAACACTTTCTCTCTTCCAGGGGAACATTGTTTTGGCATCCTAGGACAGAACAAGGGTCCTTGACCACTGAACCCTGTGGTGACTCTCTGCCTAGAACTGCCTTTTGCAGCATCAGAATAACTTCTGCCCAAATACTTCTCAGCATCCTTCTCTAAAACAGCAAGATTAGGACGACATTGTGAGAAATGATTGGCTCTTAGTCTCAGAATATTTAATAGAGAGGGCTGCCTACATGAGATTTTTTTTTCTGTTTTTTTCTTTGCATCCCCAGGTCTGTGACAGCTCTGCTGACAAGGTGGAAGGGCTCAAGAAAAGGGGTGTGGCTGGTAGAGTAGGTGTTCTTTATGGGGTTGGTTTGATCCCCTTTGAAGTGGGTGGGCAGGTGCTCAGTGGCTTTGGTGAAGCAGGAGCCAGGTTAGGTTTAATCTTGGACTGGGGTTTTGTGGTGGTGGTCTTTTTCGTTGCTGTTCTGAGGAAAATATTCTATTTGGTCTTGGCATAATCAATAAACTTCTGTATTTATATGTGTAGCCTCTGGAGCAGAGTGTGGCAGGGACGTGCTTCTAGTTCAGAACGGCACGAATCAAATACACAGTTGGTGAATTAATTTGTGGTTGGTGTTTTCTGATAACTGCAATTCAGATTTGCTCTTCCTGTTCCTACTACCATCCTTCCAAAGGCAAAAACAACAACAACAAAAAAGGTAAAACAAGCAATTGTAGATGCATTTGATCCCCATGTATGCAGAGGCTGTATGACAGCTTTAGACAATGGAAGATGAACAATATACAGGATGCTATCTCTGATTTCAAAGATAGCATGTTTGATTTCAGGCACAGCGATAAAGCAGAATTCTTGATAGCTTGTCCAAGCTAATTTTCTTCTGAGTTAGTGCACTAACTACCTACCTAACCACAAGCTGTCCTTTTACTTTTTCTTTTCTATTAGTGGACTAATAGGACTGCCAAGCTTTACTTTCTAGATGGGTCTTAAATGGGAAGCAGTTTGTTTCATGGAAGAAAGATGCTTGGGGAATCAATTTATGCCAGCTTGTAGCCACCGGAAACCTCTGTACTTCAGCAGACTTTAAATTGAAAAATGGAGCTTGCTCTTTATACTAGATTTCTCAAACTACTTACTCCAAGGAATAGAGAAGCAAACTTGTCAGGTAGGCAGGGATTTTTTGGGGTATCTGTGTTTATCACTTGGTTCATTTTTGAAAATCTCCAAGTGAAATACATGAGCCTGAATTGCTTAAGAAGGTCAAACGAGGTGAATATAACAGTCCCCTCTGGCCTAAAAAAATCCATTAATTGTGCTGTCAAATGGAAGTATGGACAATTCCAGAGCTGACTTTTTAAAAATTTGTCCTAGCTCTTACAAACTGGTAGTGGGAGGGAGTGAAGTGAGAGGAGTAAAATGATTTTGGGATAGGATTGAGCAATTGCCTCTGTCTGCAAAATGAGGCCAATTTCTATCCTCAGACCTTTCTGCAGGGCACAAATACAAGGGCAAATCTTCTAGGGGCAGAGTGGCCTGGTGATTTCCCATGTGTTTCCCTGTAGGCTTCTCTGTGGGTGGCAATTCCTTAGGCAGGCATCAGAGTTGGCATCAGGTAATGCAGAGAAAACTGTGGATTTAACAGATGTGAATCTGTCTTCTTCCTTTCTCTCTTTTTTTCCTCATAAATAAGAAAACTATCTGCAATTGCAGCAAACTACATTCACAGCAACTGTGGAAGTATTATAAATATTGATCATATGATTTGGATGAATACAGTGATTTCAAAGCCTGCTGGGTACTGTACCAAGGGCCTGGTTCTGGATAGTGCTTTGCCAGGAGGAACATTTTGGTGTGGGACAGTGCCAAGGTGTGTCCTGTGCTCTGCTCTGGTCAGTGCCATCGTTAATGCTGGCACTCATCAAGTAGAAACCCGTCTGTTAAATTTGCAGATTGCATAAAGGCAGAGAAAAGGATTAACCTCAAAGTGGCTTTGACAAAACAGAGGAAAGATGTAAAAATACCAGGAGAGATTTAAAGAGATGCAAGTTACCTCTACCTGGAGGCAGTCCATGGCATGGACACATGCTGGAAAGTCAGAAGGGATGGTCCTTAAGGACAAGAGAGGAAGGGAAATGTGTTATTGAGATAATTTTGATTGGGAAAGAGCGAGGGCCTTGAGATGTAGTAGCAAGGTCAAACAGAAAGGGAAATTTTTGGATGGTGAGGCACAGGAGCAGGTTGCCTGGGAAGGCTGTGGGTCTGTCCACAGAAGGACTCTAAGAGTGCCCCAGACATCCATCAGACCTGGCTGTAACACAGCTGTGTTGGGGTGGGGAGCCAAGCCAGACTCCTCAGCCCATATGCACTATTGATTTTCCATCACCCTTCCTTTCTCCATGAATCTGCAGAGATAGATACACCCATCTGCCTGCCTGTAATAGAGCCCTCGAAAAATGGAGTTTGGAGTGTTTCTGTGCCCCCAGCAGCGCTCTCTCTGCACACCAGAGTGACTCCATCTCTGTTAGGTCCGTTTTGGAAGGGCAGGTGGATGTGATGGTGTGTGGGCAGGGTGATGCTGGTGGAATGACTCTTGCAGGGAGTGATTCCTAGAGCTAAGCCCTGTTATAGCTCCAGACTGTCCAGGATCTCCCCAAGTCCTGCTGAATGACCGTGCAAAGGTGATCTCACCACACTGGGTGTTCTTTTGGCATAACCTCTACAAATCTGAGCACATTGTTTTTCCTTCTGTGATGAGAAGATGGAAATATGGACCTCCTGATCAGCAGGCATCTAACATTCAGGTCCCTTTGGAGTTCATGAATAAGAGAAACTTAAATGCCTCTGAGCTCCAGGGCTGCTGTGTGTATGTACCTCATGTACCAGCACACAGCACCATTTTTTCGCTACACTGTCCCCCACAAAATGAGGACAGCTCAGAACTTTTTATTGTATTTTTAGTCTGTATAATCTGCAGATTCTGTTCAAAAGCAACCAGCATAACCTGAAGTATTTTCCTATGTAAGTCATCATTGGTAGCTGTGTGTGAGTGATGCAAAGGCTTATCTCAAAGCTCTGTATTCCTGCCTCTTAATTTTCCTGTTCCTGTAGCCCCTTTGTCCAGCTTCTCTGGTTTTGTGGGGGCTTTCTGAGGTCTCCAAGTCCTAATGCAGTTCCAGGTGTGTCGATTCTACATGTGGAAAATATAGTGTTCATTGAAGGAAAACTCTGAGATGTAAGAGGAAAGGGGGTGGCACAGTCTGGGTGTCCTGCTTGCAGATTTTTTTTGGTTTTCCCTCCTAGCAGCTCACATCATCAAACGGAGAAATGATAACATTTTTTCAAGGGAAAAAAGAAACCCCACTGTAAAAACATTCACACTTCTCAAGTCTCAACTTGAGTTTGCTTTGACTTCATTCACAAGGGTCTGACTGCCTTTGTTTCCATCCTGGGCCAGGGTTGCTATGTTTAAGGGTTTACAGTGGCGGTGCTGACTCACACTTCATTGAGAGTCACAAACAGTGACTCCTGTGATGCATCAGCTGCTGCCAGCCCCGTGTCCCTCTCAGCTGAGCAGGGCAGATCCCAGCACCTCACAGGGCTGAGCATCACAGGAGGATGTGAGGCTGTGGTGCCATCAGCCACTGCTGCCCTGGCGTTGGGCTGAGCTGGCAGCACTGGCTTTGCATGGTGGGGCAGCGGTGGGACGTGTGACAGTGACTGAGATGAGATCATTGAGAGGTGAAATCAGATTCAATTGCATCAGAAATTCATGTCAAATAAAGCTGGCGGAGCTACTGCAGAACTATACATACATCTGCTTAATATATTTATTACATATCCCTCCCAGATTGATTCTGGGCTTAAATTTAAAAAAAAAAAAAGTTTATTTTTCCTCTTCTCTGTTACTTATCTGGTAGTTTTGTAATATTTGGCTCTTCCTTGCTGTTTGATTGGATTTGTGAACCTCCCAGTTGTGTCAATAAAGTGATCAACAGAGATGGAGTTGGACTTGGCACAGGGAAGCAGCATGGCAGACTTTCCTACTCCTGCACACCTCAGGTCTGGTGTCACTTGCAGTCACCAACAGCAGGCTGGACTGACCCGTGGGAGCTCATCTCTGCAGCCCAATAGTAACACTGATTAAAATCCAGCATTAGCAGTGTAGCTTGGAGGGTACTCCAAGGCTGATGGACTTGCAATATTCCAGCAGAGTACAGGTGTATAGACAGTCTCCAGCCATGCCTGCTTTTTCTGCCCAATGGAGAGTTCCTCCTCCAGCCTCTCCTCAAAGCCCCTCTCTGGGGTGTTGTCCTGCCTCGCTCCTGGCTCACAGGGACTGCATTTATTTTGGTGATAGCAGCATGCAGGGCTGCAGAGCTATTTGTGACTCATGGAGTTATCTGGATTTTATTAAAAGGCTGCTGGAACACAATTCTGAGTGACGTGTTTTAGGGGAGCAGGGAGGTTGGACAAGATAACCTCCAGAGGTCCCTTCCAGCCATCACTGTTCTATGATTCTGTGATTCTGTGACTTTCCACCTCTATAACTGAAATAGACCATGACCCATATGTGTCTCTAGGAAGACAAATCACCCTTCTTTGGTGGGATTACTCATCTCACCTCTTCCAGCACACACTTTGTCCTCTGTGCTCTGGTGTCTGTGAAAACGTGGCAGGAGCAGGGGTGCCCAGCTCACTGCCATCACCCAGACCACAAGCTGAATGTTGCATTTCCAGTGTTCCTCGGTCTCAGCTTGCTGGGACCTGGCTCGGACCTTCTGAGCCTGATGTGGTGACTTTGTATTGATTCCTCCATGAGTTCATCTGCTTCCCAAACCACGTGCAGGGCTGGTGTCCACTCCACCATCCTGCAGTGAAGACGGATCTCTACTGTGCACAGCAGCTCCTCTTCCTCTCTTCTGAGCTGTGTCCCTGCTTCAGTCTGGTGGGACTTGGCTGCTCTGGGCCTTCCCACCTTTCTCATGCTCTCCCCTTGCAGCTCCCATGGAGAAAAGGTCTCTAAGCATGGACCCAGAGAGCATTGCAGGTCACTTTGCTCTGTGTTTGGGGCCCCTGTGCTGCAGTCCATGCTTTGGTGCAAGCCCTGCCTTTGCAAGTACTGCAGTGCCCATGAAAAACATGTATCTGGAATGGAGAAGTGAGAGTGTCTTCAGTGTCAAATAACCACAGTGCAAATTTGCATGTTTGGTGCAGTCTGTGCCACTGGGAGCAGCCACAGGGGTGGGATCTCCATGGGACAATTTTATTTCAGCCTGTGCAGACAGTGGGAGTCCATGTAGCCAGAGGGTGAGGAAGTGAGGCTGTACTTCAGAGAGGGTGAAACCTTGGCAGAACTCCCACCTTCTTCAAAAGGGGTCTGTGTGGTCTGCTGATTAAAATTATTTTAATGCAAATTAACATTAGCCTGTTCCACATTGCATGGAGCAAGGAGAGAGAAAAAAGAGAATGGCTTGACATGGTTCTTTTAGCCTTCTGATTCTGAGATTTTGGTGCAGAGTGAGAAAACTTCTGCTAATAGCAATCCTAAGGGTAAATCCTTCTAAAAATATATCTGATAGGTTTTTAGCCAACTAAACGAAACCAGAAAAGCCCCACCATTATATTCAGCACTTACACTTCATGAAGGGTATCTCAGGTGTAATTTCATCCTTGATCTCACCCCAAAATTAGAGAGATAAAAAACACATAAAGATTGAGGCAAACCAGTGTGATCTGGAGAGATTAGAGCTGTGAGGGTCTGTGACTTGCAGAAAAACATAGTGCAAAACAAATAATGCTGTGTGTGTAAGGAACACTGAGGAACGTGTATGGGGATGGGGAATAAGAGTGCATCAAGCATTACCTGCTGATGCAGACACCCACCAGGCTTGCTCGTGCAGTGCTTTGTGCACACACTGACTGGGCTCAATGATTTTGCCCCCAGCTGCTGTCTGAGGAAATCTTCACGCTGCCTCCGCCAAAGCTCAGTGGACAAAAACTTGTGGAGGGATGATGCTTGGTCAGTGTGAGAGCAAAGAGGGTTATATTATCTTCTACTTCTTGTTATACCTACACATGAATGTTAATTTTTGCTTTCTCTTCAAGGGAAGCTGCTAAATGCAAATTACCTCTCCACCACCAGAGAAGCTGATAAGGTGATGATAAAAAATATACAGAATAAATGAGGCTAAGCACTGCATTATCCTAGAGAGAGCAGGGGAAGGCAGAGGGCACGGTAAATATCCTTTATGTACATCCCTGTGTGATCCCAGTGGTGTAGTGCAGGAGAGGGCACAGAGCCTTGGGGTTCACCCAGGCACTTATATAAAATAACATGCAGCAGCAGCAGTGTGTGCTAGAGCTAAGCCATAATTAAACACCCCCAGGTAGTTTAAATGAGACGTGCACATCCAGAAGATGGTTTTTAGCGGATCATGTCATCATCTGACTGGCAGAGAAAACAAACAGCTGTGGTATGTGCTTTCCAGCACTGGTGTTTGCACAATCAGCATTGAGGGTGCGTTGGCTGGGGGTCCAGAAGTGTGTTGTGCTTGTGCAAGAATGTCAGAGGGTTTCAAGCTGATGTTTTCCGCTCTCCTCCCGTCCTGGTGGGTGTAACTCACCCCTTCCTCTCCCTCTATCAGAGCAGGGTGACAGAGGGCAGCTGGGGCTCTCACCAGCCACGTTCCTCTCCTGATGAGGGTTGGCACTTGGCAAAGAGCAGCCAGACAGAGCCTGAAACATGAAGCTGCTGTCACTGTCATGGCAAGGATGCTGGAACTGATGGTTGAGGTGCAACTGCCTGATGGAGGTCAGGGCTTGGCTCTGTCATTGCGAGTGACTGAACCAGGGTGTTCTAGAAAGCAGCTGTCCCATCAGCTGGGAGTTCTCCCCTCGTGGGTGGGGCCATCAAATTGAGAAGGCAAATGTGTTAGTTTGGACCTCCAGGAAGGTGGCTTCCTCAAGGCCTGAGTCCCTGGAGCCAGTTGGAGACTTTGAATTGTTACAGCAAAGTCAGGATGTTTGTACATGGTTACCTCCCATCAGGTGTGAACTACCCTCCTGCCCAGCCTGTCAAAGCTGTTAAATTGCTCCAGCTTAATCACAGGGAACTCCTTGAGCATTTCCAAGGAGAGTATCAGATGAGAATATGCATAAGGCTCTGGAATTCAGTTTCAAGCCAAAAACCAGGAAATAAAAGTTTACCTAAGCACTGTAAGCTCCTGGTAAGAATCAAAATGGCTTAACATCTTGTGAAAGTGCTGGCAGCCTGCTCCAAACATCCTGAAACCTGGCCTTTTGCTCCAGCAAGGAGCAGGAGACCAGCCCTGTTGGTGCCCATCCCCTGTGCACTGCTGGGGTGCTGCGCTGGTGCTGACCTGCTGGGACCTGCAGAGTTTGGGACAATAGGCTGTGACAGGGTTATGCTCATTATTTTACAGCCTTGAAGAAAAGAGCAATTCCTCTGTAGGATCATTGCGTTTTCCTTGTCCAGTTTTCTGCAGAACCCCTGCAATAGAAACCTGCAAAACGAGAGGCACCCCCTGATGTCTCCTGGCCTCTTGCTCTGCAGGTTTCTGCTGCAGGCACTCTTCAGAAGGTGGGACGGGGAAAATGCGGGATCTGTCCAGCAGTCGGCCGCCTGATGTGGCAGCAGTACCCTTGGTGCAGGGGGAGCATCGTCCTTGCCTGCGGAGACAGGAGGGAAAAAAGCCTCTGTTCCCGACGGCGGTGCTGGAGATGCCGGCCAGCGTTAGGACTGGCTTGATGGCTCCTGACGGTAGCAGGACAGGAGCCTGGAGGTGGTTTAACTGTGCCTTTGCCATCGCCGTGGTGGTTTCTGTGTGTTCTTGGGGGTGCTGTGAATTAAGGGACACTGCTAGGATGTCAGGTGGGGTGATGTCGTGAGCTCATTGCATCGCAGCCCTGTGACTGCAGGGAATGTGCCTCCCTCCCTGCAGGGGATGTGCCTCCCTGTTTTGCTTCAATATTTGCAGAACACATTGACACGTGTTTAAAAAGCTTCAGCTGGAGCAAGCAAGACCAAACACTGCTGTGGGAATGTCACTGTGTCCCCTTTTAGAGACAGAGTGGGGGGCTGGCTGGTGGGCACAGAGCTCTTTTGGGAGGACAGTGGTTTGAAGGGACGCTGAGTCTGTAGCAATGGATGGGCTTTGGCACAGGACAGAGATGGGAGACGTGGAAGGGAGAGTGATGCTCGGGTCTGTGTTAGTAGAGTGAAACATGAAGCCAAGACCCAGCTTGAAAGGCTTTGTTAGAATTGTCCCAAGGAAAGCAAAGACCAGTTTGGGATAGAAAGTGAGCCTGCTTTGGAGCCTTTAGAGATACAGCAGTGCAGCCTGACTGGGAATAGCCCTGTCCTGCACAAGGGGATTATCCAAGGGAACCCTCAGAGCCTCCTTGGTCCCAAAACACTTGGTCCCATCATAATCATTGCCATGATCATTCTGTGCTGGGAAAGCTTGATTTTCCTAGGTATTAAATAGACAGATAAGTAAAGGGTGGTGTCAGCTAAACACTTCCAAAAGCTGTTATGGATATGTTAATGTTGATGTGGACTTGTTTTCTAGCTTTCTCTGAAAACCAGTTTGGGGTGCATATAGATGCACAGTGTTGAGCTCAGTGTCTCTTCAGAGAGGCAAAAGGGACTGGAGAATCACTTTGCTATTCATTTCCAAAGGCAGGATGTACAAACAATATCAATATTTATTAAACAGCTTTGTTTATCCCAGGTTTGTAACAAAGAAAGTGACTTAGATTGTCGTGTTTGTCCTCTTTTCAGTGTCCTATTCCTCACTTGGGTTTGCAGATTTTTCTTAATGCATATATAATTTCCCTATTTTGAAGACAACTGTACCCTGAATCTCTTAAAAAGGGAAAGTGGCACTTGGTTTTTGGTTGCCTCAGTGGTTTTATAATTTCTGCTTTTAAGAGTCCCTGTCTGTGATAGCCAGCAGCTCTCACTACCCAGGCTTACAACAGCAGCTTTGTTGTCTGATTTTGCCCTTCCACTCTTCCTTCCTTCCCCTCAGCTGCTTTAAATAAACAGGGAAGTTTTAAGTTCAATGAGACAAGTAAATTCACAAAATCTACTCCTATGAATGGCTTATGTTTTCCCAGTTCTGCTTAAATCTGATTTCAAGTGACATCAAGAAGAAGAAAAATATTCAAAATCCCCCAAAGCGCACTTACAGCATCGTGGAAGTGCCCAGCCAGCAGTTTCCACAGCAGCAGCTTTGCTACAGGCTGTTTGCTGTGCCCCATGCTGATGGGCACATGGAGAGTGCAGAGAGGGATTTCTAAACGTTTCCTGCACTACAGAGGTGAGAATTTAGGTGTTTTCCTCTTTTTTGAAGATGCAAAGAGTCACTCCCATGCACAGGGACTCTGCTACTGCTTGTTGCATCCTTACACAAGACAGAAACACCCTGTAATGCACAGTGCTGCTGCCTCTGAGAGATCAGGACTGTTACCAGCTGCTCCCTTTAAATTAATTTTCCCAAAGTCAGTCACAACCCGAGCAGAGCGATGATCCTGGTGACACTTCCCAAACAATTAGCACCGGGAGCGAGGGGCACCAGAGGACTCACACCATGTTCTGTGCTGTGTGTCTTTGGTATAAATAGCCTGGCTGGAGGATCTTCTGCCCAAAATTATGATGAAAGGGTGATTTTATGTTAATTCAACATGTCAGTTGTGTTTGAAACCAGAGACACCAGAGCTTTCTGCTCTGCTTTGATCAGGAGCACTGGACTGATTAAACCAAACAGCAGGCAACATGAGGGTTGTTCATAGCTGGCTGGTGGGCTGAGGGCTCGTGGGGTGGGCAGTGTTGGGCAGGTGGCTCCTCTGTGCTTCACAAAGTGCCTGCTGTGTCCTCTTGCACGAGGAGAGGCCACACTCTGCATGTGCTGATACAGCCAGGATGAGGAGCACTCCTTTGGAACCAAGGGGAGTGACCTTGTGATGAGGCACCACAGGGCTGTCCCATCAGGAGAGGTCCAGCATGACCCACCTGCCAGGTGGGTTGAAAGTGCTCAGCAACAGCCTGGCTCTGGCTGTAACTGCTGACAAATCCAGCAGTGCCTGTGGTTTGCTGAGCTTGATCTCCAGGTGCTTCGCAGGGCAGGCTGGCAGCCACGGTGACCAGCTGCTGGTCCTAGAGGGACTCTGTTTGCAAGAGGACACTTGGCCATCACAGATCTCATTCCTGCACTGCCTTCCACAGACAGAAGTCTGTGGAAAGGATGTAAAGCCCTTGGGATGGAAAATACTACTGACAGTGCCAGGAGTTCGCTGAGTCCTTGGCAGAGGTACGGTCTTTACTACATAAGAGTTAGCACTCAGCCAAAATGACTCAGACTGAAACTCCTTCAGAAAGTCCCTTAGTGGATGGTTTTCTTCTCATTCCCTTTCTGTGTTTTGACCAGCTGTGGGCCAGTGGAAGGACAGAGGAGAAAGTGTGTAAACCAGGGGGAGCACCACGGTGCCCAAGGCTGAACAAACTTCTGAGGAGGCACTGAGAAAAGTACCAGAAGCTGCATGGGCAGAGATCCACAGTGAATTGTGTTAATTAACTAATGAGCAGTCTGTTGGAGAGACCCAGACTTACAGGCCCCTCAGCCTTTACCACAGAGAAAGACCAGCTCCAGTGCTGAGCTCAAGAGTCCCCCTAAGTGGTGGAAGCATGTGAAGTACTTGGAGAAAGATCCCAAAGACTGAAAAAGACTGATAGCAAAGGCTGGGGGAAAGGCTTGCAAGGGCCCTGGGGTTTTTGCTTGAGTCACTCTAGTGGGGAGAACATGGATGAATGTGGAATTGGCTGTGGTGTGTTGGGCCTCAACTCTTCCCATCAATGGGGGCTCTCAGCTCATGCTTTTAAGGCATCTGGTTCCTCCAGCTCATCTTTCCAACTTCAATAAGAGATGTGCATGTGCTTCCCCTTCCCCCCAATGCGTTACATTTTCAGATCAATTTTAAAAGTAACCTCTTTAATATTGAATTATTCCTGATCTCTATTGTCACTTCTAGCTGATTAGTTTAAGGACTGTGCTTGGTTTGTTTAATAACCTCTTGACACTAAACAAACAATCCTGAAAAGGGAACAATTTGCAAAACAGAAGGAAAACAAATAACCTACAAGGGCATCCTCTTCAAAATAGAAAGACTGATTACATTAAAATGGCAAAATAATTCCGGACATTAAAAGAATGTATATAGATATTGGCTTATCTATATTCAAGGAAGATTTGAAAACACTGCAAAGTTAAAGTTTTCATTAGCAGTACAGTGAAATCTCTCAATTAGAATTCCTGAAGCATATTAAATGGTATTTAGTTTCTAACTCAATGCATCATTTTCTGTTAAATAATTGATCGTGGTGCAGAGATTGTGTTTGTGTAGTTTAAGAAAGCGATTAGACCAAGGAACGTTTGGTAGGAAAGTTGCATTGATAACTGGGACACTGCTCCAGCTGGGGAGGTGCTCTCACAGCAGGGCTGGACACTGGGGTGGGCAGGTGATGGGCCTGAAGGGACGTGGGGCAAGAAAAGCTGCACTGGACCACAAGGAACTTGTCTTGAACACCATGAGGGGAAGCTGGTGCCTTCAGGGACCCAAACTGCTCAGGAATGAGGTGTGGATGGGAGGAGGGAGAAGCCCTCACCCCAAAACCACACTGATGAATGGAGCAGAGGGTAAAAGGCTGCAGCTCCAGAGGTGCTGAGAGAAGACCTAGTAAGGAGCAATAGAAGTCCTGGCAAAGGCCAGGTGGAATGAGGTTAGCCTGGAGGAGAAAACCACCACTAGGGTCTGGCACCTTTGTGACCAATGCCTGAACCTCAGGGTTGTTATTTTTCTATGTGACATTAATTCATCCTTTATCCAACTGGTGCCTGCAGTAGGGGAATGCTGTGGTGTTACCTCTCTGTTGCCACAGCACAAAATACTCTTCCTTCAGAGGTGTGCACTTAAATAATATTTGTAATGCTTAATTCAGCCTGTCCCTCAGCCATGTTTGGACTAGGAAGGGTTTAATCTTCCTTTGTGGCTCTGCCATGACTGGCACGGTGCAGTTGCAGCCACATGGAAGGTTCTGGTGGAATTCTCACTTGTCTGAGATTAAACCCAAGCTTTCTGTTGTGCCTTTTATGTGGACAGGTCTCCTTGGAAACTTGCTGCCTAGGTGAGCAAAGCCATCTTCTGGACTGCCCAAACACCTCCCAGTTCTTCAGGGCTTCACCATTTTACGAGATATTTAGGCTGATTGAATGGCACAACACAAAGCCCATAATGTCTAACCACCCAGACTTCGGGTAGCTTCCCCCTCCCGCTCAAGTTTTTAATTTTGATTTGCTTATATTCTTTAATGAGATGCAATTACAGTTTCAGTGTAGTAGGTAGGAGGCTTTATATTTGTACTGCTTTGTAGTAAAGACATAATTACTGCGTTTATGAATCAAATCCCTTTATGTATCATAAATACTTATTAAAACAGCCACTGGCAATTTTACCTCAACATGTTTCTTCATGAAGTAGGATTTATTGCCTATATAAAAATGCCAGTCTTCCCTGGATCTCCCTCCCCTACAATTGCTTGGCTTGCAGAATCCCCGTGCCTGGTTCAGAGTGGTTCAGAAGGTGAGACATTTTACAAAGCACTTAAATAGCTGTGTGCGTGCATGTACAGCTCGTGTGCCCTGGAGACACCTTGGTGATTGCTGTTTGTGCTCCAGTGATATCTCCTGTCTGTCTTTTGCCCAGAATGTTGTGAGCAGACAGTGGTAGAATATCATTTTCATCTCAGCCAAGTTTGGGGCTGGCTTGGCTGCAGCCTCTGCTGTGCCACTTCAGCCACAGCAGAAGTGTTTATTCTGTGTACTGAGCAGGGATGAGTTGATGCTTCAGAGGAAATACCTTTGTAAGTCTTTAAACTCTTCAGTTTTATGCAGAAAGGTGGGTTTCATACAACTGAAGAGAGTTTCCCTTCAAATACAGTTTTTTTCAAATTCAAGTGCTGTTTCACATTCTCTTCTTCTTAACCTCTGACTGGTTAAGTGGAGTGTCTGCCCTGTCTTTAGGGGGAAAAAAAGGCTGGAGTGGGAGGTGGCAACACACAGAGTGGAAATCTGGGAAAGACTTGAACATGGTGAATTGTTTGACACTTCAGAGGCTGCTGTCAGAAGGAAGATTTGATTCATGGACTATTCAAACAGTAGGAAAGGCAGCTTTGATTTCTGTAACAAAGGCTCAGAGTCCCAAACAGTTTAAAAGGAAGGCTGGCAAGGCAAAAACCTGCAAGATGTTGCCAGGAAGTTCATGCCAGATTAACCAGATTTGTGTCTCCTTGGCTAAGGTAACAAACACCCTCAACACAAGGGCAGTAAATCTCCTCCCTGGAAATGTACTCTTGAGAAAGTACTTTACAAGAAGACATTGGTGAAACTGGAAAAGTTGTTTCTCAACAGTTGAACAAATAAGGTTGATAGGGAATTCATTTACAGGCAGACAGCAGCAAGCAAGGAACAATAAACATTTTTCTCAAAGGTAGGTCTTGGGACAGATTTTTTAAAAGACATTTATTTAATGGTCCAAAAAGCCAAAATTTTATTGATTTCATTAGCCATTGAGATACTTCCAGGAGTTCTGATCAGTGGAAAGCAGAATCACAGGTTTGTTTTTTTTTCTCCTGTCTCCCCAAGAACCAGCAGAAATGGAATTAAATATTGTGAGAAGTGCAAAGTCCTATGTTTGGGCACTGGAGACGGTGCTGGAAGCTTGTGGTACACACAGTGGGCTGTGAGCTAGTGAGGACAGCCATCCTCCTTGCTCCAGTTATCAAAAAGGCAGCAGCAACCCAAGGATGTTCCCCAGCTACAGTAAAACGAGATATCATTACCAGTACACAAGGTCTGTATGAGTCCTTGCCTGGAACACTGCATATGTGGGTCACACATCCTCAAGAAAAATGAATTTACCCTGGAATTCAGAGAAAGACTGATAGAAAGAGAGCAGAGGAGAGAGCTTATCCTGCAGAGGAGGCTGGGAGTGCTCAGTGAGCAGGGACAGCAGTGCTTATCTTTGAGTGCTTTCTCTGACAAAGCCATGGGGGTGCAGAACTGTTTGAGTTAGAGGACAATGCTGGGTGAGAAAAAAAGATGGATATAACATCATATAACTGTAACCATGAAGAATGAGGGGGGTCAAAATTTTCTACCTACCAGCAAAAGAGCTGGGTCAGCTGCTGAAAGGACGTGAGGAAGGGCACAAAGAGCTCCTGCCGTACCAAGGGGGCGTGCAACTCAGACACATCTAATAGCAGGGGACAGTGACCCTGAGTGTCCCTTTGGTCATCGAGTCACTCTTAATGGACCCCTTCATGCTCAGTCCTTCATGAGCCAACACATGCAATTTAGGCTCACTGTGAAGGTCCTAACGTGCCTGCCCTGATTTATCCGATGGCTGTTACTCCTTTTTCGTCAATAAGGAATAATGACACAATGAGGTCCTGTAGTTGGATCATTAATTAGAAGAGTTTTCACCTTTCAATTAACAAAAGCAAAACAAAAGCCTCTTAGATCCTTTTGCTGCAGTCCCGGGGGAAGGGAAAGGCAATCACCCCACACAGGTAGGGCAGCAGAGGGGTTTCATTGAGCAACAAGAGGTGCCGTCTCCGGAGCTGATTGATTGGCCCAGGAAGCTCGTTTAACCCGATATCTATCTTCAAGACTAATCAGGCGCGATGAATAAAAAAAGAAGGCGTCAAGCTCCTTGGTAAGAGAAGGCTGGTGGCTGATAAACAGATAATTACACAAAGCAAAGCTGTCACAACAATGAATGTGTTTTAGCCAGAAGTGACCTCGCAATGTGGGAAGCACAGAAGAGTTGAAACCTCACCGTCATCCAGGAGTAAGGGGAATGAAGGCAGATTTACCACACGGCGAATGGCGCTGGCATTTGGCCCAGGAGATGTGCAGAATCTCTGGACACTGCTTTGGCAAGCCCTAGAGCAGCTGGTAGGTGGTTGTTGCTCAGGCATTTGATCTGCAGTTTGTTTTATCATAGAATCACTGGTTTGGGTGGGAAGGGACCTTGATGATCATCTCGTTCCAATGCCCCTTTCATGGGCAGGGATATCACCTGCTAGATCATATGGCTCAGGACCCCATCCGACTTGGCCTTGAACATTTCCAGGCATGAGGCATCCAAAACTCCTCTGGGCAACCTGTTCCTGTGCCGCAGCACCCTCATACTGAAAATTTCTTCCTAGTATCTAATCTGAAACTTCTCCCCCTGAACCTAACACTATCTGCCTGTGTAAAAAGCTGTTCTCCCTCTTTATAACAACCCCCTTTAGGTACTGGAAGGTATTCTAAGGTCTCCTCGGAGCTATCTCTTCTCCCAGGCTGAGCACCCCGACTCTCTCAAGCTGTCTATGCAGGAGAGGTGTTCCAACCCACTGAGCATCTCCATGGCCTCCTCTGATTTCACTTCACCAGATCCACGTCTTTCCTGGGCTCAGGACCCCAGATCTGGATGTAATGCTCCAGGAGGATATACCACGGGACCTGGCAAACTCTGGAGCCATTGGATAGACCCTGCAGGGACAGCTGCAAAGGGCAGAGATTGGTTACACCTCTCCCGGGGAGCTGTCAGGACTCCGTGCTTCCACCCCGTGCTCTTCCCCAGGAATACGGGGAAACCTCAGGGGCCTCAGTGGGTATCCCTTTGGGCATCCTTCTGGGAAATGCAAACCAGAAGAGGCAGAGGCTGCTGGAGCTGGTGGGGAGCGGGCTGCCCGCACATTCCCGGAGCTGTGCGATCCCGCAGGGGACAGAGACCGGCCTGGCCCGGGGGAGACCCCGCTGCGCTCCGGGCTCCGGCCGAGGGGTCCGAAGGATGCCAGGCAGTGCTGGGAGCCGTCCCCAGCCGAGCTGTCCGCTCCCCTCCTCTCTCCACAGGGTGGCAATGCTGCCTTCGGCTCCAGAGCCCGGCCCTCCGCCGCTCCGTGCCGCCCGCGGAGCCGCCGCAGCCCCGGCCGGGGGTCCCTGCGCAGCCCCGGCCGCGGGGTCAGCCCTGGAGACAGCGACGTGGGGCAAGAGGTGCTGCTGGCCGAGCCTGGCACCTCCGGCTTGCTGCTTTTTCAGCATCGTGGGGTGCTCCTTGCCCATATCTGCATTTTGGAGCGGCTTTTGGTCCCGTCCCTGGCCTCTCTCAGTGCCCATCTCCCCGGAGTTCCACCAGCACACACGGGCTGGAAAATCTCCATAGCTGGGATGTCTCTGGGGCGATTCGAGACCTGTGCAAAACCCTCGTCACACACTTGGAGGGCAGCAAGATACTGGTGTTTAACTGGGCTTCGTAAGTATGTGTGTGGCTCTAATTCCAGGTCCTCTCCTGCAGAAGCTGCCGAGTGGCAACAGAAGGAGCCGCTGAATAGCAGACATGAAGTAGATAAACATTAAAATTGTGCTGTAAAGCCAAGCACTGGAAAGGCAGGTTCTAAGGAGAGGAGAAGCTCGGGGAAAGAATTGAAATTAATTCCTCTGAAGCAGCTGCGACCATTTGTTTATTACAAACCACACATCTCCACATGCATAAGAGGATGATATGGCCAAGCACAAGCTCACACCACTCCCATGGCCAAAGGTGAAGCCGTAAGACAGGCAGAAGCCCTTTGTGAGCTGGGCAGAGCACATCAGTGCCCTGATGAACAGCTGGAGCCCACGCAAGTGAGCGGGGCTGAGACCCCCCGTGCTCTCATCCCCAGGACTCAGGAGCAGCTGCACCCTGGGAAGGCATCCCCCAGGGTGTTCTTTTTTATAACTGGATATTTGCAGTATGCCAGCCCAAGCAGCAGAGGCAGGTGTTGTATTTTAAGGCATGCAGGAGGCTCAGTAAATTGTGTGCATAGTTGTTCTCAAGACCAAAGTAAAAATTCAACCCCATCTCCATTTCTGCCACACCAGGAGAGCCCAGATTTGTCCTCTAATGATGTCATGTGTCAGAATTTCTTAATGACACTTTCCCCTCTGATTCCTGTTTAATTTGCCCCCTCTCCTTCTGAAGATCACTCTCTTTTTACATCCCTCCAAATAAAGAGCATTTAGTTAGCGGGGAAGAAAAGATTGCCATTGAAGAACTAAGAAAAGCACTGGATTAATTCTCCGCCTGCAGCTAAACTGAGAGTTCATCTCCTAATAGGCCATTTCAAAGCAGTTAGATTTACTCTTTTAGACTAACCATACTGTCTGAACAATATTTTATGCCTGTGTTAAAATATAATAGGCTAGAGAGACAACTCAAATGTCAAGAGTAGATAGTGCTGTCAAAGTAATTTGTCTTGGGTAATAGATAGAGTGACATGACTTTGAAACATTCTCAGAAAGAAATCATTCTACATTTGAATGGATTGTTTCTTTCCCTTTAAAAAAGCCAAGACTGTATTATTTAAATTGTGTCTATCAGGAAGTCTTTATTTTCTGTGAAAATAACATTGGTATTTCCAGTGGTGGGGACATGGCACAATGGGACTTTGCAGTGTTTGACAGGGGAATTAGGCCATGCCAGCACAGTGCTCCCAGAGCATCCTCAGACCACCCCTCAGGGACTCTTGGATACTTGGGGAGTTTGGGAATGGATTAAAAAATTAAACCCAGTGCTCAGGGAGGCAGCAACAGTGCAAGAGTTGAGGGGAGATGCCATTCAGCCAAGGTGTTTTGAGGTCTCCTAAGGAGTGTGACAGGCAGTTGTGCTTCTCCAGAATTAACCATTTAGATAAAAAATGCTACTCAATTGCAGGGGTTTGTCACAGGTCTCCCCACAGCAGAAATGTTATTCTTACTGTTTATAGATTTTTAAAGCTTTTATCAACTTCCTCATAGACAGTCAGTGAATACATTTATACTTAAGGGATATGGACGACCTGTTATCTAGTCTTGTCATTTGTCCAAATGTTCTGGAAGAAAGGCATAACTTGGTTCTTTGCTAAGAAAGTCTGTGTGAGGACTTAGAAAAAGTCAGAAAAGTCTTAAGAGAATTCACTGTCTTGTGTTAAAGAGATAAAAAGGAAGTTGGTAGGGTCTTATTTAGCAGAATACAGACTAAGACTTTCAGTGTTTATTTAGTCCCTTCACACCACTGTGCCAGGTAAAAGAATGGTGGAGAAAGGAGCCAGGAACGTTTGTGCTCCCTTTAAAGTCTGTTTCCACTGCAGGTATGAATATAACCAGCTAGCACAGCTAACAGCCACCTCGTTTGGCATCTTCCCTAGTACTTTGTTGTGCTCTCCTGGGCTCATGCTGAGCTGTCTCAAGGCTGAGGGGGTTCTGCTGGGGCAAGGATAAGGTCAGGGTATTATCCATCCATGGGGATGGGGATTGGTCCTGCCCTGGGATCAGAGTCTGGGGCCATCTCAGTCATGGCCTGGATGGGAAACCTCTTTAAAGGCACATAAAAGCCTACAGGTCATAACAAAATAATCACATGACGTGTAAATGCTTCCTTCACCAGGAAAAGAGGCATCTCATTTGGAAATGAGTCCATACAAACTCAGCATTGAATGTTATAGAAAAGCACTTGGCATTTCCACTCTGCCTGATGGCAGCGCAGTGTTTGGATGGGGACCAGCTGCCCCAGGCAGGGAGGTGTCCACAGGGCTGAGCTCCCAGCCACTGGTGCCTCCCCCTTGGCAAAGGGTCTGCAAAGCTCTCCAACACCTACAGCACATTTAATTCCCCACCTCCCCCACACACAGGTGTAATGACCACCAAAAACCACGGGGCTGTAGCAATAAATGGCCTCATTTGAAGGTTTCCCAGGAACTTTCCATAGGAATGCAGACAGCCAGCATTGGCATCCTTGTTTTATGGAGGAGCACACTGAAGCCTGGAGAGAGACTTGCCCTGTTGGGATTAGAGGCAGTCTGTGGGAGCAGGGTGTAGGTGTAGCTAGGGAGTCTCATGTTTTACTGACAGCACTGACGCTTGTGGGCAAAATGTCCCTTTCCAATTGCTACTCTACTGTCACTTGCAGTCATTTCTATTCAAGGCATGTTATTAGCAAATCTTTGGGGAACCCCTTGAGATTTTTGGTTGATAACTAAAAGAAACTCCTTTATGTTCGTAATGATAAAACAAAGCATTGAGCCATTCGAGTTGATTTTACCCAAGACATTTCCTGAATTATTGCTCTCTCACAGCTGTCATGAGCTTGAAGCTTTCAAAAGCCCATTTTGTTTCTGCTCGTAGCCCTTTCATCATCAGAGGCTGGTGCTGTACCCCTGGGTTTGCTTGTGCAGCTCAAAGAGGAGTGAGCAATGCAGCTCCTCAGAGTTAAACAAAAATTCCTCACGGTTAATGAACTTGTCTAATTTTATGCAGAAAATGCTGCCATCTCTCCTTTTAAAACTCACTCCAAATTCCAGGTTGATACCGATGGGGATAGTTTGAAAAGCATCTCAGACTTGGATGCAACTCCCTTTGACTTTCAGCCAGACCTATACACTCTCAAACACTTTCAGGGGGGAAGATTTTCAGCTGTCAAAGTCTTTTAGGCAGCATCACAAACCCACCTGGCTTCTCTTCAGCACTGTGGCCAGCCAGGAAAAATCAATGGCTCTCTACTTAGCTGTGTAAATCCAATTTACTGTAATTACCCATGTAAGAAAACGATATGGCTCTACTTTAAGGTTGTCCAAAGTTGCTTTATGATCTTCCTGTAGTATTTTATCAGTGTTGTGCTGGTTTTTTCCCCGCATCTTGAACAGTGAGTGAATAAGAAACTAAAAAAAAACCACCCCAACAAATAGCCCATATACAAAAAGACAAATAATGTCGCTAAAATGATTAAATTCCTCTGCAGGTGAGTGGGTAGAAATGCTCTTGCCTAGTCTGAAATCAAGTTGACCTAAATTATACAGTATAGATTATTGCATTTAGAATAATAATGGTGTGCTGGATATAGTGGAGTGATTTTAAACCAAGGGCGTACAGCCTTTGCTGAGATCCAGACGGGTTTCTTAATCTGATTTATGATGCAAAATTTAGGTCAGGTGGATTGATTCCTAATAGAGATATAATGAATCAAAATTTCTAGAATGGCTTTATTTTGCACAGAGGTGTCAACAAGCTGTACTTCTCTATTTGTGCACCTGGCGTGTAATGATTCTCTTGCAAAAATCATAATCCATCAAGTCTTCCATTCAAGAATATCAATCAGTGCCAGGAACAAGACTATTTTAGCCAGGAGTTCTCAGTCATTTTATTTTCCTGCTCATGAACACATAAGGCACTGTGATATTTAAATTTTGCTTTGACATGTAATCATTAAATGTTAGAAAATGTCTCATTCAGCTTTTGTTGCCTCACCCATTTGTTTACTCTGGGTCCTTGTTTTGCCATTGTTCCTGGGGTTTTTAGCATACAATACCCATATTGTTGCCTTTAATAGCTGGAGGCAGAGCCATCTCAGTTTTCTGAAAATAAATTTGGTTTTAGTACTAGAAAGCTAAAATTAAAATTAATGTTATATTGGTTCCTGCTTTAACAGAAACGAAAACAAACCATTCTAAACCTTTCTCTTAACATACCTACCTTTGACATAACAAGTCAACATCAAGATGATCATAAAATTTGTGATGTAAACATGAGTGTAGATCTGTGGGAGATTCTTGCCAAGATTTATGTCCTATGTGTTTATCCTGTGTTATGCTTTTTTTTTTTTTTTGGCCAGAGTGAAAGCAAAGTTACATGATTTGGCCACTGTAATTTCTGACCTGACAGTGTTCACCTGCTGGGCAGCTTTCTGGCTACATGTGAGGAACTGATACCAGGGTTTGGGCTGGAAATACAGCAAATCCTTTACACTCAACAGCAATTCTGGGCAGGGCTGGGTGTGACGAGGTATAGTTATGTACTGTAAGTAGATGTACAGGCATGGCATTATTTATTATGGTTGGAATTAATTGTTATAAACAATAACAGATATTTCTTTCTATTTTTACTGAAACAACTTGAAGTGTCTAAGCCAAGACAGCAGCCTGCTGCAGCAAGGAGCTCTGGAGTTACCCATGGAGAAGCAAAACCTTCCCTAAAGAGCAAGACTAAGCATCCACATTTTTAATTTGGCCATTGACTTATGAAAATCAATTTAAAAGAAGATTAAGGTGGAGACCTCTAGAAAGCATGTTGAACTAGTGTCTGGAAATGGCATTAATACTTACTGTGCTCCTGAAAATGTGCTGCTGCTGAAAAAAAAAACAACTAATGGTATGGCAAAGGTTGTTCACTTGCTACTTTTAGCCAAAATTCAGCTCAGTGGCATGATCACTAATGTCCTGCTTCAGCCTCCACAGGCTACTGCCATCAGCCTCTTCCCTGAAGCATCCTCTGGCATTACACAGATGGTCAGGGACTAAGTGAGGGCTGGAGGTGATCTCCATATCTTTTCTCCCTGCGTGAGAAAATTGCTGTTTGCAGAATGATGAGAGACCCTGGGATACAGGAGGGCCCCATCTCCATTGCCCTGTGTGGAGGCACCGATGGAAGTGCAGTTTTCCCCACTGTGCCCTCCCATATAAACAGGCTGAAAACAATGGGCTGCTGCACTAAGTGCTATTTGCCACACTGGATGCAGGCAGCTATGGGTGGCTTCTGAAATGTTTCTATCTTAATTGCAACCCCCACACAAATCCAGCAGCCCAGCCTTGTGAACATGCTCAGTCCTATCCCCCTCCAGCACGTGGCAGCCTGAGATGCTGCTCGCCTCCAGCCTTCCTGCAGATCATCTTTTCTTTCTCCCCCCCATCTCTTGTAATTCTGGTGTGTAACTGAGAAAATTATACCTCATTTCTTCCTTGGTGTAAATTGATGCAGCTGCCTTGGATTCGGAGGGGCTGTGCCAGATTGTACCAGCCGCGAGCTTGGCTGGGAGCCAGCGCTTGGCACAAACTTGCTGAAAGCTGTGTACAAACAAGGCTTGTCACTATGTATGTTATTGCCCTTTTGTTTAGGATATAAATATGTCCCATATATGCCAGCAAGCCTCTCATTTGCTATTTCAATGGAGAATCCTGTAAAACAGCTGTCATGCTGTCTCCTGTCAAATCAGTTACAGATGCATGTGTCCTTCCCCATAATAAACAGGTATGAAATTGTCTTTATGCACTGCGCCAGCCCTTGTCACCAGGAATGCAAACGAGGGAAGCTTGGAAAAAAGAATAGCCCAGAAACCTGGTGGTCTGATGGGGCACCATGAAAGTTACTTAGACCTCTTCAAAGAGACTTACAAGCAGAACATTTTGGGGCGTGAAGTAACGAACTAATGCTGATGGGTGTAGAAAAATAGGGTGAAGTCCTTGCTGGTCAAAAAGGTTGCCTTTCTCCACTAGTTGTAGGTGCCTGGTGACAAAGCAGCCTTTGTCCTGGTCCAGGTTGGAATGGGACTCTGGAGAATGCTGCTTTCTGCATCCAGCAAGATGGATCATGCTTTGAGAATAACTGCCTGTGCAAGAATGTTCCACTCTATAGTGGAAGGAAAGGAGATGGGCAGGATTTCAGCAGTGTTATGTCCTGGACCCATTACATGCCTTGTTATTTTGAGGGGTGGCTGCTAATTCTGACTGTCTTTGTCACTGGGTGACTTTGTGTGAGATCAGGTCACCAGACCTCCAGCTGTGAGGAACATCAGGTATGTCAGCATTCAAGGGACCCAAAATGTGTTGAGGTCCTTGATGGAAAATTCTACCCCACCCTGTCCTCACCACAGGTCAGCAACAGTTTGGGAACACCAGAGCAAGCATGGATCATGTGTCTGAGTGCCCAGCTTTTCTCTCACCTGAGTCTGATAAAAACCCCCAACATGACACATGTCAAAAACCACTCAAGTACAGACTTGCTCTTACACTCAGTGCTACCCATGGGAGAGATAGTCTTCAATATGGATGGGAAATTAAGCTTAGTTTATAATTTCTGAGCCCTTTTGCCTCTACACTGAACTCCCACCTTGTACACCAAGTGTTTTATGGCAAACCTTCTGTTTTTGATGAAGTGCTTCTTTCCCAGTGGCTGACATTGGTCCATCACATGAATTGTCAGATTATGAAAATCTCCCATGTACAAATAGAGATAACGAGGCAGATTTGCAGACATGAGGATCTGGCCCATACATTTTATTCATGTTTTCTTAGGCCATGTCTCTGAGGTGGATAATCATGAAGCTGACAGCACCAAATAAATTGCCTATTAGCTATTAGTATCTTGTTTCATACAATAACAGTCAAAGCTGCTTACATCTGACAGCAGTGAGTGAAGGTTTGGGAAGTTTGGGGTATCCATCAGGGATAATTTTTTACAAAGACTCAGTAGTTCAAAAACAAGTAGTTGGGGTCACACACTGACAGCTGGGGTGAGGAACATCTCAAGACAAGGCTAGAATGCTGACGTTGTTCACACTGAGCATGAAGAGAGCAATGTCTTACAGCTTGGAGACTCTGCAGCTGATGAATTACCCATCTCCTCCCCATTCAGCAACGTGCTGTTAAAATCAAAAGACTCTTATGAAATAGTGTTTGCACCTGAGCCAAGGATGTTGAAACTGTGAGGCACCACCAGGACCATTGGTCATACAGCAATTAGTGAAGTGCTCCTGGGCATGGCTCACCACACGCAAGTCAAACCTCTGAGACAGGATTTTAAACAGGGATGCTGAAAACACAAGTGCAAGGAGAAACCAGAGCAAGAATGACTGTTCTGGAGAGCATTTCTAAGATTTGTTACATGGAAATGTAGGTTTGAAGAGATTTCATTGAGAACTGAAATGAACTGGGAATCATAAAATCACAGAAAGGTGTGGGCTGGAAGGGACCTTAAGGACCACCCAGTTCCAAACCCCCTGCCCTTGGGAGAGACATTTTCCATTTGACCAGGTTGTTCAAATCCCCATCCAGACCGGCCTTGAACACTGTCAGGGATGGGGCATCCACAGTTTCTCTGGGCAACATGTTCCAGTGCCTTCCCACTATCACAGCAAAGAATTTCTCCCTCACATCCAGCCTAGACCTGCCCCCTTTCAGTTTAAAGCCATCCCCCCCTGTCCTATCACTGCAAGGCTTTGTAAAAAGCCCCCACTCCAGTTTTCTTGTAGCCTGTTTAGGTACTGGAAGTTGCTCTAAGTTCTCTCTGGAACCTTCTTTTCTGCCGGCTGAACAACCCCAGCTCTCTCAGCCTCTCTCCATAGCAGAGATGTTCCAGCCCTTTAAGCATCTTTGGGGTCTTCTCTGGACTCAGTCCAGCAGGTCCACATCCTTTCTGTGCTGAACAAGAGGTGTTTTGTTTTGGGCTCCAGTGAATGATGGTTTTAAAGAAATTGTTACAGCTCTTTACTGAAGTGTATGGTGAGTTAGAGGGGAGGAATTGGCCTCACAAAATCAGTGGGTGTTGATTTATTGGTGTGGCTGATCAGAACGTTGTTGGTTGATGAACAGACCAGAAGCTCAAGTTGTACAGGGAGGTGAAACTACTGTCCCTGGCCACTGTCCTGCCTGCTGGCAGTGGGCAGAGGTGTGTCCCACTTTGTTCCCAGCAGCTCAGGTGATGGGTTTCCCTTCCTCAGCAGCTCCGTGTTGGTCGACACGCTCACAAGAGCCCAACCCTGCTGCTTGGTTTTTGCTGCCCACTTCAGACAGACCTTTGACAAAGGCACGTTTATTGTTGATGATATCCTGCTCCACTGCAGTTAGCTCTGCCCTCTTAATTTTACTCCTATGAGGTCACTTTGCCACTCTTTATTGCAGTCAACCAAGGCATCATGCCCATCAAACTCACTTTTACTAGGCAGGCCAGACTTGATCTAACAGGCATGGGTTGAAGGCATTAGCCTGATATATTCATTTTGACACTCCACACTAATCCAGGAGACTCTGAGTGCAGGAGTTTGTGGAGAGCATTGTCAAAATGACACAGTTCTTGCCAAGGAAGGCTGCAAGCTCTGAAATCCCTGAATTGTACCCAGGAAGTATGCGGTGATACCTGCTGACATTTTCTACAACTGCAGACAAAAATATCTGTCCTGGTAGAGGAGGATGGGGGATTTGGTCAGGACTTGCAGCTGAAGGGCAAAGGCAGCAGAAATAAAATTAAAGGTCTTCAGACCAGGGAGTTTCCACCCTCCTTCGGGATGATTTGCATGTTGGTGGTGGAAGAAACAGGGCATCTCAGCATTTCTTTGTTTGGTTGGAAGAGGACAGACATCTGTTAGGAACAACCAGTGCCTCCTGATGCCAGGAAAAACTCTTATCATTGTGTCTTCTGCAAGGACATGGCTGGGACAAGGGCTGTCTGGCAGGTCCATGCTGCACCTTCTCATCCCTTCTTGCTCCTGCTGTCTCAGGGGATCCCTGGTCTCAGTGGCAGCTTGGGGCATGTCCTGGCACCCAGCACTGAGCAGAGTGCCCTGCTGCTGGGGGCACCACAGTGTTACAGCTGTCAGCAATACCAAAACAAATAAAAAAGATTTAAACAAATTTAATTGTTGCTCCCAGAGTGTTGTTTGCTGCTTTGCTTTTGCTTGGAGGCTGCTGTGGGTCAGAGGGCTTTGGAGGGGGAATGGTTTGGTCTCACCAGACTCATGTCCAAGCTGATGTGGGGCTGGCTGCCTTTTTCTAAAGAGTGTGGTGGAGAAAGCCCCTGAACACCGCTCTTGATGAAGCAGCTGGGCTTAAAATGATGCTCTGGGTGTGTAAAATCCCAGGAGGTGGTAACACGTCTCTGAAAGGATCACAATTGCCTCAGCTGGAGTAGTGTGCCTGAGCTTATTGGACAAACTCTAAGATTCAATCTTTTTGTAACTTTCCCTGAGATTCTTTCCCTTTCTCTGAAATATTGCAATGGGTGAGGTAAGGTCCAAGCAGGTCAGCTGAGATCTTCCAAGCATTGTAGAAGGCTGAATGCCCAGTGTCCCTACAGCCCTCTCCCTCCTGAGCTCTACTGACAGGCCAGATCCACCTGCTCCTCACAACTTTTTGGGGAAGGACAGTGCTCCCAAGGACCTGTGGTGGAGGGGTGGTGCCATCCCTTCTAAACCATCCTTGCTGTCATTCCATATTTATGTCAGAGCTCCCCACACCTTTGCCCTTGTTACCCTTCTCTGCTTCCTCCACTTCTCTTCAGGTTTTCTCATCTCCAAACTCCAGTTCAGAGAACGTTGGCTGCTCATGGTCCAGTGTTGTTCTCCCAAATCACAGTCACAGCCTTTCTGACATATCCTACTGGATGTCTGGTTGCACCTCAAGCCCTTTGCCTCCAGGCTATGCCTCTGTCCTGTGTGCTATTTTTGTGCAACAGCTACAAGCTACCACCTCTCCATCACCCTCTGGTGTTAACATCTTTCCTGCAGCTTCTCCTGCACCCACCTTTCCTCCTCACCAGACAAATGCAGCTTGATGAGCCACCATGGACTTCCCTTTTTCTGTTGTCAGTGGTCATCTCTTCCCCTCTGTAAATCTCCCAGTTCCTCCATGTTCTTTGGTATTTCCTTCTTCAGATGATCCCACTCCAAAATAATCACTTTATGGTGACCAAAGGTCATAGAATCATTGAATCATTGAATCACTGACATTGGAAAAGACCTCTGAATCACCAAGTCCAGCCATTAACCTCACGCTGCCATCACTGAGTGGTGGGTGCTTAAGCTTTTGCTCTCACCCTGGTTGTCTGTAGCTGTCTCTGGTCTTGGGCTGGAAATCTCTTTTTAGGCACTGCTGGAAAGAGTCTGGCATGGGAGGCTCCTCATTTCTGAGCTGAAACTAACACATCAAACTACAGCTTTGATTAGAAAGGTAAAAATACCCCTCCTCTGCCCTAAGAGCAAAGGGTTGGTCTGCACATTTCCCAGCAGGTGGAAGGGGGGTAAAACAGTCCTTCTTTGCGCAATTTGGGGTGTGTGAGTGCAGGAGAGGAGCTGCTGAGCACCAGGATGTCCCTCCTGACAGCTGCCAGATTTGCTCTCAGGCTTGGGAAGCACCAGTAGGGCAGGTCCATACCTGCACCTCACCCCTGGAGTGAACAGAGGGGATTTAATCCATCACCAGCTGGGCTGGGGAAAGAAGAGGAATTCAGGGAAAGAATCAGAGGGCAAAACAGCTTCCAAAACATGTTTTGGAAATTTGCAGGAGTTTGATGCTCGTTTAAGAGTATTTTCATTTTGTGCAGACTGCTAGGACAGAATAATTAGCAAATTAGCTAAACATAATGTCTAAGTCTTTTTTTTCATCTTTATGCCAACTTTATTTTTAAACTCCCTCCCCTCTAGCCAAAAATCCAGCTGTTTCTCAAAATCAGGTTGTGATTAATCTTGGTCCTCATTGTAATCAAGAACAAAAATCCCCTTCATTGCACTGTGGCCAAGGTTTCTGCTAAGAGGATTTTAGTCAGTGTTTTTTCAAATTGTACATTTAAATAAACATGAGTTTTTATTTTAAAAAGCAATTTGGACAAAAAGTAATCCTATTTAAAATATTATTTCTGTAGATGTACCATTTACAAAATCCTTTGTGGAAGGATCATTCTTGATTTAAAAAAAATAAAATCATTCTGGATTTAAACAAAAGAGCCTGGAGAGAAACTGGAATTTTACTCCAAATGTTTTGTATAAAGGCAAAGACTTGCCCTCACCAAATGCTTCCAAACTTAAACAAAGCAAGCTCAAAATTCAGCACAAGAATAGGTTTTTTGCTCCTGTTTGTTTTGACTCTCTTTCTGGTTGATTTATTACCCTCGGCACCCCGCAGCACCATCTGAGCAGTCTTTCATTACTCTGCTCTTTTCTTTCGGACATGATGAAACTTTCTGGCTCCTTGCTGTCCTCCCAGCAGTGATGAACACGGAGCAGGCTCCCAGCTCTGCTGCCAAACACCCACCTTCAACGCTTGCCTTTGCCCTCATCCTGCTTCTGCCAGCAATTTGGGTTGCACTGGTGTGTGCCTGGGAGGATGGGAGATGGCCAGGAGGAAAAAAAATAATGAAAGGCAATTAATTAAGTCAATTAATCAATTAAAAATTAGTCCATGCACCAGGCCTTTTCTTTTGCTTACACACCAGTTTATTAAAAAAATAAATCTAGGTGCAGTGACCACTGAAGCATGGAGGTATTTGAGTCCTGGGTGAGCCCAGCCTGCTTTTAATGATGTGTGTATTTTGTATTCATCCCAGGGGTGATTTCCACCTTCATTTTGCACCTCTCACCCAGGAGTTGCAGACTCAGAATCCAAGGTATTTGCTAGTCCATTATGTCATTCTGAAACACCAGACTCTGTGGTTTTTGTTTCTTAGTCCAGCTTCATGGTGGTTGTTTTGTCCCACCTCGTCAGTTCAAAGCTGCTGGAGCTGGCACCAAGGTGACCAGAGGTGTGCCCATGCAGGCCAGGTGTGTTTGCTGAGCCTTGGGGGTGAGCACTGGCTGGGGCACAGCTGGGGGTGGCATCACCTACTGCAAATAATCACATGTGGAAAATTAAAAATGCACACTCAGGCATATTTGTGTATGCACACTCCTGATATCTGGATGGGTCCTTCATGAGACCTGCCATAGATGTCCCAGCCTGGAAGTGCCACAGGTCATGAAATCTAAGGCCTTTCCCAGTTTTCCCTTTGTGGCAGCCTGGTTTTGCCAGTGGCTCAGTACAGTAGATTCTCCCCTTAATGAGGCTATAATTAGGCAAAGCTAATTGGGAAATGTTTTTTCCAGTCCATCAAACATACTGAGACCTAAAGCATTGAAACATCCAACAGTGGCTTAAACAGGGGAGGTTGTAAATTTGGTTTAATTTGCCTTTTTGGGGTGGTTTTAAAAAATTTTATGGTGGCAATCCCACCTCAGACACCACAAAATGCCCACAGCCATGTTGTCTGCCAAAGGAGACCATGGGCAAGGCAGAGGCAGACTCTGGGGGAGTGGCTGCAGAGAAGATTCTGCAGCAAAACCCTCATCATAGGTTGAGTCACCACGAGGTGCTGAGACACTGGCAAAGAGAGCAGCTAATCCAAAAAGCCTGGAAACGTGAGCTCAGCAGACCTCACAGATTCACACAGCACAGATTAAAAATCTCTCTCCCAGAAGAACATTCCCCCTGTACTTCTTTTCTGGAGGCAGGATGGCATCTAACCTGATTTTGGAATGCTTCATTTTGGCAATATGAGGTCTCGTTTCCATCCATCAGCAGCCAACACTTGAATGTGTAAATTACAGGGTATAAATTAAATGAGTATTGTGAAGTTCAAAGGCATCTATTGGCTACTGCATCATCTAGTACTGAGATCTTGCAAGCTACTGAGTGATCCAGATAACTGAGTCCATGCAAAGGCTGTGTTTTTGTAGCCTGTAGGGATCCAACCAGCACTTTTTCTAATCCAGCCCAGTGTCCCTGAAATGATGAGAGTGCACGTGGCTCGAAAGAATTAAAACCTGCACATGAAACCATCAAACTTTTAACTGCAATCCCAACTTCATGCTTCTACTGGTTCCAGTGAAGCCAACAGAGTCATTCATTCATCAGGAGAGATACAGAGAAGGGTAAGGGATGACCAAGGGCATGCAAGAGTTTCCATATGACAAACACTAAACAGATTGGGACTTTTCCTCTTGGAAAATAAATGACTCTAAGGGAGATGAGCTGGAAGCTGTGATATCTTGAAGGTGACAGATGGAGTGACCGGGGGATTACTCACTGTGTTGTTGAACACAAATATTCAGTGGTGAGCAGCAGGTTCAAAGGAAACACAAAAGTGCTTCCTAATTCTTCCTCACCTCATTGCCAATTACACCGAGCCCCCCTGTCTGCCTCCAAGGAAACTTTTGTGTCTCAAGTGGTCAGTCAAGTATTTTTTCCATTGTTTTCAAAGTGAATAGAAGGAGCTGCTCTGTACAGGAGGGGTCTTGGGTCGACAAGAACCATTGCATAATGGGCACTTAAAAATATTTAAGCCACCAAAATCTTCCATCTTCTGACTGTGCCCCTCAATAACCTGTTAGTCCATAAAGAAGGTGAGCAGCTCTAGCACAGCAGAAAGCAGCAACACCTGGTACCTTTCCCTGTGTCACTCCCCAGTCTGGAGCAATCAGTCAACTGCTTAATAAGCAAAACACTCAAAACCTTTGGAGGTATTTTTCTTTGTTGTTATGAGAAGGTGACACACACAGCTAAGCAGCACTGACTCGCCTTGTGCTGCTTTATATGAATGCACATAACCACCTGCGACCTGCCAGCCCCTCGTTTGTCAATGAGGAGCAATCATTCAGCCACTTAGCAATTGCCAGGAGAAATGCTCTCAAGCTTTCCAACTGAAAATTAAAGAACAGCACTTTGGTGAGTGATTGCAATTCCCTGACAAAGCATCCTGGAATCTTAAAAATAGCCGTGAATTTTTGTATATATCTGTAAATAATTGTCGGTTGATTTCTTCCATTTCTCAGCAAGCTAGGTTAATTCTTTAATTAATGGTCATTAGGGATTTAGAAGACAAATGAGTCATTCATTAGCTGGGTGTCTAAACTAATGAGCAATAAATGCTTATGAAAGACATGATTTATTTAGTATTCAGAATCGGTGTCGTTATGTGGTACCTGATGAAGATGCTAAGGAGCAAAGCTGACCCATGCCACGCCGCCTGCTCTGTGGGACCACACAGATGCCAAGTTTGGGGAGCTCCTGGGAAGCCAGCAGGCTTCCTATTACTAAAAAGGTTTAGCTTAGACAGTTGGGACTCCGTTTTCTCCTAATGTGAGGTGTTTTCTTAGAGGCTGAGTTGAGGAGGATGGTTTCTGCCTATGTCAGATCACGTATCTGGATCTTGAATACACACATGGCACCACCATGGGCTGTATGTCCTTGTCCCAAGACCATTTTTGGACTTTTCTTTGGTACTGTCCAGACAAGCAACCCAATATCTGAGAAGAGAGCCTGGCTGTGCTGCTGCCCCCATTACCATTCTGTTTTGTCTGTGATCTTTCAAGAAGGCTTTCCACCCACCCAGCCTTTCTTTCCCACAGTTGAGAGGAGGAGTTGTAATAGTGCAGAACAAAGCTAATACACTAAAATGCCAGAAGTAGTGAGAAAAAGAATCACAGAAGTAGTAGTAGTTACAGCTGGTCCTGAGAAAAATTTACTCTGCATCCTTTTTGATGCAAGCCAGGAGAGACAAGCTGGGTGGCACCTTCACACACCACAGGGTCAGGAGTTGTAACACTCCTGGTTTTTAAGGCAGGTAAAACTGGATTGCAGATGGCCCTAGACACCAGTCCAGGTTTATAAAACCTGCTGGTGTCAGCTGGAGGGTGGCTCTCACCCTAGCAGGAGTGGATTTGTGGCCAGGGAGCAGTACATGCCATGTACTTATTTTAGAAAAGAAGTTCCTGACTTGGTGTGTGTCAGGGCTTCCTAATGCAGCCTCATGGAACTGCTCCCAGATGGCTCTTCTGGTCCCAAGCTGACATTTTGTGGACCAGACAGACCAACTCCTTTTCTTAAAAAAGAAAATATCATCAACCCCTTGGTGTCTGGTGGGGTAAGAGTCTGTGTATCTGCCTCCTGACACTTCCACTGCTATCCTTCAAAGTTTTGAAAGCCTGGCTTTTAATTAAGACATTTTTAAAAGATAGATGTCATTGAAGTGTGCTGAAGGAGACAATTAAAATATGTGAAAATTAATTCAAAATAAAAGGAACTCTTCAGATGTATGATTTTTGGCACGGGGGTCCTCTGGGGAGCAACTAATTACTGCAGAGACTAGAGGTGAGTTCATTTTGCTCCTAAACAAGCTCCACTCTGTCCCTAAAGAGCACAGGGAGTCCTCAGGCATGTGCTGCTCATCACTGGTGCTGCCCAGGGCTGGGAAAGGGAGATGGGAAACGTCTCCTCATCTTTGTAGCACTCCCACACCTGTGAGAGGTTTGGAGTTGTTGCCAGAAGAAGCAAGGTAGACAGGTGACACCTGTGTCACCTCTGTGAGGCTGCCTGCAGACCCTGAGCAGGGCTTGGGGGATGTGGTGTGGGCAGGAATTCGTGGCTGCCAGTTTGCCTTCATTTGCTCGGGCACAGCAGGCATGTGGTGGCTTCTCCAAACTTCAGCATCTTGAGAAGGATCATTGAAGAGGCCAAAGGTTCTTCTGGCTTGGTCATGTCAAATCTCAACTTCTGGAGACTCAGATCATTGGGTCATAAGTGGCAAAGTCCTGCGTGTGTGGGATAGAGTGATTTGTCCCTGCAGTCATGCTTTAACTGGCCCCACGAGCTGTGCTGGGCTCTCTGAGCTGGCCCTTCCCACCACAGAGACGTTGAGTTAATCTTGTCTGTCATGGTGGAGTGCACCAGATCTCATCCAGGAGCAAACAAACTGATGCTTAAATAAGATAACCAATTTGTGCCTTTGTGAAACATCAACACAGCTCAATTTATGCCATTTAAGAAAGGCATTTATTGTTTCCTTGCATAAGCAGCAGCAGCAGAGGTAATGCATTCTCCCTTGCTGTTTTTCGAAGGAGGTTGTAGCCCTTTTTAATGTGTGACCTTCAAGCTCCACAGAAAACTTACAAATGAAAAGCTCCTGTGAGTAATCCTATTTGTAGTCAATATAGCTGCATTCTGAAGAGGCTGGGTATGTTTCTCACCTCAGAATAGCAGGTAATAAACTAAGGGTGGGTTTTTTAACTTTTAATGAATGGATTATTTGGCATTCAAAAATCCTCCCTTAAGCCTAGACTCTGAACTACACTATTGCAAGAAATGTTTTTAATTTAATTGAAGAGTGGTTCTTAAAGACTTGGCTCTGGCCATGGTGGGTGCCTTTTGTCACAAAGCCAGGCCTTGGTGATGCTGTTTACCTGTGGGGTTGTGTGGGAGGGGGAAACCTGGTGTGCAGCGTGGGCTGCAGAGCCTGTGTCCTTTGCAAATGCTTCTCATTAATTTAGTGATGAATGAGAGAGTGGGGGGAGAAGGGGCATTTTTCTTTGTCTTCCTGCTGCTTCCGTCGACTCACCCTGTAAGAAAATCTCCCTCTTGGCAGCTTGTAGAGGTTTATAAAAAATAAGTGTCAGAAAAGTAAGTTTTTTGGCAGGGGCTGCAGCTGCTCAGTCTTGGCAGGTGAGCTCCAAGGGCATGTGAGACTGGGGTTCAACAGAACATTTATCCCTCTCAGCCCTGGGTGAGCACCCAGACAAGGCCAGGCTGCTGGGGTGATCAGCACGGATAATTAAAAAGGTGTCCAGGTCTCTTGGTGATTAAAGAGGATTTCTGTATTTGCCTTCCAGAGCACTGACTGCAAACCTTGGGCTCTCTCTGGACAAAAGGGTTTGTGGCTCTAAGGCTTTTAATGTGTTTTTTTCATATGGGTGGAGGGGATTGTGAGCTGACCTGGCCTGCTCACTCTGCAATATGAGAGTGCAAAAACTCTATTTCCTCTAGCAAACAGTCATTGTGACTTTATTTTTGGCATCTGCACAGTCAAAGCAGCTGGGGGCAGGCAAATGAATCCTGGCAGGGGAACGGGTCTCCTTGATGAGTGAAGCTGGGTGCTCCCGTGAAAACTGGGACTGATTTGGCTGAGTTATGAGCCTTGGAGAGCTACAATTTATTCATGTGTTGAGTATGACTGTACATCCATCCAGAGGAGAGGCTGGCTGTCCTGTGCCCACGCTGGGGCTGAGGGAGACTCCTACAGGGACATGACTCATCACTCACAGAGCTTCCAAAATCTCTGTGTCAGTCAAGTCGTGGCTGCAGCCTGGTGCTCTGATCTGCCTGTAAAGGGACGAAGCAAATTCAGCCTTCCCTGCATTTTCAAGAGACCAGGCTTCAATTGCAAGGAAATAACTTTTTCCCATTAAACCACAGATCTAAATAATTTTCATCCTTTTGTTTACCTCTATATATTAAAAATACTCTTCATCTCTCACCTGATCACTAGACCAGTTGTCCCTGGTGCACAGTCATAAAATATGACCAAACCCCAAGGTCTTGGCAGAAAATGGGAGTGCTGAGCCATGAAGCAACTCCTAAAAGCTGAGGTTGCCTCATTTGTGTTCAGTATTTAAGGCTAAGTTGCAGAACTTTTTGAAGAATGGTTTTCAGGATGCTTTCTTGTGGGCTCTGGAGCACAGAGAACAAAATGTTCTTCTGCAATGTGGCCCAGAGCGAGATCTCTGTCTACTGCATATTTCTTGGGCCAGGACTGGTTTCAGTCCTTTAATGCTTGTTCTAGTTCAGTGGTCAGGAGGTAGGAGGACAGGACACAGGCCAGGAATAGGTTGGGTTATTGATCTGTGATGGGCAAGATGTGTCATTTTGATCTATTCTTAAAACCAACCCAACAACCCAATGAAGCAAACAAAACCAAACTGGCAAAATGGTGCCCATCAGCAGTGGCTAAACCAGCAGTCTCACTGGTGGGCTCAGGGCATGCTGTGCTGGTTTTGCATTGGAAAAAAATGTGATTTGAATATGTTTATTGTTTTCAGAATGTTTGGTTTGATTAAAATCACGCTGCAATTGGGATTGTTTCACCTGTCCTGTAACAGTCAGGTCAAACTTGAAGTGAACAGCATGATTCCAGCGTGCAAAGTCATCCCATTCTGAAAAGGGAAGTGAGACCAGAAAATTAACAGATTGATTCTTGAGTGCATTGAAGTCTTTTAATAGCTTAAATTTAAATAAACACTTGCTTTTATATTTCTATAGTTGAAGGTATAAACCTATATGTACCAATTTTTTGAATTGCCAGGACAAAAAAACCCAACTCATTGCCCAAAAATTAATTTTTCCTGAGGCTGCCATTACTGTCAGCATTTTCCACCCTGCCAACAAGCAAATGAGCATTCTCCCTTCTAGGCCAGTAAGATGCGTCAAAGGTTTTAATAAAAACTTTGAATCAAAGTAGTTTTCGAAGTTACAGAGGGTCTTTATTCGTGGAAAATTCAAGTCAAGAGAAAACTCAAATTTTTGGAGGATGAGAGGAATTACAGCAATTTGGAAAAAGATCTTTCAAATTTCGAAAGTGGTCTCTTTTTAGTAAACACCCATTAAAGAGCCACTAAAAAAAGAACAAAAACAAAAAATCAGTACAAAACAAGGGCTCTATTTCAAGGTCTGCCAAGGCAGATACAGCTTTGAGGCTTTGTCTATGCTTCCTGAAGGCTTTTCTTACCTGCTCTGCTTTTTGCAGAATCCACTTCCAAGGGCTTTGGCCAGCCAGAAAGACAGTTTGTAGAGAAAGATGAGCCTTAGGTGCTTGGACTCCCACCGCAGCTCCAGAATCACCTCCCTCCTTTAAATGGGGTCTCCTGGAACGTGGGAGTTTCAGGAGTTCCAGCTGTGGGTGAGTTTTGGGCCTCATGCTGCCTTTTTTGGGGAAAGATTCATGGGAAAGCCTCATACAGTGTCTGTTAACTGCAGGAACCCAGGTCCCCTCCTGCTTCAGATGGTTGAATAGCTGGCTTTAATTTCATTTGTATCTCATACTGACGAATTAAGTGTGCCATGGATGGGTGAGAAGTGATAAACCCAGCACCTTCAGAGGATGAATTGGGACCATATTCCTGCTCCAAGAGGACCACCCTGGCAAAAAGGATATTTTAATTGTGTCACAGGCATCCAGGGACAATCACAAAGCATGGGGTGGATCTTCTCTCTTATTTAGGGTGAAATAGCCCAAATTCTGTCTGTGGGATCAGCAGGGCACTTGGGGTGCTGATATCATGCAAATACTCCACAGTGCATTGCAATCACTGCAATGGCACCAGGAGGATGCCACTGAGAAATAAATACATCTTCCAAAGAAACAGAGGATTTGTGCCTTCATGCTGGGTTTTTCTAACATGCCTGCAGTGAAATTGGTCACGGCTCCCAAGGCAAGGAAAGCATGTCATAAAGTGCCAGCCTTGAGGACAGCAGGATTTGGCCTTAAGAGTTTGGAAGCAGTGACAATGTCCATTAATGTCAGTGGTACCGGACCAGGGTGTCCTGGGGCACTCTCCCACTGAGGTCAGGAATGCCTCCCAGAGCAGCACTGCTTGCAGGCCTCAGTGGAGGTGCAGGTCTTCTCTGTGTTAGGATGTCAGGCCAGAAAGAAGCTCATATTTGGTCAAAGTTCAGCCAAAATATTCTTGGTACAGGCAAAACTTAAGTAAAAATAAATTTAAGCATCACCTGCTTAAAACTTGCACAAGGCAAGAACCTGGTCAATATTAATCAATGGGTAGGTGTTAATTAACGTCTTGTTTCTCAAGCCAAACACCATCAAGCTGGTAAACCACTTTTAACCTCACTCCCAGGTAAATTATGTTTAGTTGCCCTTTTACCTGCTGTGCTTTGTATATCAATGAGCAGCAGCTCCCAGCAGACTCCACCGAAAGGTTAGAGCCGCGTGCAGCATCCGGGATGAACGTTTGGGATCTTCTCCATGCCGACAAACGCGGCAGCAAAGAACACTTGGGTTTGATTAATTGGGACAAATCCTACTTTGATGGGAGTCCGGGAGGTGCAGGGGCAAAAGCAGTTGTTAATCACTGTGTCTGCAGCTCGGTGCTGTGCAGTTCGGCGTGGGAAATATTGTTATGACATCAATATGCATCTCCGGGATGGATGATAATCCATAATAATCCGTGTGATGCTTAAAGATACACAGGAGAAAGTGGGAGAGTAACAAGGGGCCAGACCCTCATTTAAAATCTTTTCAGGCTGTGGATTGTCAAAATATCTTGGAAGGATTTTGGCAGCTTTGTCACTTCCCCTCCCCTGGTGCTCAGCTGTTATTTAATTATTAATGTGCGTGGCTCAAGGTTGTCTCGGCAGGTGGAAGAAAAGTCTCTGTTGAAAGCGATGGGAGTAGACTTGAAAATCTCAGCCTCATGGTTGTTGTGTAGGACCTTTTGGAATAGTGTGAGAAAATAAAATGTTATGAAAAGCCAGATCCAAAGTTCGTCAAAGTCAGTGAAGTATTTCCATCACTTTGGTTAGCTCCAGACTGATCACCAGAAGTACCCATGAAAGAGGTGAGTGGAGAGATGTGGGAGCAATGCCAGCCAGCCTCCACTCCTGTGGATCATGTTCATTGCCCAACACTGCCCTACTAATTGCAGATTTGCCTGGTTAATCAACCAGGGCTTTTTGCCCCGCTCTGGGTTACTTGCTGGCCCCATATCTGCTTCAGCAATGTTACAGAACCCTTCCCAAGCCACAGCCTCCAGCCAAAGGCTGCCCCTTGCCAGAGACTTCTGTTGCAGTAATGCCTCTCAGGCTGTGATTTTTAATGACGTTTTGATGCTAGCAGGAGCAGCAGTATATGGATTTACACCAGACGAAGAGCGTGTCTTCCTTCACTGAGGGAATGGGGAAGACTTTATTCAGCAGAAGATACGTCTGCCTTCAGAAGTGCCAGCAAATTCTTATTAGTGCAGACAAGATCTGGGGAGAGGTTCCCTCCCAGGATGACATTTTTGGCAGTTCTCTGAATATTTTCCCCTTCTGTGACGAACATGGCCTTGGAGATGTCTCGACCATCAGCGTTTCAAACAGAAATCTCTCATTGTGATTGGCACACTTTACAATCTTCTCATCTGTAAAACATTTTCCCCTCTAATTTTGGAAGCAAAACTACTGAGGCAATTAAGCTCCCCCATTTAGCTTTTCTAGGAGGTTTCTGAGCTCTGTCTGTTTTATCTTAGTCTCAGCAGAAGGTTCTGTATTCCAGCAAACAAGGCAGAAGGAGTTCCTTAGGTGTGTTTGTGCACCGGGCAATGCATTAGTTAGAAAAAGCAGTTTGTGGTTCTGAGTATAACAGAGATGCATCTGTGCATTCATTCATTCAGCAGCAGCATAAACATGCACCTCACGTGCAGTAACACTGGCAATTGAGCAGCAAGGGAGGGGGAGCAGACCCCAGGGGAAACTCCCCAAAATGCACATTTATACCCTATTATTAGTCTTCTCACTTGCCAGTCGTTTTTTCTCACTGATGTGGCAAAGGGGAAAAAAATCCCCAACAAACCAACCCAGGAGTACACTGCACTTCTCTTCCCTTAATTTCTAAACAATATCCTCATTGTGTTTACATCTGTACTCACTAAAATATATTACCAGTTTTCCAGTATTCCCTGCCAGTCTGTTACTAATCCCCCTTTTGGTGTTTTCCCAATGACAGATGGTCACCATTGACAAAGTTTCTAGAAATTAGCTGGGATGCTCAGAAGTGCTTATTGGCAGGGTGGGTACAGGGGCATTAGGATTAAATGGTTTTTAGTGTGGCTCAAATACTGGGATGTGTGGGCTGAACTCCTTTTTTTGACCACTTCTGCATAGGGTAGATAAGGCTGCTTTCCTTGCTGTCAGCACCACCTCCAAATTACTGTGGACTGATGATATGCAAACTTGGTGAAATCTTTAACACTTTAACACTTTCCCTAGAAATGGCAATATTTTTGCTTTTAGTTTTGGTAAGAAAACAGAAAAAAAATTGCATTTTGGCTCAATCTCAAATTTGTTTTTTTTTTTTTTTAAGCTTGCAAAAAGAGCCTCCTGCTGCTCCAGCTCTCATATCTGCTGTGCCAAGACTTTTTAGACTTGATATTGCAGGAAAAGATATAAAATTTTTTTAATATAACTTTAGTCAGGGGTTTTGTTTGCCTTTGCCCAGGGGGAAAGGAATTTTAAGTTTCTTTTCAAAGGACTGTTTCATCACTCAAGGAGTGATGAGCTTAACATCCCAACAGGCTGGGAGTAGAGCAGAAATTACACAAAAGATAACGACCATTAACAACCATCAGCTCCAAACATCACCCCTGGCGTGGTCAGAGACGCCTGGTCTGGGAAAAGAGAGCGAAGAGAACCAAGAATGAGAACCTAATTAACATCGAAAACTAAGAGATCAATAACCAATAGGAAACCAAATGCTAAGAGCTGTGTAACTTGAGACCAATGGACATTGAGCCAGTGAATTTCTGTGGGTTTTGACTGTATAAGTATTTGAAAAATCGAGTAAAATTCATGTGTCATGGAATGGTTTTCTCTGCCTGTGGGGGTGAAATTATTTCTGTTGCACATCCTGGACTGAACAACATCCTAGCCAGAAAAAATTAATGCCTTGATTCTCTAACACCAAAAATGTTGCTGGAGAGTTTTTGTTTATTGCAAAGTTTTGGTGACAATATGGATTTTCTTTTTTTCTCAAATTTGACTTGATTTAGTTACAAATACTTTTGAAGCACAGACTCCAATTTCTAATCCCTAACTCCCTGAAAAGATCCTTTTGTTTCCTTAATAATGCGTGATTTTGATATTCTCTTGTAGGTTCCCTGCATTTCTGTTCTTTCCTATGAAGTCAGTTTAGATTGTCTTTTCCTCTGACCATTTTGAAAGCTGGATGTTCCCCTCATCTTTGAGCTTCTCTACTTTTCCATCCAGGTACTGATCACATCATCTGCCAGGTAACCCTCTCAGCAACCCTCAAAGGCAGATGGGATGGCTCAGACCCAGTATTTACATATTTGACTTATTCCAGCTTACCTGAAATGCTGCTACCAGGACAAACACTCTCCTGCTGCATCAAGGACACAAAGGAGGAAAAGTGTTTGAGGTCCCTTCAGTTATATGCACTTAATCTGTGCTTTTAATGGAGAAGAATTTTGTATTCTTTGATTTGCAGCCGTTTTCCTCTTGAACGCTACTGATAGCCTGCAGTAACTTGGGTGGTCCTCTCTCAGACTGCTCATTCCTCCTGATTTTAGACAGAATTGTAGTGCTCAATCTTGCTGAAAATTCCTCAGTAAGGGATTTTACATGCTCATCTTGTTCAGGAAAAATAACTGTGGGTGTAAACTGTTTTGACCTCAACAGAGCTGAGTTTATTTACACCAGCTGAGCTCCTGACTGAGCCTATCCAAACCCGAGTGTGATCTCTTCCTTTCTCAGATGTGATTAAAATATTTTCTGTCTTAACCAACCTTAAAGGCCTTAGAATGCTGCTCTTTACTCTGTACCTCCATGTGTCAGCTGGGCTAACTTTTGCATTAGTTGTTTGTCATGCAAGACAGACAAGTTTGGGTTTCTTTCAATTCAACAAGACTTCTGCTGATTAACAGTATCAGTGTTTTCAAATCCTGCCAGCTACCATGGTCTTGCTTGAAAAAGATTGAGTATTTGGAAACTAAATGGCAGAAGTATAACCAGAGCAGTACATGCAGGTCTGAAAACAGATTAAGAGTTAAAGCCTTTGAAACAGTACATGAGTTTTCCTCCTTAATGTGAAAATGATGGCTATCATCTGGTTTGTAAATTCGTATCAGATGAACATCTTGAAACAGTTAGAGCTAAAGAGCAGAAGATGTACAACTGAAAGGTAGGGAAAAAAACCCTAAAGATAAGGGAAGGGACTCACAAATACTTCATTAGGTAAGGAGGGGATCCACAAATGCTTCATTAGATAGGCTGTGGTACTTGATGTTAGCTGGGGAACAAGCCCGTTTACATTGGAAGAAGGAGTTTTTCGTCTCCAAATGTGGGCACCACGATACAAGAAAGATTTTAAACTGTTAGAGATTGTCCAAAGGAGTGCACCAAGGATGGTGAAGGGCCTTGAGGGGAAGCTGTATGAGGAGCAGCTGAGGTTACTTGGTCTATTCAGCCTGGAGAGAAGAGACTGAGGGGACACCTCAATTCAGGGAGTATTGTGAGGTGAAGAGGAGGGGTACACGCTGATCTCTGCTTTGTGGTGACCAGCAACAGGACCTGAGGCAATGACATGAAACTGTGTCAGAGGGGCTTAGGTTGGATACTAGGAAAAGGCTCTTCTTCCTGAGGGTGCTTGGGTTCTGGAAGCACCAAGCCTGCCAGAGCTGAAGAAGCCCTTGGATAATGCCCTCAGGCATGTGGTATGATCCTTGGGGTGGTCCTGTGCAGGGCCAGCAGCTGGATTTCAGTGAGCCCTGTGGGCCTCTTCCAACTCAGGATATTCTATGATTCTATGAAATATGTCTGTTTAAAGTAATTTGGATGAAAGCTCCACACAACTCACTTCTATGCTTATATTTCAACAAAATTTTAGCTTTCCAACTTTGCGTCTCTGTTGCCAGAACCCATTTCATCACTTCACATTAAGTGAAGGAATCAGGATCCTTGAGAGCTTGATGGCACAGAGATGAAGGATGGCTTGGGACTACATCCATCATAATGGGGCAAGCAGCAATAATTAGGGTTAAACTGCAGAAGTGTCAAGGTGGGAGAAAGCTGGAAGCAGAGGTGTTGATGAAATGCTGTTGTCTGCAGTTTTATAATGCCTTTGTGGCATGAGACTGAAAATTACTGTGCTTTCTAATAATCAGTGTAGCTCAATTTAAAATGCCTTGTTTAAATAACCATTTTGGAAAGAGTCCCTACTGTTTTCTGCACAAGAAAACTTGAGGATTTCCAGCCTTGAGCATGCTTTTGCTGGTTGCCCAGGCATTTGAGGAGGCACTTGCTATTCCTGCCAGGTCTCTCACCTTCCTCCCAGGTTGCTGGGCAGCACACATGACCCACCATCAAGCAAAGAATACACTCACCAGGAGCTAAGCAGTGTTTGAGAGAGCTGGGCAAAATAACAATATTATCAAAATAGGGCTGAACTATCAGCAGAAACAAATCCATGTATCTCCCCAGTTATCAACAGAGCAATGTTGATTTATACCAGCTGCAGATGTGACCCAGGTCACAACTCCGCTTCATCTGCCACGCTGGGTGATGCTTGGAGGCTTTTGCTGAAGTCTCACTGCTCAGGACCCCTCGCTGAGCTGGGCCCCACATGTTTACTGAGGACTGTACATTTTACCCTCACATCCTCAGTGTGCTGAGCCTGTCCCATGAGATCACAGCACGTCTCTCCTGAGCAGGTCACAGCTGACATGCTGGCCTGTAATGGGAAGTGGCACTGTGCATCCTGGAGCAACAAAAGGAAAATGTTGAAAAAGTGACTTTTTTCACATTTCCCAGTCTGCCGTGTGTGAAGTCAGAGTGTGCCAGAACACTGCAGCCAGAAAAGAGCTTCTGCCCTCTTCATGCCAGCTTGCACTGGGGGACTCAAAAAGGCTTCTAAAGCAAATCAGCTGGAAGAAGGGACTTCCTCACTCTTAGTCTTTCTGTTTTGAAGTAAAAACACAGAAGAAGCAAAGGGTGTTCTTCCTCCTCTCATCTACCCCTTAGCCACAGCCAGATCCATTTATAGTCCTGTGTAGCTCTTTCAGTCTGGTTCAAAAAAGTGGATTTTCAGAGACAGGGTATTTCCCTTCCCTCCAGAATTGCTGTAGGAGTCTGTCCCTACTTGTTACTGGAGAAATTTTATAGCCCTGCAAGTTGAGTCAACAGACTTTACCCATGTGTGGAAAAAACCACCCTTGTTCTTTTAGCCCTGGGATCCTCATCTCTCAGCCCTGGGTAATTGGGATTAGCTGTTACTCATGCAAACAGTGCCACTTTAGTTTAGTCTGATCTCATTATCACCCAGAAAAGAGTTTGAGGGCCTCAGAAGTGTGCTGAGAGCCTTCTACTCCCAACAAGCTCCTTCTGTCGCTGCTCTGTAAAGTCAAACATCTTCTTTAAAATCAGAGGGACTGCAAAAGCAGGCTCCCAGTGTTAATGTGAGCCACAGCTATTATGGAAAAAGCCTTCCAGAAATACCCTTTCAGATGCTGAGCAGAAGTAAAACTATCAAGGTCACCTCTAGTTTGATCTTGGCATGTGCTGCACATTCCTCGTTTCTCTTCGCTCTGGCAAGGGCATTAACATCCCTTTATAGGAGTGCTGCTTGCTTGGAACAGTAAGCAGCTCTTTCAAAACATGGCTGTGGGCTTGTCCCTGCCAAGTGAAGGTAATCATGTTAAGGAAAACTTATTTTATCTCTTAAGCCTTGTCTGAGTGAGCTTCAGGCAGCTGCACTCGGTGGCTCAAGGACCTCAGGTGGCTCCTGGTGTCCCAGACCAGGTTAGGAGTGGAGTTACTGGGAGAGAGCCTGCACATTCATCAATGAGGCAAAAACGTGGTGTTTGTTTCCAGGAATATGATGCTTTCTCTGCTTTCAGAAAACTTTCAACCAAGGTAAGGCACCTTCCTGAAAAACAAGCTGTAGTTTTAAAATGATGTAGAAATCCCTGGGGGTGTTTTTCTGCCCTGCACCATGCAGAAGATCAGATGGGATTATTTCAGTGGTCCCGCTGGCCTCAACATCTGTGGAAGTTTGCTGCAGTTCCTTTGAATAGTTACTCTGCTTAGTAGGAGCTGACTTATTTTTTTTCCTGTTGGCATGTTATCAGAGGAGATCAGACTAATTGTGTATTTATCTAGAATTACAGTTATGAATCTGCTCTAATAAGGCAGTAATTCATATCTTGAGTGATTTATGGCCTGAGCCTGAAAGCCCTCTGAATCCCTTGACTCCACTGGGATTTCCTAAGGCAAGGTCATTGCAGAATTGTGCTGATACCCTGATGGTGTGGAACCAGCACCTTCACAGCACCACTTACTTGTTAGCATTTATACAAAACATCACAAGCAGACCCAGAATAAATGCAATTTGTGTACTATTTTCTTATTCCCCTTATTTAAGAGTTCCCAAAGTCCTCTCCTGTTTTTCCCTGCTGGGGTACCTGGGTCACTTGGGAGGAGTTTTAGGAGGCAATTCTTCACTCTGGAACTTCTGCAGTTAAAATTAATTTAGCTCCAACAAAGGAGAGTAACAAAAGAAAGTGGTCCCTGTGAAGTAGTTTTAACCTATGACTCAAAAGACCAAGACTGCTGTTGAATAGCAATGTTTATTTAGCATTTTAGCATTTAAATCTTTCTCTATTTGGATGTGTCTTTCCTTTTGAACTGGGAGCATAAGTTCCTCTGTTTGCCTGCAAAACTCTTTTTTTTTTCTTCATCTCACACTGAATCCCCAGAAAATCCTCAAATATTCTTGTAAATCTCAAACACACCAAGGCATTAGCCCCCCTTCCTCCCCATTTAGACCTTTGAAGGCTGGTGTGACTAGAATGATTTTGGAGTTATAGTTCAGAGTCTGAATAAAAAATGAAGCGAAGCATTTTCAACACTGTAGCCTGTACAATAACTAATTACTTATAGATTTTGGGTCACATTTGAAAAAGACAAATACTGAAATAAATGGATAATCACTTGGAGCTACCATTAACAGTTTGTTTAAGCACTTTGGGTTAAAATCAGCTCTGTGTCACAGCAGAGCAGCTGCCTGCATCAGTGCATGGTCCAGCTTTGTGCCAGTGCCTGTGAGAGCCAAACTGGCCCTTTGCAGGATCAGGAACATTTGTAGCTTGGGCTTGTGCACTGCACTGGGTGCTTGGTTGGACCTTTGCTGAACCATGCTGGTAGGAAGAGTTAACCAAGCAAAACCTGACCAGTTCTGACACCAAGTGAGACAGAAAAAAAAGTCTTAGGATTCTGAGGCCAGATGCTGCCTTCCACCGTGATGTTTAACAGAAAAAACGAGGAGATGTGCTGGCAGATTTGTGGTGATGTGATGTAAAACATCAGAAGACTTCAGAAGAGAGGGATGAAAATACAATTATTGACCTGTATGTGATGAGTTTAAGCTTTAGATGTAGCCTGCATGTGTATTAAAGTTGTTACCTGTCTGTCATATGAATGTAATGCAGAAAATTAATTCCTTTATTGCATATTTTAATGTGGTGTCTTAAACGCATTAATTGCCTTTTTTACTTTGCAGCTGGAATCATCAATGATTTTGCAAAGGAGGTGTGTTATGGATGCATTTAGCATAAACTTCAGGCTTTGGAAACCTGGAGAACTGACTTTTAGTTGGTAAACATTTTGCTCTTCGGCATCTCTCCCTTTCCATGATGCTTGAGATGGGAAACCTCACTTCAGCTGCTTCCCTGGGAATTTTGGAAAATCCTTCAAGCCACAGCACATAACCCACAGTGTCTGGTTGCTCCCCATTCCTTCAGAGATGACAGAAGACTCAGTTTTCTCCCCAAAATGAGAAAACTCCCAGCTTGGTGCCAGATAGACTCTATGAAACATTCATCTTCTTGGAAGGGTGGTGTCAGATACATCGGAAACGGTGTTTTAAGGCTCCAGAAAAGATTTGTGTCCTCAAGAGTCTTTGCTAACTTACCTCATAAATACACATGGGCCAGCAAGATGGGACAAAACCACCCAAAAGACCCCAATTCTCCCCACCCATGCCAAATCTCTTCAGATCACAAGGAATGGTCAGGGACAGGGATGGGAACATCTGGAAATAACTTCATTCCTAAGGGAAAGTGTTCTATTTTAATTAATTGTATCCCTTTTATCCACAACAGTGTAATTGCATTTTGCTTAACTAAGTCTTTTTAATTGGTGCTGAGCATGAATGATAAGCAAAACTGTGCCACTCCTTGTTAGCTGTCACAGGCAGCTCTTTCAGGGCAGTGCAGGATGCTTGGGAGACTTTGGAGCTGGGGTGGAATAGCTGGAGCTGGGTGTTTGGGGGGGGAGGGGATGTGGCCCTGTGAGCCAACCTCCAGATCTCAGGGCTACCTCTTTATGCCGGTGCAAAAGGATTTTATGTGGCTCATCAACCATCCCCCGGTGACTTGTGGCACTCTGCCTGCCCCAGTGGACAAAATCCCTTTCTTGGAAGGCTGGTTGAGCAGTGCTGCAGTTACTGGGGACTGAAACCACCCCAGCCTGCCTCATTCCCTCAAACCAAGCACCCCACTCTCAGGTTTTGGTCTCACCGCGTGTGCTGTCAGCTGTTCAACAGGATAAAACACATTTTAGTCCTTCCCTATGACACAGGTGGGACATCACGGGGACCCTCTGGATGCATCACCAGGCCCTCGTAGCCACCACTGCCCTCCCACTTCTGGGATCATAGAATCATGGAATGATTTGAGTTGGAAAGGACCTTAAAGGCCACCTAGTTTTGACCCCCTGGGCAGGGGCAGTTTTTACTAGACCAAGTTGCTCAAAGCCCTGTCCAACCTGCCTTGAACACTTTCAGGGATGGGGCATCCATGGCTGCTCTGGGCAACTCGTGCCAGTGCCTCACCACCCTCACAGGAAAGAATTTCTCCCTGATATATAATCTAAATCTACTTTCTTTTAGTTTAAGGCTATTCCCCCTTGTCCCAGCACTACATGCCCTTGCCAAAAATCCCTCTCCAGCTCTCCTGCAGGTATTTGGAAGGTGCTCCAAGGTGTCTCCCTTCTCCGAACTGGACAGCCCCGACTCTCTCAGCCTGTCTTTATAGGAGAGGTGCACCAGCCCTCTGAGCATCTTCACAGCCCGCTCTGGCCTCTCTTCAGCAGGTCGATATCCCGGCTGTGCCGGGCTCTCAGAGCCGGACTCAGCGCTCCAGGCCGGGAGAGGAGCAGAGAGGGATGCGCAGGATCCCCGGCTCTCGGTGGGAGAAGGCAGCGGGAAGGGGATGCAGGGGCAGCCCCCGGGCCGGGTCGGTGCCGCGGGTCTCCCGCAGCGGCTCCGCGGAGCGGCGGCGGCCCTTGAGCTCCCCTTAGTGCCGGCAAGGAGCACTCGGGATGAACGGGCTGCGCTGCGGGGACGGGCAGCGATGCCGGCGTGCTGCTGACGGGTCCTGGCGCGGTGCCCGCGGCTCATCCCGCAAATCCCATCGCTCCTGTGGCATCCCGTCAGGATGTGACCAGCGCTCGTCCTTGCAGGAAAACCTTTATTTATTGAATGTAAATTGCATCAATCGCATGGGATCCAGGAAAGCCCAATCCAATATTTTCTCCCTAATATATATACAGGGGTGTGTGTGTTTAATTTTATTTCTTTATCTATTCGAGCATTTATTTGTTTATTTATTTATTTATATTTAACACCAATCGATAGCTTATTCATGCTTTGCTATATTTTTATTTGTCATAGTTTTGCTTCATTGGAGCATCTGATTTCTAAAGGAATGAAAAGCTTAGCTTCATACACCAGGTAAGTAAGGGGTATTGCTCCTGGAGACAGAGCTGACAGAGAAGGCAAGGGACTTAGCTAAGGTCAAAAACAAGTGCTGTACTAAACCAGGATAGTATGGCACCTAGATACCAGGCACTTATTTTTGCACTTGAATGTGTGATTTGCATAGTTTCTGAAGAATATTTATATTTGCATGCCAGAGAGATCATCTGATGATTTCTGAGCATCTGCTGTCTTGGGTGTGTGTGCTTTCCTGGGGGTTTTAATCTCAGGTTCACAACTATACTGTGATGAGTATGGACTGGCCAGCTCAGCTGCAGGAAGTGCAGGTTTCTGCACACTGATCCTATTCTCTTACTGCACTGAGCTAACGTGGACCATCCCCTCCTCTGTGGACTTAGAGGTCACACACGTGTGAGCTCCTGCAGATGAGCTGATGTCAGGTAGCTGGAAAAGCTGTGAGCTGGCTCACATGCCTGAGCTCCAATTGTTTCATGACAGCTGGGATGTTTCAGGTTACCTGTGGGTCTTGCAACTGTTATTGATTTTTGAAAAATTCAGCTTTCTTTGTCAATATTTTTACGATCTGGTAAAGAGGCACAAAAGCACAGTCTGATGAAATTGGGTATGCATCATGAAGAAAAGCTCCACGGAGATCAGAGGCAGCAGCAGCTCCCAGGACAGACTGGGTGTTCCATCAAGCACACTCCACCCCAACGTCCTCGTTGTGGTTGCAGTTGTGTGAACCCCAGTCCCGCTTGCTGCAGTCCGTAATTATAATTTCACTCCCCTTGCAATTTACATCATCAAGCCAAATTTGGCCGGTGCCTTTGGAAGATCAAACAAACAAACAAAAAACTGTTGGACAGGAGAAAGAGGAATATACATTTTTTCCCCAAAGAGAGCCTGTGGATAGTGGGTGTGTGTAGGGTTGCGTGGTTGGCATGTTGGAAATCAAGCCTTTGGATGCAGCTCAAGCAGTGCTTGGCATGCAGCTGCCTCATCCTCACCCTAAGAGGTGATCACCTGCTGAGGAGATCACCTGCTGCTCATGCAGGTGACCTTGCTGTGGTGCTTTCTGGGTGTGTGTGACCACCCATGCCAGGCCTGCAGAGGTGTAGAGCTGCTGTGCACTCACCTGCTGCAGCTGTGAAGAAAGAGACTGCACGGCCGAATCCTAGCATCCTGCAGATCACACCGGCCTCTCGGGTGGTCCAGTTATCGTCACAAATTGTTCCCCAGACTCCCTTGTGGAAGATTTCCACACGGCCCCTCCTGTCTCCTCCCACGAGTCGTACAAAATTATTGAAGCCAACTGAGAGTTCAGAGGAGGAGAAAATAACTCTATGGGTCATACAGGCATAAGGAAAACGACATTGACAGACAGAGGCAGTGACCACCCAAACCAGAGGGATATTCCCATCTCCAGGCTGGGACCAGATCTTACTGGTAGTTCCAATCCAAACATTTCAAGAACCTCCCCTGCATTTGGAGACACCAGGCTGCAGCTCAGAGCACAGACTTCTCAGCTCTGTTAGCTGTGCTGTGTGATCAGAGGAGGATTTTGGTCCTGATCTCAGGTAGCTTTGATACCAGAAGGCAAGTGAGAAAAGAAGTAAAAGTCCAGTACCTTCTCCTTTTTCACCTTTGCTCCCTTTCACTCCTGGGGAACCTGTTCCAAATTAGAAAAGCAAACATTTGACAGTTGCTTGTAGAAAAATCTGGTCATTATCTACTTATCTACTTCTGAATACTTGTGTGAGTCAGAGGTGTGCAGACTCCTCCCCTTGTGGAAAATGAGCACCCTGAAGTGACTAAGGGTATGTTAAAGGTATGTGGCAGGAAAAGTAGGATAATATACAGCAAAATATTCCTAATGTGTGACCCAAGAAAAGGATCACTTTCAAAATCCCCTGTTCTGTGTGAACAATTAAAAGAACAAAGCATCTGGTGCACTGTGTGCTTCCCCTGGGCTCTTGTAGCAATGGTTTGTTTTTTTTTTTACTACAAGTCATGGATTTTTGAAACCCTCTGTGATTGGAAGGGAGGGGGGGTTAAGGATGGAGAGTAGCTGTAGTGTTGGCCCTTTAGAACAAATTTTGTGTCCTACAGTTATCAAGGTGCAGTTAAATAGCCTCACTGTTAGGTGTTTCCAGTAGCTTCACTATTCCATGTTCCTGAGTGCCGTGTTTATGTGGGGTTTATCCCAGGGACGGGGTGTGCTACAAGATGTCTCTGAACAAAGCAAAGAGGAACGTGGGCTGTTCCAGCTTTCTGTGAAATCAGGGATTTGAGAAAATCTAATGCATCTGTTTCCTTGCATGTCTTTTAGCACACCTCCCAGGGTGTACATGTGACACCTTGTACATTCCTCTGCTGGGAAGGCTGATCTGTCTGTTGAGTTCCTGCAAATCAGCTCAGAGCAGTTTGTGCCGGTCTGTGATCCACAGTCCTAGATCCAAGTGTGCCATCAGCTCCACAGACCCTGTGGCAAAGAGCCTTACCAGAATATCCAGTCTGTCCCCTGTCTCCTTTTAGCCCTGGTTCTCCTTTCAGACCCCGAGTACCAGAATCACCCTTGCTTCCTTTTTGACCAGCTGGGCCTGGGCTGCCTGGATGGAAAGCAAAAAAGTCATTGCCTGTGTCCCTTCCCAAGGAAAGGCCATGGCAAGCATTTCACATTAATGCAGAACAGTGGAATGTGGCACCTAAAGTTCTTTGCATCATCAGAATAAATCATGCTGCAAGAGTTTTACCTTGTGAGCCCATGTCTCCCTTAGCTCCCTTTTGCCCTGGAGGTCCTAAGATCATCAAAACAAACAAACAAACAAACAAAAATACATTTATAAGACTGATGTTTATACATTTATAAAAGCTTATGCAAATTAGTATTTACCATTTATTTTAACTCATCTCGTTTAGATGTCTACACTATAAACATCTATTTCTAAATCAGGTGTCTTATTTCACATCATACTCAATGCAGACCATGTCAAAAAAAGAAAATACAGGCAGTGGAGAAACATCTTCTCCTGAAGTTCACCTTAAACTGCTTCTTTGTTTGTGCATTTTCAATTTATACAAAAATTCGGGAACCATCACCCTCTCACACATATTACAGATGGTAAAAACAACCCTCCGGTGAGCAGCCAGCCCACAGCAGCCTGGCAGAGCCCCAGGGGTGCCATGGCATCCTAGGATGCACTGGGGCTCCAAGAAGAGGACTCAGGAGATCTCCTCTTGGTGTTGTAGTTTCCTTTCCAGTGTCTGCATGATGTGCTGTTGACTCAAAACCTGTTTTATTCTCCTTTACCTGCTATTCCTTGTTCTCCCCGATCACCTTTGAGTCCAGCAATGCCTTGTGTTCCTAAAATCAAAAAGAAATCAGTAAGGGTGAGGCCATCACACAAATTGAGGCCAGAGTAGAAGGTCAATGAGTTATAGGTTTGAGCAGTGCTGTACCTGGGCTGCCTTTGGGGCCCTGGTCCCCCTTCTCCCCTTTCTGACCAGGTCTGCCATCGAGGCCAGGACTTCCAGGAGTTCCACCTCGTCCAGTTGCACCTTGATGTTGAGTGAAAGCAGCACATATGAAAGGTAACACAACACATGAAGGAGATAAAGAGACAGACAGCTCAATCACCAGCCCTTGCACACTGAACTGAGCCTATGAAGGCAAAGCAAACATTGTCTCTCTCTGAATTGCAATCCTCCCCTGGCAGTGCCAATCTTAGCAATGCAGTGAGGGATGATCTGGAGTGAAAGGCTGCATGGACCCAGGTCCTGGCTGACTGCCAGCCTTGAAATGCACAAGTTCTTTCCTAAAAAAGCAGCCAATTCCCGTCCTTGTGTGTGCACACACGTCAGGAAGGAGGGCATGGCCCTTCTTTCCCTCTGTCTCCTGCACAGTGAGTGGGGCCCAGATGAGGCAGCCAAGGCTGCTGGATGAGTTTGGACAACATTGAAATGTTGGCATGGTTTCTTCATCTAATCATCATCTTCTCTTACCCATGCTGGGATCTAGACCAGCTGCAGTTTCCCTTGTCATGAAACACAGGATAAAAGAGATCAGTCTGATATCTCTGTAAGAAACCGCACTTTCTGTACAGCTTACCTGCCTCTCCTTTCGGCCCAGGAGGTCCAGGCTTCCCAGGGCTACCTGTAATGACACCCTGGCATCAGTGCTAACGAGGCTTAGCCCAGCCCCCAGCTGGGACAGCCCTGTCACACTGTGTCCTCTGCACTTACCTTCATGACCTGGCAGTCCTGGCACTCCCTGCAGTCCCTGAGGACCCACCATTCCCTGGGTCCCAGGGTCTCCCTTCTTGCCCATGTCGCCTTTCTGTCCTTGGGGACCTATCAAACAGCACAGCACACATGTATAATTCAAAAAACCAGATTTGTTGTCTCTGCAGCCTGTGGAGCACCTGTGCCTGGCCACACCAGTGGCAAGGTTTGGCCTCACACCTGCATTTACCATTGGGTGACATTCCCATAAAGCTGTAGGAGGACAGAGCTGGTCTGTCTGATCCACCTGGGGCTCTGTCAGCCTCTCTGGCCAGATGTTTTCTGGCTGGCTGTTAAAGGCTTGCAGTGGTTCCATGACACCTCTCCAACCTATTCCCCAAACTATCCCTGCTACTGGAATGTTTTGTCCTCTGGTTAAATATCCCTTACTGCACTCTGAACACTTCCCTTCTGCTAGTCGCAGTGGAGATACAGGAGGGCACATTCCACTCCTGTGCTTCCAGAGTGTTCTCTCATCTCCCCTTAACCCTCTCTTCTCTGAAGAGGTGATTAGCATGCTCCAAAAAAGCAGAATATCTTGGAAGTGCCTTATTTGAAGACTTCTCCTTCATCTTGTTGCTCCAGAATAAGAAAAGTCCTTGCCTTTAGGTATTCCTCCCACAATAACTCTTCTCTTCTGGAGCATCTTGTGCTAATGAGAGCATTGGGGTATTCAGGACCTGATGGAAATCTGAGGAAGCTCTTACCAGCCTGTCCAGCTGTCCTCCCTGCCCTGCACCACACACAGCACCTGCTTCCTTTTCCTTTCCTGCTTTCAGCCCACGTGAGACCACTGAGTACCAGCTATCCATAATGCATGTTATGTGGGAGAAACACATTGCATAACTTTTCTACTTCAGGTGTATAAAGCCAGGCTTATGTAAGATAGAAAGCTCTCAGAAAGAGGTTCCACTGAAATGAGGACTAACATCCACATGCCTGTGCATATAATTTATATTGTATTATTTTATACCATGAAAATCCTACTGCAAACATCACTGCTTTAATCTAGGATAGGCTGATAATTGAATATCTGTGGCTTTCATTGGACAAAGGTCACTCTGTAAAGAGACTTCTGTGGTGCAGAGTCAACATTTTGCATGGCCCCGTCCCCCAGCCCTCCTTTGGGAGATTTGCTGAAGCATGGCATGAAATGAAACCCCTTCAGATCAGGTCAAGTGTCCTGTTTATCCAATTCCCTCACTGTCTGGCAAACCACACTCAGGGTTACTTGGATTTTTATGAATACTGACCTATGAAGACTTCTTCTGGTGTTTTACGTAGAATGAGCTTAAAAAGAAATACGTGTGAGAATATTAAAAATGTTGAGATAGTGAAGAACCCTTACCTGTAAGCCCCATCTCTCCTTTTTCTCCTTTCACTCCTGGACCACCACTTGGGCCAGCAGGACCAGGATCTCCTTTGCTCCCCTTCTCACCCTGGGGTCCGTGTACACCTGCAAGGACAAAACCATTTTTCTGATGCTCTGTGGGGTGCCGTGTCTAGTGAATGCCAGCAGCAGGACACCCAGCACAGCTGTGAGCAGGAACCAAAGTCCACTCTCTGTGCACTTGAGAGTGGTGCTGGTGACAGTGGGAAATTGGCTCACTGTCACTGTTGCACACTGACTTTTAAAATCAGATTTTTTCCAGCTAAGTTTTGCTTTTGCTCACATTAGCTTTACATAGGCTTATTTCCTTCAACTCCAATGACATCCTCATTCACTTACACCTTGGCTGAGGACAAGATTGCTCATAAAATCATCCATAAAGCCACTTTATGTTCATCCACAGAAGTAATTCAGGTGTCAGAAAAGCCTTACCTTGGTCTCCCTTTGTCCCTGGTGGTCCCCGTAACCCTGGGATGTAAAATACATATATCAGCTGACACACATCATCTATTCACAGTAATGGCTAAGAAGAAGACATGAATTTTTTAATCATCCTTTGCTCACACGATTTCAGTCACCAGTGAGGCCAATCTTCAGCTGGCAGGGACCAGCACAACCACTTGAGTTAAGTCCTTGGAGCTCAGCTGAGTGCTCGGCTGGGCAGGGGCCAGCTTGTCTTTCTGCCAAGCCCAGCTCATGGGGACCATTGGGGAGATCTTTCATGAAAATGCACTGAGCTATTGGGCTCTGATGTGTAATAACACTCCTTGGCAGGAGGTGCTGTTTCAATGTCGTAAGTGCAGCCAGGAAGATATGAAAACACAATTCTTAATTTATTTTTTTTCCTTCAGAAAATCTCACTAATGTAGCCAAGAAGTAGGGATGGAGGAGCTACAGACCTGACCTAACAGGGGTTGCATCTTAGGTCATCATCACAGGATCATAGAAACTGCTGCCTGGTCCAAACTGTGCTCCAAGTGGAGGCAGCATTGGATCTGGACTTCTACATCCTCAGAGTCTGGAGATATTCACCTCCTGTGGCAGGTGTAGTTCCACCCAAACCCCCAGGTACCCAGGGCAGCAGCTCGTGAGTGACTGTGGAGGGCAGAGCTTGCACCCAGCTCATTCCTGGGCTGTGCCAATGTTTTCCTGGGGACAGAGTGGGCACTGACCTCTGTGGGAGCACTTGGTCAAGCCAAAGCTCCTGGAGGATCAGTGAAAAGGCACAGCAGTCTCCTCATGACCAGGGCATTGCGTAAGGTCTGGGTCTGGAGGCTGAAATCCCAAATCCTCACTTAAGGTCTCTTAGATGAAATAAAGAAGAGGAAAAGAGGAGAAGTTGTGGCTCATTTACCAACATACCTGGTGGACCAGGATCTCCCCTGCGTCCAGGAGGCCCTGAAATAAATATTTAATGGATATTTAATGGATATTTTATGGATATTTAATGGATATTAGTTAGCAGTCAGAGAGGAGCACAGCAGTATGGGATCGACAGGCTTGAGGTGTGGGCTGGAGACACCACCCTTTTGGAGGGCACCTAGAGTCCAAATCTACAAGTCACAGGAGGGAAGAGGAGCCCAGAGCCACATGTGCAGCTGCAAGGGGATCTGAGGGTTTGCACTGGGCAGTGCTCCAGCTCCTGTGTGTTCTCCCTGGTCTGGAGTTGACTCCAATCCTGGGCATGGGGGCATCACTGACAGGAAGATCAAATCTTGCCCTAGTTACTGGATCATCTGAACAGGGTTTTCAGCCCCTCTAGTGATGCAGAGGAGCCAGGTCTCCCCACTGCAGAACCAGCTTGGAGAGCCATACCTGTAACCACAGTGATGTTGTTGATCCTCATCATCAGGTTTGCATTGTTGCTTTTAATTATGGTGATTTCCTCTTCTAAGCTTTTCCTCCAGTTTTCTTCATGTCTCATCAGAAAGCTCTTCCCAGTAGAGCTTCTTGCCAAGGCCAGATTGCTGGCAGAGGAGCTCTTCAGAAACTCTTCTGTATAGGAGGCATTTTGCTCTTGGAGTTTAAATATCTCTCTCTGCATCTTAAACACTGAGGAAACAAAAAGCCCATGCAATGAGTATTCACTGCCCAGCCTGGCTGGGAAATGCTTGCTTGGCAGAGCAGTTCCTCAGCACCTGGGGAGGACACCGGGGGATAAAGACCACCCCTGTTTGACCCGGAGAGGTGGTTTTCATGTGCCAGTCCTCGCTGCAGCCAGGAGTGCAGCTGGGAGCGCTTTTGCAAATGCAAAGCACACACACAGGGAGGGGGAATCGCTCCCTGCAGCGGCTGCTTTGCCTGGCGGTGTGCGGAGCAGCCTCTGTGCTGCCTCAGAGGGCTCTGATCTGTGTGCTCATTCCCGCTTCCCCGTGCCCCCAGGAGCGCCTAGCAAAGCTCTCTTTTGATGCCAAGCCCCCGGCGAGGTTGCAGCGTTACCTGTGTACATCAGCAACCCCTGGCCGGCTGTCAGCAGCAGCAGGTAGATGCTGAGGGCTGTCCGAACGCAGCATGTGGATGCCTTCTTCTGGCTCCGAGGCTCTACAGACCAAGAGGAGAAGGGTAGAAACTCTTCCACATCTCTCCCCTACAAGCTCTGCTTGCTTCCAGCCTTTTCGGGCTTGGCCACAATAAATTAGCAGAGCTTTCCAGACGTGGAGAGGAGCAAGGTGAGAGTGCTCGATCCTGCCAGCAAGGCAGGCTGCCTTCCTCTGCTCCAGGCTTGGCACTGCATTCTGCTTGGCCATTTTTCCTTAGCTAATTTAACCAGCTCAGCTCCATCAAGACTTAATCCAGCCTATAGCAGTGTGAATGTGGTGGTCTTCCCCTTTCTGCATCAATAAACTCCCTGTTTTCATCGTTTTAAGTTGTCCCAGGCTGCTGTTCAGAGGGTTGCTCAAAGCAATTCCCTCTCCATCTAGAGCACTGCATACATGTGATTCCAACAGTGATGCATGTGTGCATCAAAATAAATGAAAAATCAATCATAAACTGAACTGCAGAACAAATTGAAATAAGTCATAACATGTAAACAAAATCATTACCAGCAAGTGTAAAAGAAATAAAAGGCTTTGTTGAATTTTGGCCTTCAGGAAGAAAAAAAGCATTTCAGAAGCATTGGTAACTACGTCAGACATTCAGTAAGTTACCCTTAATTGAGGTTTTCCTTCTTTTTTGAAGTAATGTAATCAGGAGTTTAAAGTCCTAATTTTAAAAGAGTACAGTATTTTAATTGGTTTTACAATAGAACGGCTTAGTCAGCAATGAAGCTTTTATATTCAGCTAAAAATTCATAAACTTACTTTTTTATTGAGTCTGGTGATTTTAGTATCTTAACTGTTATGCATGAAAGTCTTATTCAAGAAAATTAGACATTTTCTAAGACAGGAAAATAACTAATTTTTTTCTGATGCTCAGCATCAGCTTTTGGCTAGAAAGGGTAGCTTGACATACTTCTACTTTTAAGTGGCAGTTAATTTACTAGCAAAATCACTGCAAAAGCATTTAATATGCAATATGTCATTTTTATGTGTTGTTTTAGACTGGATAAAATCCATATAAATCCATTTAATAAAAAGAAACCTTACCACTTATCTGAAAGGTTGTGGTAGCAGCTGAGGCAAAGCCAATCTTTTCTGAAGTACTGAAAGAATTCATGTCACTCGAATTTCCATCTTCCATGTATTTGTCATTAAATTTCATGACAAATTTCTTGTGGCTAACCTAAAGCCTTGCCAGATTATGGACAATGAAGAACTGGAGGTACTTTCTCTCTGCCTCCTGATTTGATATGCTTTCTGATATGCATTTCCTATCTGCTCAGCTTTTATAGACTACTGAGAACTCTGATGTGGTAATTTGAACAGTTCCTCAAAAAATCCCACAGCTAAGATGTTCAGCTGCTCTCATGTGCTCACTCAGAGTCCAGGGAGCCTTGGGCAGGATCCTGAATGAGCTTCAACCTGGAGTTATTCAATAGCTTTGCATTGAGGTGGAGTTAGGCATGAGATGGACATTTTGTTTCTAACACAAGTAAGCCTCCTCAGGTAGCCAAGAATATTCCATGTTCAATGTTAGCTTGGTGACCCCTCTCCTGGAAGGGGAGGCTGAGGACTTTGTCATAGTGAAACACACAGCAATGTGCATCAAGGTGGCACCTCAGTGACTGTGTGTGACTCAAGTGCAAGGAGGGAAAGAGCCAGGAGTTGTAAAGACAAGGAAATGATGGTGTGATGGGGGATGCTGAAACCCAGATGAGTTTGGGATGATATGGAGAAGAGACACTTGCAGCCTCCTTGACAAAGTCTCTCCAGCTCCTGCTTCCTCCCTGGTGAGTTTTTCACACCCATGGACACAGTTCCTACCTCTTCACCATTTCTTTGCCCTCATCCTGCCAACCCCCCCACAGACCTTGCCATGGCACTTGGCATTTTGACATTTTGACATCTCCATTTGTGTTGGGTTTGATTTTGCTGTTGCAAAGCAAAGTGACTCACCCAAGCCTGCAGGCAGGAGCCGTCGGTAGGAGCTGGGCAGAGCCCTGCGCATCCACGCTGCCACCACCACGTCCTGCCCTCTCTGAGGGGCAAGGCTGTCACTGTCACACGGGTTGGTCCTGGGCTGCAGGTCTGTGCTCATCCCTGGGGCTGCTGGGTCCTCACTGCTTTGCCTGGCCATGGAATGAAGAATGGCAAAAGCTCCAGGTAGGGGTGAGCTGGAGATCCACACCCTGAGAGTGCAGAGTGAAGCCCTCTGTTCTGCACCTGATGCACAAATCTCTGAAAGGCTTAAACCACAAATACGCGGGGATTTTTGAATCCACTTCTGTGTTCTCCTTTCAAATGTGCTTCTGCAGCTGTGACCTGGTTTGTACCCAGCAGGGAGGAAGAGGAATCCTCCATTTTTAAACATTGTGTAGGAATTGGGATAATTTGCTTCTTGTGAAAGGCTCCCCTTGAATTAGGGAGGCTTGAGAGGTTACCACTGATCAGCTGAGCCACAGTAAATGCCTGTGCATCCTCTCCCATCCTGGCATCACCTCCTCAGGGGAGTAAGGGCTCATATCCAGCCCATTTCTGATGGTTCTGGTGGTTCAGCTGACCACTCTGCACAAGCCTGGAGCCATCTACTATTGCTGGGTGATGAGCTGGGAATGACTGCACTTGTGCAGCCAAGTGGATGTTTATAGGGATGGATGTGATTCAGGTGCATGCAGAGAGCAGATTTACAGCAGAGAGGCTTTTAATAATACTTCTAGTCAAACCATTTTACTTCGAAGTATTTAAAATAAGCTGGCAGACATAGTTCTCAAAAGCCCTCCTAAAGACAAAAGGTGCCATGAGATCTTCATGGCCTCCTTCCCTGAGAAAGAAGCTCAGGGATGTTTTCACATGATTCATGTTCATGCTGTGGCCATGCCACTCTCAGCTGCCCAGTTGGTGTGGGTGCAAAAGCAGGGGTAGATTCCATCGATTTTGACAGCCCTGAACTGCAGTGCTTCAGGTTTTGAAGTCCAGTCCTCCACTTTTGGGGGGAAAGCCATGCCTCCTCTGACAGCAGTTGCCTACCCAGCTGGTCACACCTTTATTTCTGTTTAATGCAGTCCCCGCCAGCTGCCACATTCTCATTTCCCAGGTGAGCATCTGGCTGCCTGGGAGGTTGTGGTACATTTCTGTCTGGATGTCAGCCTCTGCAGGCAGGCAGCAGATTTCCCAGTGCACGTGGTGCCGAGGGTCTGGGCCACGCCCTGGTGCCAGAGACCATGTCCCAACATGCTGGCTCAGCCTTTGTGTGTGCTCCTGTCCTGCTTTCTGCTCTCTTTCATTTCTCGCTGTTCCATCACTGGCTGCAGCAATAGGTCGACTCTGATTTTGCAATCAGGAAAGAAAAAAAGAAAAGAAACTGCTGACTCAGTGCGGTCTCCCTAGGTTGATGTTTTGCTGAAGCAATGGGGTTATTTATAGAATAACAGATTCCAGCACATTATGGGACACGTCTGCTGGGTCATCAGCCTTATCCTTCGGGCTGTCTCTGAGAAAGCCCTGGTCCCCCTCCTCCTGCTGCTCATCCTGCCTCCCCTGACATGTTCTGCTGACACTCAAGGAAGAGCTTGTAGTCCTCCAGCTCATCTCTTTACTTCCTACATTCATACAGATGATGCTCCTCATGTTCTCACTCTGAATGTGCACCAACATGTGAACCAAGTTTTATAAACTGACCACAGCTGCCTCAAAGTCACGGGCCTGGGGGAACTGCTGGTGGAAGGAGAAGGAAGTGGCCTGGAAGTGGCTGGTGGAGCAAAAAGTCCCTGGCCATACCCACTACCTTTCTCATCTCCTTTCACCACCGCTGTCCACTGCAGGCATTTGCCACCACCAAGAGCTCATGGCAAAACAAAGGGATGCAACACCAAACTCCAGCCTGGCAAACACATCAACAGCCTCCCGGCAGTGATTCTGCCAGGGAACTTGGGCAGAATCCTCAGGATAACTATTTATCCTCAAAGAACTGAAGTTGTGGTTCTTTAGAGACTTTTTTTCCCAAGTGAGAAGATATCCCAGCTCAGAGGTGTTTCTCCATTTATCCACAAGATGGTAATTTGTCCAAAATCATCTGTTTGATCATAGAGTGTCTTAGGTATAAAAGTGCAGCATTCAGGAGGCTTTTATTCCTCTCCAAGGAAGAGGGGGAAAAGAGTGTGTGGCACAAACAGGCTGGGGCATGAGCCTTCACCATTTCTGCTGTGGCCTCTAGACTGAAGGATGAGTTGCAGCCAGAAAAGGTGTCAGCCTACCCCTTATCCAAACACCTGAACTCATGTTTCTGCAGATGGGCTTCAAAAAACCCAAAAGTAATCTTGCCCACAGACTACACTGCTCTCCCACAGAAAAAAAAGCAAGTAGCTGTGGTTTGACCTGTGACACATCCCATACGTGCCCACCATAAAGCCATGACCAGAACTGTACAATTGCCTCACCAGTCAAAGCCTTGCTAGTAGACTAGCTTGGTTCTTTCTTTTTTCCTATTTCTCTTGGTTTTTCAGTCTTTTGTCTTTTTGCTAGTTTGGTAAATTTTGACATACCAGTTCTTGTGATGGATTTACTCCAGCCATCACCCAAATATTGTCTCAATCCTCTTTCGCAAAGGATGGGGAGAAAATGGAAGGTGAGAAGACTCACGAGTGGATATAATGACAGTTTAATAGGGAAAGCAAAAGTTGCACTTGCATGCAAAGCAGAAAGAGGAACTCATTCTCTACTTTCCATCGGCAGGCAGATAGGCAACTGCTTCCTGGGAATCAGGGCCTCAGCATGATGGTTTTTTGGGCTGACAAATACGTGAACCGCAAACACGTTCCTTCCTCCTTCCTTCCCTGAACTTCCAATTTCTGAGTTTGGCGTCATATGGTGCAGAACATCCCTGGGGTCTGTTTGGGTCACAACCTCAGCTGTGTCCCTTCCCAGTCTCTTGCCCAACCCCAGCCTACTCCCAGTCTTGATGCTGTACAAGCTCTGCTCACCAGTAGCCCAAACATCCGTGTTTAACAGCACTGGCTTAGCCCCAGATCCAAGGCACAGCACTGTTCTGTGTTGGGCTGCTGTGGAGAATGACACCTCAGTCCCAGTCAGACCCAGTACAGCTCTCCATTGTGATGATGTTTATGCCAAAATTCATTGTTCTCCCTGAAGAAGGACCAATGATTGTGATGCCCACGGACATGGGGAGGCAGTGCTGGATCCAGGGGATGCCAAGGCAGGTTGTGGGTGTTCTGCCCACCAGTAGCTCATGGAGGTACCAGATCTGGGGTCTCCCTTGTGAGTGTCCCACAGGCTGCCCAACTCAGCCCTCGTCAGCATCCCCTGAAAAAAGGGTATCCAGCTCTAAGGGCAAGAACTGGTGCATTACATGGAGAGTTTCCATGCAGAAGAGAGGCTGAGGCCAACACACGAGTTCTAATGCCAGGGCATTAAAACAAACCTTGAGTCTGGACCCCTATGGCTGCAGAGGCCTTGTTGTGAAGCCCCCCACATCCCTGCATACCCAGACCTGTGCTAGGGGGTCTGGCTGCTGCAGTAGCACCTGGGCATTTCTGGGACCATGGAGAAGCACTTGTGCTAAAGCAATAAAACCCCCAGCACTGCCTGGCTGACATTTCTCCTTTCTAGTTTGATGTGTTGCTTGGCTTTGTTGTAGAGATTGAAAACAGATTTTCTTTCCCTTCTATGAGTTATGTTAATTTGTGTTTCATCAGAACTTGCCTCTTCTCCTCCTTTCCTTTTTTTTTTCCCCCTTTAGGCTGGATCCAGCTGCACCATGAATTCAAGGAACCACCTGCAAAATATTTTAATGACTTCAACCTGCTCTTTGAGGTGAATTAATACCAGGGCAGCCTCTGCAGCACAGTGAAATAGTCAGGCTTGGCTAAGCAGGCCACCCTCAAAGCTGAAAAATATGTTCTGCAAGGCCGATGTGCCTGACAGGCAAGTTTGTTTTCAAAGTCTTTGTACAACATCTTCCTCCTCACCTCGAAGGGAGTAGTCCCTTATTCAGGTAAGAGCTGATCCCAAGGACTGGATGAGACAGGCTGAGAAACAGGAGGGGTAATGAGACATCCAAGAAAGAGTCGCAGGGAAGATGGCTTAGATCTGTTAATGGTCTGCTACAAACAGCACAATTACAGCTGAAGGGAGGCATCTCCCAGGCCTTGCTTCATTTAGCAGCTTGGTTCTGTAGGGAGAGATCAGCTGCTCCCTAATGCTCCTCTTTTCTGGAATGTTTTGGCTCATCACATGCTTTCCACAAGGCCAAAAAGATTTCTCTAAGCACAGCTTACAGTGTAGCCACGTTCTCACTTTCCTCCATCTCCCGGGCTTTTAAAATTCGAGGGTCATTTTTAATTTGCTAAGCATCTATTAACCATATCAAATAATGCTGCAGGTGCTGTTGTGGTCCTTTCTGCCCCACAACCAACCCAACCAGGCAAGAAGGTCCTTAACTTGCCCTGATGTTTTTTCCAGGAAAGTCTCTGGGATTATGAGGCTCAGGGTCTCTGTATTTTTAGATATTAAAATAGTCAGATAGTCAGCACATTGTTCAGAAGGACATTCTTGAAGAGCTTTATTACTGAGTATTGTCCTTGCACTGGGGCACATCCCAATTAATTGCCTGCACATCAATGTGTTACTGTCGATTTATCTCAGGGTAAACATATTAAGGAGCTAATGCTTGGGCTTCCACTAAAGGACACCATGGGATGGTTTGTCTCTGATAAGGTTTCTGGCACAAATTCCCATGTCCTGAATGCTACTGGCAAACACTTCAGCTTGAAAATCCATTAACCTGTAACCACCCCATGCCCCTTGTTCAGTGAATGTGGAGAGCAAACATGTGTGTGAGCAGCTTTATACACAGACTTGAAACCACCCCTGACAGCAGTCCATACAGAATTAACTCAAAGCACCTGTCCTGTAAAACATGTGTGCAGTGCTAGGCATTAAAGCTCAGACCCTGAAAATGCTCCAGACTTCCCTGCCTCTCAGTTTTCTGCTGTCCCTAGAGAGCAGCAGCCAGCCCTGCTGTTCAAATCATCTCCCGTAATTGCTGTGGTGACACTGGGTGCTTCAGAGACCCAAAGTCATGACTTTTCCCCTTGAATTTCCTTCCTTCATCTCCTGCCCTCTGTTCTGACGTCCCTTTGCTGTCCTCTCATGCATCTTCTCTGGGTGCTGACATGACAGCACAGCTCCTGTCTGCAAAAACCCTCGATTCCCTTTCGGTGACTCCTGCTTGCCTGTGACAGCCACGTGTGCCCCAGCTTGCTCAATCTCCTGCTAGGAAGTGATAAGCTCGGCTGTGAAACTCCCAGCATCAGCACATGGGGGGGAAAGTGACAGAAAAGGAAAAGGTGCCTTTATTGGGAGCTTCATTGCCATCCTCCAAGGCACAGCACCCACGAGAAACCACAGCCAGTTTGCAATCCCTGCATTGCCCCTCACAGATCTCACCTTTAGACCAGTGTGGGTTGTGTCCCCTTATTTAGAGTCAATAACTGATTGCTGCTTCTCCATTATGGTCTTTAGCAATGATAGCTAATTCTTAATTAATTCTTTTAGTTCTCCACTACTTTTCAGCGTGAAGGAGTTTGCCTCAGGAAGTGTCTCAGGGAAAGGGAACAAGAAACTGGTGAAAGATGGCAGGAGTGGGTTGAGACACCCATCAGGGTGGAGCAGAGTCCCTCATCAAAGCAGTGAGAGGCTGGGAGAGGGCAGTGCAGTGGGTGCTGCTGGCTTAGCACGTCAGTCCCATGGGGCTGGGAACGGCTCAGTGTCTCTGGGGTCAGGTGTGAGGCTTGCTCCTGCCCAGTCCTAATACAGCACCCATGTGTTATGGCTGGAGTGTGTGTGAAACCTTTGGACTCACCCTGTGCTTGAAAGGCAAGTGTCATTGCTGCTTCTTTCCCACTCAGAAACAAAGCCAAAGCCCTGGTTCAGTGCTCTCCTCGGAGCATCTCCCAAAGTCAGCTGGTGTAGAAGCAGGAGTGACTTAAGGTGGTGTAAAAAGAGCAAAAAAACCCTACTTTTTGTTTTCATGCTTTCAGATGTTTATTTTCTTTTTAAGGAACTGGGTGCAAGTGTCCAAATGCTTGGAGAACTGCACAATGCTCAGATGTTGCCAGTGGCTAACTTGCCTGAGGTGTGGATGTATTTTTCTAGGGAAAAAAGTAATTTTGTACTGACCTTCGGTCTCTCTGCCTCTTTCCATAATAAACACACACCTTATTTTGGGAATTAGCTGGGAATTCCCTTCCTCCTGCTACTCTGGCAATGACAGATCAAGCACAGCTGAATTGCTTTGATGGTTTTGATGAATAAAACTAGAATTTGCCCCACAGCCTTGACTCTTGCCTAATTCCAACCTTTCCTATTGAACTGGGTTTTTTTCTTTTTTTCTTTTTTTTTTTTTTACCAAAATAACTGGAAGCAGCGGGCCTCTAGGATTCTCACATTTGGGTAAGGCTGGAGCCTTCAACATCATTAATTCAGGAGTACTGCTGTTTTCACGTGCCTGTGAGGGTTTGAGCAGAGTTTTGACAGAAACCTGACAGAAACCAGGCTCTTCTCAGTGGTGCCAAGCAATAGAACAAGAGGCAATGGGCAGAAATTGATGCACAGGAAGTTTCACCTGAATGTGAGGAAAAACTTCTTAACTGTGCAGGTGACCGTGCATTGGAACAGGTTGTATAGACAGGGTATGGAATCTCCTTCACTGGAGATATTCCAGAACCATCTGGATGCAATCCTGTGCCATGTGCTCTGGGATGAATGACCCTGCTTGAGCAGGGAGGCTGGACCAGATGAGTCACTGTGGTGCCTCCCAACCTGCCCCATTCTGTGACTCTGTGAAAAGGGGTTTGCATGGCACAGCCCCTGCGTGTCCCCCACATGATGCCTGGGAAAATAGGTCCATATGGCAATGGTGGGAGGTGGCAGTGCTGGAGCAAGGAGTAACCAAGTGCCATTGAAGGCTGATTCAATACAGAGATGGCAATCACTGAAATAAAAAGTATGGTTCTTAATAATTTCCCTCTGTTCTAACCACCAGGGAATCTGGCATCAGGCACAATTTAAGCGAAACCAAACATCGAAACCACACATGTATATGCACTTTAAAAGAAACAGGGAGAAAGCAGTTAGAAATAGGTTCTCATTATTGGTCAAGTATTTAACTCTAGCTCAATAAAATAGTAATATTGGCTTGCCATTATTTGCCTTTATTAATGAGTCAGATATCTTTAGTTCAATACAGCACTCTTGAAGGCATTGAGAAATTCTGTGCGGAAGTCACTGATTTACATTCACTGTTGTGTTAAAATGAGCTGAGCTGGGGAAAATGTTCACAGTATAGGTTGATTAACCTTCCCAAGGTGTGTGCAGATTTAGGGCCTCACTCAGAAGGTGTTGGTTTAAACCAGCTGCTTTTGGGATGTCACCAGGCTTCAGGTCCAGGGAAGGTCATGAGAGGACCTTCAGTCATGGTGAAGAAACAGAGCATTTCTGTGCCTGCTGTTGCTCAGTGGGGCAGGGAAGCTGCAGGACATTGTCTAGCACGGCCCTGGAGCTGTGATTGTCCCCAAAACCACCCTCAAAGCCACCTTCTCAATAATGTTGGGGCCACAGAAGGACAGGACTGGTGCCTCAGACACCCCTTCTTTCTTGGTGAGGCTCCAGCAGAAGCTCTGGCTGATTTCCCACCCGTGTTTTGGAGCTGAAATCCAGGGGTCATGAATGTGCTTGGGGCTTGCTGTGTTTGCCAGACTGGGCTAGGGTGGATAAGGGAGGTCAGCCCAAGCAGAGGGATGCTCAGCCAGGCAGCCTGGCTCCTGCTCCTCTCCCAGCCACATCTGAAAGGCATTTGCAGAGATCTTGTGACTGAGGCTTCAATATTCTTTCCTTGCCAAAAATATTAGAAAGGCATGGTAAGAAATTAGAGCTATGGGTGTCAATAAAGTATGTGACAATTGCAGTGGATTTCTGGCTTTCCTAATTTCTTTAATCAAGTTGCACCAAGCCAGCAAGCTGGTCAGCAGCTTTCCCTGCAGTGTGAGTGCATAGCTGAGTGAATTGGACCAAGGTGCCACCTGTTAATCATTATGGGATTTTGTCTGCACAACATCAGTCTTGCACAGATCTGCTTATGAAATCATACCTTTCCCATTAAGTGCAGTTTGAGTTTTGAAAGGGAATTCAGATTGACTTGGCATGAGCCTTTGTACAGGGCTAAGGAAACCTGGGAGAGATGGCCCTGCTTTAGGTAATGAAAAAAAAATTAACCTGACTTCTCTTTTGTGCTGCATTGAAAAGTCTCTGCTTAAGGAGTGTGGATTGATGGAGAGGCCTAAGGTGGGAAGAATATTAAAAAAGATGTCAACATGCCAATAAATGTGTGTGCCAGAAATAAATGCATTATATGTTAGTCCATCAGAACAAGCTAAAGAAAGGTGTTATTTTAGGGAGAGAGACAGTCCAGTAGCTCACATCATTAAGGAAAAAAAATGATCAAAGCAAAAATGAGCTCAAATTTCCAACTGTCATCTCACCTTCAGAGTTCATTCCCTCAGGCAGTCAAGGGCTGGATATTTGATGAATAAGATCCAGAGGGGATCTCAAAGCTGCAGAAAGTCTGGGGTGTACATTTTTCTTTAACTGTCCACTGCTTTCCCTCCACAGGCTACCTGAAGCTTGCGATCAGAAATGACCTTTGAGGATTTGTCCCAAAGCATTTCCCCAGACCAAAAAGAAGACTAGCAAAATCCTAAAGCAAGACGAAAAGAAAGTGGATCAAGGTCATAGATTTCATTCTCCAGCTTGAGAGCATGATAGATCCAGACTAATGACAAGCAGATGGAAACTTAGGCACTGGTCTAAGTTGGCTGCCTTTTGCAATAGCAGTAGGGCTTGGTCCATAGTGCAGCAGGTTTCTGGTGGAGGCATGCTGGCTGGGGAGAGAAAATCATTGCACCTCCCCACGCAAAGCTGAGCCAAGAAAACTTTTGTTTTAGATCGTGTTTTGTCAGCCTAGCAACGTTGTTAGTAGAGATGATACAGCTCTGCTGGCAAGAAAACCATCAATTGGTACATGCAAAGGCCTGATGTGATGTCTCCAGGAGCATGGCCTTACCAGGAGGTGATTTACCATGCCAACAAGCTCTTCCCTTGTGGTCTGCATGGGGACCCTCGAGCTGGGATGAGTCTGAGCAGCTGGAAGCAGGAGGAGGGAAAACCCACACTGCCCTTGTCTCTCAGCTCTGAGCCCTGGTACCAACACAGGCAGTGGGGATGGGGTCTTTTGTCTGGTGTGTCATAGATAAAGCCCTCAGCAAGGATAAGTCCTAATGCTTTTTGTCATGTCAATAATATCCCTGGAAAGCCCTCCAGGACTGACCCATCAAGGGAAAGGGACAACAATCAGCAGCTCATGGTCAGTGTTGTATTGTGTAGCTTCCACTCAAATTTCAAGTTCTCAGTAAAAGAAGATAAATATTTTAAAAAGCCCATGCAGAGGTATCTCCTGTCCTAAGAAATAAAAACATCCCTGTCCTGTGGCGGTGTCCCAGGCTGGCAGCAAGCTCACACTACTTAATTATGATATGTTGCATATACCAAATAGCAGGGGACAAGCCCCCTCCTTTATTCTCACAGTCTGGCGTGGCTGTGTCTGCCTTGCAGCTGTTCAGAGCACATATATCAACACATCCCAGCATCCCAGAGCAAGCAGAGGTGCTGGAGATGCAACCCTGGAGAGAGAAGCTGCAATGGGGAAGACCTAATTTTACCCTTAACCGTGCAAAATTGTCTTCTTCCTTTCACAGGCTGATTTCCTTCTCTTTAAATACAAGTTTGGTTATAGTTCTTGGTAAGGTGTTTCCCCTAAAAACACCAGTTGCCCTTTTTTCTCCACTCCAACTCCTTGTAGCCATCCTGGAGCAGGGCAGGCAGCTGCTCTATTACCACCAGCAGGACTACGTGGACAGTGAGGGGAAAATGCTGGGAAATGTCAATACCTCTGAGAAATCTGGTCTTGTGCATCCCAGGCACACACTCCTGTTCTCCTGCATTTATTTTTCCAAGTGAAAGGCTCAGTTATGCCTCCCATCTCTGTCCTGGGCTGAGGACAGAGCAGAAAAATGTTGAAATAACAAATAATATTTAAAAGTACAATCATTTTTTAAAAAGAGAGTATTTGGAGGAGAAAAATAAATGTCTTGTTCAGACTGCTGTACCTCTCAGTGCTGCAGGGAAGAGCCCAGGAATGTGCCTCCCAAGCCTGTGGTACCCAGAGTCATGGTTGTGCCAGGCAGACCCAGGGAAGATGCAGGTCTGGAGCACCAGGATAAAAACCCAACTGGGGAGCCCAGAAATGAGAGTCTGCCAGTGTTCCTCCTGGCTTTGATTAAGCTTATTGTCATCTTGGTCAACTCCCACTCCCCTTCCCTCCCTCTCTCTGTCTTTTTGCCCCGAAAGTCTGTACAGCAGATTGTTCCCAGCTCTCAAAGATCAAATTTTAATTAAAGTCATTCAGTGGTTTTGAATGACTAATGACCTCCTATCAGGTATTGTGCCACAAATAACAGGCAAATGACCTTCCCTCCCACTCTTCAATAATACCCTTATTTTTTTATACTGCCTGCCCTGCCAAGACTCTTCTTGCCTCAAAATAACACAAGAATTGAAAACCTGTTTGAAATAGATTTCAGTTCTGTGCAAAGGGCACAAAGAGTCCCATGGATGAAGATGCACCTTCACAAGACATCTTGAAAAATCTGGCTATGGAGGGATAGAGCTTATAATCCAATTTTCTGCAAAGAAAATGCAAGTCCTATTGCATTGCTAGCACCGAAGTCTGTCTCATGGGATTTTCTGCCCATCATTGGAAGGCAAATGTCTGATGCTGACCAGGTGAGTGGGGCTCAGGTTTGGGTATCCCTCAGTCCTCCATGGATAATCAATAAGGCAATGGGAGAAAAACATTTCTACTAGAGCTTCAGAAAGGACAAGGATTTAGGATGAAAACAAATACGTGATAGTTCCATTTTGTTTATATTCCTAATTTTCTCCTTGTTTAGCTGCTAAAGGTTTTGATAGATGACAAAACACTCTGTGGCCACTGTCCTAAACCCCCAAGCCTCATGTGAGGAAGAAAAAGAGCTGAGATGAGTAGAGGTCATTGGTGTGGCCTTTGCTAAAATATTGGGATCTGTCAGAAAAAATGATACTGAGAAGTAAGAAGAAAAAGAAGAAGAAGAAGAAGAAGGAGAAGAAGAAGAAAAAACCAGAAAACATAGTTTCTTTTCCCAGTGGCAGTTCTCTTTTTGAGGTGTGGGGTGGGTGTGGCACCTGGCTGTGCTACCTCCGGGTAAGTGGCTCTGAGCTGCTTGGGACACTTTGCTCTTGGGTGTAATTAAACCTTGTATTCCTTCTGTGCTCCTTTGCTCCTTCACATCCATCAGTGCTGGAGATGAAAGTTTGATGAAGTTTTGGTGAGTATCCGAGGGGTGAGCCAGGAGCACAGGACGCCTCTGCCAGGCTCCCAGTGCAGCAGCTGCTCTGGACTGGTGTCTCCCTGGGGAAGTCCCTCACACAGGTTTCCAACTCTGTGGGGACATGAAGACCTCCTTACTATAAATTTGCAATGCTATGATGATAAGAAATGAGAATGAACTAGTAGGATTTTTGAACAATTAGTTTTTGTCTTCTTGAAACTGCCTCATAAACACAAAACAAAACCAAAACCAGGTGAGTTCATTGCATAACTCCTCCCCTATAAATGATGCTCTCTCTAAACATGAGTGACAACTTCTGGTAATAGGTGACAACTTGTTTTCAACTGTTTGCCTTGACGCAAAGTCTTCAGACTTGCCATTTTGTATCCTTTCAGTCAAACTCAGACATAGGTGTATGTTAACCCCAGAGATTTTTCAAAGCACTGGCCTGAGCAGTCTCTACCTGTGGCTTAGCTCTGTCCCACTCTGTCTGAGCTGAAGGAGAGCTGAACTTTTCATTGTTTTTCACCAGCTGTTCATCTCTTTCTCTATGAAAGGCTCAGCCTGCTCGTGTACACACAGCAGCCACGCTGTAGTTTGCTCTGGGTTTGTGGCTTAAAGCTGTGGCTTTTTCCTGATGCACCTCCAGCCCAGGGTGGGACACCTCAACGCAGAGGATGGAAACATCCAGGGGCTCAGATTTTCCCTGCTTGAAGCCATGAAGCCAAGGTGGACCTGGCCGAGTTTGGCATAAGGTATGGTGGGCATTTTTAGTGAAAATGATGATTTTTGAGCAGTGTTTTTGCAGTAGGGGTGGTGCTTACACCCACCCTCCTGCTCGTGCTGCCTGGACACAACGAGGAAGCTCAGCAAACCCACCACGTGCCCTCTGGTTTCTTGGTCAGCCCAGCTGCAAGGAAGTGCCACCAATTCCTGTTCTGCTTAGTGCCAGTGGGCAGTGCTGACACATTTCCATTATTGATTTTCTGTACATTTCACAGTAAAACATCCACATGGCAGCTCTAAGCAAGGGGACAATAACTGAGCTTCTATAATAATGACAAGATCCCAGCAGCAGCCACTACACAGGCGGGTTTGTTCTGCCCTCAGTACCTGATCAAGCCAGAAGCAAAGTCCTACCTCTCCTATCAGTTTTCCTCAGAGATTTGCTCACAGTGGGACAGCCCCAGGGCTGGGGGGAAAACAAACTGTTTGGGTCTACACAAGCCCCAGGTCTCTGGGAGTGATGAGCTGCAGCACTGTGGCCACTCATGGCAATACCTGGCCTTGGGGAGGACAAGACTTCCCGGGGATGGGGATCCTTTCAGGCAGGTGGAGCTTGGTCTGCCAGTGCTCCCCAACCTGAGCAGGACTGAGGGTGTCCTTTCTTTGGATGAGCTCATGGGATCCCCTCCTTACCAGAAATTTCAGCTGAAAAATCACCTTTGATTTTCTAGCTATATAAGTTGCCTACGATACCTTTACAGCAGTAGGGCAAAGAATTTCCAGCTCCTGCCAATGACATTGATTCCATCCATGACTGTGGTGTTTCACACCACATGAGTGAGAGGAAGAACAGAGAGATAAAGAATAAACTGCTGCACATGACGCTTCATTTGAGGATGGGCAGCCCAAAGCTAAAGCAGACACAGATGAGCACCTGCATCTCCTCAGTTGTGTGGAGATAAAATTACATGTAGAACTGAATTTCTTCCTTGCTGTTTGAGTGTAGCTTTTCCCTCATGTCCCAAAAATAAAATCCCCAAAACTAAAATAAAACCCCCACTTTGTCCCTGTGAAAATATTAATGACCTTTCCTCATTGCTCCCATCCAATTCACTTGCTCTTGCTGTGGCCAAGCTGTACCTCCACTGGCTTCCTCTCAGCAGAGCACTGCCTTTGTCTTCTGTCAAATATCAGCTGCCAGCTCTTCATCTGGGTTAAAAATGGCCAGGGACAGTAGCAAATCATTGCAGAACTCATCCACTCTCTTTTCCTGCAGGCTCCAGACTGTGAATCTGTGGACCATGTCCTAGAGTCCCTGAAAGACAACTAAACAAAGATAGTGAGTGATCAGGAGGCTGAAGCACCCATCCAGGGTGAAGCATCCCACCCAGGAGCTGTGGGAAGAAAACCTTCTCATTTAGAAGAACAAATCCTGTAATTTTCTAAGCCCTGTTCAGTCCAATTCATCCCCTCCTCTGCAGTATGTGAGTGAACACATTGGCTCAAATGGTCTAAAGCCTTACTTAGCCCACTGCCCTGCTTGAGGTTTGCCAAAAAAGGTGAATGCTCAGGAAAGAGCAGAAGAAAGGGATATAAGAACATATTTATGATGTTTCCCAACCGTTTTCTGAGCCTCTAGTCATTCTCAGCTCAGGGATTCCCTGAAATAACTGAATGTTATTTCCAGGTGTTTACTGTTTCTGGGTATATTTCTTTATTCAATGAACTCATGCTGGCTTTTGCCATCTACTCTGTCTGACCAAGCAGTCCCAGCTATCTACCCCAGGGTGCTGCTGTCCCCGTGACTCTGGGGTGCCCAGCTGCTCCACGAAGCCCTGATTTGAGGGACTGTTTTCACTGTTCCTGTCCCTGCTTTAATACTGAAATTAAATCAGTTGGTTAAGCAGAGCTGTGGGCTCATGTTTACCCACACATCTTTTCTGAGGTGTCCAAGGTTGCTGCTGAGCTGAGGCTTTAGAAAAGGCCATGCCCCACGTTGTGAAAAGTCCCTGCTGGCCTCACTAAGACATGATCAGCACTTAGGGCTTTCCCCCACCCACTCCTAATCCAGCAGGAGGGAGCTCTGTAAAGAGATAAAGCACTTCAGATAAAACCCAAGACTGTTTCTGCATGCAGAGGGATGAGGAGCTGGGATGTTTAAAGCAGAGGGACCTCCTGTGAAGCAAAATGAGAAAGGGTTAGGGCAATGTGGTAACTGATAGAATTGAATGATGAGGCTGAGACACCTCTAATGGTGTCAGAAAAGCTCCAAGAACCAAATCTGGATGGACGATGACCAGGGAAAACTCTCCTCAGACACAGAGAATCTCTGTGCCAAGCTTCATCCCTGGGGATATGAAAGCAAGACCTGCAGGGGGAAAATGTTGAAAGCAGAAAGGCAAAAATATCGGTCTGGGGAGGTTAAGATTATTCCTGACATACGTTTATGCTATGTGCTCTTAAAACTCAGAGACTCCCAGCCCTCCATGGATAACCTGTCCAAATGTGTAATTACCTTTGCAGTTAGAAAGGATATATTTTTCTCCCAAATGCCTACTAAGAAGCTCTGTTGCCAAAGGCTCAGCTCATTCCTTTTTGTCCTCCCCTTGGTAGCTATGGAGAGCAATTGGCTGCTGCCCTCTTCGTAATAACCTCTTGCATATTTGAAGGCTCTAATCAAGATCCCAGTTCTCTTTTCTTGTCAGTCAAACACTTTGCTAACTCCAAGAAGTACCACAGCTATTGTTTGCCCACATTCATTATGTCAGATGCCCCATTCCCAGCTGGTGGGAAGGATCACTCTCACCCAGCCTGCAACGTTCAGGAGTCCGTGATGCCTGCGGGGTGCAGGCAGAGCAGGAAGGCAGGGGCTGCCAGGAGAGCTCACAGGCACAGCCCTGAGCCAGCCTCACTTCTGCTGGCACCCCTGGCAGTGGGAGTTTTGGAGCAGAAAGAGGTGATCAGTGTGCAGAAGGGAAATGCCTCTGAGGTGCCCACTGAGTGCACACTGCCCTGCAAGGCAGGGCTCTAGAACTTGTCTTTTTAAGTTTTTAAGGAGTCTTCATCCACTGCCTCTGTGCAGAAATTGCTCTCACTGTGGCATCTGCCTCTGGAAAACAGGTAATACTGAGTGGGAGCACAGAGCACTGAGTTTTCCAGCCCAGCTGAATCTCCAGAGGAAGAGGTTCCCTTAATTACTTGAAATCCATCACCGCTCTTTGACGGTGGTGTCACCTTGCTCTTGCATGAAAAAAAACAAAAGAGGCACATCGGATTTCCCTCTCTCCACAGCACTGCTGTGTCATGCAGGCTCACCCCAGCCCCGGGAGCAGCCTGGTGCTGGCTCTCCAGGCGATAAAAAAGGCTCTGGGGACCCCACAACCAAACTGCACTTACACCAACCTTTTCTAAATCCTTTAATGCTGGATTGTGTAGGAGATACGATGTGGGGAAATTTGCTGGGATGTGAACAAACTCTGCAGGGCTAAGTACACCTTGCTTAGTATACCTTACCTCACCTAATATTGGCTTTTGGCTATTAGAAACTTCGTGTTAGACAGAGATGGATGTGATTAGCCCGGCCTGGAGCCGCTGCCATTCAGCATTGCAGCATCCCCACCTTGTGGTGCGCGCCGGAGCCTCTCCCCGGGCTGCGGGGACATCCGGCCACCGGCTGCGGTGTGAGACTCCCTCCTGCCCTGGCTAAGCATTCATTGCAAGAAATACTCTGCCTCTTCTTCTAGACAGGAGCTAAAAGGTATGGTAGAAGTCCTGGATAGATGGGGAAAGGTTTTCTCGAGATTTTTTTTCTGTGTGTGTGATGTTGCTGAAATCTTTCCTTTTGGAAAGATGAAACCTTTGGTTCTGATACCTAAATATCTACCATGAAAATTCAAAATATGGCTAAAAATTTCACAGAGGTGTTACACAACTTACCAGTACCTTCTCCTTTGCTGCTAATGCAAGAAAGGATCTCAGAGGTGCTGTGGGCTTTAGTGAGAGCATATTTTGCCAGCAAAAGAAATGTAGCCATTTGTGAGTCTTCAGTTAGTGCTGTGAGTAGTCACTGGCCTTCAGGAAAAAAACAGATATTTCTGTATCACAGTGATTACCAATTGGTTCTGTGAAATACTCCATAATCTGTAATAAGGTGAAAGTGTTCCTAGAGAGGTGGTGGATGTTCTGTGCCCGGAAACATTCAAGGTCAAGTTGGATGGGGCTCTGAGCAACCTGATCTAGCTGAAGATGTCCCTGCTCATTGCAGGGGTATTGGTCTAGATGATCTTTAAATGGTCCTTTCCAACTCAAATGGTTCCATGGTTCTATGATCTCCTTTTAGGGGTAAAAACTCAGAGTAAACTCGTTATTTTTTTTTTTTAAATCTGGATATTCTTCAGTCTCTGAGAGCATCTGCATGAAGATAACTTGAACCTGATCTCTCCATTCCCAGGTCCAATGCTGTGACCTCCCTGGCATGTGCCCCATGACCAAGGGGACAGAAAATGCTCAGAACCTGATGGCAGGAGGGGAAACGGGGCAAGGTGGAAACAAGGGTGGGAACCCTGCACCTTTCTGCCCTGTGTTGTGATAAAACAACTTCAGTCCTTTTTTTCTTTGAGGGAAGGTGACCCAGTATTGTATCTTGTAAAAAAAAACTAAAAGGTATTTGTGCACACACTGACTATAACAGATCCAGGGAGATGCCTGGTACCCCCAGGGCTGCATTTTCCCCAGTGTTCTCCAGCACTCTCCAAGTAAGAGGAACAATTTATAAAAATAAAAAGCCATGGGTGACTTTGACTAGCTCAGAGCCTCTTTCACTCCTGCACTTCTTCCCCGTGTGCCAAGGAGTGAAGACTCTCCACATCTGCTGAACGGAGGAGACGATGGGCTGGAAGGAGCAGGAGGCGACCTCCTCCCTCCCGCTCCCTTCTGCGGCAAAGAGATGGCGATCCGCAGGGTCTCTCTTAAAAAGCTTTTCTCCAGGCTTGCTAACTTTGCAACCTGCTGATGAGTTAATGCGAAACAGAGCCCTGGAAAATGCAGGGAGCGAGAAGAGCAAGGCAGCCCGGGGGTGTGGGGTGGATAAATCACGGCCACGCCGGCCGGGAGGGCACTCGCCGGGCTGCGGAGCCATAAAGGCTGAGCTCGCTCCATCCGCCCCAGCCGCTCGCCGGGCTGCTCCGGAGCTGCTTGACAGAGCTCTGCCTTACAAGCCCGCTCTTCAAAGCATTCCTGTCTTTACTGTCGAATGCACCAAATGTCTCCCACAGCTGTTTAGTTGGTTTGTGAGCCTTGTTAAGTGCCGGGTTTATCATAGCTTTCCCAAGGAATGTGTGCTTCCAACAAGTAGCTGAAAGATATTATCTGGTTCAGCCAGCTGAGGAGCTCAGGCTCCTTGGAGGCTAGCTGAGAGTGTACAACTAGTTTCTTTACTGGACAGTTGATTTGTTTAATTGAACTTGAATGTTCTTTGGTCTCTATTCTGCTGAGAAGTGTGGGAAGAGGGTCTCAGCATCATCACCCTCACAGTGGTGGAAAAGCACCAAGTATTGCTTGGGAAGCTATTCAGGTAATCATAACCTTTCAAACATGCAGCCTTTAATCAGCATGTTTATACTTATACCACCATAAAGAATTAGCCATCACCTAAGTCTTACCCACCTGCAGCTGGCAGAGCTGCCCAGACTGACCTAATGTTACCTGCACCTCACATCCTCTCAATAGCCAGAAAAATAATCCTTCAGTGGCCAAGGCTGCATCCATCCCAGGATTTTTTTTCCCATCAGAGCAGTATCCAGCCATGCCCACTCATGCAGGCCAAGGCAAAGGGTCTGCAGCCCACTCTGGGAGTTGTACCTGAACGTGCTTCCCTGTAGATTAAACATTGCCCAAGCCACTGGATATTAAAGTTCCCTCAGCAGCATTAAGCAACTCTAAGCTTTCTTTGAAGTTGACTTTAAACATCTCTCAAAGCCATAATGGGTAATGTGAAGGTGAGATATATAATGGTCACAATAACCTTATAAAGCACACAGAGGCACAGCCAAAGCACTCGAGCTCTGTGGAGCACCAAGCTGCTGAGTAAATGGGCTTAAGGGCCTGCCTTTCTCATTTGCTTGTTCTGCTGATTGATGCGACCATAAGCTCCCCATCTGCAAGCTCTCTGGGCTCTTCATAAGCTGGTTTTGTCCATGACATCCAGTTAATATTATTAATTATTGTCTCTCTCCTCTCTGTGGAGAGCAGTGTTCTCTGAGTCAGAGCAGGGGAGAGCCTCTTCCGTCACTGGCTGAACATTTGGGCAGAAGCAGAGTAAAACAGGGAAGAGAAATATTAGGGACAACCATGCCAAAATGGGGCTTCCCACACTTTTTCAATTGATAGGAGGAGGCTTGTAGAAAAGTGTTTTGTGCCCTTGGATGGAGGATACAGGGCAGAAACTAAGAGGTGATTTGAAACCCCTCACTGGAGGATGATAAAATTACAGTATGTAATGAAGACATAGAAAGTACTAACTATAAACTAGGAAATTCTACAAAACAGATCATGAGACAATAAATAACTCTGCTTTGAAAGTGATGATGCGAAGTTCAGATTGTACAGCAAATTGCCATTTGCAGTGCTATATTTATGTTTCTAATGTGAAATTCAGATTCAGAGACATAGATTTGCATAAACTGCATAAACTGAAGCAAACTTTTAGAAGATAGCCTGAAGAACTGAATGGCAATCCAAACTAACACCATACTGAACGCCAGCTGAAAGGAGACAGTGTGGGAGTTCAAGGGGCAGGGATATACACTTGATTTTCAGCAAAATGAAAAGAAAAAAATGTTTAAAATATGTAGATATTGCAAAATATATTCTCTGATCATGCTTTTTCTCTTTTCTCCTTGATGTGAGTGTTGGAATGGCAAACAGCCACCAGTTCAGGGAAGATGTTGCTTCGGTGGCAGTGTAGGGTTGGACATCACCCTCAGCCAGACCCTGTGCCCAGCCCTGTCAGCCCAGCTGGACACCTTCCTGAAAGAGTGGTTGTGGAACTGGAGGCATTATGGTTTGCCCTGGGATGGTATCATAGGCACTAAAAGTTTCTTGTGGGGATAAAACTATTTTTACTCCTAGTTAAGTCAGTTTTAAGTCTTAGCATGGACCACCTTAAATAATGGAGGGCTGTTGCTACGATTTATTTTAATGTATAGATCAAAATAAGAGGACTTGAACCGGTTTCAATAACTATTGCACTTTTCACATCATCCTAAATTTTGCTAGAGTTACAGAAATATCAATCCATCCCTTCAGTGGTCCTAGCAAGCAATTCTCTTGACATTAAAGGGGAAGTATTTTCACTGAGTCCACTCTGCTGGTCATGTCCCGCACGGATCCTGTCTCTGAAACCCATGGACCAAATTTTTCCTTGGCATAAGAGTTACAGGAAGAATTACTTTGATTTGATGAGTCAAAAGTTTACCCAGCCCCAGACTGGGCTGACAGTTTCATTTCAGCAAACCAAGATTATTTTGGCTATCTATTAAAATGGACTGACTGGTGTTCCCTCTCCCATGTACATACACACATACCAGACAATAATCTCCTTAACAACCCACAGATGAATTCCTTAGCTTATGAATCTGCCAGAAAACACATAATTTTCCCCATCAAGGAATGTTGCTTGGCACATCTTTAATATATCACTTACACAGCCCTCAATCAACCTAAATGATTCATCTAGCATCATCTCCTAGGCGATGCTTTACGTGATTGAATGGTTTATCCTCACTGAAAAAGCACACACCATTCAGTCCCACGTATCAGCTATAAAAGTTATTAATAACAAGGAATTACACAGATAAGAGTCATGAGGCCAGCTTTAGCCTGGGTGACAGCAGCTGGCCCACTCTGAACTCCATCACTAAAAATCAGCCAGAATTTGCACCCGTGGGAAGAGATCAGAGGCTTGGACTCTCAACACCAACCCATGCATCATATTTTATGTTGTGTTTTACAGTTTATCAGCCTTCAGATTAAGATTTATTAGTGTTGCCTTGCTGTTTAGTGGTCGTAACTCATGACGTGCTTGTTGCTTAGCAGTGTCTGTGATGGAGGGGCTGGTTCTGGCTGTGGGCATCGCACCAAACTACAAACCCATGCAGGAAAACTACCTCAAGCTGCAACACAGAGACAGCAGCTCTCTCTGTCCGCTTCACAGGGTGCCTTACATCTGTAAGAGGCCAGGAAACATTATCATATCTGGTCACAACCGTGGGTGAAGGGATCTGTGTCCTGACCTCTTGTGGGTGTGAGAGGCTGTTATGGCCACCTCTTGGATGGAGACACTGATGATTAGCTCAAGGACAGAGCACAGTGAGCTGTCTGAGTCAGCACAGCCAACACATTGTCCTGGGCACTTGGGAAGTCATTTTTCATCTGCAGTATCTTCTCTCCTCCAGGGCTGGATGAATTACACAAGGTTCCTTGGACACCAGACAAGCAAAGTGGGGTTAGAGCACCATGTGATCTCAGCTCCAGTTCCCAGCCCAGTGTCCTGATGCTGTGCATAGACGTGGTAATTTGGCTCCTTTCCTGCTTGAAAACATTTGTTTGGATGTTCTGAGACTTTCTCAACATTGTGGCCCCCCGCCATAGGGTGTTACATGGCTTTAGATAAGAAATCTCCATAAAACTGTAAGCAATGTGTCTTCTGCAGTAAATCTTTCTTTTTAGTCAAGAGAGAAGCAGGCACATTATGTTTCCTTATTTTGCAGTCCACCTGTTGCAAGGAAAGTGCCAAGAAAATTATACACCAGTGGGAAAGTATAGATTGCATAGATGGCTTGGACCCAGCAAGAGTCAGTGTGACTATGGGATAGACATTCAAAATCACCCTCATCTGTGAGGCTTTCTTTGTGCAGTTGGAAGGGAATCCCTGGCTGGAAGGAGACAAGCGATCTGCTGGCTCAGACACCGTAGCTGTAGCTGTTGTCGCCCCATGGAAAGGGAGGAGGATTAGCTGGGTGTTGGATTCTGCGTGGTGTGGCACCACAGCAATCCTTGTGTGCCTGAGGCGTGAGGAACAGCCTTGGTCTCCTTGCCTGAACCCGGCTGCTCCCTCCTGAGCTCTGTGGCCATGAGTGAGGAGCTGGCTGGCAGCACTGGATGTGCTCAGGGGTGCAGGGCTGCCCGTGCTTGCTGGAACAAGCCACCCTGGGAGACAAAACGATGGGCTTGTTGTCTAAACAAGAGGTTTACAAGAAGAGATCTGCTGACACTGGTTGGTTTAAATGACCTTTCTTTATCTTCTGAATAATTACTGCTAATTCATTACTTTGAAAATACTTTAAAAGCCCAACAGTCCTTGTTCACTGCAGTCTGGGAGGACTGTGCTTTCACATCACTGTCTGTGCAGTCAGATTGTGGATGGATGGGACCTACACAGTAATGGGGTTCAATCCTCATATTTTCTTCCTACCATTTCCAAAAAAGATTGTCTTTCACACCCGAATGGGGTTCATCTCTTCTACTTCATCTGGGAAACTGCTCCTGGAAATCTCTGCTGCAAGGGCTGAGAGGGCCCTCCAGCCTGCAGTACACAGGGATTCAAATCACCCCCCAGTTTCTGCCATGTGCCAACGCTGTCCTTCCCCTGCTTCTCACAAAAGTGCTTTTGCTTTATATTTCTCTTTTTAGCATTGTCATCAAATGAAGTAATGCAAAAAAACCCCAAAACCCCAGCAACCAAACAACCCTGGGCTTTATTAACTGCTGAGGTACCAGTTCTGGGTTCTGCACTGGGGGCAAACACTGATCTGCTGTGGTGACATCAGTCTGAGAGGGCTCTCACACCAGCGGCAGTGCAGAGATCTACAACTCTGGTGCTTACACCCATAACCAACCTGAGCAGTATGTGAGAGGCAGTCACACAATGTGGAAAATACACACCAAGGGCTAAAACAAAAAACAACCTTACTCAGGGTGCAAACAGTAAGCAGTCTGGGAAGCAGCTTTTTGCTGTCCAACCCTGCAGGAAGAGCAGCGTGCTGGGATGTGGAGCAGCTCAGCTGTGATAGCTGGTGAGAGCCACAAGATGTCTCTGGAAACCAGCATTTGGACAAAAAAAAGGCATTAATAACCCCAGAAAAAGGGGCTGGGCTGTTTCCATCTGCAGTGAGCCCTGAGTCCTGGGACATGTGCTGTTCTGAGCCTGTACTGGGAGCAGCAGGGCAGGGACAGCACTGCTTACTGAAGGTCCCTCTCCACAACAGTTTACTCCAGGTGAGAATTTGGCCCACGGGGTTGCACACATGGCACTTCCTTAACGCATGAATGGGAGCTGCGGATCTGTAAATCACTGTTGGATCAAAAACTGTATTGACTTCTGAAGTCGTGGGACAAAGAGCAAAGAGTGCACATTGGAAACCAGATTAAAGAATAATCACAGTGCAGCAGAAAACAGTAAAAATGCGGGCAGTCCTCTCTGGGAGCCCTTCTGCCACATGTTTCTTGCACAGCAGAGCAGTGCCTGCTTGGCTTTGGATTCCTTGCAACAGAGCCTGCAGCTGATGGGATCTCAACACCGGTTCTCTCAGCCCAGAGAACAATGAATAATCCCTTTCTCCCTTAGGGTCCTGCTTCTGCTGCAGGTCACTCCCCAGAGAGCTAAAGGAGACGCTGTCAGCTTCTGAGATGTTTCCTGTAGGCAGCATTGGCCTGGGTTTATAACCTCCAAACTTGCCAACTCCTGTGGGGTTTCACTACCTGCACCGTCACCCCCAGGGATTGATGAGCACAGAAAAATCCCAGTGGGACACACCCACAGACAGACATTATGGGAATGAACTCTCTGTCTCTGACACAGGGAAAAATCCTGTTGAACGTGACTCAGAGCTCAGCAGAGTGCCTGCAGGTTCTGATCCCGCATCCATGTCAGTCACTCAGGGAACTCCTCTCCCTTTCACCAGCTCCTCTTGGCTTCCTAGTAAACAACTGGAGAATTGCAGGGTGGAAAAGGCCCATATATGTGTAAAGTTGTTATTAAGAAATAGGCAAAGCACAGTAACTAGTGAGTCACAAAGTTTAATGTGAGAAAACAAAGCTATCCTTCAATGGACCACATACAGAGACAGCAATTATTGTAAACTGGAAAACCTCTTTAACATCCAACCAAAAATGTGTGGCAAATAAAATCCATTGCCCACCAGGCTCAGTGATTATAAGTATCATTTGTTTTAGGGTTTGTTTTCTCTCTTACAAATCATAAGACAGTCATTTAAACTAATAATAAGCGAGTTATGGGGATAATGGGATTTTTAATGAGCTGTTTCTGGTTGGGGGTTGCCTTTACAGAAACTCATCCACTGCATTGCAAATGCCAGTATTTAGTACTGAGGGCTGCAGTGAGAAGTCCATTAGTCTAAATCTGCTTTAACCGGAGGACCAAACTTTGTTCTTGTAGTGTTTTTAGGAGAACTCCCCCAGGACTGTGCTATCATTACATCAGTTTACTCGAGGCACATACATTTGGACAGAGCAGGATGAGAGAGAAAAGATTAAGTCAGTATCTCTGGCATGATTAGATGAAAAAGAAAAAAAAAATAAAGATGATGCTGGCAAAGTCTTCCCCTTCATTATACAGAGAGGGAACTTGGAGTTGTCCTTACTAATACAATTGTGTATCATTCAGATGATTTGAAGCTGCTGTTGTGGAAGATCACTAAGATTTAGTGGGACATTTCTTGATGACATTTAGCTTGACTTCTGCCTCCTGGTTTGTCTGAGATGATTGCCTTTTTTGGTCAGAAAGTACCAATTTCCCTCCAAAACATGCTGTAACTCAGAAGCAGAAGACCTGCTCCTGAATTGCTACCCATGCAAAAAAATGCTTGCCCCAAAGGACCAAAATCCCACAGCACATTTAATTTTCTGCATTAAAAAAAAAGCTGTGGTCCTTCATTTGAGATCTGTGTCTCCCATGATGTCTGGGCTGAGGCCTCAGGCGACTGAAGGATGTTGTGTATCCAGCTGAAAGAACCCACCCCAACCCGCAACCACCCTTCCCACAGCCACGGCTTTGTGCAAAATGACAGAGAGGGTAAAACGGCGAATGCGAAATCTCCTGAGTGAAAAGGAATTAGTAAAACCCCATATTCATGAAATATTGAGAGCTAATTATATGTGCATCGGAAACCTCTGGGGGAAGGGAGATGGAGGCCTTTCATTAGACGGTAACTGGAACTTTTTCATCATTTGTCTAGCTCAGGAATGTAAGGCTGCTGTCTGGAGAGGGATGTGGGATTTGGCTGCAGGGCTGGGTGTGCAGGTGAAGTGCCATGCCAACGAGGATTTCTATTGTACTCTGGCATATCTTGGAAAAGGGTTTCAGCTGTAGCAGGTCGGTGGGACTGGGTGCTCCAGCATCTCCGTGCTCCCACACGACCTCTTCACTCAGATGCACCGTGAGGAATCGTTCCCAAATAATATTTTCATCTTCCTCTCACACAGCCCCTAAACGGGTCCAAAGTCCCATCCCTCACTTGAAACCTGGTCATGGTTTCTCCTAGAGGGTGGAAACCCCAGTCTACACCAGGCTGTCTCCAGAAAGTTCAATTTCCTTGCTTTTGACTTGCTCTCTGCTTTTGCAGCCGAAACGAATGGCTGGTTTTTGCCACTGCACTATCGACCAAATTCAAGACCAAGATCAGAAGCAGTGAAGACGAGGGCAGGTTTTTGTGGTGGAGCCAGAGAGAAGCTCGCAAACGCAATGTGCCCACTACGCAGCCGGCAGTGCGGGCAGGGGACGGGAAGTGTAACACTGGGGTAATTCTCTCTCCAAGTTTTGGGGCGACTTTCTCTCCAAAGATGCTCGGGGAAGCCCATTCCAAACCTCTGCCTTCTGCCCCCGTCTCCCCGCTGCCAGACCCCCTGGCCGCACCCGCGGTCCTTCTCCTGCAGCTGAGTTTATTTTCCCCTCGTGATGTCCTGGCGATCTCGGCAGGAGGGACGCGTGTCCCTCCCCACGCAGGGCAGCAGTGTCCCTTTCGGGGAGTGCCGGGACAAGCCGCTTCCCGGCAGCGGCTCCTCCACAAGCCGCAGCTCCGGGCCGTGCCCGGGGCCCCGTTGAGCGCGGCCACCCCCGCGGAGCCCCCGCACCCGCGGAGCCGCTCGCGTTGCTCCCGCGGCGGCGGCGGCGCGCCCCGGCCCTCGGCACATAAATCAGCATTAAACCCATTCCCCCCTCTGATCCCCGGTGCCACCATCTATTACTCCCCCAGTGCGTTTTCTATCACCTTTTGTTAGAATTACGCAGCCGGAAACTTAATTTACCCCGAGCTTTAAAGACAAATAAACCCCGCAGGCCGGTGGCCCAGCGATATGCCTGTTTACTCCCGCGATCCGCAGATTATTATGAATTGTTGTGATTTTCAAGCTGCTGCTGGTTTAAATACCTTTTCGGCTACTCTTCCCGGCTGGGAAAAGAAAATTCCACCCACACTTCCCGAGCAAGGGCCAAGGAACAGGAGACCATCTCACTTGCGGCTGGGCTTTATTTACTTTTGCTATTATTGTTATTATTATTATTATTGAAATTCGGAGCGAGCGAGGTTTTCAATTGCTGAAATAATTGCTTGAGAGAAAGGTTGCTTAATCTGTTCATACATTATTGACTCGGGCTCCAGTATTTGGCTTGCTGCTTTTTATCGCAAGAAGATCACGTACGAGAGTCTTTTGCATAACAATTTTTAAAGAGGACACATCCTTATATCAAAAGTGGACGTGACTTGAATTTTGCCGGCGTTTGTCCCTAAAATGACCCAATTCCGGTTGCTGCCACTGGGCAGCAGTAACATTGCATCATTTCTCCAGGCAATAGACTTATTTTGCTTTACTCTCTGCCCGTTTCCCTGTCCCCCACCCCCAAGCCAACACGTACTTTTAAAGCTGATTATTTTGTCTTGCTGCATTTTAGCACTACACACACTGTTTTCTCTCCCTGGGAACGGATGAGCGGAGAGAAGCAAGCCCAACTCGTAGGAGCCACACGGATAATTAAAGCCGAAAGTTCCCAGGCAAGGCAGAAATAGTGCCTTCAACGAAATTTTGCTGTGAGCCGCCGCAGAGAGAGCCCAGCGCCAGTGTCAGCGCCTCCAACCACCTCCTCGAACATCATTTCCCCGATGAGGATCAAAAGAGCCCCCCTCTCCCCTGCTTTTTCCTATCGAAACGGTGCTGCTTCCCAGCCACACTGGTCAAGCTAGTTCCGGAACAAAGGATGACAAAAACACAAAGGATTCTCTTTCCCCCCCACCTCCCCTTTCTCCTCTTCTCAACTTCCCCGGTGCCTGCACACCGGCCCGGGGCAGGCCGGGACCCTCCCACCCGGTGCCGCCTCCCGGGTCCGGGGCCCGTCTCGCAGCCACGGCCCTGCCGTGGGGGTGTGAAGTGACAGAAGGGGAGTGAAATATTGTGGAGAGGGGCATGGGGCTCGGTTTCCCTCAAAAGCAATGGCAGGGAGAGAGCCCTGAGCTGCCCGCCGACCGGAAGGGGAGAATTGGTGACATTCATGTCACCCGTCCAAGCGAGGTCGTTTGGACCTAGGGGTAAAAAAGCCTAAAGAGCACCAGTTCTTTGCAGGAGAACTCCAGTCACCCCTGTAGGCAGACGCTTGGGGAGGGGTGTGCACGTGAGAGCCGAGGAGAGGACCCCGTGAGGGACCATTTCTCCACGCCAAGAGTTGCTCAAACTTTACACGGCGACGGACCCTTCGCTCCCGGGCAGGGGACGAGCGCGGGGTTGGCAGGAGGAGCCCCTCGAGGCGGCCCTCGGGCAGAAGGGGAGCCCAGGGAACAGTGGTGGAGGGAGGTCGTGCCCCTGTGCAACTCTGAGCTAACAGCTACGGCCATTTGCACAAGCGTGTGTGCGAGGCAATATTCCCCCACACGCCCGCTGCACCCGCGTTCAGCTCCACGAGCGCACCCGCAAACCCTGGCAGGCAAATACACGAGCAGAGAGTGCAGAAGGGCTGGGAGACACGGCGGGGCTGCGTGGAGCAGGACGCAGACAGCCCCTGCCCCTACAGCCATGGCAGGGCAGCGGGTGGGCGGCGTGGGCGCCAGTTCCGCGTGTGCCCCTTTGTCACCCAAATATCCCGAAGTTGGTGAAGGGAAAAGCTTTACTACCAAGAAGAGGCAGCCCTGCACCCACTCGAGCTGGGGAAAGTCTCGGGAGTGTCGTTCCCAACGAGGGGTTCCGGCACCCTGGCCGGGCAGGGAGGCTCCCCTTACCCGGGCCAGGACACCCCTTCCTCCCGCCAGAGCCCCGCGGAGCCGCCCCGGCCCCGGCCCCGCCGCCTCCCGCGGGGTCGGGCGGCGAAAGTTTTCCCGACTCTTCCCTGAGCTCCACGGCTCCGGGAGCCGAGAGGGAAGCAGGGCGAGACATAGGTGGGATGAGCTGGAGGAAATTGAAAACATATTTTAAAATGTAAACGGGTCCGAGCCAGCCCGATCGGGTGTGCCGGTGACGAGGAGCACGGCGGGACCGGGACCGGGACCGTCCCGACAGAGCAGCGGCGGGTGCGGACCCCAAACCCTCCACGGAACTTTCAGCCCCTATTGGCAATGTCTTTAGCGAAAGGACACGAGTATCTGCCCCGAAGTGGAGTATAGCAGCGCTCAGAAACATCCACTGTAACTTAAACCAGATTGTCAGGGAGCAGCCGGGGCCGGAGGCAGCCGCCGGAGCTGCTCGCCGGGAGAGAGGATGCCGCTGCCCTCCTCGGATCCTCCCCCGGCCAGGCAGCGAGGAA